>CM052441.1:114089310-114116296 GCA_028533085.1 Varecia variegata
CATGCCCTGGCTGCAGAGTGTGGCTGAGCCGCTAGCAGGGGTAGCGGTGACAGCAGTGCCTGTGGGGTCCAGAGTACAGTGAGCTCAGCCCTTTTCCAAAAGGACCCCGGGGGAGGGGACAGTGTGCCTGGACAGAAGAAATGAAGCAGCCTCGGGACTTGGGAGATGAAATACGAGCTGTTCTGTCCCCCGTCCCCACCACATGCCCAGCCCGTGTCCTATGCTTGTGTCTAGCCCAGGGTGTTTGAGGACTGAGCCTCTCTCCTCTGTCCCCTTCAGTGCCAGCGGCTTCCGTCTCCCCGAGGACCCCTCCCGACCTTGCATCCTCATCGGGCCCGGCACAGGCATTGCCCCCTTCCGCAGTTTCTGGCACCAGTGGCTCCATGACTCTGAGCTCAGAGGTACGGCTGGCGGGGTCCCAGGTGGGAGAGGGCACCGGGTGGCCAGCGCCTGCCTAGGAGGAGAATTGCAGGCCCACAGACGTTGCCTGGACCTCTCCAGGGAAGGCCTCCCAAGCTGGCCTCGGCCTGTGCGGGCCTCCCTGGGGGTAGACTTGCTGTCTACCCTTATCTTCCACATTGGAGCCCTGGCTCCTGGTCTGGCTGGTGGGGTAATGGAAAAGTCACTGCTTTAGACCTCTAGTCGACAGAGGGGATCCTGTATCTGCATTTCCATGTGTGTGGCTATGGACGAGTGATCCGAAAGCCCCGGGCCTCAGTTTCCTCATCTGTGAAGTGGGGATGACGCCAGATAGGATACTTGGGGGAACAAAATGAGAATTGCAGTTGGGCCTTGGGGCGTGGGCGCCCTCTGGTGGCCATAGTGGTAACTGCAGCCTGCTGCGTCTTGCAGGGCTCCGGGGCGGCCGCATGACCCTGGTGTTCGGGTGCCGCCGCCCAGACGAGGACCACCTGTATCAGGAGGAGATGATGGAGATGGCCCGGAAGGGCGTGCTGCATGAGGTGCACACCGCCTATTCTCGCCTGCCTGGCAGGCCCAAGGTAAACGCGGCCTCACGGCAGGTGGCGCATTAGCCGCTGTTTGTGCCCTGGATCCCCGCTCCCCACCCCCAGCCCTCGCTTCTAGGAGCTTCAGCTTCTCAGCTCTAAAATGGGGACCACTATACAACCATCAGAGTGACGCTGTGAGGCTCATACGTCCTCCCTGCCAGCAGAGGAGAGGTTCAGGACTAACCCAGGCTCCCACCGCGGGTTAATCCCCGGCGCCCAGCCTGCTGAAGTTGCCCAGCAGGCCCCTGCGACAGGACTGCCCCAGGAGAGCTGGTGCAGGCTGGCTCTGCGCTCAGGCCCAGCGAGGCTGGCAGGCAGCTGCCGTTCCCACCACGGCCCTCAGATGGGCTCTGCTGCCCCAGGAGACTTTGCCCTGAGAGCCTGGGGTGTCAGTATAGACTCTCGGCCCTCACAAACTTGTGCCATCAGGGCTCCTCTCGGACCCTGTGCTCTGTGTCACTGCTGGGGCCCCTGAGCAAGATCACAGACAGTCCGATGGACTCCGGAACCTTCTGCCTAACTGGGGAGCCTGGGGTCTGTGCTCCTGCCCTGAATTACAGCAGAGACCCGAGGGACAGTCTGCATTGGGAGTTTCCCTTTTCTGGGGTGTAGGCAAGGCCCTGATTATGGGGAACTGGCTTGCTTGATGTGCCGTGGAAGCATGGTGAATTGGGCGACAATCTGGGAGCCCCACCGGACAGTCAGCCCCTCGAGGGCAGGACTGTGTCCACCATTCATCTCTCTCGTGTCAGCTCAGTCCCCAGGGCACCTGTGCATGTCCTGACCCTGAACTGGATGCAAAAATCCTGTGCCCCGTGCAAAGTCCTGGCTGGGAGGGGGCCCATTCTGCAGCCTCAACGGCCCCTCCCCTGCTGGGGCCTGCGGGCCTGCATGCCGGCCTCTCTCCCAGCAGCTGGGACTGGAGCCGCCATTTCCTCTGCTTTCAGGTGTATGTTCAAGACATTCTGCGGCAACAGCTGGCTGGCGAGGTGCTCCGTGTGCTGCACGAGGAGCGAGGCCACCTCTATGTCTGCGGGGACGTGCGCATGGCCCGGGACGTGGCCTGCACCCTGAGGCAGCTGGTGGCCTCCAAGCTGAGCCTGAGCGAGGAGCAGGTGGAGGACTATTTCTTCCAGCTCAAGGTGTGTGGGCCGAGGCGTGGGCCAAGGGCACAGGCCTCCGGAGCCAGGACGGGGGAAGGGCCCAGGGAGTCAGGCCCAGGACAGTCCTGGACCCCAGCAGAACCCCAGACGTAGCTGAGGTCTGAGCCGGATGGGCTGCTAGATGTGCCTATCTGCACATTCCGGTCTGGGTGGCAGCTGGCTTTCACGAGTCAGTGGACGTGTCTGGTTTTCTGTCTGTGGAATGGAAGCAGGAGAGTCTCCTGGCCTCTGTTCAGCTGAGGCAGGGCTGTGAACACTGGGGACAGGAAGGCTGTCCCCCCATCAGCCTTGTGCGAACCTCACACTTGTTACCTACACCCAGCTTGGTGTCTGCTCACCCTCACCCCCACCTGCATGAAGGGCTTGCATTTTAGTGATGGTACTAGTAGTGACATTTACCAACGGCTTACCCTGTGCCAGGTGCTTGCCCAGGATGTTCATGTGGCATTTCCCGCAGGCCTTGCAAGCACTTTCCGAGGGAAACACTATTATCACCCCCATTGTACAGAGGGAAGGGAGACCTGAGGGGTCCGTGGCAGTAAGTGTGAGAGCACAGAGTTCAGTCTGCCTCTCTCTGTTTGCAAAGGCTTTATTGAGCACCTACTATGTGCTGAGGATAGAGCAGCAAACAAAACAGGTGAAAAGTCCTACCCAGTCCATTGCACTGGGGCTGACAAAACCACATGAGGAAAACGTGTAGTGCTTTGGAGGAAAACGAGGCAGGGAAGCAGCCCAGGGAGAGTGGGAAGTGTAATTTCAAATAGGATGGCCAGGGAAGGTGTCACTGGAAGGTGACATGTGAGAAAAGACTCGTGGGAGGTGAGGAGGGAGCCCTGTGGATATTGAAGAAAACAGACTTCTAGGCTGTTCTGGAAGGAGCAGCATGTTCAATGGCCCTGGGGTGGGAGTTAGTCTGGCGAGTTTGAAGAACAAGGAGATCACAGGCATTTCCCAAAATACATTCATCGTGTCCATAGATATTTGGCATCGAAAGGGTTCCAAGGACAAATAGCTTGGGACATGCTCAGTTAGACAAAGGCAAACGCATTGCTTTTCTACAAGAGTTCTAAGAGTCCTTAATGTGCTACTGTGCATCGTGATGCTTCAAGACTGGGAGAAAAGAAAGTACGTGGCATTTCCCAAATGTGTGGATCTCAGAGCTCACATTTCCTGGAGCAGGTTGTGGATGAGCGTTGGGCAGGAAACGGAACACCAGCCATCCCTACAGCTTGGGGAGGTGTTAGATGGTCCACAGCAGAGCAGATGCCGACGGGGTTAGAGTCTAAACCAAGTTCCAGCATCATCTAAGCAGACAGTTGGCTCGTGAATGCTGGTGTGATAAGGAAGCTGGGGCTCGTCCCAGCCTGGGCATGGTGTCAGAGGCGCTGGACCTGCAGAGCTGACAACATTGTTCTCTGTTTCCCCTTAAAGAACCAGAAGCGCTACCATGAAGATATCTTCGGTGCTGTATTTCCTTATGAGATGAAAAAGGACAGGACAGCGGAGCAGCCAGGCCACCTGGAGATCTCAATGCTCTGACGGCCCGCGGGACAGGTTACAGCTGCAGACACAGAATGTAATGACGGAGTCAACTCTGGATTATCTGAGGTCACAGGGCCTGGGGAGACGGAAGGCAGTGATACCCCCAAGACTCACGTCTTATTTCTTCACCTCCTTCCCCACCAAGCCCTTTGCTTGACCTGCAACCAAGGAGCACCCTGGATGGATTGGAGCCTCCTCTCCCGAGCTGGGGCCTCCCCGGTCCCTTGGAGACTAAATCCGCGGTGCCAGGCCTGACAAGCGGAGGAGAGATGGGACCTGCTGCTGATTGCACCACTCTGAGTGACCACCAGGAGGCGCTGGCAGCCACTCTGTATTTAACCGCCCGTGTACAGTTATTTATGCCTCTGTATTTAAATGAACACACCCGAGTCTGCTCCCAAGGGCCACTCGGGCCTTCCCTGTATGATTCCTTGATGGTGATATTTATAAGAAATACATTTTATTTTAATCACACTATGTGTGTGTGTGTGTGTGTGTGTGTGTGTGTGTGTGTTTTGTAGGGAAAGCGGCCCTCAGTTACTCATACTAGGGGGCAGGTGGTGCCACAGGCTGGACAAAGGTCCCCACAAAGGGCTGTCCCATCCAGGCCGTGGCTGCTTCTGTGAAGTGCCTGCCAGGTACTCCTGCAGCAGATGGAGTTTTTGTGCTTGTCCTAAGACCTGCCCCCGGGACCAGGGGCTCAGGCTCCGAGTGCCCTGAGCGCCAGGCACTGATGCATCTGAACAATGTGGCCAACAATCCGCTCACCCAGACCAGGGCTTCTCACACTCCAATGCGCCCATGAGTCACCCCAGATCTTATTGAAATGCAGACTCTGATATAACAGGTCTGGGGCAGGAGAATCCGCATTTCTAACAAGGTCCCCCGTGACACTGACATGGCTGGGCTGAAGACTGCACTTTGAGCCCCACCCTGGTTCTCGAGGGACCAGATTCTTGCTGGAGTCAGCAGGATGTGTTGGCGTCCTGTGGGCAGGGGGCTGGGCTCCCCTGCACTGGCCCAGTGGCTGGCAGACCCCACCCACTGATCCAATTTTCCTGTGCAACCCCTAACCCCTAAAGCTGGGGAGACCCAGGGCAGAACAGCACAATCAGACCTGACTTCCAGTCAGCTGCTCCGGGCCCCACCTGCCACCTCCCCCTACTGGGACGCAGGGTCTGATGAACCTGTGCGGGGAGTTAGCTACGCTCCCAGCAAAGAGTCGGGTCCCTCAGGCAGGGGTCGTCGCAAAGGATAAGAAAATAATAGAAAATAGAAAATAATAGAATATAGAAATAAAAGAATACCCAGAGACGAAGGTACAGCTTATAAAGAATAGATTTATAAAAAAGCGGGGGGCTCGGAGACCCCACAAAATCCTCGTAATTTCTGGGGCCCCAAATGAAGTTTCACATCAGTATTTTATGGGTACAGTGATCGGTTGCCAGGGGTAACAGATTTACATAATAACAGGTAGTTCGTTTTAGGTTCAAAGTCTCCCAAAAGGCTTCTAGAAACCCTTAATTAACTCTATCTATGTGAACAAACGAACCCTTAATTAACTCTAGCTACGTGAACAAAGGGTTACAAAATCTTTCTAGGACAAACTGCTAAGATAAAACTATCACTTTAGCAGAAAAGTTAAACACAGACATAGTGGCTCCATATTTCTGTATCTAGTTACTGTGGAATGAGACAGGTAGTCGGAAGTCAAGCAAGAGCTGTCCCTTGGGCTAATTGCTTTTAGCCACAGGTGTCTGTCTCTCAGGTGGGCACTCTGATCGGCTCCCATCCCGTGGCTCCATGCACACCTGCTTTGTCGTACAAAGCAGGCGAAAACCACAGGCTTGAGACTGCAGCGTCACCTTGGAAAGCAGCTGCAACTGACCTTTCAGACGCCCTCCTGAGGCGAGGCAGCTTTTGATATGCGAACTAACACCACGTTCACATATTCCTTCAGGGCAAAGCCCCGCAAAACTCCCGAAATCATTTCTGTCTCTAATATTATAGGGGGCATTTCCATAAATCAATATTTCTTAGGCACAACAAACCTGCGCCTGGCTTCCTGGCCCTGCCACAGCCTCACAGGCTCTGTCCCACCCTTCTCCCGTCTCAGAAGCAACGGGCTCTTTCCTGGGTTCACCTGGATACCAAGTTTCCTACATCACGTTACCAAAAGCTCGGCACTTGTCCCCAAGGCCACATCAGAAGAATGAGGACAAGCGGATAGGAAAAGGAAACAGGAGTTTTTTGATTTGCTGGCAAATGAAGAGGATGGAGACTCCTTTCTTAAAGTGCCATTGTCCCAATCATAAGTAGAAATACAGAGCTTTTAAAGGGAGGGTTTTCAGCTTCAGGCTATTCCTGAACTACAGTGGATGATTCTGATCCATTCCATCTCTGGGCAAAGACAATCTCATGACCTCCACTCTCCCACACCTCACCCAGAAAATTCTGTTGCTCCATCTCCTATGGTACTAAGAACAAAGGACACTCCACTGCCCCTCCCGACCATTGGCCTGAAGCAGGGATGAAGGTTTCAGTTCCCATAAAGAGTCGGGGAGGTTTTAAAAAGACATAAAACATTTTTACCTTTTCTGTTTCAGGCCATTTCCGGTGTTACATATTCCCCACTGTCAGTTTGACCCTTCCATATCTTTGGGAGGAGGGGCCACGTAGTCATCGAGTTACTTCCTGCTGAATGGGGGTGACGTTTTAGATGGAAGGCTTATACTTACTTATGTCATTACAAAGCTTTGGCAGTAGATTGACAACAACGGTTACCAGACAAGCAAGGGCATAAGCAACAACCACAACCACGAGGAGTGACAAGACGACATGGAGCATACCTGGTAAGAGAGCTTCTACCCCACTTGGTATCTAAGGCACTGGTAGGACTGTGGGTCCTTCCTGTTGCCTTGCACATAATGTCTACGACAGGGCTGCATAAGAAAGAAACATGGACCTCTGAGTGTGGAGCTATTACTTGGACACAGTAGGTGATCCAAGAGACCGGCTTCTGCAAATTCACAAATCATGCAAATACTTGCACCGAACGAGGGTTAGAAGGACAAACCCAGCAGCAAGACAGATCAACAGAAGAGGTGATAGACCAAGGAAGTCCTCACTATGGAGCTGTCCCTCTATCCTATAGACAGAGCCAATAACCAAAGAAAGATTAGCGAAAATATCAACGTTTCCACTTTTCCCTTTTCCTTGAACAGATACTTTAGATTGCCTAAAGTCTGGCCCCTCCACTTGGGGCTTGGGTCCTCTTCTTCCATGGGACACCTCTTTACTCTGGTATGATGGACCCGAGGTTTTAACTCCTGACGATTTCTACAAGGTGTGAGTTGTTAGAGGCACTTCAGAGGGTCCCTTCTGCTTCTCTGCTTCCAACTCGGGTGGGGACCTGAAAGAGGCCAACTCATGCACAATGGTTAGTATCTGACCCACTCATGTGACATATTGCTTTACTCTGTTTTACTTAGTCATGCTTATTATGTATTCTTAGTGTTATATATTATTATACTTCCCCAGGATGCTAGAAAGGGTCTCTCATAAACTATTTCTTAGGGGCTTAACTTAAGCCTGCTTCTAGGGGTGCCTCTATCCAGAGTAGCATGAGAGGCAACACCCTATCCCACTTGAGTTGGGTTTCCTGCGTCATTTCCGGGATGCGTGCACTTTCTGTTCTAAGTGTAGGGCTTTGCTTACTGGCTGGGTCACCTCCACTATAAAGGAGAGTCCATTGTCACTCTTGTGGAATGCCCAGAGCTCCGTGGACACTCAGACAGGCTTTAGTGTGCTCCTGGGTCCTGTTGGCAATGTCAGTCCAGAGACTGAGCCAATAATGAGAAGCCAGGGCGGTGACCTGCCTGAACCTTGTCCACCTCCGTTAGCTTCCAGCTCTCTTCCTTCTTGGCCCTGGCCTTCTGCAGCTCAGCTGTGCTGCTGGGGGTATGTGGACTAGAACCACCCATGAGGCAGGGGAATTGGGCCCCCTCCTTCCTCATCTGACTCCTGCACTGAAACAAAATTTTTGCTCTCCGTCCTGGGGCTTTCTTGCTACCTGGGGTCCTTTGCAATTTTTGGGCAATGCTCTTTCCAAAGTCCTTCTTTTTTACAAAAATCACACCGATTGCACACAAATTGCCCTGTTCAGGCTATGGGGGTGCCCTCTGGCCAAATCGTTTAGCAAGAAGGACTGTTCTACCCCAGAGTCATAACCTAGTGGCCGCGGGACTGGAGAATTAGTTCCAGTCGTGCCCTCTGCCCCACCCCTCTCAGGGCACCAAGATGGCATTGGCGGCGATTGCCCCAGGCTGGGAACTGCGTGGCAGGGGGAAGGCATCGCTTTCCTGAGTGGGGCTCCAGCAGGGGCCTCACCAGTGCCAGCTTGAGTGCGGCCAGGCCTGTGAGTTCCCGTGGGTCACTGAAACTGTGGTGGGCGCTGGCATCTCCCCGCCGTGTCATGTGTGCACCCAGGGTGGGGTCAGGCGGGTGGTGGGCACTCCCTCTCCAGCAGGCTCACCCTCTGGGCTGCGGTTCTCATGCACAGCGGCTGGCCCAGAACTGGTGCAGACCAGGGGACCCTACTGTTTACCTAAAACAAAGTGTCCTAACGATCCCTTCACCAGCACAGGTGTGTCTTGTACCATTAACTTCATCCCAGGCCTTTACGATTCTACATATGGGATCTTGTCCCATTTACCTCACCTTAATTCCAGTTGTAAGACCGTATAGTAATTCAACGTTTCATTCAACAGCTACTTCTCACACTCCAGCACGCACACTGGATTACAATAACACTGTTCTCTTTTAAACATAGACCTGTAGCTATAAATTTGGTCATTCACCCAAGATTTCTCTGAAAAGACTTTCAGGTGGAACAGAAACGGAGCCATCCACGTTAAAACAAATTCAAAAATGACAAACACAGAAACTACCGGGAATTCTCAACACAAAAATGCCAAGGCCTATCAGATGGGGACCACCAAACCAAAATTGAGTCCTCAATTGAGAACCAACATCTCCTAAAAGGGGACAAATGAGAACCGAATCCTCTCAAACGAGAACCAACACCTCCCACCCACCCCAGGTTCCCTGGGAACCACAAGTGTGGTCGTATCCAAGCCACCTTCCCTAGTTCCACTCAGCCGTGTGACTTGCACCCCAGTGGCACCTCCAAACAAATCCAACAGGAGGATCTGAAATCCTCCCAAATGGGTGGAATCAGGGTCTCGGTGTGCATGCTCGGGAACTTACTCAACCGGCCGGGGCTGTCCAGACACTTTCCAAATCCATCTCCTTCTCCTCAACTCAGTTCAGGTTGGTTGGAGCTGCATCCATTCCGGGAGAAACATACGAGACTTCCTCAGAGCTAAACAGGCCCGGCAGCTGCTGGGTACTTCCTTACTTTCGCACTCGACAAGGTGATCCTCCTGCCCCTGGCTTGACCCGGGGCTGCTCCCTGCCTCTTCCAGCAGTGGCAGGGTGCCCTTCCACCGGGGAGCCGATGGGCCCACCCAGGGACGCCAAATCTGCTACTGAAAGCTCAGCACTTGTCCCCGAGGCCATGTCAGAAGAATGAGGACAAGTGGTTGAGGAAAAGGAAAGAGGAGTTCATTAACTTGCTGGAAATGAGGAGTATGGAGACTCCTAACTTAAAATACCATCGTTCTAATCTTAAACTGAAATACAGGCTGGGTGCTGTGGCTCACACCTGTAATCCTAGCACTCTGGGAGGCCGAGGTGGGAGGATCACTGAAGGTCAGGAGTTCGAGACCAGCCTGAACAAGAGCAAGACCCCCCCCCCCCGCCATCTCTACTAAAAATAGAAAGAAATTATTTGGACAACTAAAAAAATATATATAAAAAACTAGCCGGGCATGGTGGCGCATGCCTGTAGTCCCAGCTACTTGGGAGGCTGAGGCAGAAGGACTGCCTGAGCCCAGGAGTTTGAGGTTGCTGTGAGCTAGGCTGACACCACGGCACTCACTCTAGCCCGGGCAGCAGAGCAAGACTATGTCTCAAAAAAAAAAAAGTAAAATAAATTTAAAAAAAAGCTGAAATACAGAGCTTTTAAAGGGAGGGATTTCGGATTCAGGCTAGGGCTGAACTATAGTCCATGATTCTGATGTGTCCAATCTTGGGCAAAGACAGTCTTGTGACCTCCACCCACCCGGACCTCCCAGACCTCTGCCTGGACAATTTCCTTGCACCGTCACCTATGGTACAAAGAACAAAGGACACTCCTGTACCCCTCCTGACCACTGGCCTAAGGCAGGGATGGAGGTTTCAATTCCCAAAAAGAGCGGAGGAGGTTTTACAAAGACAGAAAACACTGTTCCCCTTTCCCCCCAGGCCATGGCCTCTGTTACAGTCAGACACCCCTGCCCACTGGCCCAGCCCGCTTTCTCCTACCCCCTTGTGGGATTTGTGCGGGACCCACTGGGGCTAGGTGTGCATGGCAGGACCCCCTGCGCAAAGGGAGCCCACTCCTCCCACGCTGCTCGGCAGCCCCCCGATCCCGGAGTCTCCAAATGAATTTAATAAGCCAGAGCCATCCCACTTGTGTGTAACAACAAGCATTTTTACTTCTTTATTTGAAAGACGCTGAGGCAGAAGAGAGCCCCCTGATGAGAAACGCTGGTAGTTGGTGGGGGCCAGTGGGATGTCATCAGGGTAGCTTTCCTGGAGGGGGTGAAGGGTTGGTATAAGGTAAGAGAGTGAGGTCAAAGGTCAGAGGAAGGGAAGGGGCAGAGGAGGTCACTTCCCACCAGGAGTGGACAGCTGGTGGCTTGGGACTGGGGTGGAGTTGCATGGGGGACAGGCAGGTGGTTGAGAGCCAGATGGGGTGTAGGCCCAGGCTCGGTGCTTGGGAAGGCTCAGGACCCTGACTCTGCCCAGGGGACTGAACATGGGGCTGCACCCCACCTCCCCCTACACCCCTGTCCTTGGATGGCAGGATCAGGACAGCTGGAGCCCCAGTTTCTGCCCTGGCTAAGCGAGGCTGTCCCAGCCAGCCGCCTTCTCCCCTCCAGGCTGGCTGCAGCCAGGAGCAGGGCAGACAAGGCCCTGCCTCTGCAGGACAGTCTCGGGCATGGGCACGGTGGAGAGGGTGGGTCTGGGGCTGAGATGTGGACGTGCTGGCGAGACTCAGGCAGCAACTCGCCCCAGCCCTCGTCCCCAGGCCCAGGGAGCCCACCTATGTCTGCACGTGCGTCAGCTGCACGTCACCCCCCACTTCCAGGCTGTTGATGGCCGGCAGGTTCTTCAGGCGGTGGTAGTACTCAAACAGGTGCTGACCATCCACGGCCACCTTGAGGCAGTGGCTTTCACACATGATACACACCTGGGCAGAGAGGCCACGTCATTTGCACTACACTAGGAAATCCTCAACCCAAAATGCAGCCTCGTGTCCCCCCTCCTTCCTCAAGCATGAAGAAGCCCCGGGGAGTGATGTGCTCCTCAGTAAACATGCCCTGTGCACTCCTTCCCCTGAACATTAACATATGCTGTTCCCCTGCCTAGAATGCTGTTCCCCCCATGCATCCCAACCGCACACATTCCTACCTCCTGACCCCTCCTAGTCAAGTCAGCTGCCCCCTCAGGCCACGTTCCCACCTCCAGCCCCACTCTGCAACTGGCCGCTGAGCTGCCAGACACGATGGCGGGTGCCATGTGTATGCCCAGTACCCAGCGCACGGGAGTGCTGGGTACTCCCTGGACTCCTGCAGCAGCCTCCTAACCTGTCTTTCCCACCCCAGTGCATTCCCACGAGGCAGCCCGGGACACACGGGAAGACACCATCATCCCCATGGCAACAGCTGACACAGCACACTGTGCGCTGGGCACTGTACTAAGTATGGTACAGATACTATCTCAGTCCATTCTTACAACTCTGTGACATCCATATCATTATTAGCTCCATTTTGTAGATGAGGAAACCGAAGCACAGAGTGGTTAAGTCACTTGCCCGAGGTCACACAGCTATCTATAAATCAGAGTATACTGTTCTCCGGCTTGAAACACTCCAGTGGCTTTGCCTTGTATTA
Organism: Varecia variegata; assembly: GCA_028533085.1. Classification (NCBI taxonomy): domain Eukaryota; kingdom Metazoa; phylum Chordata; class Mammalia; order Primates; family Lemuridae; genus Varecia; species Varecia variegata. The sequence goes on from CM052441.1 coordinate 114,101,086, forward strand.
AAATCAAGCTGCTTTTCATGGCCTACGAAGCCCTTCTCCAGTCATTTTCAACCCGACTGCAGAGCATAATCACTTAACGCACAACTTAAAAATAGGGACACCCAGGCTCACGGCCTCATTGGCCAGGAATGGGGCCCCGATTTCTCTTTTGTCAGCTCTCTGGGTGGAGAATGCCGGCTCTGTGTGGTCTGGGTCTACAGCTGCGCCCCACCCTCTCTGGGCCTCGCTCTTTACCTTGTAGGCCCTGGCCTCGCTGTCCCTGCACAGGCCACACCTGTGCACAAGGACATCATTTTTCTGTTTGCTTTCTGCCTGGCACCTGTCCTTATCTGCAACGCTCTGTTCATGTTTCTGTTTCCTCGTCCTTCCCCAGCTGAACTGTGAACGCCCTGGGGTCAGGACCTTGTCTGCTCCACAACCGCAACCCCAGCATGTGGGGTGCTTCCTGGACAAGGTGGACCTCAGTGAAATGTTGCTAAATGGTTGTTGAATGAATAAGTGAAGAAACGGATGTTACTTCATTCTTGGGTCTGATGTGGCACTTAACTGGCTGCGTGACCACAGGCAAGTAACCTGCACTTGTGAGTTTGTTTCCTCATGTGTCAAAGCAGATTCCACACCTCCTTCATGCAGGACAGTGACAATAATAATAACTTGGTGACCATGTTCTCTTCTTCCAGGCCCTCACCCAGGGGGATCATCTCCCGTCCTGCTCAAGGTACCCCCAGACCTCCTCTGCCCACTCCTTGTGCATCCCTGTGAGCCCCTCTGAGCCCCGGGCTGTGGCACCTTACCAAGAAGCTCTGGCCTCGGGTGAAGGGCATTTTTCGGGGCAGGCTTCGCTCCTCAGGCCCCCAAGAGCTATCGACCTGGGTGTTCCGGACTACAGCGTTCTCATTGAAACGGGGGTTCATGTGGAAGGCGATGTCACTCCCCGAGCGCAGGTTGATGTGGAACCTGGGTGGGCAGCTCCCATGGACCTTCTCTGCCCACTGGACTCTGAGCCCCAGCCCCTCCCCCTCATCCCCAAGCTGCCCAGAGCCAGGGGGGTGGCCAGGATGACCTTGAAGGTCTCTCCCCTCCCAGAGAGCCCCGAGTGTGTGGCTTACTTCTGCGCGCTCGGCAGGACAGTGCCCGACAGGACGATGCACTTGGACGGGTGCAGCCCGCCTGGGATGGAGGTGAAGAAAGGCATCGGCTGTTGGGGGGAGGGGCCGGGTCAGCCTGTGGCAGCAGGAGCAGCTGCCACTGCAGAAGGGGACTTTGTACCTGTCTCCATGCATTTGGACGGTCACCCGTGAAAGAGCCCCACCGTATCTTTACTTGGTTCAGTAAATGCCAAAGGAACAGCTTCCAGTGATCCTCAGGTTACTGGGCTTAAACCGTCATGAAAGCAACTTTGGCCAAGCACAAAAGGATTGTGGGTGAAAGGGGCAGGCCACAGAACTGTGCTCAGGTTCAAGCGACAATTTCAAGGGCGAAAACTCCTTTCAACACTCTCCCAATTTGCTTGAATGTTTTTAGGACTTCAGCTCCCAGAGCACTGCTCGTACTGTGGTGAGGCCAGAGGACCACCCCAGGCTGCCAGTCACCCCCCACCTGCCCGGCACAAACAAACCTCCACCCCTCTCCGAGGAGCCACTCACATAAGTCGCGCTGGGGTACGCCATAGGTGGGATGGTAGGAATCTGTTGAAAAGAGAGGAGGATATTCGATGTGGCAGCACACACACGTGTGCACAAACACACACACACACACACACACAAGTGCGCACACAGGCACCCACGCAGTCTGGAGGGGAGGCTCCAGTGTGAGGCCGGTCGTGAGGCTTCGGCCCTTGGATTCTCCTGGTCACCTTCCTTCTTGGACCTTCCTGCTGTGTTCCTGGACCCCACCCAGGTCCCCTGTCCCTGCCCCCTCCACAGGCAGCTGCACTCGCTCTAGGTCCCCTGCCTGATTTGTGCCATCACAGGGAGAAGAAGAGCTTAGGCCATGAGCAGCAGTGATGTCCTGGGAGTTGGTCCCCAGATTTAGGCTCAGGAATCTCAGATCCAGGCTCTGGGGCCACTGCAGTCCCCTCTTAGTAACAGAAGGACCGGTTTCCCTGCTGGTCTCTAGGGGACCTGCCTCTTGGACCACTGGATAAATGCAGCCTGCTATGGAATTATCGCTGTCCCAAGGAGAGTTTTAGCCACATGTCTCCTGAGCTGGGGGCCCAGCCCCAAATGTCCCCATCCTCCTTGCTAACCCACTTTCTTCCTAACTGTAAGACGCTAGGGAATTCAGCTTTGGGTGAAGGACAACGTGAGGGTGTTAGCTGACCGGGATTTTTAGACTTGTAGGGAACATGTGTCCCTGGTGTGGATGACTCTGAGGCTGGAGGAAGGAAAGCAGGTCTGACCCAGCGCTCAGCACCAAGACCACCATGTGCCACCAGAGAGCGCCACGTCACGCGCACCCTCTGCAGTGAGTTAACCTTGAGCTGTAACCACCCAAAGGCCCTGACCAGACCCCCACAAAGGGCAGGTAGGGGTGTTTCTTCTCTCAACGGGCCCAGGGAGGGGCAGGGAATGGATGGTGAAGAAAGATGGCTGCACTTGTGGCCTCTGGCCCATCTTTCTTCTCGGGGAACTTTCTCTCAGCGTAGCCTCACTTTGCAGCAGGGACAGGGAACGTGGGGCCCACAGAGCGGCAGGAACTTGAGCAAACAAGTGTCGATTCAGGTTGTTTCCCTTTCATCGGGGCCACCCACCACACCCGCCATCTTCCTCCAACACCACTGGGGCCAGGCGGGTGGTGGAGAGGCCTGGCCCTGCCTCCTCCTTCTGACCCACAGGAAGAACCAAGATGAAGAGGGCACAAAAGGAGAGCAGGAGACTTACAAAGGGGGCTTGGTAGGCAGGACGCATGCCCGGCGGCTGGAAGGGGCGAGAAGAGTGAGAATGGTGGTTACCGTTGGCACCTCAGCAGGGAGAGGATGGCAGAGCTCCAGGGTGGGTCTCCTGCTGAGAAATGTCTCCCACAACGCTCACCCGCTCCGCCTCCCCAGCAAGCCTTCCTGAGCCTGTGGCACCCAGACTGTTACCCCAGGGCCACAGGGGCTCGGGGTTGGGGGGATATCCCCACTGGCTCCTCCTGGGAGAGAGCGGGTCGGGTCTAATGGAGACCACATTGCTTCCGGCAGCTCCCAGAGCCAGGTTTCATCCATGAAATGAAAACCAGCCTTTGCTGAAGGCCCAGCGTGGGCCAAGCTCTGGGCTCCAGTGCTTTCCAGCGAGGGAAGCATCCTTGGCTCCTGTTTCCCTGGGGAGGCAACGGGGCTCAGAAAGGTTAAGCAACTTGCTCAGACTCCCCGGGTAGAAGGGATAGAATCCAAAAGGGTACCCAGTTCTGTCTGCTTGTACCCACCACCCCTCTCTCCTCCCCAGGGCCAGGCCCAGGGGCGAAGCTGGGCTGCCCTGCAAAGGTTCCTTGGAATGTGACCTGCCCTGAAGTCAGTGTGGCAGGAGGCAGGCGCCTTGTGAGTCCCCTGATGGGCCATAGGGAGGACACATAGATGGAGCCCCCCCAGCCCCCACTGTCGAGTGGCTGAGGAAAGAGCTGTGCGCCTGCTTGTCCTGGACGCTGCCTCCAGGCGGTAGACTGCTCCTGCCTGGCTGTGTCCCATTCTAGCTGGCTGGGCAAAGCACACCCCACAACACTTCACTGAGTCCCTGCCGAGCGCCAGGCACTGTGCCCTTGAAGGAGCCATAATCCTAGCCCTCCAGGGGCTCGTAGGCATGGGGACGATGGGGCTGGAGTGAGGGGACAGACACGCAAACGCGGTTACAGTGGGTTGTGGTGACTGGCACAGCACAGACTGTGCAAAGCCCATGGGACACAGAGGGGAGCAGCCAACAATCTCCCCAGGGGAGCACATTTAAGCAGAGCAGTGAAGGGCAGTTAGAGGTTTGCTGGGGCAAGGCTGGCCAAGGGAGCTTCCGGCACCAAGGTCGGCATGTGTAAAGCAGGGTGGGCCGAGGGGGCCTCGAGGGAGCAGCGGAGGCTGCGTGAACTTCATGGGCGGGGGGTGAGGCTGGGAGGCGGACTGGGGCTGTATGTCCTGCTAACAATTTGGCTGTGTTTAGAAGGGCTTGGGGCTTTCACGATTTTTAAGCAAGGAGAGGACGTGATCACATTTGCTTTCAAGAAGGTCACTGTGGCGGGAGTGGGTCTTAGCAGAAGGAGACAGCTGTCGTCATGGTGAGGACTCTTGGTGGCCTGGACCAAGGCTGTGGCTTTGGGGTGGGGGAGACATGCTGGTGCAGAGGAGAGACGTAGGAAGGGGCAGGGAAGGATCCAGAAGGACTCCCAAGTCCCCGGGTCTGGGCACCTGGTGGATGGAGACAGGGAACTCTTGGGTGAGCAAGATGGGGCCTCGGGACCCTCTGTCCTTCCTGCTAAGCGCTCAGCCAGCCGGGGCCTCCGTGTTAAACTCACTTTTGGTTTGCGGCCCCTGGGCCTGTGGGAGAAGCGGACAGGCTGGAAGAACTGCGGCATGGAGCAGGCAGGCTGGGCGAGGGCTGCGTGGGTGTTCTGTTAAAACAAAAGGCAGCAGCGGGTGAAGAGAAGCATTTGTGGAGCTGGGGAAGAGCCGTGAGGCAGGGCTGGGGGGAGAGGGAGAGAGCTGGCGGGCAGGGGCGAGGGGCTAGCTGGGGAAAGGGCCAGCCATGGGGACCAGCAGGTGGGCAGTGTCCCTCCTCTCCCCACTTCTCCAACCCCCAGGGGGGAGTCAGGAAGAGGAGGAGTGGGAGGGATGAGGACCCCGGGTACAGAAGCTCATTTGTTGAGGACCTACTGTGTGCTTTGCTCATCTCAAGGAGCTCCCTCAAGTGCCAAATCATGGTACAGCCTGGTGCCCTGTGGGAATGTGGGCCCAGCTCACCCTAAACTCCTCGGTTTTCACCTGGTATCTCCTGACCTTTTAGATGTTGGCAACGCAGTCGAAATTTTTAAAACAAAGACAGGGACAGACAAACCCTAGGGGGGACCCAGGGGGGCTGCTTTGTGACCTCTGACATCTGTCATCTCATTGAGCCACACACATCATAGTGGGGTGGCCATGATGACGCTCATCCCACAGATGAGGAAACCGAGGCTGGGAGAAGAAGTCACTCATCGAAGATCCCATAGACGATGAGAGTGGCAGAGCTGGCATTGGAACTGTATTCGGTTTGGGTCCTGAGCCTGGGCCTCTTTCTGGGACCATGTGGCCTCCTGACCAGGGTGGAATTCGAGAGGGACAGAGGAAGGAGTGGCCGAGGAGTCTGGGAGACCGAGGCAGGTGTTCTGGACAGAGAGGCAGACACAGAAGGAATGCAGAGTGACAGGAGATAAGGGGCAGGCAGACACTGGGCCAGGGAACCCGAGGTGTGTCCCCAAAGTCACCTGCACGGGAGACTGGCTGGTATCTTTGGGCCCACCCAACAGGGCCTAGACACAGCTAGGCTGGGCCCTGCACCCCAGTCCCTGGGCCAGGTGCCAGGTGGACGATCTGACCTGGAAGGTGATGTAGGACAGCTGCACAGAGCCGGCGACAGAGATGGTGTCCACGCGGTGGAAGGGCACGCGGTGTGAGTACTGCACAAAGAAGCTGCCGTTCACCGTCACCTGCCAAAGGGGAGTGTGTATTCCAGCGAGGAGTCCCAGGCAGGGCAGGGGAGCCCACCTGAGCTCCTGGACCCCTGCTTCTGGAAATGAAGATCTGAGTCTGGTCCCCACACCCACCCCTGACCCAGGGCCATCGGCCGTCAGTGCTGTGCCAGATACCGGAACATGCCTGGGATCCAAATGCATCAGCCCGAATCTCTGCCTGGCTCCAGTTGTTGGCTTTTAGTTCTTACGTCTGTGTCTTGCAGTAGGTTTGTCTTTCTAATCATAGCTCACCTAGACTACTATTTATATATGCATAAAAATGCTCACGAGGACCAGAGGAGAGGCGACCTCAGGCTGCACACTGAGTGGATGGGAACATCCACTTCCTGGACAAGCAAAGATGTGAACATAGAGACACTACTCTGCTTGCCACGTGATGTGCACGGGCTTACACAGCTGTAGCATTAATAGAAGCTGGGTAAAGGTGGAACAACGTTGCTGAAAACACTTGTTACCATGGCCCTGGAGTGGAAGAATGGCTAGAGCAGAGGACAGGAATTAACTCGGACTTTCAAGACACACTATGCCAACAAGCAACATGGTCGCTTATCTAGTTCTTATTTTCAGAGGAACAGAATCAACATATGCACCTGTAGATCCACGTGAAGGCCTGTAAAAAGACTCTGCCGCCATCCGTGACACCTGACAGGGAAATGGTCACGTTCCTGCACACTGGTGTTACTGTGGCTGGATCTCCATGAAGGTGGTAATTTGAAGGCTTCTCACCACGCCCCACGGAACTGAGGGGACAGGAAACTGGAGTGGGGGAGGGATTCCTGCTCACCTTGAAATCTGAGCTCTGTACCAGGAAGCAGAGCACAAAGGGCCTCCCCTTCTGGAAGGGCATTTGCATCTTCCTCTCCTCTGGCCCCCAGCGTCCTTTCTGCCTTGTGTTACAGACCACATATCCTCCGTTTTCAAAGCGAGGGTTGAAGTGGAAGGCAATGTCATTGTCACTGAAGCCAATCTGCAAGTTCACAGCAAACCTAGATCCAGGGAAAGCAAATAGTCTTCTGCCGCATGGCTCGTTGCCAATTATACGAACAGCAGGGCCTGGGCACCTCTGACGTGTGTTTCTCTGGGAGCTGGTGTACAACCTGTGTGGTGAGACTACTTTGTTCAGCTAATTTGGAGCTAAAGTGCTTTTGTGCAGTTATCGCATTTTGCCTTTACAGCTTGATTTTCTAAAGAGAAGTAGAAAATGGTTAAAGAATAGCACTGGCACTAGCACCGGGATGCAAGGTCTGGGAAACCGATTACAGATTGGTACCGAAGATGGAAGTTGTTAAATGGGCCCGGAAGAGAGAGCCTTTAGTGTCAGTGGACACTCGCTGGAGGCCAGTTCCCTGAGTAACTGGGGAAGAAGAGAACAGATTCGAAGAACATGTGACATTGATGGGAATTGACCTAGAAAGACAGTGTCTATATGGGAGGCGTAGAACACATGCGAGCTCTCCAGGCATGAAGACTTGCACCGTGTGAGTCTCTCCCTCTCAGGTGCTGGCGTGTGTTTGGGGGAGCACAGGAGGGGTGGGAGAGGTGGCCCCGAGCCAGGCCAGCCTGGACTCAGACCCAAGCTCTGCACTGCTCGTCATTCCGGGATGACCCCTGAACCTCACCTCCCTCGAGTTGCCACACCCAGGACAGGGGCGCCATCCTTTGGGGATGAGTAAATGAGGCCTACACCTCCAGTGTAGGTAAGTGCGTGTCCTCTCTCTCTCTCTCTCTCTCTCTCCCCCCCCCCCTCAGTGGGAGCTCCTCGCCTTCTAAACTTCATTTGGGTGTCGCTGGGGCTCTCAGGTGGGGCATTTAAACAAAGGAAACTTCCAAGGAGCCTGGCTCACAACAGGTGCTCAATAAACGTTTGCTCTGTTTTCTCCTCGACGTATGTCACTTGCACCCTAAAGCCCAGTGAGGCTGAGGTTCTCCTCCGAGGTATCTGTCTGGTCCAGGCTTCCCAGAACTCAGTGTGAGTGTGGCTCTCAGCTTGCTCCATGGGGACACTCACCTCCCCAGCCAACACACAGAGCGTCAGGGCAGGCCCTCGCTGTCTGTCATCTGCACACCCCACAGGGCACAGCGCTGCGCCCAGCACAGAGGCAGCCCTTGATAGACTTTCTGCTAAATTCCTGTAGAGCCCATTTGATTTCTCTGTTGGAAGATGGCACATTCTGGAATGCTCTGGCCAACAGAGCCCTGCTGCTGTCCTCAACGCCAAGTCAGTCCGTGAACCCTTAGCAGGGCCCACGTGAAAGTGCTGTTCACTTTCACATTCCCACTATAGGAATACTGGGAGGAAGGGGGCTCCAGATGACTCTGGAATCAGAAAACACTGTCCATATTGAGAGGATGACCTTGCTAACTAAATAACACAAAAAAATTGTGTCACCCACAGTCTGTAACAGCTAAGATCAATCACATGAGCGCTCTCGCTAACTGGCACCCTACAGGGTTCTGTTTTCACAACATCTGAAAAGAGCTGAGCAGGCAGAGAGGAAATGTGAATCTTTCTCTTTCACATTTTCTGGAACTACAGACCAAACTGCTTTGAGAATTTGCTTTACAGCCTTAAAGAGCTCCTGAGCAGACAGGGCAGGTATGAGCTTTAGGCCTGGGTTCCTGCCCAAAACCAGATCCTCAAAGGTGAGATCACTGACAAGATCACATCCCCCGCAATAAACCTGCCTCACTAGACCAACTTAACCACATTCCAGTGATAACCGAGTCTCCAGGAAAAGAAAGATGGGAGAGATGGACAACCTGACATCTTACAGCTGCCTCCTGCTAATCACTCCACAGCCGCTTCTCTTATCAGCTGACAGCAATCACTGTTTCTTTTTCCTTTCTCTGTCCCCATAAAAACAGCACAGATGAGCCCCTCCCTGTTCCCAGACAGCCCACCCTGGAAGGAGGCAGGGCGTGGGAAACAGCCCTCATAACACGTTGGTATTTTGAATTGACTTAGTATTTTCCAGAAAAGGCCTTGAAAGTGCAACAGACCAAATTACTTTGGATGGCAACTTTAAATACTTCCACTATAGGAGAATGAGCAATTCCAAGTAGATGGAAGCACTTTATAGGAAAAAAAGGAAGTTCTCTTCTTGCAATTCTGAGTCACAGTGTACAAAATTCAACCCTGTAACATAATTATCTACCTCTGGGCTCTCCCACTTCCCTCCTTAGACAGTGAGCTCCCTGGAGCCAGGGAGCCCTGGGGGTTGCATTAGCCCTGGAGTCTATGTTAACGGTGGCCCTGGAAGTGGGTGTGGAGTGGTGCCCTGTGCCGGGACAGGGACACATTCAGGCTCTGCTGAGCCAGGCGGGCCAGCTTTTAGGTTGTTGGTCGACCTCACCTGAGCTCACAGGCACGGGGTTTACTCAGGAAAGAGGCTGGAGAGAAACAGCAGGGCCTCCAGTGGGCCTCCCGTATACACACCTGTTTTCCCTGGAGTTAAGAATGGAGCCGTTGACGGTGATCTGAAGTCCATCCTGGAGGCCCCCTTGGATTGCCCCAGAAAAAGGGACGACCTACAGGGAGAAGGTGTGAGGCCGTCAGTCGGTGGCTGCCCTCCCCCTATTTGTTCCCCTCCAGTGGCTGCCTGGGTGTGACAAGGTAAACAGCTGTATGAACAAGTTTCAATGACCCCTCTATGTTTTCTTATAATCCTCTCCCTCAACAACTACTTGACCTTTCTGAGTTGTTTCCCAGAAATGGCGGAGTTTCTTAAGAGTTGGGGGTGAGATTCTGAAGGCCCCTGGGCAGACTTCCTGAAGCCCAAACTGACCATGTCTCTCTAGCATGCCCCTATGCTTGTAGCCCCTTGTTAGTTTCAAGACCACTTGCAAAAATGCACGTTGCCTCTTGTTCACGTCGCCTCTTGTTCATTTCCCATCCTTAAGAGGCCATATTTGCCTTTGGTCGGGGACAGGGCTTGAGGTAGCTTTTCCTGATCTCCTGATCAAAGCCTCCCTTGACAATGCTCCTTCTCTCTGTACAGGAGCAACCGGACCTAGGCTGAAACTCCCTTGCTGTTTCCATAGCAACAGCATTGCGGCTGTGACCAGGACAGATGGAGTCCCAGCCTCACAGGCCTTAGGGTCCTGTTTGGAGGCAGACACCGATCCAATCAGACACTCAGACATTCTAAGCTTGTGATAAGGGGACAGCCTGGCGCTGAGAGGACATGACGGGGAGCTGACCTCACCTGAGAGTGAAGAGGAAGTGAAGGCTGCTCGGGGAACGCACCAGGAGGAAGGCCTCAGGCCGGGAAGTGACATGGACATGGCCTGAGAGGGTAAGGAACTGGGGTACTGGGGGGCTGCACCCCAAGCCACGCTCACGGCAAAGGCCCAGAACCCAGGCTGAGCATTCAGAAGCCCAAGGGGCAAAATGGACACACTAAAGGTGTGGAAGCTCAATCTTTGACTCACCTGAGAGGGCCAGGAAGAAGGAGTCCCCCTGCCACCACTGCCATATAACAATGACCACCATGACTTCTGCCCTCCTGGCCACTTCCAGGAGAGCCTTTTCCCAATGCTCTGGGCAGCCCCAGGGGAGCCCCCTCATCTGCTCCTGCCCCTGGGCTCCCCTTTCCTTCCCTCAGGCCCCCAGCAGCCTCCGAAGCCCTGGCTGAGAGTCTCCACCCTTCCTAGGCAACCGCTCTGTCACATCCTCTGTTCCCCGCCTTGTTAGAGGAGCAATGGGTCACGGAGAGGATCCGCTTTGTTTCAGAGTCTGGGCCGCCTCCAGGTTTGCTCCCTAGCTCTGCTCTCATTACCTGAGTCCTTGTGAACCTTGTTTGACCTCTCTTTGCCTCAGTTTCCTCATCTGCAAAATAGGAATAACCACCCACTACTGCGTTGGATTGTTTGATGATTTAGTGAGAAAATGTGTATGGTGGAAGACACTGGCTCATAGTAGGTGCCTCTCCAGTGCCCCCGACCTTGGTCTCTCTGAGCAAAAGGCCCAAATTGGTACTTCTGCACTTTCAAAGCCTACTTTTGAAATATCTCTTGTCCAGTGTGATTCTGCAAAATGCCTTAAAGCACAGTTCTATCTCCTAGCTGATTTTATATTTCTCAAGTTGTTATTGTGTTTTCTAACATCTCCTTTAGGCCAATTTGTAAAAAATTAAATGCTTACAGGAGTGAGGCAGTGCTGTATATGAGTGAGATTGCCAGGTAGTACAATAGGGAGTGGTGGGGACTGTGGCAAAGTAGACATCACCTAAAGGTGCAGCATCCCCTCAGCCCTAACCAATGGTTGCCATCCAGGCCCAGCGTTGGCAGAGCTTCCAAACTTTTAGGAAAAAATGGAAATTTGGATTTTTTTTTAATATAAAACTATCTAATTTCTGGGGAAAAAAATCCTTCAAAATGGAGGGTGTAAAATTTCTACGTTATAGAGATACATAATGGAATATTTGCAATGGAATGACATACCTGGATCTGCTTCAACGTATCTGAGGGTGGAAAGGGAAATAGGTGAGGGTATGGATGAAGCCAGACAGGCCAAGTGTTGATGACTGTTGGAGCTGGGTGGTGGCTGTGTGTAGTCTGATACTATTCTCCCTGCATGTCTGAATTTCCTACAATAACACGTTGAAACAAACACTGTGCAGAGCAAACAAGAAGCACCCACCAGCCTAATTCAGGGCACGGCCACTGCTTTCTGCCCTGTGTCCTTGAGTTGTGTGACCACACAGAGCCTACGGAACCCATCCGAGCTCAGTGTACATGACTGACCCTGTGAAAGCCACAGAAATGCCCGTCTCATTCAGACAGTCTCTGCTACCCATGGACTTCAGAGGGGTGTCTTTTATTACACCTCAGGGCAGGTCTAACTCCGCCATTGAATACTTTAGACACTTTGAGCCAATCACAGTCTGTCTGTGTCTCCGAGTCCGCTCTGTCGTCCCTGTCCGTGCCAGTGGCTGGGGAGAAGTGAGTCGGCCTGACGCGGGTATGGACCAGCACGGCATAGTATCGGGAAGCCTGTCTTCCCTGACAATGTTTGTGCAACGTGTCCCCTCGCCTGCTTGTGGAAGCCTGAAATTCTCCTCTGAGCCTTTCACAACATCCCGAGAGACAGTGCTGAAAACGTGCGTGGTCCTAGGACGTACGCGCAGCCTCTGCTTAGGCACATCCACGCTAAGGCGTAAGACCTGAAGGCGGAGGGGACGAGCTCAGGAGCACAAGTGCACAGAGGCGCTAAGGAACCTGGGATGGAGGGAGAACAGGTAGGCGTCACAGGGTGGGATGATACAGCTTCTCTCTAAGGCAACAATTACCCCAAAAAGTTATGTGAGATTTCACTATGTCTGAAATGGTAACTAAATTACATATAATGCTACAAATACATTTATTTATTGCAGCATTATCATAGCAAAGGATTGCAAAGAGCCTAAAGTCCACCAATAGGAAAAAGGTGAAAGAAATTATGTTATTTCCATACCACAGATTCTATGTAGCCTTAAAAACAAAAGAGAAAGGAAGCAGGGAATTCCTCAAGCACTGATACGGAATGATGTCATTTGTATAAGAAATGGGCGGCAGAAGGCTGTCCCCTGGCATTTACTTATGTATAGATACAATATCTCTGGACTGATCCGCAAGAAACTGCTAACACTGGGTGACTCCAAGGAGGGTGTGTTAGGGTGACTAATACTCCCCAACCCCCAGAAAGGTCCACATCCTAATCTCTGTGACTATGTTCCCTTTCATGGCAAAGGGATTTTGCAGAGGTGACTGCGTGGAGGACTTGAGGTGGGGAGATTGTCTTGGATTGGTCGGGTGGCCCCAGGTAATCACAAGCGTCCTTATACCAGGGAGGCAGGAGGACAAGTGTCAGAAGCGGGAGTTGTGACAACTGAAGCAGGGAGCTGCCAGTTTTAGGACAGCAGGAGGGGCCCAGAGCCAAGGCGTGCAGGAGCCCCTAGAAGCTGCAAAAGGCAGGGGAACAGATTCTCCTCTGAATCTTCCAGAAGGAAACAGCCTTGCTGACACTTCGATTTTAGATTTCTGACCTCCAGAACTGGAGAACAAATTTGTTGTTTAAAGATGTGAACTAAAATAAAATCTCAAGCTCCCCAGCCGACTGAATGGACGCCTTCTCAGCCAAGGGGACTCCCTGCACGGAAAAAGTCCTTAAAGCTGAGCTGCCGGCTGTGAAGCGAAGGGAGATCAGACACCCCTAGTTATGCCCTGTCTCTTTTGGAGTTAATCTTTGTAGCAGTAAGATAGCAAATCATTAAGAAGCCTAAGGCTATGCAAGACAAAGGTGAAACCACACCTGCGGGTCATCATTCACTTAGGTAAACCTCTTGAGATTATCTTACAGAGTTCGGGTTCCTTTCCATTGACAAAGTTGGCTGGCCAAGGCTGCTGTGGAATGTGGGTCCCTGTGTGTTACTCAGGGATCTTAGCAGAAGACACAGGAAAAAACTGGACTTGCTTTTGCTCCATGTGGCACAAGAGGATGGATTTTTTGCTCTGGATTTATGGTCCCACAGGCCTGGGCTCACCTCCCAGCTCCTTGTGCTAGCAGTCCTGGTGTTGGCCACGTCACTTGACCTGGTGCCCTTGTTCCCTCCTCAGAACAGCGGGACAATGGTGGCAGCCTGGCAGTGTTCTGGAGAGGACTCCCTGAGATGCCACGTGGAAAGGGCCTGGCTCATGGTGGCCTTGGCAACGAGGCTGTTTCCATGGGACGAGGCTATCCCTCCACTGGGTGAGAACCTGCTCTCTGCCAGTGGTCGTGCCCAGAGGCTGGGGACTTGCCCCTCCTCTTCCTGCCTGGAAGTCTAGAAAGCAGAGCCGAGCCCTGCAGCCATAGGGTGGGCAGCCTCCTTCTGGACTCGGTGTCACCAGAGGACACCCATCCCGGCTCGGCAGTGGGGAGCTCAGCCCCCCGTGTCACCAGAGGGCACCCATCCCGGCTCTGCAGTGGGGAGCTCAGCCCCCAGTGTCACCAGAGGGCATCCATCCCGGCTCGGCATGGGGGTGCTCACCCTGGCTGGCCGGGGCTGCCCACCAGAAGGAGGTGACTCCGAGGCCCTGCTGGCAGCCCCCGTTCCGTGCCTGTGTTACCTCATCTAGCCTCACAACCACCCTGGCCATCTTTAGTGCCACTTTTACAGATGAGGAAACTGAGGCCCAGAAAACTTCAGTAACTTGCCCACAGCCACACAGCTGGTCAGCAGCAGAGCTGGGGTTTGAACCCCAGAACCCACGTTTTAACCCCACACAGGCTGCCTTCACACACAGGCCCAGAACATCCTTGCTCCCGGCTCCCCGGTGTTTCCCCGGGCCACACAGTGGGTCCCGCCCTGTTGGTGATTCCGGCTTCCCTCCTGGGCCTCCGGGGGAGGCTGGGCTAGAGGAGGCTGGACAGGCCCTCCTGGCATGTGCCACTCCTCAGCAGAACAGGGGACCGTGTGACCTTCCTCTACAGAGAGCATTTGGAGGAAGTATGGCTCCGACTGCCAGAGGTCACTGGGTCACCCACGTGAGGCTTAACTTGCTCAGCCTGGGGGAGCCCCCGTGGGAAGGACGGGGGCTCTCGACACCTGTGGCGGCTGCACTGATCCTCTGTCTCCTACCTCTCTGAGCCTCAGTTTCCCATGCATGAAGCAGGAATCGAAAACCTCACAGCGCTTAACAAGGCCGCCTGCACACAGGGCCTGTACACATGGGTAAAAGGTACAGCAGGCAGCCCTGTGCAGACCACGCTGCAGAGTGGGCTCTCCGCTCCCCTCTCCCTTCTGTGACTGTCCCTCTGCAGACGCCCTGGATGTGCCCTTGCCTTGTTAACTCTGACCTCTCAGGGCACAGAAACCTCCCCGGGACTCCTTCCCTGCTGCCCCCAGATCATTAGTACTAAACACGCTGAAAGCACCTAAGTGCGCTAGGCACTGCTCAAACATGCTAGATATGCTCCTCGCTTAATCCTTACTCCGACTTTGGGAGGTGGGCTCAGGTAATATTCCCCTTTTACCAAGTGGACACTGAGGCCCAGAGAGGTAAAAGTACCTTGCCTGATGTCACCCAGCTAGTAAATTGTGGAACTCCAAGAGCCCTCTCTAAGTGCATGCCCTCAGCTACCGTGCTGGGTCATTGTCATCCCAGAAGCTTCCTCTGTACACGAGCACTCACCCGCTAGACAGTGCTTATGCCTCTTCCCTCAAGCCCCCACCTAGAGCAGGACAGGACAGCTCAATAAACATTTGTCAAACCCATGAATGATGGTGACTGACATCCCTGCAGTCAGGCGAGCTCGGCATGGCACAGAAGGTACGTCAGGATTACCCCGTGTGGCATTTCTTCCCTTCTTGTGATCTCTTTGGGATGCCCCCCACCACACCCCTGCCACCCACCACATGTTTCCTATTACAGACCCAGAGCTGCTTCCCCCCGGCTGTGGCAGCCAGCTCAGCCCCACACCCCCAGTCCTGGAACTCACCGGGCTCAGGTAAGGAGCTTGGGCCCTGCTGGCGGCCATCTGTCCTCTGCCGCCTTT
>CM052441.1:114116796-114150135 GCA_028533085.1 Varecia variegata
CCCACCACTGTGGAACAAATTCTATCCTTCCTCGGGTTCATTAGTTTCTTCCGACACTGGATCCCCAACTTTTCTCTCCTTGCCAAACCCCTCTATGAGGCAGCATGTGATGCCTCCACTGACCCTCTGTTAAACCCTCAGGCTGTCTGCCCTGCATTCCCAAAACTTCGAGACTCTCTCTTACAAACACCCCTCTAAGACTCCCTCATCCTGAAAAACCCTTTTATCTCTACACAGATGAGCGCCAGGGCCTGGCCCTCGGCGTCCTCACCCAACCTCTGGGACCTACTCCCATTTCCACCCCAGTGGCCTACTTATCCAAACAGCTGGATACCACGGTCCGTGGATGGCCACCCTGCCTCCGCGCCTTAGCCGCGGCCGCTACTCTCACCAGGGAGGCCCTGAAACTCTCCCTGGGACAGACTTACATGTCTTCTCCACCCACCATTTACAGGACCTTCTAACTCACCACTCTTTAGCTCTCCTCACTTTGTCTAGACTACAGGAATTCCATCTCTTATTTATAAAAAAATCTCACCATTACTTTATCTCAATCCCCAACTCTAAACCCTGCCACTCTGCTCCCCATTCCCTGCCTAACCCTGTCCTCACATTCCTGCTCGGTAATCATTAAAGCCTCCACTACCCTTAGACCCGATCTGTCAGACAAGCCACTTCCTACAGTGGACTTAACTTTCTTTGTTGATGGCAGCTCGGTCACAGGTGAGGACGGCAAACGCCGGGCGGCCTATGCCATTGTCTCTGCCTCTCAGGTAATAGAAGCCTCCGATCTTCCGGAGGACACCACCTCCCAAAAGGCAGAACTCATTGCTCTCACTGGAGCCTGACACCTAGCCAAAGGCAAGATTGTAAACATTTACACGGACTCCAAGTATGTGTTTATGATAGCTCACTGCCATGCTGCCATATGGAGAGAACGGGGCTTTCTCTCCACCAAGGGCTCCCCTGTTATTAACGCCACCCTTATCTCCCGTCTCCTCGAGGCCCTTCAGTTACCCACCCAACTAGCTATCATATACTGCAAGGGGCACCAGTCAGACTGGTCCCCTGTCACTCAGGGAAACAACTATGCTGATTGCCTATAGCCTAACATCCCCAAAACACTCTAGTCTGGGTCCTCTTCTTTTCCTTTCCATTCCTTCCCTCCAACCTCGCTACACTCCAGAGGAACGCGACAGCTTTCTCACCCAAGGGGCATCAACCACCACCAAAGAGTGGGTCCTTCTTAAGGACAACAAGCTGGCTGCCCTAAGGCACAGGCCCTGGAACTCGTTGGCCAGGTCCACTCCTCACTTCATATCGGCACTAAGGGCCTCTCCCATTTCTTACAGCCTCTATTTTCACACCCTTCCCTATATTCTCTCATCAAAACCGTTTGCTTGGACTGTGACATTAGTGCCTCTGTTAACCCTCAAGGGGACCTCAAACCCCCTGTGTCCACCCACCAGATGAGTGGTCACCTCCCCGGACAAGACTGGCAGGTCGATTTCACTCATATGCCACCTCACAGACATTTCAAACTCCTGTATGGCCGGCCTTTTCTCATTAACCATCATCTTCCAGCCCAGCCCCTACCTTTGGCCTCCTATTTCCCATATCTTTCTCTCCTCACGCAACTTCTCCGTGCCCACGCGGACCAATATCTGCCTCAACCGCCGGAAACCGATATCTGCCTCAACCGCCGGAAACCGACTCTGATGTCTCTACCACTGGTAAGACAGCCCGGCAACTCAATATCATCATTTACCTAATCTTCCTCCTTGCCCCGTCTTTTACAGTTTCTCCAACGCCGCCTACAGGAATTATTCAGAGTGGCAGTAAATCAGATACTTCTTCACCCCTACTCTCCCCTTCCAGTCACCCCTCCACCAGCCGACTCCGGCCCATAGTCCCCACTACGCCCCTCAAAAGCAGGAAGTAGCCAGAAAGACCTCGGCGCCCTATTATCACTAAAAGGCCGGAATGTAAGGCTGGTGGCAGGCACCCCTCCCTTCCCTAATGAAAAAAGAAAAGGCCCCTCCTATTCCTCAATACCCACCCCAAAACTGAAACAAAGACATTCCTTACTCCTCGCGGGGACATCTCCTGGCCCAAGAAGCTCCCATCCCCCAACCCTAAAAACGTATATAAACCCACTCAGAATTCTGGGCGGCGCGGCTTCTCGAGTTCCACTCCTGGGACTGTGAGGCTCGCCCCGGTCCCTCTCTTGGGACTTGTTACCCCCACCCGGGAGCGCCCCAATAAAGCCTCTTTACTTATCCCTTTCAACTCTGCTCGTCTTTCTTTCTCTGGCGCCGGCTACTCCAAAAAACCTTACAGCTCGTATGTAGAAATGCAACTGATTTTTGTTTGTATCCTGCTACTTTGCTGAATTTATTGGTTCTAACAACTTTTTTTTGAATCCTTAGGGTTTTCCACATATAAGATCCTGTCATTTGCGAACAGATAATTTTTCAATTTCGATGTCTTTTTTTCCTTGCCCAATTGCTCAGGCTAGAGCTTCCAGTTCTAAATACAAGTGGCAAAAATGGGCATCCTTGACTTCTGTTATTGATATTTAGCTTCATCCCATTGTGGTGGGAAAAGATACTTTGTATATTATCTATCTTTATAAATCTATTGAGACTTAAATTTGTGGCCTACTACATGGTCTATGCTGGAAAATGTTCCATGACTTAGCACTATCTTTTGAACACAGCAAGTGCTCAACAAACGTCTGACCAGTTAAGCTTCCCAACTTCTGATGAGAGGAAAGTTCTGGAGTCCAAGCTGTGGCCTGAGTCCTGGACTAGCCACCCGCTGGATGAATACCTTAAACTCTCAGAACCTGTTTTCTCAGCTGGAACTTCACGATTCCTACCTGACAGCACCGTTGTGAGAGTTAAGAGAATGTATAGAGAGCACCCCCTGGGTCCCAGCAGGGGCCCCACAAATGTCTTCTTCTTCCACCTTTTCTGCTCACTGCAACCTCCTAAGCACCTCTCTGTATAGATAACTGGCAACAAGAAGCTCCTAGAAATTAGATCTAGATGGACGCCACCCCACCCCATCCCCCAGGGTTCCTACAAGGCAAAGGCACCTCCAGCCAAGGGAGATACTGACTGGATCTGGGTCTGCTCATGGGCTTTGTTACTGCTGGGGGCTGATCTTCCTCTGTGCACCATGGGCTTTTGACACTGCTCCTTCCAGATTCCTCCATCTGCTCAGAAATACCTGCTTCTGACGTCCAAGCATAACTTCTCTCTTCCTTTGGAAGGAGCTCCTTAACCCCAACAGGGGGTTCAAACACCCCCTGACCCATCCATTCCTGTCCTCCTATGTCATCCATCCAAGCGGTCCCCGACACTCACCTGCAACCGACCATAGCAAACACAAGCCCCGGGACACCTTGGCATAACTTTATTCACGAACTCCAGACCCCCGGCCCGGCTCAGCACAAGAGGCCATTATCCTTGCCAGTGGCAAAAAAACCCGATACAGCACATTTGTTAATACTAACCATTTTAATTTAAATTAATAGCATTTCTGGAAGACAAACGCAGTTGATAGAAAATATAAAAACTTTTACTGTACAAATTTTACATCACATTCAAAAAGAGCGAGTGTGTGCGCTGTGGCCACAGAAGCCACGGGGTCTGCACACACTGATGAAATCCTGGCTGACGCTGCAGCACAGACTCCCGACTGGCTTCACATTCGTCTCCGCGCTCTCCCCACTCCAAATCAATACAGAACAACACAGGCTTACAGGGCTTGCCACTCCCCTCTGTGACAAGAAGAAATGCCAGGAGATGACAGAGGGTGTTTTGATTTGGTGTTGTGGGGAGATCAACTTTGCTGCACGTGCTCACAGCTGACCCAGAACTAGCTGTGGTTCACAACGTCGGGCTAGAAACCCAGGGCGCCGTGGCTCTGGTGGTTGAAGGCAGCAGGGCTCGGAGGTGAGGCTGGGCCCCGGGGGTGCCGCGAAGGGGCGAAGCTCGGGCTCCCCTCTCAGACCCCAGTGGGGACGTCCACGGCCCCCGAGAGCTCTCGCCAAGCCCTCCCACCCTTCTCCATCCCCTTCACAGTCGCCGTGAGGGCTGAATTCACAGTATCTGTCGTCCTTCGTGTGTTTCCAAGGCAGACGGAGAGGGCACACAGAAGGGCACACGCGTCTTCCTAACCGCAATTCACAGTCACTTAAATAAAAAAGGGAGAAGGGGACCATCGTGGGGGGATTTCTTAAATGACAGGCAGTGCAGAGGCAGCAGGCCGAGAGTCTGCCCAGGGCCTCGGAGAGGAGGGAAGAGGGTGTCCCCCAGGTCCTCAGCTCCACCCTTGCGGCCAAGTGGCTTCTGGGTTCCTGGCAGATCGCAGGCCTCCATCGGATCGTCAGTTCCTTAAGGGTGGGGATGGTGACTGCTCCTACCTCTAGGTCCCCAGCACTTGCACAAGACCAAGTGCATTGTAGGTGCTCAATGAGAGCTTCTCGAACGGTGACACTCACAAGAGAAAGCAAAACCCAGACTTTCTGTGGCCTGGGGTCAGGGACGAGTTGAGCCTGACTCATTGAGCTGCCGTCCAACCCGGGGGGCTCACCAGCATGTCCACTGGGTCTGCTCTCACCTGGGCAAAGGCCAGCGTCACAGTGGGAAGGTGACAGGCTGGAGACACACCCGCTGCGATCTCTGGGAAGGTGCAGCCATGTGGGAGGCCAAAAGGATGATGGGGTGCGATGAACAGTCCCACCACAGCACAGAAAAGCCCCAAACAGAGCTGAACCCAAGTGGCTTACAATTCCTCCTTCCTCCCGACACCCTGACCGGAAAGGGCCAGGATGCTAACGTCCCAGGGCACGACTGCACTGCTGTGCCACTGTGCCCCCGAGGAGGGGCTACCCAAGGAGTGCTCAGCCTGGAAAGATGGAGGCAGAGTGGCTTGTGTCACAGGACGTTTGGACCAGACTCCGGGGCTAGGGAAGGCTCTGAAGACTGGGGGCTCCGCTAGGTGGGCCTAACTGAACGGGGGGAGTCGCAGGCCTCCCTGCTCCCAATCTGAGCTCAGAGCACGGCCACAGGTTCTGGGCCTGAATCCAATCACATCTCCACCCTTCACCCCTCTTCCTTTCTGGTCTTGGAGCCTACGGTAACCTAACCTCCACTTAAGGGCTTCTTTGCCATTTGGAACTTTTCTCTGTAGGTGACAGTTTCTAAGGAACACAGGTGTGGTGCTCTCACGCCAAAGACTTTCCCAAATCCAGCCCCTCCTTGTGGTTCAAAGGGACTCAGGCAGACGCCTGGCGGTGCTGGGGAAGGCTCTGCAGACGGGGGCTTGCTGGGTGGGTCCAAACGAAAGGCATGGACAGAGGCCACGTGCCCCCGTCTGAGCTCAAAGCACGGACAGAGGAGTCAGGAATGGGCCAAGGGGTTTCGACAGGACTGGCAAAGTGGAAGAGGTGAGTAGTCCTGGAACCTTCGTGCCAGGGTCACCCTGCAGCCGGGAAGGAGGGTTAGGTACCTGCTGCCGTCTACTTTTCCCTCCCTCCCCCATCTTCCTAGTTCCCACCCACCAAGCCCTCATGGTCCGCACAGCTGCTGGGCTGGCCCTCGGCCATGGGGTCAAATGTCAGTCAGGGACCGGGATATGTCTAAAAGCCGAGGACCTCAGCCCCGTCCCCTTGGTGCCTGCCTGGGGCCTTCAAAAAAGAAACACCTGTACAGGCACGTGGATGTTTTCTCACCTTGCGGCAGAAGCCCTGGCTGGGAACCGCTGGATGAGCCCAGAAGTCATTTGAATTCTGTCTCTACTTTTCTAGCAGGAATAGCCTGCAAGGTGAGTCCAAGCTCTCTGGGAGCTCCTAAGCCCTGTAATTCAGCTTCGTTCCTAGCCAGGGTTTCCTCTGCAAGATGAGGAGGGGACAGTGTCCCTGTGATAGGACGAGGAGAGAACCCTACAGAGGGAGGTTCCCCACTGATGGGGTTTTGGGCCAAGGCAGGGGCCGGCCCAGACCTTGTGGGACCCTTGCCCTACCCGAGAACAGCCACAGTCACGATGCTTTTCTTTGTCCTGGCCCAGCGTGGGCCCCTCACTGCCTACAGGGTCCTCCAGAGGGACGGCCACTCCTGCCGTCCTGGCCATCGGTGCCAGTGCGCCTACGCATGGACTGTTTTTATTATTACTATTATAAAACATCAAGTTCGCTTAGCAGAAACATACATGTAAACATCTGCTGTGGGTCGGGGCAGGTTTGGTTGCTGGTGGTGTCGTTTTAAGACACGGCAGGTGCAGCTCCATCTCCGTGCTCCTGTTTGCAGTGCTGGGCGGGCAGAGCGTGTCTTTCGTCGTGGTGGTTGTTTGGGTGTTTTGGAAACACATTTCACAAAGAAATAAATAGGCAGCAGAAAAACTGCACGGCGGGCTACATCTTTGGATTACTGGACTCCAGGACGCCCAAGCCAAACCTTTCAAACCGGGGTACGACTTTGCTGTCAATGCTGCGAAGAGGAACAAAAACAAGGGTCACAGCTCTGCTGGTCCTGATCAGAATTAGGGTCCCACTAGCTACAAAATGGGCTAGTTCCAGAAGCTCAGCAGAGGCCCCCGCCCGCATACCGAGAAGTGAAAATGATTGTTTGGCAACAGGCTCGGCAGAGGTGCCCCGGCCAGCGACAGTAGCTCCTCTCTGAATCCCGAGCTCCCCGCACTCAGCGTGGGCTTGTCTGAATCGTTTTCTCATTTGCAGCCCAGGAAAGCTCTTGCCCCAAGAGGAACTGGGAGAGAAGTAAAACCTGACTCCCAGGACCAGGAGTGACAGCCCAGGCTCCTTTTAGACATCGACTCAAGTGCTGGGGTGCACTGGGGCCACCCGGGAAGTGGGGTGAAATGCAGATTCCCAGAGCCTGAGTCCAGGATCCGGATCCAGTTGGGGCGCTGGGGAGGGTGCGCGGGAATCTGCATTTCGTACACAGTGCGGTGGCTCTGTCGCAGGTGGCCCGTCAGCCACGCTCTCGATGAACGCTGGCCTGGGGTCTGGTCTGTGGAGCACTGGGCACGTGCAAAGGGAGTAACTGTGCCAGGGCGGGGCGTGGGGGCAGCAGCTTTGTTTTCGCCAGTGAACTTGTCTGGAGACTGGTCATCCCGCTGCTTTAGGACAGCTTTTCTGAGTGTGCCGCTGAGGACACGACCCTTCCAAGCTGATGTCGTCATGGCAACTGAACTTTCCATGTCTCCTGTCCCAACTCTATGGAGGGGACTGAGAGGAACCTGGAAGAGGGTCTGTGACCGGCGTGCTGGCCTCTGGGCAGCTCTGAAACCACCCCACTCCTTGCTCAGTAAGATCCCCACGGGTTAGAAGCCATGCAGAACCCTCCCACGTGCCAGGCACACACTCAGGGGGAGGCTGGTGTGCGCGGGCGGTGGGGGATAGATCTCACGGAGGTGTTAGCAGTGAGACGGGGCCACCCAGACGGAAACAAGACCAGCCCTCAGATGAAGAACAAGACAGAAGTAAAAGTCACGTCCAGAAAGGTAGGTAGAAGCTGCTCAGACTGCCTTGGAGGGAGCTCAGTTAGTGGGATCCTCTGAGGACAGTCACTCAGGCACACGCAGGTCACGCAGAGAGGGGAGAGGGCCGGTTGTAAAAACAGACAAAGCAAAGGAAGTCTCGCGTGAGAAGACTGGAGCAGCAGAGGTGGCATTCCCCGGGTTAGTGCTCGTATCTCAGGTTGCGTTTTAGCAGAAGTCACTGTGCTGAGCTGCCGATTAGGAGGGAGGAAGCCCCTGGTGGGTGCAAAGCGGCCAGGCCTACAACCTACAGGGGGAGAGAAGGGAGAGCAGCGTCAGAGCCAGAGCCCAGGGTGCACCTGAGGGAGCTGGAGGCCTGGCCAGAGAGGCTGGGCGAGGGACCTGCTGTCCCTGCAGAGAGACGGGACATTCCCCACCTCCATTCCCCAGGCTTTGCAGCACAGCGAGCTTGGAAAAGACCCAGGCACAAAGAAGCTTCTCCAAGCTCCCTCAGGGCCCCATCCCAGGACACTTAGAGAGAGGTTGGCTAACAGGCCCACAGCTCCTCAGTCTTCAACTATCAGAATTTACTTCCATCCAGGAGTATTTTTGCTCATTGGATTCTCCTCTTTTGAGCTCTGGCGAGCAGCGACCCTGGGGACTCAAATCAATGATCTGAGTTCTCTCCCACCCTGGGACAAGCCATCCGTCCACTCTTGGTGTGGACAGAGGCCCTGCCACGTGCTGTGGGCCTTCTCTCGCCCGTGGAGGGAGACACAAGCCTGTGTGGCCCTTGCTGGTGGCCGTGTGAGCTGTAGAAACGCCACTTGGTTTACGGGAATAAATCACGCAAGATGGGGAGTTGGGACACAGACACACGGGGAGCAGGTGTGCAAGGGACAACCACAACAGGCCAAGAGTGAGGGAAGTGACGGGAGACACACTATTCCTCCAGAACCGGACAGGAGTTCTTAAAGTCAGGGTGGCCGTAGCGTCCTTTCCCGTAGTAGCGGCTCCTCCAGCGACTGGAAGTGCCCCGCGACCATCGCACCAGGTGTGGGAAAAGAGCGGTCCAGCCCCAGCAGGTGGTCGTGTCGCCCCCGGCGGACAGGTGAGGAATCAGCGTGGTGGGAAAGGGTGGAGATGACAGGACAGGACAGTGCATCCACCACCCCCCGGAAATAAAAAAAGGAACAAGACAATGGGAAAGAAAAGAGAGAATAAACATTGTGACCAAGAAGCTTCCACACAGACCAGTTCAGGTATGCTGGCATGCTTTCCTTTCCCCCATTTGTGACTCAGTTTCCCACCCATGAAATGAGAAGGTGGGGCCGTCTGGTTTTAGGGGATACACAATCATGCCAGAGCCCACCCCATGCAGTCTTCTCTTTCATGGATGAGAAATCCAGGGCCCCGGTCATTGACAGAGTTGCCCGAGGTCTGACAGGACCAGCCCAGAGCTCAGCCCTGCACCTCATGTCCCCTTCCTTGAACTGCTTTCTGGGGGGACAGTTCCAGCTCAAAACCTAGCTCTGATGACCCTTCTTCTGCAGGCTGTTTCTCAAGCCCCTGGCATGGGGGGGACAGGGCACTCTGTGCTTTCCCACAGCATTTGGCACGCTGTCATCATTTGCTTATGCATTCCTCCCCAGTAAATACTTACTGACCAACTATTATGTCCCTGGGACTGTGCTAGGAGCTGAGAATACAAAGGAGACAAGACGGAGTCCTGCCACATGGAGGTGTCACTACAGCGTGTCTGTCTGTCTTTATTCCCGACTAGACTGTGACCTCCTTGCTAGTGGAGACAGGGTCTTGGCCGTGTGTGTATCCCCAGATGTGTGGCAGGCAGGCAGCAATGGCTAAGCAAAACTCACACCTCTAAATACAGGGTAACTTGGACTCGAACCTGTCCTAAGAGCAAAATACTGAATCCGGTATTGCATTAGAAGATACAGGATTCCCTAACCCCAAATTGGTGCTCCTCCCAACCGTCCCTGCAACTGGCCCAAATCTGCAGAGCGTGATGTGCTTCCTCAGCGGTTTCTCCGACTCGCATCCTCTGAGAGCCTCACGCTGGGCCTCTCCATGGGGGTGGTGAGGTATGTGCAAACCAAATCTGGCCACAAGCTAAGAAAGATTTTTGACAATTTTAAAAGGTATTTGGGGGGGGGAACAAAAAAGACACATAACAGACTGTATCACCTGCAAGCCTGAGCTATTTCCTACCTGACCCTCTCTAGGATAAGGAACGCTGCCACCACCACTCACCTGGGCACCAGGTGCGACAGCTGGGTATGTAGCTCCTCGAGTCGGGACATGTGTGCAGGGACTGGGGGCCTCCCAGGCTACCTGGGCAGGGGGTGGCAGACAGGCTCTTGGCCCCATCCCCATCAAGAACAGCTCCACTTCATCTGTTTTATATATCGGGGCTCTCAGGGTGATTTCACTTTTAGAAAACGTCCTTCACCCTTCACAGTTTAAAACTGTTCATCTCGTCCAGGAGCCCAGCCTGTGGGTCAAGTGTGGCCTGACACCTGTTTCTGTACAATCGGCAGACTAAGAATAGTTTTTACCTTTCTAAATGGTTGGGGAGGAAAACATCCAAAGAAGACTATCTTATGACATGGAAAAGTTCCATGAAACTCTGATTTCTACAATCCAGTGTTACTGGAATGCAGCCAGCTCCCTGGTGCAGCGTCGTCTGTGGCTGCCCCTGTGCTAGGGGCAGGGCCGAGTCTTTGCAACAGAGACAGTGCTCGTCCCAGGAGTGAGGACTCGAACTGCCCACCTGGTCTGCAAAATGTATTCACCACCTGGCCACCCTGCATCTTGCCCACCTCGGCTCTTTACAGCTGCAGAAAGTGAGGCCCAGCCCAAGGAAGAACTTCCCCGGGTTCTCACAAAGCATTCAAGGCAGGTAAAGGTCTCTTTTGAGTGTTTTGGCTGAGAAGCCAGAGGAACAAAGGGAACGAGACAGAATGCAGGAGAGGTGACAGTGGCCCCCGCTGCCCAGAGCAGCAGCACCAGGGGGTGCAAAGGGCTGTGCGGTTGAAAAGAGGAGGGAGAGAGCTTCTAGCATCAAAGCGCCAATATGAACCCACGCAATGTTTGGTTCCATAACAGGTGGCTGGATTTTTGTGCTAAAGAGCTCTGTGTTTGAGTCGCTGTCACTGTAAGCAATACGGACTCTGCTTATTTTGGTGACGCTGAGCACCACATGTCACTCTAACTTCCAGCTGGCCCATCTTGCCCCTTCCTAGGCAGAACCTCCTGGTCCCAGCCTGGCATCAGTGCTGGTCTGATAACAGTGATACGCAGTTTTTCACAGATGTGAACTGGAGGTGCTCGCCTGTCAAAGGGAGTCTCCGAAATAAACTCAGTAAATGGAAATTCTTGGCATCACTTGGGCGAAGGGATGAGTCACCTCTGGCTGATCAGCTTTGTGCATTCCCCAAAGTCTTGGGCAGGTTCTGGCTCACGGAAGGGAACTTACTCGGCCGACTTCCAGAAGTGCCCTGGGTGGGAGAGCCGCCGGTTCAGCTTGGGCAGCTTCTCCAGCATGTCCATCAGCAGGCTGAAGCTGGGTCTCTCCTGCAGCTCAAAAGCCCAGCAGGCAGACAGGATCTCCTGCAAACGGAGCTGCCATTAGTGGTGTGTAGGATGCTGGGAGGAAAAGGAAACAGCAGGCGGCAGAGCAGGGTGCTCCACAAAGGGGCCCCGCGATGCTCTTGAGCACCCTCTGGCTGGCGGCCCTCTGAACACCCTGCCGACGGGCAGAGCTGAGAAATAACTGTTTCAGAAGAGCTCTCAGGCTTCTAGTTCAAAACGACGTGCACGAGTTTGCCTCCATTCCTTCCTCCTTAGATCAGCCCCTACCCGCAAATAAGAGTAACCACGCTGACAGACGGGTAGTGGGACAGAGGTCAGAAATGGGGTTGTTGGTTTTTAGATGATGCAAAGTGGAGGCACAATGTCCACAAGTAAAAGTAAAAAGCAAGATGCTCGGAAGACGCGTGGGGTGGGGCTGCTGCAGAGGTGGGAGCCTCAGCATCACCAGAATGGAGGCCAGGAGTGACAAGGACGACTAAACACAGGGGCAGCAGCTGAGAGTCAGCAGGACAGCTGTCCAGAACATCCCTCGCCCCACCAAGGAAAGCCCTTCACACTGCGGCATTTTGCCTCCTGCTCCAGGACCTGCAGGTGTACACAGCACACCCCGAGCCTTCCGATTCAGGGGAACCGCCTGTGAGGAAATGGGCCTGTGTGCACGACAGAACCCGTGGGCAGAATGCACACACCACCAGACCCAGCAACTCGGGCCTTTTTTCTGAAATACAACTCAACCCCATGGGGCCGCCTGCCGTATCAGGAAAACCAGAGACCAAAGACATACGGATCAAAATACCGTCTCTGGAGGATACAGGTGTGTGTGCGTGCGTGTGCATGTGAGAGAGAGAGACAGAGAGAGAAAAGCTATTCTATCCATAAAACAAGACCAGAATACAATAAAGAAGAAACCAACAAACAAGGAAGTGCTTGAAATTGAAAATATAATTTCTGAACCAACATTAGAAGTACAAGAAGATAAAACTGAGGAAATTCCTCAGATTGTGGACCCAATTTTAGACAGGGATGGAAAATATGAAAGACAGTAAAAGACATGGAGGCTCACTAAGAAGAACCAGATTCTGTTGAACATGAATTTCCACAAAAGAAAACAAACCACTCAGCAGAAAATTATAGACATAATAAAAGAAAATTTCCCACAAACTTCCAAAGGAAACAGGAGTCTTCAGCTGAAAAGGCCCAACAAAGGGGCTTCACTAAAAACAAACAAACAAAAAACTCTCAACTCAGAAATACAAAATTTCACTACAGCAAAGATAAAGAGAAAATCCTAGATGTTTCCAGAAGGAATAAGATAAGCATCTACAAAAGGTTGTGAATCAGAACAACACTGGTTTTTTCAACAATGCACTGGACACTTAGCAGACAGCAGAGCAAAATCTTTGTGGTCTGAGGGAAAATTATCATGAACTTAAAATGCTACTGCTGTCTGAACAAAATAAGAACTTTTTTAGGCATGCAAGGATTATCTCTCATTCATCCACTGGGAGACAGTTTCTTTAGGTTTTTCTCTCATTTTGCTGGAGGGCAAATAAAGAGAGGGGCAGACATGAGACACAAGGAACAGTGCAACTGCCCCAGGAACGAATGAACAGAAAACGGAAGGTAACAGCTGAGCAGCAGACCTAAAATCCCACAGATTCCAATGATAAGAAATCAGTGGGCTCTGAAAAGAATGGAACAGGTTCCATTCAATAAGCAGAACGAAGAAGGCGCTAAAAGACTTCAGGAATATGATAAAGGTGTTTGTTTCTTCTCTCAAAAAGAAAAAAAAAAGGCAATTAAAACTACAGGAAAAACTAACACTGCACAAGAAAGCCAGGGTCCAACTATGAAGCCAACAAAATCGTGGGCCTTTGAGTAATGGACGAAGTGGAAGAGACGGACCCGCAAAGAAGAAAACGTCACCCCAGGGACCTGCCTGACCAGTGGCCAGCGCTCCTACAGTCTAAGGTTAACGGTGCACACGCTGCCTATCGTCTTCCCGCTTAGCCTCAGTCTACAGACACCGCGTGGAAGATTTACCCATGGCAACGTGACACCCACCTTAACGACACACGAGTGAGTGGAAAGCTGACTGAAGATGCGCTGCGGAAGGGACAGAGGGACAGGGAGTGAAGAGCTCACGGAACAAGACACTGGTGCTTTTGCAGGCTGACGGGGGCGAGGGACTGCTGGTCCTCATGAAGACCCGTTCTGGTGTTTGATGTCTCCCTGCGTGTGCGCATCCCCGGACAAAATGCCAGCTCACCGGCTGCCTCAGCACGTGACACGGAGCCGGTGGTGAGCCAGACAGCAGCGCGGCTGGAGGGACGGAGAAAGTGCCGTCCAGAGGGCACTCCCTGTGTTCCACTATGATTTAAAATCATTTTTTATTGCCATTGACACCCCCAACCCCACTCCCACAGCAATGTGCTAAAATGAGAAAAGACAAGACCCGACAGGAGAGACAGCCCTCCCGAGCCGGAGCAGGCTGCCAGAATGTTCTGTGTCCCCACTCCCCTACTCCCTGACCCCAACCTGTTCTAAAAGGCTTCAAAGCACCCATCGTCCCAAACTAAAAGAAATCCTTCCAATTAGTTCAGAACTCTGTGCTCTAGAATTATCCAAGAGCTTTATTTAAAAATAAAAAATAATGACCTTAGCCCCACCCCAGGCCAATTGAATGGGTATCTCTGTGGGGAAGGCCCTGACCCTGGCGTTTTTATAAAGCTCCCAGATGGGCCGGGCGCGGTGGCTCACGCCTGTAATCCTAGCACTTGGGAGGCCGAGGCGGGCCGATTGTTTGAGCTCAGGAGTTCGAGACCAGCCTGAGCAAGAGCGAGACCCCGTCTCTACTAAAAATAGAAAAATTATCTGGCCAACTAAAAATATATATAGAAAAAATTAGCTGGGCATGGTGGCGCATGCCTGTAGTCCCAGCTACTCTGGAGGCTGAGGCAGAAGGATTGCTTAAGCCCAGGAGTTTGAGGTTGCTGTGAGCTAGGCTGACGCCACGGCACTCACTCTAGCCCGGGCAACAAAGCAAGACTCTGTCTCAAAAAAATAAAATAAAATAAAATAAAATAAACCTCCCAGATGATTCTGACCTGCAGCTGGTGCTGAGCCCAGACTCCAGCCCTCTCGGATCAGCTCTGCTCCGGGCCACCTCCTCGCTGGAGACAGCACCAAGGTGCCCAGTGTCCAGAAAGGGAACGGAGATGGCTGCCAGGGGGCAACTTATTAGCAGCATTTTTTCTTTCAGATATAGGAGACATCTATACACACTCTTGTTCATACAGACATAGCCTCACTAGCTTTTATTGTAAAGTGAAAACTGGAAATCTCCTAAATGTCCAGTGACAGGAGTAGTTACGTTGTGGTGCAGCCATAGGACAGAGGGGTAGACAGGCTTAACAATAAAGGCTTGCCAAAGACTCGAGATAATGAGCATAATAGAATGCTATGTGGAAAAAGTCACAATTAAAAAAATCAGTTATATGTTATGATCTTGATTTTGTTAAAGACATGTATTTTTTAAATATTTTTTTAAGAGAATGGAAGGCAGCAGCTACTTTAGCTGCCATCTGAGCTGCCTCAGGGCCCAGCCAAGGGGCTGCAGTGACAGCCAGGAGCCCCAGACCCCAATCTTGAGCCCACCACACTCTCCTAAGGTGCCGAAGGATGCTCCCCGGTGAAGGTGGCGTTCAACCAGCTCCGGCCCAGAACGATGAGCCCAAGAGCGAGGTGCTCATCACCCACGTCCCGTGCCCAACACCCCAGATGAAATGATATCAACTGGCCAAAGAAGAGCCTGCTATTAGTGCTATAAACTAGCATTTTGGTGTCATTCTTGGGGAGCACACCTCCACAGACATTTTGCACTTCAACAAGATGACATGTACCACAGTGGAATAAAGTAGAATCGAACATAGTGTCATCTTAAAGGAGGCTTCTCAAGATGCTCTAACTGCTGCTACCCATCAACTGAGGAAAACATTAAGACCTTCTAAGATCTGGGAGGAAGAGGAGGTTGAATTCATCACTGTGCCTGTCTAGAGTTCAAGGACAGTGACGCTGACAACACTGTTCGCGACTTTCACAAGCAGCTCACAGTCCACTGAGATCTTAACCTGGACAAGTGAGAGGTGGTCCCTGTGATGCTGGCCAGACACCTATTGGAGTTACCTATTAACATAAAGCTGTTCTGCCTGAATCCTGCATGATTCGTGAACACATGGTTATCACGGATCGCACTGACAATGTCAAGCCCTGGGGTTTCCTCATATGTCACTGCGCCACAGCAAGGAAACTCACAAATGCACAGAAGCCGTTCAGAAACGAGAAGCCAGCGACTGTAACTAAAATTCAGCATCCTGAAAACGAGTCTGCCACGGAAACTTCAGTCTGTTCTCGGACAGTCAATAAAAACATTATGGAGAAAGATCTGATACCACAGCATAACCCTGCTATTTGTGTTTTGAGCAGTGATTATTTTTTTATCTTCTTTCCCATAAATAATACACAGGGCTTTACTTTCTTTTCATCTTATAAATCATTGAAAATCATTGTCTTCTTAAAGATAGATAGATAAGAAGACTGGAAGGAACTGAGAGAAGTGAGCAGTGGGGTGAGAAAGGATGGTTTTATTTTCTCCTCTGTGGTCCCTATTCTCGCCCAGTCTTCAGTTGTGTGCACTGTGCCAATCGCTAATTATGACACCTCCAGGCCGCAGAGCCCCTCACTGGTCCCGCTTGCCAGGTGGGTCAGTGAAGGGCAGCGGTGTCACGCGCCCAGCCCCACCCTCGCCCTGCTTCCCTCCCCCAGAGCAGGTGGGACTCACGCTGACTTCCTTCCCCAGGCTGACGGATGCCAGGACTCGCTTCATTCCTTCCCCGCTGCCAATCTGCCAGATCAAGGCCTCTGCAGCCTGGTTCTTAAAGGGCCAGTCTCTTGCTTGTAGCTCATACCAGATAGTCCTGCAGAGACCCATGCACAGCGTGAGCTCCTGATGGCTCTGCCCAGCTCATGCCTGGGGATTCTGTGACTGGAGAACCGGCTTCCCAAAGCCAGGAGCCAAGCCAGAGGACCAGGGTCCTACTCCGGCCTTGCTCCTCACCCGCCAGGCTTCAGGGATGCTCTGGTGGCATCTGGAGGCTTCTCCCCGTCCCGGAGGATCTGGGCCCTGAGGCCGTGGTGGTGGAAGTCGGAGGCAGCACAGGCTGGAGCAGAGTTGGTGACTATTCCGACCCAAGTGAGGACCCATTCCTGCCACTTTGTACCTGCAGATCCCGGTACAACTGCCTAACCTCAGTGGCGCCGACGCCTCCAGAGTAACAAAAATGCCAAGCCCCGTGCCTGGCACACATCAGTGCTCAGGAAGTGACACAGTTAAAGGTGAGGGAGGCCACCCCTGTGGGAAGGACACCCGAAGAGAACACAGGGTGGCCGGGGCAGGGAGCCTTCCTCAGCCTCTCCAAGTCCCCTCGGCCTTCCCGACTTACTAGGACGGGACTTTCTCCGTCAGCCCTGTGCTGTCCCACGTGGGGCCACTCGCCACAGGGGGCTACTGAGCAACTGAGACGGGGACAGTTGAACTGGGGTGTGCTCTAGGTGGGAAACGCACACCAGATTTTGAAGACTTAGTAAGAGAAAAGAACATAAAATATCTCATTCATTTTTTATATAGATTACGTGCTGAAATAACATTTTAGATATGTTGAATTAACTAAAATATATTGTTGAAACTAATTTCACCTGTTTTTCTTTTATAGGGCTACTAGAAAACTGTAAATTCTGTATCTGACTCACAGTTTATTCCTACTCGTTGGCGCCCAGCTCTTCGTGGGGTACCAGAGCCTGGTGTGCAGGACACCCAGCTCCCCCGGAGTGGGAGGGACAGTTCTCAGTCAGCCACTGTTATGCATTTAACACAATCACCTAATTTATTGACAGTTCTCATGAAACGGCCCTGCCGGGAGGTGCCACCATCCCCCCACCTCACAGGTGGAGACGGGAAGGCCAAGGGTGTGGTCACGCATCCGACAGGCAGCAGAGCCAAGACTCGACAGCTGGTTTGTTTTCCCTCCGAAGCCTGGCTTTGGAGACCTCAAAGCACACCTGCCCCTCCCCCGAGGGCCAAAAGACCCTCTCTTTTGGCCACACTTGGCCTCGGAGCACGAGGGGCCTGCTCACCCAAAGGCGTAGACGTCTGCGGCTTTGGAGAACGGCAGCTGATCCTCGTCCTTCCCAGGGGTCATCTCGCGCACGATCTCCGGGGCCAGGTAGCACAGCCAGTCGTGCGACAGCTTCAGCTGGTTCTCCCGCCTGGAGGCCAAGAAGCCAGGACAAGGACACGGGCCTTTCAGCAGGCAGCAAAGAGGCCTTCCTGGCACACGTCTGCCCCAGGGCCAGCAGCACACGCACAACTCAGAGTAAGGACCTGGACCAAAGGCACCGGTGTTCTTGGAGAATGTTACAAGAGTCGTAACCAGGTTTTTCTAGGGAAGCAGGCCAAGGACGGTGCAGACAGGGAGCCGCACCGGAAGGAGCGGGATCTCTATGCTAGGAGGGGGGTACGTTGCCAACCAGAAATCCACACCCACCTGCGGCTTGCAAACCTGCCTGACGCGGGCTCTGCAGCCTGGGGGACATTCTCCTTTCCACGGTTCCCCAGACGCTTGGGGAGGAGCCTTTCAGATTTGGGGAAATAAAACCTGATACTCTTTCTCATCATGGGGACGTGAATCCAGGTTCCTTGCCCAAGTCTGTGAACAGCCAGGGCAAATGTGAGTGAGGGGACCCAGATTCCACGGGGGTCAGCCTGAGAATCTAAATGTGACCCAAACCTGATTCTGGCCCAGAACTACAATGGCAGGACCAAAGCAACCCCAGCGACTGACAGCCAGAGTGCCCAGACCCCAAGCCCACCCATCACTACCCAGCTCCCCCATCCCACCAGACACCAACGCCGACTCACCGTCCTTCTCGGACCACGCCTGAGATCCCAAACAGCCCGAAGTCTGTGATGACCACTTTGCCATTGTCATAGAAGACGTTCTTAGATTTGAGATCTTTGTGCACAATGCCCTTGGCGTGAAGATAGCCCATGCCCTGGAAGAGAGTGAGCCTCACGTCAGCGGGGAGTGAAGGTGACTGAGCTTCCACCCTAGGCCAGGCACCAGGCTGGATGCTTCACCCAAAGCCCCTCATTTGATCTTCACAATTCTATGCAATATATTGTCCCCATTTGACAGATGAAGAAACTAAGGCTCAGAGAGGGAAAGTCACTTGCCCCAAGCCACAGAGCAGTTAAGATCTGCAGCTGAGATCTGACCCCAGGTCCGTCCACCTAGAACTGGGATAAGGTGTGCGGTGTGGACAGGGTAAGGGAGGGGTGGATATAAAGAGTAGTGATACCACCTGAGTTCGGTCACTAAGGGCCCGAATGAGCTGGGGTCTCTATCAGGATTTGCACAGCTGGTCTCTGCCCTCAGGCAGGGAAAGGGCTCTCCCAGGGGACAGAGAGGCATTCCCAGAATGGTCCCCAAGTTTGGGCAGTCCCAGTATCTGCCCTGTGGCAGAAGGAGCCCTGGACTAAGACAGAAATCTGGGGTTTGAGCTCCATCTCAGCTCAGATTCTAATTCAGTGTGGCCTTGGACACATCATTCAACGTCTGAGCCTCAGTTTGCTCACCTGTCAAGTGAAAAGGGCAGGGGTGGGTGATTTCTAACCAACACTCTATTTGGACTGAACACCAGCTGGCCAGGTGCATGGAACGTGGGTGACCTGACACAGGCATGGTCTCATCCAAGGTCAAAGCTGTCTTCAAACACCAAGCCCAGGCCTCCCGTGTGCCCCGATGCCCTTGGGAGCAGGAGCAAGATGCCACTGCTGGAATGGCCGTCCCCGCCAGCTCAGGAAGAAGCAAACGTCAACCCACCTCCCAATCCCCACACTGTGGGGTGCCTCACGTGTCACAGAGACACCTCCCGGCTACGAAGGTATCTTGGGGTGAGGCGTGGAAAGGTGACGTCTAGGGAAAACCAGCTACATTTAGGAAACAGATTGAGCTGTGAGGCGGAACCAGACAGAACTCAGCCCCAGCCAGAAAGCATCAGAGAAGAACTTGAAGCAGATGCTCCTCTGAAAGAAGAGCGAGGGCGCAGGGTCCGCGGAGAGCTGCCATTCTGCGACGGGGGCAGGGAGCTCAGGAAAGGGCAACTTGCTCCTTCCCAAAACTCCAGCCTGAATGCAAGACGACCCTTTTTAAAATATCTGCCCATCTCCCAAACTGAACCAAGGCACATGCCTTCCCCAGTAGCCAAACAGAGCCAAAGACTCCAAGAGGACAAGTCGCTGTACCTCTCTGAGTCTTACTTGCAGCCTGAAAAGGCCCGTTGAAATAGACAAGACGTAAAGTGCTGGGTCTGGAACACAAATTCTCCTCCCTTCCCAGAATTTCACAGTGTTTCCCCGACAGCCCCAGAGCTGCTGATCCTCTAACCAGAGGTCAGGCCGCCTCTGTTTATTTTGACTCCAAAAGCATCAGAGCTAAGAACATGAAGGAAGTGGCTCAGAAGTTCCCAGCAGTAGGACAAAAACCAAACAGGCCAGCAGAGAGGCAGTTCCCAGCTCTGCGGCTCTAAAACCTTTTAGTAACTTTTGTCCTCTGCCCTGGTATCTTCTAGAAGCCTCCTGCATCCTAACTCAGCTGGTCGGCAGCCAGACACAGAGTCCCCTCGCTGACGGTAAGGAGAGGGAAGAGCAGGAGGGAGGGCGGCAGAGTGGGCGAGACAGTGGGGAGCAGAGCCGGAGGGTTTGGGGGGAGACGAAGTTGGTGCAACACTCTGCAGCCCCCGATCTCTCTGAAATCACACAAGACTACAAGTGAAGGCAAAAATGTGACATTTTGGTTTCGGTCTTCATTAGTTTAATTCATCAATTTAGCCACGTGGAAATGTCACGCAGGAATCTTGGTTTATCTAAAAACATCATTATGATTTTTTATTCTTTCCTTTCGAAAGACACATACACACAATGCAGAGAATGAGGAAGGGAGGGAGGGAGGGAGAGAGAGAGAGAAAAGACAGGCGGGAGGAAAGAAAGGAGAGAAGAAAAAAGGGGGGAAGCTTGGTGGGAGCTGCTAAGTGGAAGCTTTTCAACTCAATTAATAAAAAAAGAAAAAAGAAAAAGGAACCCCTATCCACCAGCATTCTGGTTTTCCCTTGGGCCTGTTTGTTGCTAAATAAAGCAACAAATGAACTTTTCTTTCACTTTTATTTACTTACTTTAAAACATGATAAAAGAAAGGAAAAAACCTGCCCAGTGGAGCCCAAGGGCCTGTCCTCCTGAAACTCGGATTTGGCTTTGGTTTTCAAAAGTTTAATTCCTTAGTTTAGCCACATGGAAAAAAACTTTAAGGCAGAATGCCTAAGTCCTTCTGTGCCCTGGGAGGAAAATTGCGCCCCTCTCCCCTTCCCATCCTCAGTCCCAGCAGGCCCTCGCCGAGTGCCCGGCCGTGTGCCAAACCCTCTCCATGGATTACTGCATTTAGCCTCGTGCCAATCCAATGAGGGAGGTTACAGCGGTACCCCCATTTTACAGGCTAGGAAGCTGAAGCTCAGAGAGGCTAAACAACCTGCCCAAGGTCACAGAGCTGGTGGACCAGGATGCAAACTGCCTTTAAAGCCTGCTGAGCTCCTCCCCAACCAATTCCGTTCCATCAGGGCTAATGGAGTGGACAGCTCCCGGCTCCAAGTGGACGAGACAGGGACAGAGGGAAGGGGCAGGGGTCCCACCCTTGAGGAGCCCGAGCAAGAGGGAGAGACAAAGCGGCCCCTGACACGGCCACAGAGCAGGGGAACGACTGAGGGCTCCGGCACCAGCAGAAACCCACCCTCCCGCAGCGGGACACTCCCTTACCTTGATAATCTCCTGGGCGATCTGTCGCGTCTTGTTGATGTCCAGAGAGGTCTTGGGGTCCCTCACAAACGAGTGCAACGTCCGCCCCTTGCAGAAGCTGTCGAGAGTGGAGGGGTCAGCGGTCTAGGGCCAGTGCAGCTGCCCCCACCCCTCGTGGAGCCTGTGGGGAGAACCGTGACTGCCCACCCCCGAGGACTGTCTGCGGCCCCCCTCGACTGTGAGCCAAAGAATCCTGTCTCTTGACCACGCTTGGCGCCCACTTCCGCTGGGGCTCGCCTGCCATGTGCACAAACGTCCACAATGACAGGCACCTACACACACACACACCCTGTTTCCTGAGGCCCAGTGCCCGCCCTGCCCTGCAGCAGGAGACTCGGCTCATCAGAGCTCCAGCAATTCCAGCCGTCCTCGATGGGTTCAAGGCACAAGCACCACCACTAAAATCCCGACGGGGAAGAACTTGGCCTTTCAGGGCTGAGCCCAGACACCATCAAGGCCCTGGAGCCCACTGTCAAGACTCTCATTATTGTTGTTGTTAGTATTTTTATCACAGGGCTTCTACTATGATAAAGCAGTGTTCAAGGAGGGAGGGAGGGAGATGACGTCAGGGGTGTCAGAGTGATTACTGGAAAAAGAGCTTGTGTTCTGGGGTCTCTGCTGGCATCGACTCCTAAAACCCAGCGAGGAAGGACTCAGCTGTGTGGCTCGATCCCCTGCTCCAGGGGCTCGATCCCCTGCTCCAGGGACAGGCTGCCTTACTCCATCTTAGGAAGGGACTGGTTTTTTTTTTTTTTTTTTTTGAGACAGTCTCGCTCTGTTGCCTGGGCTAGAGTGCCATGGCATCAGCCTAGCTCACAGCAACCTCAAACTCCTGGGCTCAAGCAATCCTCCTGCCTCAGCCTCCCCAGTAGCTGGGACTACAGGCATGCACCACCATGTCCGGCTAATTTTTTCTATATATTTTTAGTTGTCCAGCTAATTTCTTTCTATTTTCAGTAGAGAGGGGGGTCTCGCTCTTGCTCAGGCTGGTCCCGAACTCCAGAGCTCAAACAATCCTCCCGCCTTGGCCTCCCAGAGTGCTAGGATTACAGGCATGAGCCACCGCACCCGGCCGGAAGGGACTGTTTTTAAGGAAAAGATTCTTGGAGCCTCAGAGACTCAGAGAACCAGGCGAGGGGTATGGAATGTTGGTGATGGCTTCCTTATCTGGGTCCCATTTCTCCTCAGCATATTCTAAAAACACATTAAGATTTTTTAAAATTAATGAATATTTTTGCTGTTTTTATCATCTTTTACAGACTCAAATCTCTCACGGAACTGAGTGGATGAGTTAGAGAGAGATGGGAAGGTGGCTGGACGGGGAGGTGACGGCGGGGGCGGCTGAGTAGAGCAACCACACGAGGCTCCTTAAGGCATCACGGTGCTGTGCTTTGGGCTGGAATCGTGTCCCCTTGGTGTGGTGACCTGGTGATGTCACACTGCTCAGGAGTGCTGGTGGGTGGTTACTTATGTCTCAGGTACATAAGGAAAATGGAAATTAATTTTTACTTGGTTGGCACAGTTTGAACGGAAAAAAGTTGTTTTTTTTTTTTTTTTTTAAAGCACAGAGTTCAGCTATAGGAACATCATCACAATATTAATGTGAGTTCTTTTGGCTGATGGCATTAATGTGATTTTTAGCTTCTTCTTGAAACTTCTATGTATATTCCAACATTTCTCTCATGACCTCATATTGCTTTTCCTGATTTTAAAAGCAAACAACAATTTCTTAAGTGCCCTGGGCAAAAATGTTTTAGTTCCACACCCCCCGGTGCTCTGGGGAAATGGACACTGCTGTACGTGGATGGAGAAAGTAAACTGGTGAGCACTGTCTGAGGTAGAAACGGACAACAGAAATGCAAGTGTTACATACGCAGGCTCTGACCCAGCCCCGCCAATATACTCGCTGAAGCCCATCAAGACACACAAATGAGGATGCTCATTATGACAGTGTCCAGCACAACAGGGCTGCTTAAATTACGAGATGACCAGTGAGAGAACCACGGGCCCATGTGTGTGACTCTTCCCAGTTCTGCTCCACTGTCAGTGACATCATGTTGTTATCTTGAAACTGACCATGGAATTGACCAGATGCTACAAATTAGGGCTTCCCTCCTCCCTGCCCCAGAGCTGGCTGTTAAACGTTACCAGCACACCACTGGGTTCACCTGTGACGGGAATACCTGCAGGTGCTGAGAAGAATAAAGCGGACCCCAGATCTACAATCAAGTGGAGAAAACAACGTATAAACCAGCATAATCTCTCCTGTGTATTTTTTACAAACGAATATATAAGTAGTTTAAAAAAACATGAGCATATGCAAACTTCTTCATATCAATGGAAAAAATGTTAAGGAACAGTTTACAGGCCGGGCGCGGTGGCTCACACCTGTAATCCTAGCACTCTGGGAGGCCGAGGAGGGCAGATTGTTTGAGCTCAGGAGTTTGAGACCAGCCTGAGCAAGAGTGAGACCCCATTTCTACTAAAAATAGAAAGAAATTATATGGACAGCTAAAAATATATATAGAGAGAAAAAATTAGCCGGGCATGGTGGCACATGCCTGTAGTCCCAGCTACTGGGGAGGCTGAGGCAGGAGGATCGCTTGAGCCCAGGAGTTTGAGGTTGCTGTGAGCTAGGCTGACACCACGGCACTCTAGCCCGGGCAACAGAGTGAGACTCTGTCTCAAAAAAAAAAAAGGAATAGTTTACAGTCCCCAGCTTTGGGGATAAGCGCCCAGCTTGGGGGGAGGGAGGGGATTGGATTTTGCTTTGTACCTTTTATGGGACGTTTGCATTTTCTCTAACTTGAGAAAGGTATCATATTTATTTTCCAGTGTCAGTGGGGTTATGTGAGTGGGGAAGTTACACCCATTCTTGGTTCTCCTCTTTGTGCCTCTCTACATGAAAACTTCCGCACCCTCCAGGACACCCACCCAGACGAGAGGACTCCCGGGGAGGGGGGCCGGGTTACCTGGTGATGATGGCCAGGTGGGGAGGGTTCATGCAGGCGCCCATGAAGAGCACCACGTTCTCGTGCCGCGTCTGCCGGTAGTTCATCACCTCCTTCTTGAACAGCTTCAGGTGGTCCTGGTTGTGGCCGTCCATTTCCAGCAGGCGGATGGCCACCTCGCCGTGCCAGCGGCCGCGGTGCACCCGGCCCCAGCGGCCCTGCCCGATGGGCTCGCCCAGCTCCACCTGCTCGAAGGGGATGTCCCACTCCTGCAGGTACACGCTGGTCTGGCTGGCCTTGCGGGAGATGGGGCCCCGCCAGGGCCGGCGGGAGCTAGGCAGGTCATCCACCTCGTCCCCGTCGTCTTCTGCCTCGGACTTGCCGGCCTCCGGCTCCTCAGCCTGAAAGGCAGGCAGCAGAGAACAGGGAAGGGCAGCAGATCTGGGCTCAGCCGACTTCTCTTCCCCTCTGTGGAGCCCCCGAAATAGTACAGGGGTTCAGAGCACACAGAGGTAAGGGAGGAAAGAAGCATGGGGTCGGGAGACCCGAGTTTAGTTACAGTTCTGCTCAGCTTGCGGGGGACAGTGGGCGGATCATTTATTAGCATCACTGGACCTCAATGTCCTCATCCACAACATGTGGCAGTCGGCCCAGGGCACCCCTGAGGTCCCTCATCCTGCTAACACTCCGAGATCTGCAACATCCGATTATTCAGGGAAGGGCATTAACATCCCCAGCACGGAAGAATTTAACTACATTCATCTTTCTGGTACTTTTTCATTTAAACACAGAGTTTCTGACTCTCCCGTGGGCAGGAGTAAATCAGTCTGGGAACATTCTCTAAGCCACCCTGCACTGCAGGGATCCAGGCTCAGTCGACACTTTTGTTCAAAGGTCAAGGCAGTGGTTCTTGACCCCGGCTACAGTCAGAATCACCTGGGGAGTCCTGACAACACACAGACACCCGACCGCATCCCGGACTGACCGGACAGTGTCCCAGGCCAGGGCCCAGGCATCTGGGCTGGGAGTGAGGACCACGAGAAGTAGGAACTTCAGTTAGACTCAAAAACAGAAGGAGAAGGAAGCTCGTTTTGTTGCAGCCTCATCGTTCTTCCCTGGTGCAGCAGGCACCTGGGACAGCCCCGGCCGGGGCCCGGCACCCACTCACGGCCCAGAGGCCTACGTGCTCTGAGATGGGGGGACGAGAGGACAGAGCAGGGGCTGTCTATGGACTCGTGTGTCGGACCCTCACTCACCTCCACTTCATGAACCTCTAACACGTCTGCTTTTGGCTGGTCGTCGAGCCTAAGAGTGAAACAGAGTTTGTCAAGGAGACCCCGAGGCGGGGGTACTCCACTTGCAGCGGGTTGGGGGACTCGAGTGAGGGCTGAGACAAAGGCCACCAGGCTGGATCCTTACTCTGACCCACACCTGGCTGGGAAAGGCTACGTGGATGCTGAGGAAACAGGCAGAAGGTGAGGACCAGGCCCACCCCCTCCCTGGCTCAGCCTTCTCCAAGATAATTGCAGGGGTGGCGGG
This sequence comes from Varecia variegata, assembly GCA_028533085.1. Classification (NCBI taxonomy): domain Eukaryota; kingdom Metazoa; phylum Chordata; class Mammalia; order Primates; family Lemuridae; genus Varecia; species Varecia variegata. Next base: position 114,142,366 of record CM052441.1, read on the forward strand.
AATCAGGGGTGGGCAGGAGCCACCAAGGTCCCTTTCATATTTGACACTGCAGTACAGGTGTTCAGGGCACACGCACAGGACTTGGAACCCGACAGCCTTGTGTTTGAGAGCTAGCTCTGTCGCTTCGTGGCTGTGTGACCTTATGTAATTTCTTAACCTCTCTGGGCCAGCTGTCCACTAAGGATGACACCTACTTTAAGACCCCCCTCACCAGGCTGAGGACTAAGTGAGGGAACGTGAGTCAAGTGCTCGGCACGGCCTGACACGGAGAAAGGACTCAACAAACGGGAGCTATTTCTAGTAGGTTTCTCCAACTCTGCGTGCCCTTGGTGCCCCCCTCCCGGTCACAAGACTGCTCCGGCTTCACACGCAGCCCACACAAATGCTGGCCGCGCTGAGAGGAGGCAAATAAAACCCTCCGGCCGGTTCACGGGCCCAGACGGTGAATCAGCCCAAGGAGGTCTCCGTGCGGCTGGCCCAGCCGTAACAAGTCCCATGGGAGAGAAGGGGGCGCAGCACAGGGACGCCTACCGGGTGCCGTCGGTAGCATCGGGGAGCGGAGCTGCCTGCGCAAAGGCCGAGATGTCTGCGGGAAACAGAGAACAAACACAAAGCCTGAGACCACCCTTCAGACCCCACAGACGCCGTGCTTGAAACCCGGCATCCCCGGCAGTCGGGCCTCCCCGGGCGGGCTGCCACGTGGGCTCCAGACACTTCCTCGAGGACCAACTGTGCTGCCCCAGCAGCTCACCGGACTCAGCCTCCACAGGGCTTGCTCTCACCGCCCCCAGCTCTGGCGGGTGGGAGAGGGGCTCCGGGTGGGAGAGGAGGGCGGGACTTCTCATTCCCGAGGCCAAACTGCCCCACGCTAGCAAGTGGCACAAGCAAACTGGGCCATCACTAGCTGGACAGGTGGCCAGAGCGCCTTCTGCATGCGAGGGTCCTTCTGTTTGGAGGCAGGGGCTGGGGGCAACACCCGTGCAAGTAATGAGACTCCTTCACTTAGGCCAGCAGAGGCCAAGGGCAAGGCTGGCAGGTGGCTCGTTAGCGACACCTCGTGCAGCTGCTGGGACTTTCCAGAGCAGAGCACCCCGCCCCCAACCTGGCTTCCGGATGTGGTCACTGGGTGTGGGGGTGTGGTCACTGGCGGAGCAGCTCTCAGGGGAGAGGAAGACGTTCACAGTCCACACATCAGGGGGCCCAGGAATGGGCAGCTGGGCTGACCCCTGAGCCAGGGACTTTCCCAGGTTTAGCACTGAAAGTCCCCTGTCCAGGGACACCAGAACAGAGGGCACCGCAGTGTGGAACCAAAGTGCCACAGAGAGACTGGGGGGCTCAGCGCTGGCGTGGGCCCCTCACTCCCCGCCTTTTCTGCACAAAGAGACTGGAAGTGGCAGTGGCCCTCCCTCTCAGCAGCCTCTCTCCTGCCTTTGGGGACACAGACTTTCAGCCATCAGGCCTCCAGTCTGTTCCTGAAGGTCACCTGAACCACAGGTGTTAACCTCTCTGGGACCTCACAGACAGGGAGAACCTGACAGAGGCTCACCCTTCTTATCAGGGAAACGCGCACATGTAACCAACACCCTGCGCGCCATTTCTGGGGGACCTGGGACGTCAGAAGCCTCTGCTAAGGCCTCCCCCAGACACCGCTGTGTCCACAGACGGCCAGTGGTGGCCTGGTGCTTTCGCTCAGCCATGCTGCTCGTGTGTTCAAGAGAAACACAGGCCTGGGGCGTGGGGGGACTGGAGGGAGTTGGGGGTCTGGGGAGAAACAGCACCCCAAGGTAGGAAGGCAAAATGTCTCCAAAGCCTCACACTTTTGCTTAAAAGTTAAGAGTGTATTGTGCATTCTCCCCCAAAATGTGTCTTTGTTTGTTTTAATAGAAATAGATTTCCTTTCCTTCCCCTCAACACATCTTCAGGGTAAAATGGACCCTTCTGGAAGAAAAGCCATGTTTTCCCAGTGTTTTGGGGTGCTCCGCTGAATGCATACTAGAGCTAGTAACCAGGGAGGCACTTGGAGGGGAACCGCAGCAAAACTGGGTGTGAAAGCACAGAGGCAGCTCAGCTGTTCGCAGGAAGCCCCTGTGGGGCGGCCCCGGCCCCTGACTGCTGGCAGTCTGCACAGGCCTGAGCAGCACCACACACAGGCCCTATAAGGACCCCCAAGTGCTCCCAGTCAACCTCCTAATGCAGCTGGGCTGGGGGAACAGAAAATCCTGGAATAACCAAAATACTGTGACTTCAAGACAGTCCTGTATAATCCAATAAAAAACCAAGCAGCTAGTGTCTTTGTTGAAACACCACCATGCTTGACACCTTCATCTAGAGAAAAAAGCACTGATCTTATAAACTCCTTAGGGGCAGAAATATGGTCAAAGGCAAAGGTTGGCACATAGTAGGTGTGCAAAACAATTTTTCCAAAAGAGAATCAATGGACTGGACAATATTATTGAATTGAAAGTTTTTTCCTTTAAACTTTCTTCAGTAGGAGGCACTTCCAGTGATGGACAGCAGATGGCACTGTGTTGTAAAGCATTGGACAAATGAAGCCTGCCAACCTTCCCAAACTGGTTTCCACTTCTGTAAAACAAGGTAGTAGTTTACTGTCATTGTGCAGGGGAGGATATGGTGACAGATGATCATAAGGCACCAGCAAAAATTCCTCTCCTCCACTCTGCAAAACCAGGTTCTAGTCCTGCTTCTGCCACCTCCTGGCTCTATGACCTTGAAAAAGTTGCCTGAGGTCTCTGTGCAAAAGGCTGGACAGGATGGATTCCAGGGTCCCTCCCAGCAAGGACTGCTCATGTAAGGAGCCCACCTCCAGCACACTTGCCCTGTCCCTTCTGATCCTCAATGGGCAGTCAGCTCTCAAAACAGTGGAGGGAGACTCAAATACTTCCAAAGGTGCCCAGGGAGAGGGCACCCAGGTGGGCTGGACAGAAGGGGTTTGCCATAAGGGACAGTTAGTGGAATCATGCAAAGGACTCACCTGGAAAGATAAACTGCTGTCTATGATGAATGAAGGAGGCAGCTTTAAACAGAAGAGGAGGTGAGTCACACACACAGAACGGCAAACTCAGCAAGGGAGGAGGAAGGTAGGCGTCAGCTTGGGAGACATAGACTTGTTATTGGGCTGGGACAGCCCTGCCCCAGGTGGGCCTGGCAAGGGCAGGCTGAGCCATGCGGGAAGGAGGAAAAGAGCTGGGAAGAAATGGGCCGCGGCAGGAACCCCCAGGAGTAAAGAGGCTTGGGCTGGAGGCCTGGGGGTTCCGAGACCCAGTCTCAGCGGCCACCTTGCTGCAGAGGCCAGGCCAGTGCTGTGCTCTGTGACATGCACGTGAGCCCAGGAGGGCAAAATACAGTGTAGGAGAAAACAGTGATTGTGACAAAGTTTAACAGTGTTGTGTGCAGAAGACCAGGCCCCCCGACCTCACCCCCAGAGTGTCACCCCCAACACAAAATTTTTTTTCCTCTCTTAAGAGGAACTGAAAGGAACACACTGGGCTTCTGGAATCTGACGCAGCATGTTCTAACCTCAATTCTACCACTTACTAGGCTCTGGGACCTTGGCAAATTAGTCACCTCTCTGGTTGTCTCACTGTAAAACGCAGCTACACACAGAGCAGTGCCCCGCACAATGACGTTTCAGTCAACAACAGGCCACATGTATGATGGTGGTCCCGTAAGATTATAATGGACCAGAAAAATTCCTATCACCTAGTGACATTGTAACTGTTGTCATGGAGTATTAGCCATGTACTTGTGATGAGGCCGATGTAAACAATGATCCCACTACACTGCCAGTCGTGTAAAAATATAGCACATACAATTATGTGCAAAACATAACACCTAACGATAATAAATGACTATGTAGTGGTTTATGTATTTACTATACTTTTAATCATTACAGTGCTCTCCTATTTATAATAATTAAAAGTTGCTGTAAAACAGCCTCGGGCAGGTCCTCCAGGAGGTGTTCCAGAAGGAGGCATTGTTATCACAGGAGATGACAGCTCCATGTGTGTTACTGCCCCTGAAGACCTTCCAGTGGGACAACATGTGGAGGTGGAAGACAGTGGCATTGACGATCGTGACCCTGTATAGGTCTATGCTAATGTGTGTGTATGTGTCTTAGTTTTTAACAAAAAAGATTAAAAATTAAAAAAATATATTAAAAAAATAAAAACTTATAGAAAAAGGATATAAAGAAAAAATATTTTTGTACAGCTGTAAAATATGTTTGTGTTTTACACTGTGTTATGACAAAGGACTCAAAGTAAAAAAAAAAATTAAAAAGTGTATGAAGCAAAAAACCTATAGTAAGCTAAGGTTAATTTATTATTGAAGAAAAAAATTTCTAAAAATAAATTTAGTGCTAGGCGTACAGTGTTTGTAGAGTCTACAGTAGTGCACAGTAATGCCCTAGGCCTTCACACGCACCCACCACTCGCTGACTCAGAGCAAGTTCCAGGCCTGTAAGCTGCATGGTAAGCTCCCTGCATAGGTGTACCATTTTTAATCTTTTAGACAGTATTTTTACTGTACCTCTTCTATGTTTAGATACACAAACGCCAGTGTGTTACACTTGCCTACAGCATTCAGGACAGTCACATGCTGTGCAGGTTTGTAGCAATAGGCTGTACCATGTAGCCCAGGTGTGGAGTAGGCTCGGCCAGCTCTATGTTCATGTAAGTACACGTGTCCCACACGACGAAACTGCCTCACAGTGCATTTCTCAGGAGGTGTCCCCCACTCAGTAAGTGCTGCGTGACCGTAACCTTTTCCCAGGTTCACGCCTAAAGACCAAGTGCAGTGCTTCCGCACCACACAGAGCAGTGGACAACAGGAGGAGTTCCCAGACTGGCGCAGACTGGCCACCGGGCAGCCCAGGCCTGAGGGCTTGGCCCAGTTGGCACTGCCACGGCCCGAGAGATACGATCTGGGAGAGAGGGAGGCCTCTGTGTAGGGGACAATGAGGGCCCAGTCCAGGGACATCAGGGAAAGCAGAGAGGGTCTGGCTGATATCACACAAAGGACCTTTTCTGCGGCTGCTGTTTTTCAAATCCAAAGCAGGAGGTTTAACAAAGGCAGTTTCAGAGCGTAATAAAGACAGAGCAGAATGGAGAGCAGGTTAATCAAATGGGTCATCGCTCACCTGCGGGGAGGGGAGGGCTGTGCTCAGGACAGGCGTTAATGTCAGAGGAGACCCAGCCATGTGCATATTGAGGTGAAGGGACAGGCACAAGAGACAAAAAGATTCCTACAAAACCTTGGTGTCTCACCATCCACAAAAGCAGTCCCCAGGAACCCTGGTGAGACGGGCCCCGAGGCCCGGCCTCCTGCTGGCTCTGTGTGGCCCCAGCTGGGGCTCCCCTGGCACGGGAAGAGCCACACCTTTGTCCTCCAGGGTCTGGAGCCCCAGGGGCCAGTGACGGGGGCCTGACCTGGACTCCATGGCCTGGGGACAGCCTGTGGCAGCCCAGAGCTGAGCGTCACAGCCGTACTCCTTCCTCCAGGCTGGCAAACTGCAGTAGGCTGAGGCCTGAGTCCGACCTCGAGGAGCTGCTGGGGAGGCCATGGCGGTAGCTGAGCCCCAAAAGGGGCAAGTGGGCTTCGCTCTGCTCCTTGGGGAGGCAGCCCCCCCGGGCCTGGCCAGGAGGAGGGTGGGAGGGGCTGGGGCCCTGACCTCTCCCCACAGAGCCCTGGGCAGCGGGGCTGCGGGTGGAGCTGGAGTCAGCTCCGGCTCAAGCCTCTCAGTCTGCTCTTCCGTGGGACGCAGTGTCGTCATCCACACCACAGGGACGACCTAACCCCAACTTCGCATGGTCTCCTTGCTTTATGGGAAATGAACGAAAGGTCTCCTTGAAGTCGCTTACCCAGATCACAGAGCAGGTAGGCAGCAGGGCCCCGGGTCCCCTCTGCTAGGCCTCCTGGGCGCTCAGATGCCCTCCCTGAGTGAGCGAGCCACGCTCAGGAGGAGCCACCTGCGCACGGAGGGGGGGGGGGCAGCGTGGGGGTTATGTTACGTCATAGGGTCTCGGGGTCGGTCCTCGGTGTGCTACTTCTGAGCGATACAACTCAGGACAAGCCACTCCCACTCTCTGAACCTCAGTGTTCCTGTCTGCAAAATGGGCACAACGACAGCATCAACCTTAGCTATTGTGCTTGAGGTGCTCGGCAAGTGCTCCATAAACATCAGCTCTTAGTGGTGTTTGACTTTGAACCTGCCAGGGTCTGCTGAGAAGGGGGATCTGACTGCTCCCCTGAGAACCCAGAGAAGCCTGAGACGTGGTACCTGGGAAGTTGAACCTGCTGTCCCGCTGGCCAGGCGAGGGGTTGGGCGGCGTGGTGGCACTGGACGGGTTGGACGATGTTGGGAAGGGCGCTGGCGAGGAAGGCGTGGAGGAGGTGGTGGAGGATGGGTTGCTGCTGGAGTCCAGGTGGTTCATGGCTGGAGGATGCTCCTGCAGGACCAGAGACGCTGGAGTGGGCAGGGCTGTCACCACCGGACCCAGTCTGCCTGCCCCGTGTCACACCCTCCCTTCCCCACTGAAAAGGAAGAGGTCAGCCCAGGGTATCCTTAGGGTCTCGACCTCCAGCTGATGTTTTTTGGGTCTAGTATTTGAGGAAGGGGAACACACAGAGACCCTCACCTCAATGCCCATCCTCTAGAGGACTCCCACTCATCTTTTTTCAGCCCAAGCATACTTTCCCCAGAAGCCTTCCCTGAACCCCAGCCAGGACCCTGCTCCTCCTCTTTAGCCTCCCATAGCTCCCAGCAGTTTTTCATCAGGGCACTTTTTCCTGATGAACATCATTCCCACCACACTGCGTGTGCTGTGAGGCCAGTGTGCCCGTCATACACCCAGTGCCTGCCTCTGAGCAAGGCAATTAGTAGAGTTTTACGACGAAGTAAAGTCAGCCTCTAACACATGTTTACATAACGTCTGCTCTCGCCAGGCACCCTGCTGGAAGTAAGGAGACTACAACGAGCGAGATGCGAATGGCCCTGTCTTTGCAGATCTTGTCTCAAAGGCGCTGGGAACTCTAGGAGCCCACATTAAACTGCAAAGCCAGTGTGGGCCGGTGCTGTCTGCCATCGTGGAGGGGTGAAAAACTCCAGAGCTGGAATGAACTTTCCAGAAGAAAACCACAAGAGTTGGTTTGTCGGGACAGGCCTGGCTCGCTCCTGCTGTCCCAACTTAAATGTTAATGTCATCCCTTTCGCACCCAAACGCAAGCACAGTCCCCCTACTAATAGATCACGCCGGCCAGTGCCTGTCAGAGGATACACGCATGTTTGGTGGCCCATGAGGCAACTTTAGGAAGCCCTTGGACACACCATGGGGGACAGTGAGCCGCAGAGGAGGAGTGTTCTTTTCTCCCTTGTCCTGCAGGAAGGCCTCACTCCCTGCCGCTGTCCTGAAGGCCTCCCCACACCACCAGGCTCTTTAACAAAGAGTGAGGGCGTCGAGCTCCGAGCCGTAAGCAGGCATGATATCTAGATGGGATTTAGTAACTTTTGGTTTTTTTTGGGTTTTGTTTTGTTTTGTTTTTTGAGACAGAGTCTCACTCTGTTGCCCGGGCTAGAGTGCCGTGGCATCAGCCTAGCTCACAGCAACCTCAAACTCCTGGGCTCAAGCGATCCTCCTGTCTCAGCCTCCCGAGTAGCTGGGACTACAGGCATGCGCCACCATGCCCGGCTAATTTTTTCTATATATATATTTTTAGCTGTCCATATAATTTCTTTCAGTTTTTAGTAGAGAC
>CM052441.1:114150635-114171393 GCA_028533085.1 Varecia variegata
CAGAATTCACTTTTCTCTCTGCCACCCAGCCACACTCAGGACAGTGGCTGTTGTGTCAGCCTGGGGCCTGGCAGGAGGCTGACCCACGATGGGCAGGTAGCATGAGTGAGAAACAGATCTTTGTCGTTTTAAGACCCGGAGATTTGGGGGTTGTTACTGTAGCGTAACCCAGCCTACCCTGACTGATATGTGGCATTATTTCGTGTGTGTGTGTGTACGTACAGAACAACATCTAGGCTGATGCAGCCCAAACTGCTAAGGGAGTCTGGGGACTGGACTGAGAGATGGGGGCACCTTTTGCTTTTTACTTCGCACACTTCTGTATTGGTTGATTTTGTGCGTCCTTTTCATATACCTTTCTGATGAGGAAATGGCCACCAAAGCTCTCGGTGGCTGTCCGGCAGGAACACTCACCTCATCGGGGAGACGTCATCGATGCGGTTCCCCAGTTGGGACTCGTGGGACTTGCTCCGGGTGAGCGTGGGGAAGCTGGGCAGCAGCTGGAAGACCTTGCGGCTGGGTGGCGGGGGCGTCCGCGGTGGCCGCAGCTTGGCGTGCCGGCGCAGCTGCGGCGTGGTGGGCGGGGTGAGGAAGCTGTGCAGGGCGCGGGGGGTCAGCCGGCCGCTGGCGTGCAGGGGGACACAGGTGTCCGAGAGGCCCTCGCTGAGGCCGGGGCCTGGGAAGTCCGAGGCAGGCAGAGCCGACACAGAGACGGAGCGCGGGCCCTGGGCGCTGTTGCCCACTCTGCCCAGCTGCGAGCTCCCCGGGGGCCAGGGCAGGTTGGCCGGCGAGAGGGTGTCCGTGGAAGGCCCCGAGCCACTTTCCCGCCGAGCATCTGACATACTCCAGCCCGAGTCCTCTTTGTGCTCCCCTCCTGTGGGCCGAGAAGTCGAGTCACAGGTGGTTGGGGCGAGAAGGCGTTTCCAGGTGAGGTGACAGGGGCCAGAGAGGTTAAACACCTTGGGCGAGGAGGCACCTTTCCTTAACGGAAGGCTTCGACTACCCGCCTGTACCCGGCTCAGAAAGGCCTCTCCTGCACACAGTTTATCTTCTGCGTTATTTCGCTGACCGTAAGGCCACCAGGGCAGATACTACTACAAGGTGCATATCCCTAATCTGAAATCCAAACGCTCCAAAATCGGGAACTATTACTATTTCAGCACCAACATGACGCTCAAAGTGAACGCGCACAGGAGCACTGTGGATGTTTGGATTACAGAATCTGATAAAGGCAAACACCCCCGAACCGGAGAAAACCCAAAACCTTCTGATCTCAAGCTCTGCAGAGAAGGAATACTCAATCTGCATCTTTTCACAGAGGGAGGAAACAAGGCCCAGAGGGGCATGGCCCGTGCGGGGCTCTTCCCGGCAGGTCTCGGGGGACAAGCTGGGAAACCCACCTCAGAAGTGGGGGGCTCAGAGAGCGAAGGGTGACCGGTCCTGAAGGAAGGGTAAGCTGAGTGTGCGAAGGGGGGGAAAACGCCACTCTGAGAAAATTCAGATGTCAGGACAAGGGGCTGCCCTGACCTTCCGATAGCAAATCGTCCTGGGGCTTGAGAAAAAAGATCAGATAGAAAGGGAGCAACAGCCACTTCCTTCTGACAGGAGCCCCCAGGTGACTTTCGGCTGCCCCCACCACGACCCCTGCCCCAGGCCCCCGAGACCTGGAGACCCGTGGGGCTCAAGCTCAATTGCGCAGGCCGGCTGTTCACTCAAGCATATGCTGGATGCTGGGACAAAAGGCATAAAAAAGACACATGCCCTGTACTTGAAGAGTCCGATGAGAGTGACAGACACACAAGAGCATGCTGTGTGCCAGGACAGAGACACATGGGGACTCTGTAGAGGAGTGGGGGTTGGTCAGGGAAGGCTTCCCTGAGGAGGTGGCACCTGGGCTGACCAGCTCAGGAAGCAGGTGCAGAAGGTATACCAGGCAGAGGGGACAGCACATGCACAGCAGGAGAGCACATGACACCTGCTGGTAATGACAAAGCGTGCTGTGGGCCTTTTGAGTCAGGACAAGCCAGGGGGAGGCAAGAGATGAAGTGGAAGGGGTCATCCCAACTAGGGCCCCTCAGGAAGGGCCTGGAATGTCTCACCAGGGAGTTCAGGTTTGACCCTGTAGGAGACGGGGAGATACAGAAGGGCTGAGGGCAGGCAGAAGGGACTCCATCCGCAGAGACTCAAGAGGCTGTCATGGGGAAAGAGAAGACATCCGCCTCTTCTCTTATTTATCACCGAGTGGACAGTGCAGGAAGGTAGATTTTAACTTGAGAGAAAATGACTGAGGCAGGTGAATCGTTTGAGCTCAGGAGTTCGAGACCAGCCTGAGCGAGAGAGAGACCCCGTCTCTACTAAAAATAGAAATAATTATATGGACAGCTAAAAATATACATAGAAAAATTAGCCGGGCATGGTGGCACATGCCTGTCGCCCCAGCTACTCGGGAGGCTGAGGCAGGAGGATTGCTTGAGCCCAGGAGTTTGAGGTTGCTGTGAGCTAGGCTGACACCACGGCACTCTAGCCCAGGCAACAGAGTGAGACTCTGTCTAAAAAAAAATAAAAAAATAAAAAAGACAAAATGAGCCTCCACGCTGGAATCCTTTCCCATGTGCCGCACATACTCCACTCCCTCCACCCTCCCGGCCATGCCCGTTCTTCTCCCCGGTGTTCAGGGGAGGTCGCTGAGACTCAGTGAGGCCATGTGCACCGAGAAAGCAGTGGAATGGGAATTGAAAACCTCAAGTTCAGCGCCATGTCCCCTCCCACAAGGCCATCGACTTTGAATAACCTACAATGCACAAGCTCTCTGTCCTCAGAGGTGGTGGGGAGGGTTTATCCTTCACAATCCATAAGGTTTCTCTGTACACCCACCCCCTTTTCCAATGCCCTTCCCTGTCACTGCATAGTGACTTTCTATCCACAAATCAACGGGGCAGGACGAGGTGCACAGTCTCTGCGCTCCCGTACCACCTGCCCCTTTGGAACTGCAGCCGCGACTTACACTGTAGCTTACATGCTGGCCTATTGGAGGCACCAAACATGTTTCTTAGTGAGTGGGTGAAAGAATGAATTTCACGAATCTATAAGCGAGTCTGCCACCCAAGGAAATGACCCCCAAAGTCTTCAAATTGCCTATTTAATCACCACCGCTTTGGGCCAGCACAGGGATGGCAAATGGGTCTTGACATGGGTGCCGATACCCAATTGACTGGCAAGGGGAACTTGCGAATAACTCTGGAGTCCTGAGCAGAAGCATTCGTGGATTGACTAGCGATGTCTGCTAGGATGAAAGACGGGAATCGGCAGGAATGATGAGCCCCTATTCAGCGGCACAGGGAACCCTCCTTCACTCACCTTCCTTAAGACCAGAGACTACAGGGAAGTGACGTCAACATTTTCCATCACCCCACAGGCCTAATATTGAAAAGAGCATCTAATATGTGCAAGGTTCTAGTCTAAGCACTTTACCTTAACACATATCGTCTTCACAACAATCCTAACAGAGAGTTTTGCAGATGAGGAAACCGAGGCACAGTGAGATGAAGGAAGCAGCCAAGGTGCCATAGGTTTAAGTGGCTGGGCAGAGGGCTGGGCCCAGGTGGTCTGCCTGCATAGCCCACCTTTACTGTAAGCAGAATGCCCTCACCTGGCTCTGCTGTGTGCAACAAAGATGCTCTGACCACGTGATCCGACAGACGGGGGATCACTGCTGCCCACTAGTCCGCAGCACGTGCCCATGAAGTGCAACCACTGCTGGGCAGACGAAAGGCCTTTGCCTTGGACTGCAATGTGGCCAGGACTCCCCTGGGGACGCAGGGACACCACAAGCTGAGACTGAATGGGAGAGAAGAAACCTGGAAAAGGTCCCTTCCCGAGGGGCCTCCTCCTGGGCATAGTGGAAAAAGCACCCTCTGGGTTCAAACCCCAGCTCCACCCTGCGGCAGGTGTGGGATCCCAGATGACTCACCCAACGCCTCCAACGGTCAGGTGCCTTAGCTACAAAATGCGCTTAGCACCATCTCTTAATAAGGTGTGGCCACAGTGTGTGGGGCACATGCCTGGCACACAGTAGGTGCTTAATAAATTAGTGATCTCCCTATCTTGGCATCTGGGATGGGCAGAGAGCAGCCTTCAGGACACAGATGGGTCACTACCACTCAACAGCTGGTTCCTTCACAATTCTTTAAGACCCAGGCATAAGACGGGAGGGAGAGAGGGCTGACGAGCCACCCCAAAGATCCCAGCTTGGGTGGCAGCGTGGGAACGACCCCACCTCCATCACAGCTCGAGGCTCAAATCCCGGCTGCTGCTGCGTGTCCCTTGACCAAGCCCCGTCCCCTCTCTGGGCTGAGTCTCCTCCTCTGTGAAATGTGGCCATGAGAATGCTAGCCACGCCTCTGTCACATTTATCTTTAGCACCTGCTGGGAGGCCTGGTGTGTCGAGATTTTCTGAATTGAGTGAAACTCTCTACACTGCTCCGTGTTGAGAGGACTTGATACAGTGGGGCCAGGGAAGAAATTAAGCCCAATCCTCTCTGGGAAGAAAACAGTCAAGTAGAATATACACCTCAGTGCCTTCCTTTTAAGCCTCAGGCAGCTGGAGATAAGAGGTTCAGATAATTAAAAAATGGACCTAATTCCATTCATTAGGCTCATTTTAATGCCTTATCTGTGTAGTAGCAGGAGCATTAAGTCGGGCACTTGAAGCTATTTCCAAGGCAGGATTTAGACCGCCTGCAAGTAATTCCAGGGACCTCGTCACAACGCCAGGGATATACACTTTGCCTGGGACAGCCAAGCACACACTCCCCGCTGAAACACCACACGGTGTCTCTAAGCGTGGCTCAGGCTAAGCCACGTCAGCACGTGTGTCTGGAGCACAGAGCCCCACCGGCCAGTGGGACAGGAGAAGGTGTGGCGAGGGCTGGGGGCTGGAATGCAGGAAGCTGGTGGAGGGTACACAGAGCCCTCCACAGAGGGAAGATCACCCAGGGCCGGCCCAGCAGACTGGCCTGGGATTTCCAGCAATCACTAAAGCCTCCGCAGGTCCAGACTGGCCAGACCGACCGGGATCCAGGGCCCCAGGACTGTGGGGGAGGCTCCCTCCTGGGCGGGCCCATCCCATGCTTTCTGAACATCCACGCTGGGCTGTGCGAGCTGCCCCAGAAACCCTGGGCCACACGTACCCGCCCCATCGCCCGCTGCGGGGAGAGGCCCCGGCCCCCAAGGAAGCAGGCCAGGCTGGGCTGCGGGGAGAGGCCCCGGCCCCCAGGGAAGCAGGCCAGGCTGGGCTGCGGGGAGAGGGAGGCCCACCTACCCAGGCCCGGCACCTTCCGCAGGCAGGTGAGGGCGTACTGCAGGCGGCCGCACTCCTCCGCGCTGGCCCCGCAGCGCCGCAGCGTCTCCTTCACCTTGGCCTCGTTCATCTCCAGCAGGGCATCCAGCGTGAGCTCGCAGGGGATCTCCTGCCGGGCGGGAGGGACAGGGGAGAGGCCGTGAGCAGTCGGCAGACCAGGCGCCCCCTTCCCCCTCGGCCGGCCTCCCGCTGAGTGGCAGGGGCCAGCTGCTGCCACCAGAGCCACCACGTGCTTGAGGACACAGGCAGAGAGCCCACCCCCACCCTCGGTGCTCCCAGAGACAGCAGCTGAAGGGACTCCGGGTGGGGAAGAAGAAAAAGCCTGAAAGGTTTTGATGACAGCATGTTGTCCCTCTTGCTTCTTTTTATTCTTCTGCAAAGAAAAATTATGAACCACAACGATTTTTTAGAGTGAAAAGTACTTCAGACGAAGACGGCCCTTAACAATTTTGTTGTATTAGAATCAGACAAGAGAGATTTCAAATAAAATTGGCTCAACAAGGGAAGGATTAAAAAAAACCCTTGCCAAGCACTGCAGAGACACTACCACACTATTGAACTGTCAAAACCTCTCGCTGGGCCCACTGGACAGCTGAAGGAAGAGGTGCAGAGAGCTTGTGTCACTTGGACAAGGTCACTAGGTCCTCAGGGCAAGAGGGCAGCAGGTAGCATTTTAAGGTGGCCTCTGACCCGAGTCCCCTGGTGTCACTCCTGGTTATGTTACAGTACAGTAGTCCCCACACCCCATCGACGGTTTTGTCTTCTGCAACTTCAGTTACCTGTGGTCCAAAAATATTAAGTGGAAAATTCCAGAAATATTCCAGAAATAAACAATTCATAAGTTTTAAATTACAAGCCGTTTTGAGTAGCGTGATGAAATCTCACACCGTCCTACCCAGGACATGAATCATCCCTTTGTCCACGGTAGCCACTCCCCGCCTGTTAGTCACTTAGCCATGCTGGTTATCAGATGGACTGTCTCGGTATCTCATCACCTGGGCATTTATCATCTCACGTCATCACAAGAAGAAAGGTGAGCACAGTATGGTATGATATTTTGAGAGAAAGAGAGACCATATTCACCTGACTCTTATTACAGTATATCATAATTGTTATTTTATTATTAGTTATTATTAATCTCTTACTGAGTCTAATTTATAAACTCTACCAGAGGTACGTATAGGAAAAAACATAGCGTATATAGGGTTCGGTACTATTTGTGGTTTCAGGCGTTCATTGTGGGTCTTGGAACGTACCCCCTGAGGATAAGGGGTAGCCGCTGCATATGGCAAGAAGGAAATTGTCCAAGTAGGCTTAATCGAATCACGAGCCCTTTAAACGCAAAGGGTTTTCTCTGGCTGGTAGCAGAGAAGTCTTTGGAGGCTGGCAGCATGACAAGGACTCTGCAGACTTTGAAGAAGGAGGGGGCCACACAAGGAGGAATCCAGGTAGCCTCTAGGAGAGAGAGCGGCCCCCAGCCGACACAGTAGGGACCTAAGACCTGCAGCCACAAGGAACTGGATTCTCCAAAAACCTGAATAAACTTGGAAGTGGATTCTTCCCCAAAGTGTCCAGGTAAGAGGCTGCCCTGGCCCACACCTGGCCACAGCCCTGTGAGATCCTAAGTGGGGATGCTAGCAGAGTCCACCTGCATTCCTCTGCTCTGTCTTCCACCTATAGAACTGTGAGCTCATAAATGGGGGGTGCTTTAAACTGCTAAATTTGTGGCACAATAGAAACTAATACAAAGAGCAAACATTTGAATCAAGGCCTGACTGGCTTCAAAGCTTGTACCCTTCCCTGTTGTCAAGGAGGGAAGAAACCCCTCCAGCACTGACTACTTTGAGCTACATGAGACACCAAGCCTGGAACAGATACGAAGACCAACGGGACATGTCCCTGGCCTTACGTGGCTTGCAGCCCAGTGGGAGGTGACAACATGAAAACAAGTGATTACAATGCAATAATACGGGCTAGAAGAGAGAGGATTCAAAGAGCCACTGGACCAAATCAGGCTTTTTTTTTTTTTCCTTCTTTACTCCTTTTTGTATTTCCCAGATTTTCTATAACAGGGAAGGCCAGACATCCCGCACCTTTGTGAGTTCTACAAACCTCACAGTTCTTGAGAATCTAAGCGGATTTTCAATGATTTTTAGCGCGTTGTATCTAACATTCACACGCTGCAAATCTCTGACTTAGGTGTAAAACCTGAGCCTGGTGAAGACACTGGCCGTGCGTCCTGGGGCAGGGGGCCAGCCCACGCCCCTCTTATGCCACCATGTCAGCCTATTCTTCAACCTCCAGGGCCGTGCGCAAGAATCCCCTCCTGTTTAGAAGGATTCATAAAAAAATAAAAACAGACGTGTAACAGTACCAAGAAGCTCATCACTGGTTGGCCAGACCCTTGGTTGTCAGGAATCCTTCCAGATGACAAACTAAAGCATCACAGGAAACCACTGATAAGAACAGGACTGGAGAGGCTGATTAGATACATGGTCCCGCACAGAAGCGTTTATTCAGTCAATGTATCTTCATCGAAAAGCAGTTCTGACATCTTTTCTCTCATTTTACTAAGAAAGGCAACTTGGCAATATTGTCAGGGAAAGAACAAAAGTGACCTTCACCTTAATACAACTGCACAAAGCAAGTCTCCACCTTTTCTCTGGCTGGGGCTCTTCAGTTTGTCACTCCCCACCCTGCACACACACACACAGCCCTGCACATTTTCCCAAGGCTGTCATGACTCAGCAGTTTCCCCAATTTTTCCCCAGGCTGTGATGACTCAGCAGTTTCCCCACATTTCCCCCCAGGCTGTGATGACTCAGCGGTTTTTCCTGGAGAAAAAAAAAAAAAAAACGTGAGATCTGTTTGATGATGGCCAGAAGGGAGCCAGGCCTCGGAAACCCAACTCCCAACCCAACTATAATGCAGATAGGGATCCTTTTCTTTCTTTCTTTTCTTTCTTCTCTTCATCTACACCAAGTAAAACACCATAACTACACTATTATTACAAACTATTAATATTTGCCAGTGTAATATGCCCAGTGCTATACATATCGCCACTCTAAACAATTCAGCAAGTAGATGCGTTAAGCCCATTTTTCTGAGGTTCAGAGACCTCACGCAACACGGCCTAATAAACGGCTGGGCCAGAACCGAAGCCCAGATGTGCTGATTGGAAGCTCCTTCAATTGCTCCAGTGGCAAAGCCTTGGGACGCAGCAGCTACCTTTTAGGGGAGATTATTTTTCCAAAGTAAATTAATTTCTACCTACTTCCTGAAAAATCTACACTTTAAAAAGAGAATGTTCTTTGTTCTTGAAGCAAGTGACGTAACTCCCTTAAAAAGAGAGAGAATATGTTCAAATCCATTCCCTTAAAAAAATGACAAAAAGAGAAAAGGTATTCCACCATAGCTTCAAATTAGCTGGAAAGCATCCCTGGCTTCCGAGGCTTTGGGGATCCATCCACCCCACTCTAATAAAGGAGGGGGGCATCTTTCCTTTCCCTCCCTTGCCTCCCCTTCATGCTCCAATTCAAACCAGCACTAAGGGGTTGGCAAGACCAAACTGGGGTGCGGGCAGGGGTACTGGGACAAGGGAGTCGATCTAGGGTCCCTTAAACTAGACTTGCCCTGCCTCTCCCTGGACAAGCAACTTAACCTTCCAGCCCATGCTTTCCGGGCTGTGAACCATGCATTTCCACAGCAATGAAATTAGAGTGCTTAGCACACCATCCAGCACCAAAGATTACGACCATTATTTCTGAGCAACTGTCCCTCCCACTGTCTAATCCCTCCTCCCTGCAGGGCTGGATTATTGAACTGGGACAGGGACCACTGTGGTCTACATAGAAGCTGCCGTCAGTGGAGCCATCCACTAGTCAGTCCGCAGGCAGCCTACCTGGTACGAGGGTCTCAAACACCAAGCCTCAGGCCCAAGCCTTGGGAAGAGACAAGACCAGCAGGGACAGGCCCCTTGATCTATCTTGAGGGAGCTACAGGTGCTAGAAACACTTCACTTGTCTTTTTACTGGACAAGAAACCCAACAGCAGCAATGGCGAAGCTAATCAGAAACCCACCCTCTGCCCTTGTTCAGTGTTGGGGGACGAGGGTGGCGGGGTACGCTATGTAGGGACGTCAGACGTTCTGGTTTTAAAGAAATCTGAATTTTTATTTTTAAATGACTGGTTTTTACATGGTGGCAATGAATTTAAATCTGTGCAGACAAAACAAATCATGCCCATTGGTAACAGAGCCCCCAGGCCCAAGCATGGAGACCTTATAGGAAGAATCTGATGTCTACTAAAGGTGGATCAGCTCAGTAACTTCCAAAGCTTTATTTCTGCAGGCAAATGGGGAGGGCTGGTGGCCCAGCAGCAAGTACTCCAGGTGGCCAGGCCTTCTCAGCGCGGCCTGGAAACAGAGTGCCTGGCTCAGACTCCTACAAACGACTTTGGGACCCAAAGTGAATTAAATCAAGAGGGAAGTGCAGGAGGCAGGCATGCTCTCGACTGGGCCTCCAGCTCCACAAGTCTGCCCAGCGGGCCTCGTGGCTGTGCAGGCCCCTGGCAGTGGCCCTGGTATCTCCTGCTATCAGGACTCAACAATGCCCCAGAGCAACCTGGCACCCCCAGACCTTGCACACGGATGTGGCTCACCCACCCACAGGGACAGGCACAATCCATTATTTCAAACCAGAGGAATTCACTTGCAACAAATTAGGGAATCATTTTTGCCACCGGCTGAAGGTGAACTCACAGGTAAAACTGCTCTGAAACCTTCTGAGGCCTGGGAGGCTCCAGTGGCCCTAGAGGGCAGCCCACGTGCCTGGTGCCACATAGAAGACGCTAAGTTGTCCCAAAGCCAAAGTCCCTCTCTCTGCCATCCCCTGAGGTTCTGGAGAAGAGATGAAGTCTGGGAGTCCGTACTGCCTCCAGGAAAATTACTGCCCACCCCAGCTGCTGTCTAAAGAAGAAAATACGGAACCAGAAACCAAGGGAAAACACGGACACCCAGACCATCCTGGGAGATGGCCGGCCCTGACTCTGACAAGCCTCGGGGTCAGCCAGGGAGCACGTGAGCGGGGCCGTGCCAGAGCATACTGGCTGCCCCTGCCTCTCCCTCAAACCACGACGTATTAATATGTTTTCCAGCAGATGACACTAAGTTATTCTTTCTGATAATGATTAGAGAGCAGGACCGGTTGAGCACTGAGGTCGCGCCAGTCTGTGACAATTCAGCCATGTCATTAGCAGGAGGCTGCTGGTCTCCGCTCTCTACCGTGGAAGGTGGGGAAGGGTTTGCTCACACGTGGCTGCCCCCTCCCCTTGGCAGCTGGCGTCACAGGCCACGCTGGGTAAGCCGGCAGCTCAGGCCAGCTGGGTATCAGATGGCGTCCTGGGACTTACCAGCAGCCACGGGGCTGCCGGGGGCTATACTTAGAAACCTGTGCTGGCGGATGGCGGACACTGAGCCGCCACACTCACTGGGGGCCAGTCAGGTGGACGGAGGAATGCCAGGGGCGTCACCGCCTGTGTGTGGGCCACACACACAAACATGGTGCAGTTCGAGCCAGAATTTGGGGTGAATGCCAGGTTGAAGGAAGACCAAGAAGCAAACTGACGCTTTGTGTTTCTGTTTAGCGTCTTAGTCCTAGAGCATATGACAGTAAAGGAAGGCTGCAGCCTCAGTCACCTGCAGAGCCTGGACCCCCAGTGCATGCAGGAAGTGGTGTGTCCCCCAGCCTCCCCGGCTGCAGAGTAATCAAAGGGCCAGGAGGCTTAGCCACAGACACTTCTCTGGGAACGGGTTACTCGGGACAGGCCAGGGGGCCTCCTAGAGCCCTGTGGGGGTGGTGCAGGCCCCTGCACATCCCTCTGCGGCAGTGGGGGGCGGGGAGGAGAGGGGGAGGAGTAAGTGGGGGGAGGGTTTCTATGGCAGCCCAGGAAGGGAGCCGAGTGCCTCACATTGGCAGGGGAGCACCTGACAGATGTTCCTCCTGCCTGCCCCCCACCGCTGGGCTGCGGGAGAGGGAGGAGTGAGACCGGGATAATAATAGTCAGATATTCTGGGAGGCAAAGGGGGGGCTGAAGCAGCAAGGGCCTGGGCCAGGCAGCAGCCTACAGGGGTCTCCACGAGAGCAGCAGAAAGTTTGGGGATGATGGTCTTGCCCGGGGGCCAGTTCTGGGCCCGGCCTCTTCACTGTCACACCCTGGGAAACAAGGACAGCAAAGCCCCCTCCTGGGAGAAGTCAGCTGCTTCCTCGAGGGCAAACCTCGGCTTCTAGACAACACTTCCCAGGCGGCCAGCACAGTGAAGGAAAGAGCCAGACTTGGTCCTTGCAACCCCCTTGACCTTGGACAAGGCCCTGCCCTTCTCTGAGCTTCGGTTTTCTCATTTATAAAGTGGCTTTGGCTAGATCAGATCAGTAGCTCTCAACCCTGGCTGTGCCCTGGAATTACCCGGGGGATTTTAAAAATGAATCGAGATGCCCGGGCCCCACCTCAGACCAGCAGAATCAGAATTTCATGGGGTGGGGACCTCGAGGGCACACAGGCTTGGCACCTAAAGTCTAGCCAAAGTAGCCTGGGACAAGGGACTGAGGATGCCTGGTTCAGGAGGCAGATGTGGCCACGGTGGGACTGTGGGGGCTCTGGGGTTTGTCTTCCCCTCCCTGTCCTCTCAGGAGGCCACATTCCTTCAGCGTGACCCCAGCCTAGGCCATGCTCACAGATGTCCCAGGAGATGTCCCCTCCTGTGCACCAGTGCCTGCCTCCCTCCCCACAAGGTAGGTGGGAGCTCACAGTGGGGAACTGGGCTGGAAATGTTCAGGGACCAGGTGCCTCTGGCCTGGGCACTGGCACAGCAAGGTGCAGGGGTGGAGGAGGAGGGGTACAGGTCAAAGGGGAGGAGGAGATGGGAGGGGATCGAGAAAGGGTGAGCGATGAGCACCTACTACACACGACCTAGGCACTAGGCACCCTGCTGGAATGAACTACAGAGGTTGGCACATCCTGAGATGGGTAATAAGGCTCAGAGAGGGTGGGGAACTTGCTCAAGGCCACACAGCACGATGGGTGAGGCTGGGGCATGGCTGTCTCTACCCACTGCCGGCCAGCCAGCCCTGCCCGCTCTGGTGCCCACTGCCTTGCTCTATGAAATAAGCGCTTTTTCCCAGGGCAGGGTTTATCTGCAGCCACCGGCATCACAGGTCACATCCGACTTGCCTGACCCTACCTTGCTCCATCCCCCAGTCAGAGTGAGCTCTGGTACTGGGGTCATAGTTCAGCAACCCCCAATCTGGTGGGTCATTCAGCCACTCAACAAACACACACCAGCTAAGTAGGGCTCTACCTCCTGCTGGCCCTGGGCCTCACTGCTTCTGCTGCCGCGTCCTCTCCCGTCCAACCCCCAGCCACAGGCAGAGGAACACCGAGGAGAGGCTTTCAAGCAGGCCCACATCTGCCATGGAGGCAGCCTGCATTTTGTCATTTTTCTCTGTGTCATCAACACACATTTCTAAAACTGCTGCTCCTGGCTGCTGTCTGAAAATGGCCAGACATGTCCTGCACTAAAGGAACACACATGTACCCCAGCTTCAGCAACTTGTGTTTCCCGAAACACATGCTACTCCCAAAATGGAGAGAGGAGATGGGTAGGCGTCTACAGAGTAGGTTTCCCTACACCCAAGATGTTTGCTGTGAAATTTAAAAAAAAATTTTAAATAAACACTATTATCCACAAGACCCCACACTAAAACTTGAGTCAAAAATGGAATATGCTAAAATAGGCCAGGCGCGGTGGCTCACGCCTGTAATCCCGGCACTTTGGGAGGCTGAGATGGAAGGATTCCTTGAGGCCAGGAGTTCGAGACCAGCCTAAAGAGCAAGACCTCATCTCCACAAAAAATTTAAAAAATTAGCTGGGTATGATGGTGTGAGCCTCCAGCTACTCGGGAGGCTGAGCCGGGATTGCTTGAGCCCAGGAATTTGAGGGTGCAGAGAGGTATGATCACGCCACTATACTCCAGCCCAGGCAAAGAGCAAGACCCTATCTCAAAAAAAAAAAAAAAGAAAGAAAGAAAAAAAGGGAATATATTAAAATTTTTAAAAGAACATTCAAAAGGAAGACTGGGGTCAGGGTAGGACAAGGGAGAAGGGAGGCTTTGCCAGCAGCCAAAGAGCTGCATTAACCCTTGGGTGACAACTGGCTTCTGGGGAACCAGCAAATGGGAAAGCCACTCCCCACACAAAACAGAGCCCTGTGGAAGGGCCTTTCCTCCATTCCCCAGGGCTGCAGCTGGGCCAGGGGGCTACAGAGGAGGGTGAGCACACGAAGTGCCATCCCAACGGGGACACTTCTCCTTTAAGGAAGTGCAGAGCTGTGACAACAGACCTAAACTGGGACAGTCCCCGGCAAGCTGGGCTGCTGGTAATCCTATGCAGAGGGTGCAGGGAGCCAGATCTGGTTTGAATTATATCTCCACGTGTGGGACCCTGGCCCTCCCAGGGGCCAAGGCACAGACAGACATAAACAGGGCTCTCGGGTGTGGCCACGTCTCCAGCATCTTCCCTGCCTGCTGGTCCCCAGCATCTCCCGCTTTCAGTTCTCCCCTGCTCAGGTGCACCATGAAGAGACAAAGCCTCCTCCTCCTGCTTCCGTCTCCTCTACGTGCACAGGGTGAGAGCTCGGAATCTAGATGGCCGAGGCCACTGCACCAGAGCATGCCCAGGGTGTCAACCAGGCCTCTGTGCACCAGCCTTGGTGCCTGGTGGGTCCCCAGGAGGGCCAGGAGCCAAATCACAGACCCTCTGCCCCCAACCAGAGGGACATGTCCCAGTGTCCAGCACGCGGGTCGTCTGCCCGTCTGTCCAGGTGGGGGATGAGCCAGGCTGCAGGAAGTGAGCCTGGAGCTGGAGACCTGAGCACCAGGCTCCTCTGCCTGAGGACAAGGGCTGCATTGTTTCAGTCACCCCGCAGGTGTGCAGCCAGGAGACAGAGATCTCTCGGGAGATGCTGGCAGCAGGCAGTCCCTCTCTGTAGTTTTCCAGAAACCCAGAAAACAGCTCCTGCCACACTTCAGCAAGGGGCCTCAAAGCTACAGGAGCTCGACAGAGCCCCCGAGCAGATGGCCAGGACCCAAGCTGGGGGGGCATCGCCACAGCCAGCAGGTTCTGAGGGCACGAAAGGGGCCAGCAGACACTCAAGAGGTCGGGAAGAAACCATTTCTTTGCCAAGGTGAAAGGCAGACTTTGGAGGGACCTTAGGGACAATCTAGTCCAACATTCATTTTAGAGAAGAGGAAACCAAGGCCCAGAGAGAGGAGGGGACCCGCCTGGGTCACCCAAAGCAACAGTGCCAGGACCAGGTGTCCAGACACCCCTGCCAGTAACCACCACCAGGATATACGCGCCCCTGGAAGAGCTCACCAGTCTCCACGGTGGACATTCCCTGCCCTGATGTAAAGGTGTCATTCCTTCTCGGTTTTCTGAGCTGGTCCAAGGAGGGAGCCAAGGGGAGGATTCTCCACGGTCTGTGCTGAGAATAGCCTCCCTCTGCCCGAGGGACACCAAACCACGTGCTTGCCTCCTGCACCCAGAGCCCTGCGCTCCACGGATTGGGGTTCTGGGCTCGTGGCCTCACCTGGAGCCTGGCAAATCCCTAACGTCTTGGATTAGAAGATGGCAGCACACAAAACTCAAGTCTGTGTTCTTGTCTGCCCCCACCCACCCCCACTTTGGTGACAGTGCCCATTTTTCTTCTTTTTGAAAGGAAGAAGAACACCCACATCACCAGCTACACCCAAGCACCCAGGTTCTCAGACAGGGCCTAAGAGCCACTTGGGGCTGTGGCATGTTGATTCTTACTCAGCTTCTCGCCATACTTCCTCTTTTCACAGCCAGTCTCATCATAAAAATAATAAGCACTGGTACTACCACCGCTCGGTGAGTGGCCTGGGCACAACTGCTTGGTGGCTAAGGAGCCGAGGCTCGGAGAGACTAAGTTACTCACGTTAAGACACAGCGAGTAAGTAACAGGGCCTGGACGGACCCTGGTCCTGTGTCACTCCAAAGTTAGTGTCTCTACAGGGACGGGCCTCCCCGAGCTTGCTGGCTACAAGTACGGAGAGGCAGGGCTGGGACGGCCCACACATCGCGGGGTTCTGAGCTCCCTGCCAAAGTTGCAAGCTCAAAACCAGTGTGTGTCCTGTTCAAACCCTAAGTATGAAAGGACCGAACACCATTCCCCAGCAGGGTGGGGAGGATCCATTTCAGGGAGGGTCTGACTGTCCCCAGCCACTTTATCGCAAGAAAGACGGGAATGGAATCAGGAAATGGAGGCATCTCTATCCCAACATGAGGATTTCTCCATGAGTGCTCTATAGCCAGTTAGCAAAGCAAGGACTCGGAGCCCAGCCACACGCAGCCACTCTAGGGGGTCATGGAAAGGCCTCCCCGGCCCAGGCCTACCTCGCAACCCTCCGGCCCAGGCTGGCTCAGGCCTGGGGCTTCTCGCAGCATCACGGGCGGTGGGGCCTCCGTGCCCCTGGGTGCCTTAGCCGTCACCCAGCTCCACAGGCAATGCATGGTGAGGGGGCCCGAGCCCAGGGTCCCCAGCAGCCCCAGCCCCCAGTGCAGTGTCCCAGGCAGAGGGGTTTGTTTTCATGACTGTAGTGAGCAGCCACTGCAGCCAAAAATAGTTTGTGCCTGGGAGCTGGGGAGTCAGCACATACCTCCCAGAGCAGGTGCTGGGTATGACACACACAGGTTCTGGCAGGCCTCGCAGCAGGGGGCTGGGGACCTGGTGCCCAAGACACCAGGTCACAGAGAGGTTTCCCCTGCCTTAGCACCTCCCTCCAAAAAGTAAGATCTGAGTCAATAAGGAGCACGGTCATCTCCCTCCTCCCAGTGAATCATCTGGGAGAACCCTCACCATGAACTCCGCCTGCATCCAGCCCCCTGCAGCCTCTCACACACCCACAGGGAGAGCCCCCAAGCCACAGCACATGCCCTGGACGGCACACAAGACAGCAGTTCAGAAGGGTGCTCAGCTGTCAAAACTCCTAGAAGTAAACACCAGAAACCGTGAACGTGAGTATACGTAAAAGGAAAAATAAATGTAAAAAAGGTTAAGTGCTGACTATCGGGCTGGCAGGGTTCTGCAGGGATTTTCTTTTCTTTTCAAGCTTTTCTGTATTTTTGAATTTTCCTACAATGGACATTTGTAATTAGATTTAGAAAATGTTGCTTTAAAATAATAATAAATAAAAATAATAAAATAAAAAAGGAAAGATGCCCAGAGATGCACAACACTGTCCTATCTATGAAAACAAGAAAGAGAGAGGGAATGAATGAATGAGAGAATTGCATGACCCAGCTTTGGAGCCAGACTTCCTGGATATGAATCCTGATTCCACCACATACCATCTAGGTCAGCGGTCCCAAACCTTTTGGGCACCAGGGACCAGTATGGAAGACAATTTTTCCGCAGATCAGGGTGGGAGGCTGGGGGAGAGGCAGGGCTCAGGCAGTGGCGTGAGCCATGGGGAGTGGCTGTAAATACAGATGAAGCTTCACTTGCCTGCTGGCCGCTGCTCACCTCCTGCTGTGTGGCAGATCTAGGTGACTTCAAGTAAGTGACAAAGTCACTTAGTTTCTCTCTGTTGTATACCGAGGATAAAAGCATTGCCTCCTCATAAGGTTATTGAGAGGATTAGATGAGACACTCCATGTACAGCTCACAGCTCGGTCCCAGGCACACTGGGAGTGCTCACTAAATAACTGTAGCATAATTCGTGAATAAACTACATTTAAAAAAAAAAAAAAAGAAAAGCTCAACACACAAAGATGGCTGACTGGAAGAAAATACACCAAAATGTTTGCACTGTTTCCTTTGGGTAGTAAGATTATGGTGTAAGCCATCAATGAATGGTAGCTATTATTGTTTTCTGTAATGTCCATACTTTTCACATTTTGAAAATGAACATATGGGCTGGGTGTGGTGGCGAACGCCTGTAATCCCAGCACTCGGGAGGCTGAGGCAGGAGGATCACTTGAGCCTAGGAGTCTGAGGTTGCTGTGAGCTATGATGATGCCACTGCACTCCAGCCCTGGTGACAGAGTGAGACCCTGCCAGGAAGGAAGGAAGGAAGATGAACATATGTGTAAAGTATTGGATAGTAAGAAAAAAAACCTAAAAAGCCAAGAACCAACAATTGTCTCTGAATAGGATTACGGGTGACTTTTTTTTGCTTTGCTTTCTTGTATTTTCTAAAATGAACATTTATTATTTTCATAGTGAGGAAAATGAGAAACATCAAAAAACTGAGAGATGGGCTCACCTACTGCATTCTAGAAACATGAGCTGCAGAGCCTCTGGCAAGCCGTCTCGGAGTCAGAGGTCCTTCACCCCCCTCCCCAGACACAGGAGTTCTGTTCCCTGATGGGAAATGGAGGCCCAAGGGTCACCTGAGACCCCCAGGCCACCCACCCTGAGGAGGTGTGGGGGTGGGTGCCACAGTAGCTGCAGCAGCCACTGTCACTGCGACCTGAGGGAGGGAGAGTTTGACACGCCCCGGCCTCCCGTGTACAGGGCTGTCTTTCCTCCAGGACCTACTTCCTGAGAGCAGGTGGCCCTGGCCCCTCAGGCTCCTCTGCCAGGCTGAGCCTTTTGAGCCAACCGGAGTTCCCCATCCTCATAGCCGGGTGGTAGGTTACAGGATGAGCATGTGACCAAGGCCAGGCCAACCAGAGCCTCCCTGAGACTCAAGTTCGGCTGCAGTTCCGAGGGAAGCAGCTCTTCGCCGACAAGCACGATGACGGTGGAAGGGAGTGGGGCTCAGGTGCCTGTGCCCTTCACGCCCGCCAGGCAGAGCAAGCCTGAGACGTACCAATGGCACCACCTGAGCCCCTGCACCCAGACTTCCCTGGACTCGTATGACCTAAACTGACAAGGCTCTGTTTTAAGCCAACTGGCATCTGAACTTGCTATGGAAAAGTTCTAACTAGGAGGAGACGATAATAGCTTTAACTAAGTAAGTGCTTACTATGTGCCTTGGTGCCATGTCATTCTTCCATTTCTCCATCCATCCATCCATCCATCCAATCAACAAATAGCTACTGACTACCAGTTGTGTCCCAGGCATCTTACTCAGCACTGGAAATACAACAGTGAACAAAATATATGGTCTTTTCCCTAGGACACTTACATTCTGATAAGAACCACCAAATAAAAAGCAAATCAAAAATAACTAAAATAGGGTGGAGGGAGGTGATGGGGTTATAACTACATGATGAGTGCGATGTGCACTGTCTGGGGAATGGACATGCTTGAAGCTCTGACTCGGGGGATGGGCGGGACATGGGCAATATATATAACCTGAACTTTTGTACCCGCATAATAAGCTGAAATAAAAGAAAAAAAAACTAAAATATGTAATTGAAATCTGTAAATGGAATTTGCTACAAAGGAAAGAACATGTTGAGATGAAGTCGCGGGTATGGGGGGGCATCTAAGTTCAGACCGGGTGGCCTCTCTAAAGAGCTGACCCCCAAGCCCTGGTCAGAGGATGAGAAGGCACTGGCCACGAGGGCAGAGAAATTTCCAGGCAGAGGAAACAGAGCATACAAAGGCCCTGGGCTAAGACAGGAAACCATCTGACATGTTCTACAGCCAGTGGCAGAGCAACAGCCGATGACATGGAAGGAGGAGGAAGACGCTGAACACTTCAGGGACTCGACAGTAATGGGAAAGGGTTTGGATTCTGCACTGATTACAGCAAGACACCAAAGAGGGATTTAACTCAGAAACATGAGATGATCAGATTTGGGCTTTAGGAAAAGTCACTCTTGGCTCATGAAGAATAAAATGAAGGAGGGGGCAAGAGTGGATACAGAGAGCGATGTGGGGGCAGCACAGAGGTCCCAGCAGTAGCCAGGACCAGGGAGGTGGCATTGACGAAAAAGACATAGATGGATTCGAGACATATTTGCAAATAGAGCCAATGGGATTTGCTGGGTGATTGAATGTGGGGGTTGAGGAAGCAGAAGGAATCTGAAATGACTCCTAAGTTTCTAGCTAGAGCAACTGACACAGGCGTAAACAGGCTCAGAGAGGTTAAGGGACTTGTCCAAGGTCACAATGCTGGCAAGTGACAAAGTCGGGATTTTGTCTCCTAGGGCCAGGACCTGGGTCATCTATTTCCAGGGGTCACACTCTGAAGCAATCTTGCTTTCCAATCCTGCAGCCAGCCCCAAGGCACATATATATAGCTGGGAGCAGGGGCCACTGAAATTTATGTGCTATACTGTTTTTTAAAAGGAAGGATAATGAGAGAAGAGACACTTGCTTTACAATAATAAAAGCGGTGCAGCGTTGATGCAAAACATCCCAATGGTATCTGGCTAGTCAGATCTCTTCTAGAGCAATCTTGCCTTTGAGGTGGCCCCCGAGGAGGAGGGGTCAAACACAAGCTGACAGTCCAGGAGCCAGGTGGTCCCCAGAAGAGGCTCAGGACACACTATGCCAAAGACATCTCACGGCAAGGCCACAGGCACGTACTCTTGTTCAAGTCCAGCCTGTCGCCAGTGGAAACCGGAGGCAGCTTAGGAACCCCAGGCCTCAGCAGGCCACCAGCAGCCACCCCATCTTCCCTGTCCCCAGAGATCCTTGCAGTGCAACCTGCACTGGCCCAGACGGGAGAGCTCCCGAGACACCAGGACTCTGTGGATCATCTTATTTGAATCCAGTTATTCAACAAGAACACACACTCTCTGCCAGGCACTGGGGACAGGGCCGTGAACGAAACAGCCAAGTCTCTGCCCACATGGTGCGTCCAATCTAGTCAGTTTTCACTGCAGCTGGCAGCCCAGAAATCCCAAGGACTGATCAAAAATTCCAAGTAGTACGGGCCTAAGCAGGACACTCACGCCCATGATTGTTCAGATTTCTAGAAACCAGGGGTACCCCCAGCCTGAAAGCTGAAGAGAGGATACCTTTGGCTCAAGATCAGAAAAATTAGTTACTTCATCTATTGGAGAGAGTGATGCCAGTTCTCTGAGACCAGGAACTTGGGTTCAGTGCCTAGAACCGTACCTGGCACACAAGAGGTGCTAAGTACACACTCCTGAATGAGAACACCTGGAAGTGTGCCCCAGCTCTGCCCCGCCCACAGTCCGTCCCTTCCTCCCTTGGGTCCATCAGCCAGCTTTGCAGCCTGGTGATCTGCACACACGTGTGTCCCACCAGCTGTAAGCCTCCAGGACAGACTATTCTGTCCATCAATTAATCCTCTGTGATAATTAACCTGGGTGCCTGGCACGAGGTAAGTGATCAGTGGGTGTATAATGAGTGGATGTAAAGGAAAGAAGAAATGAGAGGAGTAAGGACAGAGGGGGGGG
>CM052441.1:114171493-114189561 GCA_028533085.1 Varecia variegata
CCCTCTCCCCCTGCCCCGGGTGTAAGGATTAAATAGGATGACATGTATAAAAGGTTGGCCTTGTAGGTTGTCCCCTTCCTTCCACGTTCCAACTTCAGCTCCTCTCCTGGCAGGCTGGGTGACACAGGCATGCCAGTCCGCCACCGTGGCCTCCATTTCCCCATCCTAAGTGGGGAGCTCTGTGGCCCAGGCCCCCCTGGTCTGGTACTGAGATCCCACACCCAGTGCTGGGATCTCAGCTCCTCAGTCCCCAGGCAGCCCTGTGCTGCTGGGGCTGACACGCGGCACAGATGCCTCCACGAGCCCAGGTGAGGAGGTGCGGCGCTTCCTGGGGAGGCTCCCAGTTGCCAAAGAGCAAGGCTGTAAGGACGGCCAGGCCTCTGGCTCCCAAAGGGAGAGCGTGGGGGCCCATGGCAAGAGGGGTAGGAGGGAGAGGCTGGGGGAAAGGGCCGTGGGTACAGGATGCACGCTGATTAAAGCTCACTTTTCTCGTTCAGACCTCACACATCCTCCCACCTCGCACAGCCTGCGTTCCCGGAGCCCACTCAGAGCCACGGCCACCGCCAGCCAGTGGGAAACCAAGATGGTGGCAGAAGGCAGGTAGCTTTCGTCCCGGTCCCCAAGAGAAGGCCTCATTTTAAACCTGGGAATATGCAAGGGCAGAGAGGGGAAAGAGAAACTTGCCCGGTCAGGGCCACAGCGAAAACCCCTTACCGGACCTGCCTGCATCTTCAGTTCAAGAACCACCCGCAGCACAAGCTTATTCGGGGAAGCCCGTAGCTGTCGCCCTGGAATCCCCGACTCCACGGCACCCGGCACTCCCTGCCAGCACCGACCCCGGCCAGCGCTCGCCACTTCCTTCAACAACTTCCAATGGGGAAATTGCTGAAGGAAAAAAAAAATGGCTCCACGCCAGCAGGCTCTGAAATCACTTCCCCAGCTGCAGCCAGAACACGGGGCTGCGAGTTTTAGATCTAACCTGTGGAACAGGGGTGGCTGCAGATGCCACAGTGTGTGACTCCAGATGGCCAGGGCTCCTGCTCATTTCCTGCCCCGGCCCTGCCTCCACGTGGGGGGCGCACTCATTCCCACTCTCCCAGCACATCCAGCCTTCTCGTGAGGAGGAGTCTCATTTTCCTTAAAGCAATTCCAATATTCATTCTTCCTCCCCCTCTCTCTCACACACACTTCCATCCCCCCAGGTAACCCCCAGCTCCTACGCTGCACACACGAAGAGTTCCGTGAGCCGACCTGTCTCCTCACCCGTCCCACAGACGACCCCAGCTTCCTCGTGGTCAGAGTCTCTGCAGAGTGTGGGGTTTCTTCCCCTTCCCCTCTGGGCTCTCAGGACCTGGCATCGGTGTTTCCCCGACTGTCCACAGTCAGCCTGTCCGCTAGTTCCGACAGACCCCAGGCTGGCTTCCACCAGGGCACCTGGCACCCAGCTCTCAATCTGCACCTCAGCCCAGCCTGTGCGCTCCTGGGGCCAGGGATTGTCTTTGGCGTCCAGCTCTCAGCACAGGACCCTGCCTAAGGTGGGCTCTAGACCTGCACGGCCAGTGCAGCCACAGTCAGATGTCTATTTAAATTAAAATGCATGACAATAAAATAAAATGTAACTTCAGTTTCCCAGTTGCACTATGCACATTTCAAGTGCCCCTCGGCCACATGTGGCTAGCGGCTACCATGTTGGATGGGGCGGTATAGAGCACTCCTATCATTGCAAAAAGTGCTACTGGACAGTGGTGCTCTAGAAGGTTGGACAAACATAGGGTGGTGGCACCCAAGCTCTCTGTCCCCAACATCCACAGACAGGAAAGAGAGGAGGAACCAAAGGTCAGGCATGCCAGAAGTGCCACAGCAGACTCCAAGCTGCAGACAGCTGAGGTAGGAACAGAAGGCAACATCCAGAGTCACCTCAGCCACACCAGGAGCCTGGAGGTGCAGCTGCCACCCTGTGACCACATCCACATCTATGCCCTTTCTCTCTACCCAGCAGAAAGGGATTTCCTGGAAACTTCATGACCACAAACACTGTCCAACCTAAAGACAAAAGCTGAAATGAGACTGAGCTAGCCCTACAGGGACGGCCCCTAGGAAAGCAATATTGAAAAGGAAAGAGGAGATTATACACACACATGGCTTCACACATGTAAGATCTGTTCGTGTGTTTCCCTAAGGGAAAAATCAGGGTCCCCGTCATGAAGCTATGAAGAGTCAAGGTCAGCAGAGAACGGGAAGAGGCTGAAGGGACAAATCCCACCACACAGAGGCCATCCCCAGAGGCCTCAGGGAGCATCCCTAGGGCAGGTCATCTTTGGGTGTTGGCTGCACTGGTGCTGGGGCCCTGCAGCACTGACAGCTCAGCAAACGGAAACGGCCAGACTTCATGGATGTGGATCCCTTAAAAAAAAACAAAAAAACCCACAACATACAGAAAGATAAATATTGAGAGAGGCCCGTTTTCAAGTCTGGCATCCCTACCCTCCACCCCACAGTGACTTCTGTTCGTTCCCTCACCCCGCAGGTAAGTGCCAAGGGCCTCCCACACGCGCGCCAGGTGCCGTGCAGCTGGGCACCCAATCTCTTTCAGGTCCTGAGCCACCTGCACTACCAAGATGCTGCATGTCATGGTGCATGGCTACATGAGCAGGGGGGCACCCCTCAGACACATTCATAAGATACCTTGAAGAAATCATATATCTCACCATTCTAAGAATACGTGGATTCTTAACGAACTAAGATGAGATTAAGACTAAAAACCTGCAGAATGGTATATATCGTAGGATCCCATTTTCGCAAAGTGAAAAAGGAAAGGGAACAATTTCATGTGTCAATTTAAATGACTGAAAAGTGCATGAGGGGGTGTGGCAGGGGACCTATCAACTTGTTGACAAGCTGTGACCCTGAGACGCGGAAGAGGAGGGAGGGCCTTTGCCCGCTTACTTGATAACACTTCTGTACTCTCTGGTGTTGACCACAGGTTAAAATCCCCCTTTCTGAGTGTTGGCATCTGCTTGCTTCCTGACTGCAACTTGTGTGGGGGAGCAGACACACCCGAGGTTGCCCAGCCACCCACTGGCAGGTCTGGGGAAGTGGAAGGACATAACTTCTACTCTGGGCTCCTTTACTCTCCAAAAGAAGCAACTGTCTGAGGCAAGGATTTAAAAGACAGTCTAATCCGTCAGTTCTCGTGGGTAAACTGAGGCTCAGAGAGACGAAGTTACTTGCCCGGGATCTCAGAGTGTACAAGGCAGTGGGCCCACTCTAGATACCCAGAGAATCTCAGCTGCTGCCTGATCAACCATGGCCACAGGAACGCAGGTCCCTCCTGCTCCCACTGGACGGCAGCGCTGGGAGGCAACGGCTACCTGTGGTCCACCTGCAGTGCCCACCACAGGGGCTGGCCCACAGGGGCCAGGGTGCACGTCAGCCAGGTAAGCATGGTGTGTATGTGATCCTTGCCTGGGAAGAGAGGGGCAGACACCATGACTTCCTGGCCTCCTCTACCCCTGCCAAGTCCCTCCTGACCCTGGAGGTACTTTCTGGTCCAAACCCCTCTCTCACACACACACTGGGCACTATTTCTTCAGGGTGCTGAGCTGCCTTGGAGGAGACTCTCTCCAGGCCAAACTTCAGGGTCAGACAGAAAGAGGGCCAGGTCTAGAAGGACCCTCCAAGCCAGAGCAGCTGCCCCACAAAGACCCCGAGGACCTATCCCCATCTCCCAGGCCAGGTTTCTGGAGATCCTGAGGGGTTCTAGGTCCTTTCTGAAGCTTGACAAAGGGAAGCCCCCCTCTCTCACAGGTCTGGACTCTGGAGTCAGGGCTGTCCCATGAGGGCATTGGCAAGACCTTGGCACCCCTTCTCCTTGGTGTGAGCCAAGCTGTCCTGCCCTATCAGCCCCTTGCAGGATCTATAGCTTCCTAAACAGCGGGTGGGCTAAGGCACCAGGGCAGGCAGGCCATGAAGAAAATGCTACTTAGTTTCCAGCTTCCAAGGCGCTGGGCCGGTCCAGATACAGCAGAGGACACATGATCCCCTAAAGGCCTGGGCTTCCTGGAGGATTCCCGAGGCAGGGCCAGGGTAGGCTGGAATCAGGCACCACAGCACCCATTCGGCCCACCCAGGGACCCTCGTCTCTTCTCTGCCCCTCTGATTATCCTGAGGGCGTGGCCCTACACAATTTCTTGGGGAGCATGCAAGGACAGGGGTAGGGAGTCCTAACTACGACCTAACCAAGTACAAGTTTGGAAAAAGTATACGTGCAGCTTACTGTCTGTCCCAGGTGCATCTGGAATGAGAGTCTCTCTCTCTCTCTCTCTCCCCCCACTGCCTGCTAGAAAAAGCTAAGCAAAAGACAACTTTGATTGTTGTATTATATTTGAAGGACATTTAAGAAGTACCCAGCATTAAAAACAAATTCAGATCAGCAAGTTCACTTCCAGGATTTCTGTCCTACAGAAACACACACACAGGTGCACACAGATGTTCTTGGTAGAAGTGCTTGTAACCACTGAGCGAAGGAGCAGGTCTGGGCTAATCCCACGTGTGCAGAAGAGACAGAGGAAGGTGAGGGCTACACAGTGACCAGGAGAATGGGAAGGCTCCAGGGACGCGGGGAAGGAGGGACTTCTTTCACTTTATCTCCTTGTTTTATTCCACCCTCCCCACATACACATATAATAAACATACTTTCTAATAAAACCAATGTTTTAAAAAGCAATGGTTCATCCGGGAAGACGAAAAAGTGGCGGTGGTGATGTTTGCAAAACAACGTGAATGTACTTAACACCACTGGATTGTAAGCTCAGAAATTATTAAAATCGTAAATTATGTGCATTTTACCACAATTTCAAAAAATAAACATAATAATGGAAGCAAAGCCAAGCAAAGCTCTGGCTCTCGGGCTCCCTGGGTAAACGGCAGATTCTAGGGCTGGGGCTAGAAAAGAAAGGAGGAGGCTGGAGCACCTTTTGGTGTCAGAAAGTAAAGAAGTGCTCGAAATCCAAACAAAACGGAAGGAGGGGGACATGTCAAAGGACACAAGGATCAACCTGCAAGAGCTCCCAGTGCCCAAGGCTGGAACAACATGAGCAAAAAAATATGGTAGTTAGTGCTGGATTATGACCCAAAGTGTAAAAGAAACAGGCAGGAGTCCACACAGACATAAATAAGTGACTAAATAAATGGGGGAGAAGACTCTTTCCTATAGAAAAGTTCCAAATAATACATGTAGATACACCTTCTAGAGGAGGTGGAGCATCACCCACCTCCCCGCAGTCCTAAGGGTGGGCTAGACATAGCGACTCACTTCCAAAAAGTAAGGCTGGGAAAGGGAAAAATAGTAACTTTACAATGGAGAAACCTGCAGGCATGACATTAGCCAAGTGACGAGGTCCTATCATCAGACAAACCCCGTGGACACTGTGTTCCCCGATGTGATGGGACAGGAAGGGCACTTCACCTGCGTTACGTTCTTTCCAAAAACCCATAATCCCAACAAACAACAGATAAACCCCGAAACCTGGCCTCAAGGCTGTTAAGGTCACAAAAAATAAGGGAAGACAGAGAAACTGTCACAGAGCAGAGGAAACCAGGGAGACATGACAAATAAAAACAATGTGACGCCCTGGACTAGATCCTAGAACACCAAGAGGACATTAAAGGAAAAACTGGTGAAATCCAACGAGTCTGGAGTTTAGCTAATAGTGACATCCCAGTGCTGCTTCCTCTGTTCTGACAAATGCACGCTGGTAACGTGTGATATTAACAATGGAGAAATGGGTGCGGGGTACGTACAAGAACCCTCTGTACATCTCTGCAACTTTTCTGTAAATCTAAAATTATTCCAAAATAAAAAGTTATTTAAGAAAATAAACAATGGTTTACATAACATTAAGAAGTCAAAAGATTCCATCTATAAGGTCAACTGTGGAAAGGCATAGGTTTTTATAATGTGGAACTTTTTCTTCTACTTATTGAAGCTATCTTTGATAGGCAGAACTTCCAGAACCGATTCCCACTGAAAGCACACAGAATCCTTCAGGGCCTAGGGAGGGTAACAGGTCAGAGTCCCAGTAACAGAATAAAACAGACCCACACCCAGGGCCAGCCCTGAGGCCCACACCCCGGGAGGACTGCTCTAGCTCAGGGCACCCCCATCTCTGGGGACACACACACACACACACACAAACACGAGGAGAAACTCCTAGGAGCAGAGCTGAACCGAGGCAGCCCTCTCCCCAGTCTTCAGGGGTTGGAGCTGGGTTTACCAAGGGGAATAGCATTTTCTTTCCGGCCTTTAGAACACTCTGGCCAGAACCCAGGAACTGACATGAGACTTGGGAGGAAGAAAAAGAGAAATCTTGAGAAAGAGGGTCCGGAGAGTTTGGGGAAGACAGCCAGCCAGTGGTCCCCAGTGGTTCTCAAAGCCCAGGCAGAAGGCTCCCCGGGCCCACTCCTCGGGCTCCTGCAGCCCAGCCCGCCCTCCTGTTCCCCACCCACTCCGGCCCCATCCCCCCAGGCCCTACTGGTGACGATGCCCTTGGTACCAGCCGGGGACAGGAGTTGGCCACTCAGCCCAATGTGCCACTCTCTCTGTCCTAAACCCTGGAACAACTCCTGCTGCCTCTTGACTCAGAAGCCAGCCTTCCTTTCACCCCCAGGAAGCTATTTAGAGTCATCTCAAGTGCAAGCTTCTCCTGCAGTCTCTGTTGGGTCTGGCTCTAACCCGTGTTTAACAGCAGCTGAGGGTAAAAAATGGAAAATTGCCTTAATTTTCCCTCCTCCACTCCTGTGAACACCAACATGCCTCTAAGCACCTGACCCTCACAACTGCCTGGGCCGACAAGTGGTGCGTGAGTTATTCCCCCATTTTACAGAGCAGGAGACTGAGGCTCAGGGAGGTGAAAGAATTAGCCAGGATCCCAAACCCAGCCATCCTGAAAGGAGGAAGAGAGGGTGGCTGGGAGCCAGGACTCAGAGAGTAAGGTGTGGAGGGACACCCAGCTCTGCTCCTCACTGGCTCTGGGATCCTGGACAAGTTCCTGCACCCCACTACACCCCAACTTCCATAACTGTGAAATGGTGGAATGTTCCCTGCTGTTGGGGTGCCGGGACAATTAAATGAGACAATGCATTAGATCACTCAGCACTGCACATCAAGTGTGCTCTGTGTCAGCTGTGAGGCAAACGGGCCACAGGCTCTCAGGGATCAACATCCAGACAGCAGAGGCCTCCCAGCGAAGGACTGCCCAGGCTCCTGGAAGCAGAACCCCCTATGGAATGAAGGGCATGTCAGCATGGTCACAGGGAGTGCTGCAGCAGCCCAAGAACTCTCTGGGGTGCTGGCTTCCCACCTTCCCTGCCCCAGCCTTCCTGGAGAAAGCCATCTCCCCTGGGGGCACCAACTCTCCCAGGACTCTTTCCAGAGGTGACTCTTGGGCAGCTGGGCACAGCTGCAAAGGTGGCTCTTTGGGGCTATGACCCCTACAGTGGCCTCTCTTGCAAGACTTAAACTGAAAGCGAGAGCTGAGAGCCACCTGTGTCAGCACCACTCAGCACCACAGCCTTGGCTCCTGGGGCCATCTACCGTGTCATGATGAAATTCACTCATCCAATAAATAAATAGGTATTTATTTTTATATCTAGCTCAATCAAATGACTGCCATATTGAGCTCAATAATCAGTGGGGATTTTGTGGCAAACAAACCAGAGCAGCTAGGTCCCTGTCTCACGGAGCTTATATCCCTGTGGGAGAGCGGACACACCACATACAGCAAATGAGTTAGGTGACTCCCGAGAATGGTAGAGAATGAAGGGTGGGGTGATTTTTAGATCAGAACATCAGGGAAGACAGCGTGGAGGAGGTGACCATGGGCCGACACTAGGAAGATGTTCAGGGGATGAGTCACAGAGTACTCCAGGGAGGGGAGGAGCTGGTGCAAGGTCAGACCAAAGTGAGCAACAGAGAGGGTGAGCGAGAGGAGGGCAGAAAGGGGTAGGTAGGCAGAGGCCAAATCGCAGGAGGCATCTGGCGTTTAAAGGAAATGGGAAGCACTGGACAAGCACATGATCTAATTCATGTTTCTAAGTGGGCAATCCAGTTGCTGGGTAGATATGGAGTGAAGAGGGTAAAGGATAAAGCAGGAAGACTAGTCAAGGGACTGATGCAGGGGTTCAGCAAGAGATGACAGAGGCCTGGACCACAGTGCTGGGGTGGGGACAGAGGAGGTGGACAGCTCTGCAGCGTGTCTTGGAGGACAGCCCCCAGGGCTTGCACACCTGGGTAAGAGCAAGGCAGGGATCAGGGTTGACTCCTGGTACGTGGCTTAGGCATCCTGTGGACAATGCTACCATTTACTGAGATGGGACGCTGGGGTGTCAAAGAAAGCACGGATGTGTATATGGCCGGGGAAGAAGAGCCTGCTCCAAACATGTCACTTTCTGAGCTGTCTCATGATCTCCAGCTGGAGAGGTCACCGGGCAGCAGGGATGCTTCTGCTGCCGCGCCCTGACCCCCCATCCCCACAGCTCTCTGCTCAGACTTCCGCTCCAGTCCTCCACACCCAGTGACATCCTGGTTCCCAACCTCCTTCTGGCTTTTGGGTTCTGTTGCCTGCTTGACGCCTAGAAATGAATGAGCTTACGCCTCACTGACCACCCAGCTTCATGCTTCAAACATTACCCTTCAAACATTACCTGACTCAGTATCCCCTATGTCTCTGGGCCTGGCTAGAACATCCCTTCCCCAGCTATTACAGAGCTGACCACGTGACAAGGCAGCCCCCGCAGCCGCCCTCCATGGTACTGGCTTCTGCCCTGGGAACACCCAGCCCTCTCTCAAAGACGGACATGGATGGAGCTGGGTGCCTGCACATTTCAGATCTCTGCAGGGAAATCCTTAGCAGAGCTTCTGCCAAAGATGCCTTAGGCCCAGGAAAGGAAGTGAAAAGGCACTTTGGAGTCCAGCCTGCCTGGGTCTGAACCTCCAGTCTGTCCCTGCTACTAGCGCTCTGGCTGGCGTAGGGCCCCAGTGCCCTCAGCTGTAAGCTGCAGACGTGAGTGCGAGGGAATCTGCTGTCTCTGAGCTCTTAGCTGAGGAGGGGTCATGGGTAGGAAGGAGGCAAGGTGGGATGGGGCAGGGGACTCAACTTTCCACAGCTTCCAAGTTCATGATCTTAAACCTATAACCGGGGACTCATCGCTACGTGTTCAGGCCTCCTTGCTGTAGACAGAAAACTGTTAGGCAGGCAGGCAGGCGGGTGGGGAGGCGGTGGAGACCATAGCCCATCATGCATATTATCTGCACACGTGTGTGTGCATGTACGTGCAACTGTTTGTGAATACTCAAGAAAACTCCATCTCGCAAAGCAGTTTCCTTCAAACTTCTCACCAACCCACCCCTCTCTGCCAGCTTAAGAGCTGGTGTACCCCACAGATTATGAGGGTTGCTGGGGCCTGGGACAGCTCCAGGGGCATCTGAGGTGTCGAGAACTCTCTTGCTGAGCTCCCCTGTGGGTCCGCCATTCACCCCCACCTCCCCATCCCCCACCCCACGACAGGAACCTTTTATGTTGGTGTCACTTCCTGTCCGGGAATCTCTCCTAGGGAAAATTCCTAAGTATACAAACAGCTTCATAAATAATATTAGCCCCTGTGCTGTATCTGATAGCCCATGGCTGGAGTTAACCTCTGCCTGGTAACTGACTACACTCAACAGAACATAAATAAATAATAAATACAACATCAAAGCATGAAAGCATGGAGAAAACGTGTTGGTAAGCATGTCAACTGATAAGAACAAAACATAACATTGTTTATTCAGGATGGTTTAAACCAGTGCTGGCCAACAGAAACATAACGCAAGCCACGTACTTAGATTTTAACTTTCAAGTGGCCACGTTTTAAAAAGTAAAGAGAAAACAAACATATGTAGAAAATTAATTTTAATATTTTATTTAGCACTATATGTCCAAAGGACTCTGATTTATATTAGACATAAAAAAGTTCTGAACGAGATTTCACATTTTTTTTTCTGTACCAAGTCTTCAGAATTCAGCCCATCTTCCAATTTATATCTTTGATACAGCGCATCTGAATTTGGACTAGCCATGCTTTAAGTGCTTAATAGCCACACGAGGCTAGTGACTACCTTACAAGACAGCCCCGATCTTGCCCAGAAATTTATAAAAGACTTCTGTATTGGTGACGGGGTGGGGAAGACTAGATCGTAATGATCAGATTTTCTCTGAGTAGTGGGAGTATGTCATGTGATTTTTTTCCTTCTCTTTCTGTTTTCCAAAGTGTCTAAATATAATGAATTCATGTTACTTTTTACACAATAGCAAGAGCCAATCTTGTTAATTTTAGAACAGAAGTCGGGGATTTAAAGACCCAACGGGGTGAAACGTGCCTGCCAAGCATGGATATATTTGCACCCATGATGCCTAGCACGGTACACGCCCCACATGCAATGGTTGGTTAGTTGGTTGGTGGGTGGGTAGTTTGTATGGATAGGAAGAGGGAAAAAGGAAGGAAAACAGTACATTGTCGCAGTCAGAAGAGTAAACTGAAGTCAAACTCTCTTTTCCAAATCCCAAGGCTATCATGTACGGGCAGTGTAATTTTAAACAAGTTACTTAAGCATTCTGTGCTTTAATTTCTCCCAGTATAAAATGGCAACAAGGATAGTAACTCCCTTATAGGATTTTGTGAGAAGTGAGATTATCTGTACAAAGTGTTTAACATGGTGTCTGCCACCCAGCCAGTGCTTCCAGAAATGTTAGCTGCTGTCACAGTGCTGCACAAATGAATGCCCAGCGTGATGGTCAGGCTGCTCTAGTTGATAAAGTACTGACTTAAAGTGCCAGGGCACTTGCTGGGCCACATTTACCCTGGGTCCCTCCTGGCAGCTGCTGTCCCTCACATCCCCTTCTCAAGAACAGAGAGCATCACCCCTTACTCTCAGCCACGGTGGAGCTGGCCCATGGGTTTGTGTGGTCCCTCTGCTTGACCCCTCACACTCCACCCCTGCCCAAGCCCCAGCCCACGTACCTGCACCACCTCCGGCCTCACGTTGAAGGTGTAGAGCCAGTCGCTGAAGCGGGGGTAGCTGTTGAGCTCCGAGGTCCTCTCGCTGGGAGCCACGCTCAGCTTGCACTGCCGCTGCTTACAAATGTACCGGACCAGCTTCGCCTGCGGGAAGTCCCGGAAAGAAAGGCCGCACTCATTCGTGGCCCAAGCACGTGACAGCCCCAAACAAGCTACAGGGGAGCTCAGGCAGACGCAAGCAATGTGAGGAGGACAGCAGCCTGCCGGCCCTGCTCTTGGCTCTTTGCGTGAAACAGCCAGGCTGACGGTGCCCCACTCTCAAGACCATGAGGTCAGAACAGAGAACTGGGTTAAACATAAAAAGGCCTTCCTGCTGGGGTGGGGTGGGAGAGTCGGTAATTGATAATGTAGAAGACTTTGGACTTCGGGGTTTGGGGAGGCCGGGTAACCTACCAAGGATGCTTCCAGCCTAGAAGCAGACTGCCTATGTTGGGGTCCAGTGGCTCAGTCACATCCTAGCTCTGTGACCTTGGACAACTTACTTAATTCCACACACCTCCCCGCACAGAAAAACCTCCATTTCCTCCTCCAGAAAATGAGGATAATAATAGAATCCGCCTCTCAGGGAAGGTGAGAAGGAAATGACGCCCTCGGCACGTGCCCGGCACACAGCGAGCACACAAAGTGTTGCCGTGACCGCTGGGCTGCAGCAGTACTGGTCAGGGTCTGTGACTTGGGTCCCCAAATAAGCTTTCAGGGATCCATGCCCTGAAATGCATGCACATTTCAGACACATGGGTCTGTGTCTGACACAGGGAAGGGTGTCCAAAGCTTTCAAAGACTCTTGAAAGGCTAAAGCTTCAAATAAGGTAAGTTTAAACGAGGACAGGCAGACCTAGATGAGCCTGGCACTCCCTGTGACAAACACTGGGCTCCGACCTGGAGCCCAGCAGTGGACTGAAGAAATGGGGGAGGAGGGGTACAAGGAGGGCGCAGCCAGGAGTGATTAACAAACA
Organism: Varecia variegata; assembly: GCA_028533085.1. NCBI lineage: Eukaryota > Metazoa > Chordata > Mammalia > Primates > Lemuridae > Varecia > Varecia variegata. The sequence goes on from CM052441.1 coordinate 114,183,565, forward strand.
AGGGAGACGCGTCCCATCTGGAGGCCAGGCCGAGCAGGCTGGACAGAGGGAAATGAGCACACCACCGAGCACTCCACCGCACAGAGCCGGGGAGGCGCCTGGCTTGGCTGAGATCAAGTGACCCAGGGACCCAGCGAGAGCTTCCGAAATGTTGACGACTCTAGTGTCCTTCTGTTGGTGACTTCCAAGATTCCTGCAAAAGGCAAGCACCACCTTCCCTACAGGACCTTGACATTTAGAGACACTTCCCAGGTCGTGCTGCCCCTCACAGGTTTTGCAGTTACTGTTGTTAATTCATTCCTTTTCCTTCCATCTGTACATAGAGGTTGAGCATCCCAGGCCAGGTGCAGTGCCTCACGCCTGTAATCCTAGCACTCTGGGAGGCCGAGGCGGGAGGATCCTTTGAGCTCAGGGGTTCGAGACCAGCCTGAACAAGAGCGAGACCCCGTTTCTACTAAAAATAGAAAGAAATCAGCTGGACAACTAAAAATATGTAGAAAAAATTAGCCGGGCATGGTGGCACATGCCTGTAGTCCCAGCTACTCGGGAGGCTGAGGCAGTAGGATCGCTTGAGCCCAGGAGTTTGAGGTTGCTGTGAGCTAGGCTGACGCCACGGCACTCTAGCCCAGGAAACAAAGTGAGACTCTGTCTCGGGAAAAAAAAAAAAAAAAGAGGTTGAGCATCCCCAACCCAAAAATCCAAAATCTGAAATGCTCCAAAACCCAAAACTTGTTGAGCACCAACATGATGCTGAAAGGAAATGCTCACTGGAGCATTTTGGAATTCGGATTTTTGGAGTTTAGATGCTCACCCATTAAGTAAAATGCAAATATTCCAAAATTCAAAAAAAATCTGTGATCTAAAACACTTCGGGTCCCAAGCTTCGATAAGGGATACGCAACCCTTAGTAAATCTCAGTATAAATAAATCTCAGTCTGTTTTTCTAAAGGCCAAGGATTCTTTTGTCAACAGAGTCACAATATTAAAAAATAATAAGTTTAAATTTCAAATATCTAGAAAGCCTCCAAATTTCCAATTAGAACAAGAGCTTATTACCATTTTCGGAGTATGGACTCCTCTGGCAGTCTGGGGAGGCTCATGATCTCTTTCTAAGAACGATGCTTTTAAATGCATAAAATAAAACACTTAGGATTACAATGGAAATCAGTTGTTATTTAAATACAGTTATCAAGATATTACTTAAAATTGCAAGTGTAATAAAAGCACCCTTATTACGTATTAAATGATATCTAGCAGTGGGTCTAATAACTACCATAACTTTGGAGCTGTGACAAGTGTAAACAGCTTTTTCAACAGCTCCAAGTGATGCTGTATGAAAACAGCTGTGATTCCTACTGGTGACTGAGTCAAAGGTGTTTGCTAAAATGACAGTACCTTGTTGCTTACAACCAAGTGGAACAACATGCTAAATTTCCATTAAGGTTAATGAGACTAAAGGTGCATTTTTTCCCATCCAAGTTTGTGGACCCCCGAATTCTATCCACAGACCCCAAACAAAGAACCCCTGTGGCTAGAGGGATGTGAGCATGAAACGAGACCCACAGGGACAACAAAACCACTGCTCCCACATCAGCGTTTGTGAAATTGCCCCCAGAAACTACTTGTTTGGTCCCAGGTTCACCAAGAATCTGGCAGCCCCACATTCAGCCCACTCAGGGTCACTAGCCCTCTCATGTGACCCCAAACTCTGTAAATCCTGCTACCTTTAGGATACCAGGGCACTCAGTGGCAAGTGGGGACAATTGCTAGACAGGGAGCCCTGAGTCAGAATCAAAATAATCCCACTCACTTGCACAGTTCGGATGTTTGGGGAAACCATGCATTCCTGCACCACACCCCGTCAGGCGTCCAGAGCAGACACTGCTGATCCAACACTCTCACTGAGGCCAAAGAGTGACCACATAAGAAGTCACCTGCTGTCCTATTAAGGGACCTAAGCCCCCAGGAACATCATCGGGCAGGAAGCTCACACCTGCGCATGTGCCCTACAGGTGTACGTAGGCACTCAGTGCCCTGTCCTGGCTCACCCCACTGTGACCCTCCCTCCTGGTGAGATCAGAGGCTAACTCCCAAGTAAGGACCCCAATCTCCCCCCAACCATCTCCATTCTGCAGCCCCTGGCCCCACCCTGCCCTCCAGGCACACACCCGCCCACCAGCTATTCCTGAAATCCTTCCTGGAGCTTCCCGCCCAGGCCAAGCCAGAGTCCCCACCTCCCCTTGCCAGAGTGGACCAAGTGTGACTCCATCACACCCGACCCCAGGGGGCCTCGTACTAAAGTTAACAGCGTCTGCCTCCGTCCCCCCCCATAGACCTGAGCTCCCAGGGCACAGGCACAATACAGGCTTCCGAATTGAACAGATCTGGGTTCAAACCCCCCATTCACTAGTTGTGTGGCCTTGAGGAAGTTAAATTAATTTTTCTGAGTCTCGGTTCACTTGTCTGTGAAACAGGAATGACAACACCAAGCTCACACTGAACTACAGTATGGAGACCCTGCGAGACTAGGTCAGATGCCCCTGTTAACATACATCAAGGCAGGGGCTGTGCCCGCCTCATTCACTACTGTCCCCACACACCTATTTCCGCACCTGCCACTTAATGAGTGTGAGAAGTGCCCAAGGAAGGAAGGAAACACGGGGGCCTTCTCCCCATGTTTCTCACAGCCAGTTCCTCCCTCCGTTCCAAACAGCTCTCAGACCACCGCTTTGATGGGCTGACCAGAGACAGGACTATAAATCAGGCAGCTGTGCAAACTCAAAACCACTCTTTTCCACATTAACTCAAGAGGCTGGGCTGCTGGCACCAACAGCAGCAGCAATAAAGACCGTCCGCCCCTGGCACAGACCGTCAGGGGCCACGCTCCGGGAGTGATTAATAACATATCCGTTCTGCACAAGGCGTTGGCCAACGCAGGCCAACAGCGAGACGAGCCAGCATCTGGGGCTTCTCCAGTGCGGCCCCCTCCCCGCCACTTGCTGCCCTTTTCAGCCTGAGGCCCCCGTTCCTCTGCCAGGTGGGCTCTTCTCTGAGACTGCTCTGCCTGCACACATCAGCCCAGACACCCCTTCCTCCAGGAAGCCTTCCCCAAGCTCTCTGGCCCCTGCCCAGATCACATATCACAGCCCTGATTTTTTACTTGTCTATCTTAAAACTTTTGTTGAATGGATGGACACACGAACACACGATACGTTGTACCCGACAAGCACATAACGTTTATCAAATGGTAGCGGAAAACAAATGCCAGTTAGGCAAGTGATGAGGCAGGAGCCTGAACATCTCAAAAACCAGGGCAAGTTCCCCAGAAGAGGAGTGAGCAGTTTCTTTTTTTAAAGGGTGCCAGAGGTGCCCACTAGACAGCACAGACAGAGCGGGTCCCCGAGGAGGACTGGCCAGAACCTGAAGTGACTCCTCACTGCACCCCGGTTACAACCCACGAACCCGGCCGGCTGAGCCTGACGCACGGCACATTGTGACCCATCTGCCAGGGGTCTGGTGTCCTGGCAGCTGCTGTCTCCTGGAGCTCTTAAAGAAGAAATGACACCTGCAGATTTGGGCTCTCTCATTCACAGGGGACAGAGGAGCCCGGCGTGTGGCAAGCTCCCCATCAGTGACATAAAGCTGCTCTCGCTTTTTGGAAAGTTGGTCGCAGTGACAGAAGCACCAAGGGGTGACCCTGCCAGCCCAGCCCTGGGGGCTTACAAGGGACCTTTCACTGGTAGTGTCATTTTCTCTTAACCACAAAACCACAAGGTATAAAGTTTCCAGCATAGAAAAGCACCTGGGGTTCTGGAGATGGGACCAGCAGCAAGAGGGAAAGTCTCAGGACTGTGGCCATAGGAGAGGCCCTGGCCACACTCACGTCCCCCCAGCCCCCAATATTCTTTTGCTCCATGAGTGTGGGCCCCACCCTGACACAGAGCCTGGTTCACAGAAAGAGCAGAAGAGCATCAAGTCAGTCAGCCCATACACAGTTGGTGGGTGCTACCAGACACACCGTACACAGCAGGCACTCACTAAGTGTCCTGGGCTGAAAGACCTCGGCTCTGGTCCCAGGTCTGACATTTAAGATCAAAGATCTTGGAAAAATCATCCTCAGCTCAGCTTCAGTCCTACCACCTACAGGCGAGAGCATTACTTTACAGAGGTTGGGGACAAGTGAGTTGCTATATACAGAAAAGTGCCTGGAAAAAAGCAATACGGGTCCTCCGACACTACAGTTGGCTGCTCCAACCATAAACAGAGGCAGGAGAGCTCGAGGAAGACCCCAGCTCTTGAGACAGGAGACCAGGCCCTAAAGTCCCTCAACACCACACTCCCTCCATAGGTGAACACAGCCATGGAATTTAAGCTGTAAGCCTCAGTTTCCCCACCTGTAAAATGGGGTCGGTCTACCTCAAAAGGCTGTTGTAAAGACTTACATGAGAAAATATGAATGTAAAATGTTCAGCAAAATGCCTGGAACAGGGCAAACCCTCACTCGGTGGGGGGGCGGGGGGGCCGGAATGGGTGGTGTCCCCATCCAGCAAAGTCCTCGTGTTCTCTCCTATTACCTCCCTGGCAGTAGGGAAGATGTGGGTGGGATCATGTCCGTGTGAGGGATGGGACAAAAAAGGACCCTGAAATCAGTGCTGGCCTTTAGCACAATGCTGGTGGAACCCACAGATCAGGTACATTTCCTTTAAAGGCAGGAGGGCCAAGACCTGCACTCACCCGGTTGACTCCAGGGATCCCAACCCCTTCCTCTCCTTGGAGTGCTCTCACCTCCACCCTCAGCAGAGGACAACAGGAGTAGAGTGGCCGGACTCGGGGAAGGCTGCCTGCCCAGATACACACCTGCACCCCTAACCTGGCATCCTGAGCAACCTGTCACCTGCCACACCAGGCACTCCAGGAGTGACTCTGACACAGACCTCCCGAATGGAGGCTGCCACAAGCATCGCTTGCGTGGTGGCAAAGCTTGTCAGACATCTCTGGGGAGCGTGAGCCTGGCCGAGCAGAAGCACATGCCACTGAAAAAGAGAAACTTCTGCAGGAAATGGACACAGCTCCTGGAACTACAGGAATCCCTGGGAACAGGGAGGCCTCACACATCCGCTCTGCAGGTCCCGTCCTCATCATTTCTCCTCTACGCTGGGCCCCAACCTGCCTCCCCACAGCTGGCACCCAGGGATCCTGGGTCCACCCTCCAGGGTCCGTCACGGCTGTCACAAGCAACCCGCCCACAGGCCAGGCTGACCTGGGAGACCAGGCTGCTCTGTGGCCACAGAACCAACCATCCCCTGGAGGCTGCCACAGTGGAGCTAGAGCATTAGCCGGCCTGCCTCCAAAAGCGAGAGGACAACACTGGCTGAAATGGCAGTCTGAGCAGAAACCTCCCACACATGGGCTTCCACGGGGCGCTGGACAGGGGCCAGCCATTGTGCCGGACTGGCCAGGCGGCTCAGTGGTGACGGTCAAACTGCCCACACCTTCTGTTTTCCACCAGCACCTGTTCTGACTGCTCTCGGGCCATGCCAGCCATTCGTTAACTGCCCCATCCCCCAGTGGGTAGCTGGGTTTGGCAGACAGGCAGCTCCACCCTGGGCACCATCACGCATCAGCTGTGTGGCAGGAACTAGGTCACTTCATCTTAGTTTCCTCATCTGTAAAGCGGAGAAAATAATGCATGGCCCATAGCTCCTCTGAGAACTCACTGCGGACTCATGTAGGCAGTGTTTATCCAAGTCCAGAATCCATAAAATACTTGCTAAATAGGACTCTCTTGGCCGGGCGCAGTGGCTCACACCTGTAATCCTAGCACTTGGGAGGCCGAGGCGGGCGGATTGTTTGAGCTCAGGAGTTCGAGACCAGCCTGAGCAAGAGCGAGACCCCGTCTCTACTAAAAATAGAAAGAAATTATCTGGCCAACTAAAAATATATATAGAAAAAATTAGCCGGGCATGGTGGCGCATGCCTGTAGTCCCAGCTACTCGG
>CM052441.1:114189661-114228878 GCA_028533085.1 Varecia variegata
GCTCTAGACAGAGCGAGACTCTGTCTCAAAAAAAAAAAAAAAAAAAATAGGACTCTGTTAGTATTGCTCCTGCTCAGCCTGCAAGAACAGCCTTGGTGAGAAGGAGCAGGAAGACTTTTGGGGAGTACCATTTGGATTATACCTCAGCCAGGCTTTTTTACACCTTTGCAGAAAACATTTTTTTTTTAACTACAGAAAAGGTAAAACAGAAAACACCTCTTTCCAGACTACTGACTTCGCAAAGTCAGCTCCACCCTAAAACTGCAGGGCCTGAGATGGGGAGGTCCCTTCTGTAGGCAACTCCCAAGCCTGTGATCTGGGCTATGTGAGAGGCCAGATGCCAAGATGTTTGTCACCCTAACCCTGATTCACACGTTTGCTGCGGCAGGACCCTCGCAAAGGCCCAGGTCTTCATGTCTCAAAAGCAAGACAGGAGGTTAAGTCTATGGGGGCAGAGGTGACAGATGTGAATATATAAATGAACAAATGAATCCCAGACACAGAACGAGAGGGACACCAGACCCTCATGTAGAATAGCAGGTGCCCTCACAGGCTCCCTCAGTTACAGAAATCATGTCAATACGCAACTGTCAACTCAGTAGTGTTAATAATCTCTTCTATTTGTACAGGACCTCATCACCTTCTCTCCCTGGATTGCCAATGACAATTCCAGGAGACAGGAATTATAGTAGATCCCTGACAGCAAAAAGACGACGTCCCAATCTTCACACAACTCCGAAGCTGGCAATGTCCCTGAAACATATCACTCCCCCTACCAAATACAGTCATGTGTAACTGAAAACATTACAGACGCTTCCAGACTTCGCATGGGAAGTACCGTGGACTCAACATTGAGTAGAGAAAAACAAAGCTATGCCTACATGTGGGTGCTGAGCAGCCCGCTGGGCTCAGCCACTGGCTAGGGGCTGCCTGCCCGCCACCTTGCCAGCAGAAAGGCTTGCAATTCTGAGTCCGGCCTCAGCACGATGACAGGTTACTGCTCATCCTTTAGCGTCACTCACAAATAGTGAAACCACGTGTGTTAAACCCGTGAGACTAAAAGGTGTATTTTATTAGTCCCATTTTACAAATGAGGAAACCAAAGCACCAAGCTTTATATTAACAACTTTCTTGAATCCTGTGGTTAAAGAAGGGATTCCGACCTTGATCCAACACTCTGTCTCTAGGTGCCACACTACGTCCCAAAATAATGACCCCTGCAACCCACACCCTCAGCTCATCTAAGTGGTCCTGACTGGTGCAAGCAGGATGGCAGGGAGCAGGGTCTACCTCTCTTGGGACCCAAAGCCCCAAATCCAGCAATGTGAATAGAAGCTGCAGGCTTGCCCACACCCTCTAAATGTACCCAGCCACCCAATGGGCCAGCACCACCCTGATTTGCAGTGACCTAGCCTCTGGGGTTACCGCAGTAAACTACGCCCCATCCCTGGCTCCAAAATCAGCACTGAAATTAACCACCACCTGGCCACCCCTTTCAGGAAGATCCCAGCAAGCTTTGCAGAGTGAGGTGAAGCACCTGGCCAGCCCCTCCATTCATCCGCCCGTTTCCTCTTGGCCTGTTTAGAACCCCTGCAGCAGGTGCAGTTTGTGGACCAGCTTCCAGCTCACCAGCACCCCTAGGACCCTGAATCCTTCCTCCTCCAGGCAGCACTGTCCTCTTGCATGGATGCCTACAGCAGTCCTTGCTTGGGCCAAGTCCCTGTCTACGCCATCCCTAACTTCAGGAAGTCACCAAAGCCCTGCGCTGCCCAGACCTCAGGGATGGTCCCCGTACATCTACCTCCTCCCCGAAGCTGGAGTGTGCTTCTAGAGACTTCCTGCCAACCCGGCCAGCTAAGCAGTCTGGCCTGGCTACCATGGCCAACGTGTTGCAAAATGATTTCTGAGAATGTTAGGAGGTCTTGACGCAGCTGAGCGCTTCACTCACAGGCGCGGGCTGACCACAGCACCAGGCTCCAGGGGTGCCAGAGGCGGCCTTGGCTCCTAGCAAACACCGCCCAGAGCTCAAGGAGGGGCAGAGTGAGAAAGTACACCAGGGAAAGTGGGGAGAGGCGAGGAGAAAGTACAAGTGACCTGAATCCTTGAGCTAGGCGTTTCACAACAGCAATCCTTGCCCGGCTTGTCCCGTGCCCACATTCTCCTGGGGAAGCTGCCAGACTTGTGCATTTGCGCAGAGACAACCTCCCCGCCAAGCCTCCCCCCAGCAATCCTGCCTTGACGTCAAACTCAGAGTCAGGGAACTTCAAACACAAACAAACAAATCTGCCCCAGACCACAAGTGGAGACGTTCCCAAGGAGGCCCGGTGTGAGAGCAGCCGCAGCTGGGAACTCAGGGCTTCCCGCCCTTCCCTCAGCTCCGCCGGGGCTGCGAACTCCCGGGAGGTTCAACCCCGGGCTGAGACAAAACGAGATCACTCTTGGGCTTTGTCCGTGGGTATGAGTGACGCCGGGGGCTGGCGCGGCAGTGGGTGCAGGAGACCCTGCCCAGGAGCACTGAGTCAGCTCCTCTGTGCACTCAGCACCCCCCTAGATAACATCACCTGTTCTGTCACCCTGACACCAAGCATGAGCAGTCAGAGAAGGCAGAGGCGATGTGGTTCAATGTGGGTTTAACCACGAAGCTTCCTGGGAAACGCGCAGCTGGAGCCGAGCCAGGGAGGATGGCCAAGGACACGAGTTTTCCCAGCAACACCTGAGGTCAGGAGACTCAGGACTGAAGAGGAAGGCATTTCCCGGATCCAGATAGCCCACGACAGCCCCCACCTGAGAAGCCGGGGTGCATCCAGTGAAAAACTGGGTTCTTCGGAAAGCAAGCTCTACCTGGTCGAAATGTCGGCAAGTGCCTTTTGAGTTCTGCTTCCTGCCTCAGTTCAGTACTGTTATACAAACCCCCAATACCCCATGTGTTCTTAATCCTTGGAGGCTGTGGGGACAAATTAGGCTCAGTCATGAGAAAGACAGATGCCTATGTTAACCCCTAACTCCCCTGGGCCTAAAGGAGAGAAGGACTTCCATCCACCATCCAGTCATTCAACAAACAGCCAAGAATCGTCCTTCCAATGCCAGGCACTGTGCTAGGCACTGAGGACGGGTCATAAGCAGCACAGTCCACAAGCTTAAGGAACTCACACAAGTGGGGGCAACAGATGTATCCAAAGCTGCGCGACTGAGGAAGGCAAAGAAGCAGACAGCAGGCTGCCCCCACCTGTCAGCGTCCAGGACACCACAGCCCCAGCGCTCGGGATCTGCTGGGAGGCCAAGGGGAGAGCTGGCCCAGGTGTCAGGAACCACAGGTGTGGTGTTGCCCGCAAACCAGGTCCTTCGTCGACGCAGCCTGTGTCCCGGTGCAAACGTTTGCTCTGCATGCCTGACTGAAGTTACCAGGCCCACAGGGCACAGCCATGGAGCTAGTTTGCCCGTCAACCCCTCAATTGCAACACAGAACCCTGGAGAATTCCTGACACTGCACCACTGGAAGGGACCTTGGTGTGAATTACCAAGCGGAGACCTAGGAAAAAAGACAGAAGTTGTGCCTAACGGCAAAGGTGGATTTCTGCCAATGGGCCCACCCCCTTACCTGTCCTTAAGACCTGTTCGCCTGGAAGCCACTGGAAGGGAGGGATGGGGAAGGTGAGGCACTTAAAACACAGATGTATATGGCAGATGATGCTCACACCTATAATCCTAGCACTCTGGGAGACACAGGCAAGAGGACTGCTTGAGCCCAGGAGTTCAAGACCAGCCTGAGCAAGAGTGAGACCCATCTTTACTAAAAACAGAAAAATTAGCCAGGTGTCGTGGTGTGTGCCTATAGTCCCAGCTACTTGGGAGGCTGAGGTGGGAGGATGGCTTGAGCCCAGGAGTTCAAAGTTACAGTGAATATGTGACACTACTGCTCTCCAGTCTGGGCGACAGAGCAAGACCCTGTCTCAAAACAAAAAACAAATAAACAAAAACCTCTGGTGTATAAGCACCTGCTACGAGTAGGAGATTGTGCCCCATGCTGGAGAAATAAAAGGGCTTCCTTTCCAGGGACGTGACTCAGGCCATCACAGAAAAGGATGAAGGGAAGGGCAGATGAGTCCCTGGACACCAGGGGTCAACCCATGCAGCACAAACTCCCCTGGAAGGATGACCAGTGCCAGAGCCACCACTTCCTGTGGAGCAGTGCACTAGGCGCTGCTCAGCTCTACCCGATACCCACTCCTGAGGTCTTCCTCACTCACAGAACCCACTTTTGTTGGGGGTAGCACTGTGCCTGGTGATGAACTGGTCTGAGTCAGTGGTTCTCCGCCCTGTCTTCACATTACAGCCCACGAGCCCCAGCCTCAGAGATTCCGACGTAACTGACCTGGGATGGGGTCCCAGCATGGCTATCATCATAACCCAGTCCCCACTTTCGGCTTCCCTTGAGGCTGGCTACTGTTCGGGCCAATGAGGCACCAGGACATGTCCGCTGGGGAACTGCTGGGAAAGCATGGGACAAACCCTGGGCCTGGCCACCACGGCTGTCTGCTTTGAAGATGACAAGCTGCACAGCCATCCTGTAACCATTAGAATGGCCAAGAGTTGCCCAGAGAACCAGAGAGACCATCCCTGTTCAGCTGCCAAACCAGCAAACGAGTGTCACCTAACTCCAAAGTTATCGTCGGAGAAACATCATGGCCTATTAAGTCACATTTTCTGTTACTTGCAACCAAAAGTAGTCCTTTCTAACATTTATTAAGCTCCCACTATTTCAAACTTCCTTCTAAGGCTAATGTTTCTAAGGCTAAGGCTTCCTGTTGGCTTCCAGAAAATCTACGAGAAAAACACCATACCCTTTCATTCTTCTTGGGACCACATGCCAACCAAAAGCATTCCTCCAATAGTCCTTCAATTTCAAAGAGCAGCTAATTTTTTATGAAGTCCAATTTATCAATCTTTTTTTTTGGCTTGTGCTTTTTACTTTCAATCCAAGAAATCCCTGCCAAGCCCACAGTCACAAAGATGTTCTCCCAGGTTCTAGAAGTTTTATAATTTTATCTTTCTTGTTTAGGTCTTTTTTGTTTAACTCCATTTTGAGTTAATTACTGTATTCCAGGACAGTTTTAACCACAACCGTGTATTGTTTTATTGGGCATTCCTATGTACCAGGCACTGTGCTTTGCATTCTGTGCATATTATTAATATCTCTTCTAACACCCACATTAATCCTCTGACAGGCATTATTATTAATTTCATTTTACAGATGAGGAAACTGACGTTTAGAGACATACATATACTTGAAAAAGGACCCTAGTGTACTACAGCCCACATGTAGTACCTTAGAGCACCTTCAAGTCCATCATATAGGACCTGGAGCACAACGGGACATTTACCCCGACTGAAGAGGTTGAGAGATGCGGAATCCTTGCTGTTTTACCCTGAGGTATTTGATGCTTGGGAACACAACCCCCAGCTGCACTCTTGCTCCTAGGAAGATACAGGATGACCCAATTTCCAGGAGTACACGCAGTGGGGGTGAAGCAGGATACACAGAGTCTTGCATTTGCTGGAGAAAAAGAATGGCTGGCACAGCCCTTGCTCTTGGCAGCGGGTGGTGGGAGCTGTTCTTCCCCACTGGGCAGCGGCAGCATCGTCGGAGTCTGTGATACAGGTGTGGACCCCCACAGTGGATTGAAGATGGCCACAGAGTGTTTCACACTCCTCCAATCTCTAGGTCTATTTCCTCTCACCCTGACTCTGGGTTGTCTGTGGCTGTGTCCAACATAGCCCTGACTACTCTGACGGAGAGACCGTGTGGAGTGGCCCTGAGCCTGCCCCGACGCGGAGGGAGGGCCCAGCTGGGCCAAGCCCTCCAGCTGTCCCTACCCAGGGCCAGGTGTATGAGCAGCACCTTCTCAGGCCCCCCAGATCAGGACACTGGTGCCACGTGGAGCATGCAACCAGGCGCCATGACAGAGGCAGACGCAAATACTGCGGGATCTCAAGGAGGCCGGGCCCAGCACTGCAGGGTGGAGTGGCTGGGGTCCTGAGAAGGCATCCGAGAGGAGGTAATCCCTTGAATGAGTTCAACAGGCTGGGCTGGGGCGCAGGGCATGGCGCACAGGCAGGGTAAGGGGCAGGGAAGGCAGCCCAGGCACAGCACAACCAAAGCCCAGAGTCATAAAATAACGTTTTTGTTTTCAAAGGGGACAGCAAGTAGCTAGGGACTAGAGGGGACAGAGACGGGTGGGAGAGCAAAGTCAGCCAGAGCCCAGGAACAGCTCACGCAGGTTCCAGAAAGTTCCAGAACGTCCCAGAAGGCCACTCAGGCATCTGCACTCAATCTTGCAGGCGTGGGGAGGGAAGTGAAGGAAGAAACGTGATAGATTTGCATTTCTGTATGGTCATCATTCTGGAAACCATGTGGAGGACAGATTGAGGTGGGTGTGGAGAAACAGAGACAGGAAAATCAATTAAGAAGCCGCTGCAATTCAGCAAATGATGAGAACAAAAGGAAATTTAGTTAGTGGCATTGTGGGTGGAAAGGAAGGAGCAGATTCTAGAGATGTTTTATTAGTGGTTTTACTATAGGGACAAGACTTCCCTTCTGGCCTGTCCGGGGCATTTCTGGCATTCCAGCATACCTTCGGCAGAAGGCTGAACCCGCGTTCCTCTGAGCAAACGGGCTGACCGAGCAGAGCCCTGCTGGTTTTCTGATTTATTAGAGCTTGGTACTCCTTGGCGAAGGGAGGCCTCCTACATGTTGGAGGCCTTTGGCTGAACGTCCCACCTGGCAGTGGTACCTGCAGGCAGCTCTCAGCCCAGCCATCCCTCCACTCTGAGCATTACACCTGCCAGCCGCCCAGGCAGAAGGGAATCCTGCACTTGCCAACAGCAAAAGCTGCTGCTCCAGCAGCTCCATCTTCAGCTCATGCCCGCAGCCCTGGAGCTGGGTCGGACAGAAAGTAACTGGGAGAGGCACTGTTTGCCAGAAAGGTCAGACCCCACAGGGCCTTCTCCTGCCAGTCTGGGACGCTGGCGCTGTCCACCCGCTCCGACCCATACCCAGTGCAGGAAGCATCGCACCCCATAAAGGAGCGTGGGCCTGTGTGTTCCTGGCAAGAGGGTGAGGGAGCAATCTCCCCATCTCAATGGGAGAGATCACGGGCACTAGTCAGACCCAAGTTCAGATCTCACCCCTAACTCCTACCAGGCTAAGGCACTGCAGGCAACTGACGGAATGTCTCAGCCTTTATTTTCTCTTCTGTAAATGAGAGGGGAAGGATCAGCCTCAAAAGATCACTGTGAAGACAAAAATGATACATCTAGCAGCCTGCCTGCTGTGGGCACCCAGCAAATACTCCTTCCTGTCTTTCTTCTCTGCGGCCTTAATCGGGGGAAGGCCGTTCCTTTGCCAGCTGACAGGGAAACCAGGATGGGTGACTGGGGCAGACCTCAAAAGGCAAGTGTCCACGTGAAGGATCTCAATTATCGATCCGTCCGTGTGTCTGCAGGCTCCCTGTGGAACAGAGAGAGCCACCAGCTATGGACACAAACAGCTGCGGCGAGGGCAGACTGGCACCCACACCCCCTTACACTTCATTCTGACACCCAGCCACCAAGCTGAGATTGCGACAAGACCGAAATGACCCACTAGTGACATGACCGTCCATTCTTGCTGGGAAGCACTTTGGGAAGGCAGCATCTCATTTGATCCTCCCTGTGAATCTGTTAGGACTCTCTTCATCTCCGGTTTAGAGATGAAGAACCAAGGCTCAGAGCGCGGTGACGTGGCCAGGTCCACGCACCAGTACTAGGTTGTGGCGCCAGCTTGGCGTGCACTGCTCGCCTCCCACAAGGGACAGCATGATTTTAGGCTAACAGATTAAAACCAAGCACTCCTGAAACACTGAGTCCTACCCAAGACCCCTCCGACACTTCTTAGGGAAGGCAGGCTGGGGGACAGCTTGACAAGGGTATCCACGACTTGTCATAAAGGATCTATGAAGGCCATTCAATCAGCCATAACCTTCTCCACTGGACAATCATCAAAGCTCTCTTCCTAGGGGCCATGTTGTCTGGGCAGAGGAAGGTAAGGTAATATGGTGTTTAGGGGACACATAAAAAAATAAAAAGGCCGGGCGTGGTGGCTCACGCCTGTAATCCTAGCACTCTGGGAGGCCGAGGCGGGTGGATTGTTTGAGCTCAGGAGTTCAAGACCATCCTGAGAAAGAATGAGACCCCATCTCTACTAAAAATAGAAAGAAATTATATGGACAGCTAAAAATATATATAGAAAAAATTAGCTGGGCATGGTGGCGCATGCCTGTAGTCCCAGCTACTCGGGAGGCTGAGGCAGTAGGATTGCTTGAGCCCGGGAGGTTGAGGTTGCTGTGAGCTAGGCTGACGCCATGGCACTCACTCTAGCCCAAGCAACAGAGTGAGACTCTGTCTCAAAAAAAATAAATAAATAAAAATAAAAAGACCTAAAACCCAAGAATGAAATTGCAGCAGGGCTGAAGTGGCCTCAGCTCTGGGAGACAGAAAGAGAGTGAGACCACCCTCTCTAACAAGCAATGGCCAAGAGACAACAGGCTTTCTCCCCCTAAGCCCTGTGCCCCTTGGTGGCTACAGCTGTAGCTGGGCTCACATCACCTGCACTGCCACTGCTGGGGAATGAGAGAAGGCTTGGATGGCAGGACATCCCAGGAAGGCCAGCCAGGGTGGTCTAGGGAGGGATGGCGGGGCTGGGTCCTAGAGTCCAGCAGACCCAGGTTCAAACCTTAAGTTACTCAACCTCTCTCTGCCTCAGTTTCCTTATCTGTGAGACAGGGGAAGGGGGACACGTCAAGTGCTTAGTACAAGGCCCGCTAGACCTCATTGTCAGCCATGCTATCATGAAAATTCCAGTCTCCCGTTATCTTTGAAAGCAGCTGGAGTCTGACTTGTTCATTGCGTTAAGATTCTCAAGCACGTTCCTGAATGGATCCATTTACATGGCACGTCCAAAGCTACTCTTGTGTGTCCTTGGAAAGGAGCAAATGTGGACGAGGCCAGGCACAGCTGGAACACGCTCACCCTGAAGGACAGATTTCCTGGCCCTCGCTTTATTCCCAGGAGGTCAAGAATGGGTCACACCCAGGCCAGACTGCGCAACAACTGTGCAACAGGAACCCCTGAACGGGGACTGGGCACGGAACAGAGGGAAAGCAGGACGGCCACTGAGAGGCATGCAGCCTGGAGAGGCAAGTGGGGAGCCATGACATGTGCTGTTCCCCAGGCCTGGAGCAAGGGTGACACGGCCCAAAAAGACAGACTGATGTGCACACGCATGCACATACAGACACAGAAGCGTACATGCACACGCCTGCCACCCTGCACAAGCTCCGGCTAAACAGAGACAGGACCCATTTCAAAATACAGAGAGGCCGTGGGCTGCCAACCTCCCAAGAAATCAACTGACCACAGTTTTTGAAGAAATCAGCCGGTAACAGCTAACACTAACAAGGTGCTTATCATGCACCAGGCATTGCTTTACGTGCTTTGCGTATACAGTTGGCCCTCCTTATCTGTGGGTTCTGCATCTGTGAATTCAAACAAATGCAGATCAAAAATATCAAAATATTTGAAAATATTTGAAAAACAATGTATGGTTGCACCTGAACTGAACATGCACAGACTTTTTTCCCTTATTATACTACATTGTTTAGGGAATAAAAACTATTACATAGCATTTACATTGTATTAGGTATTATAGGTAATTAGAGATGATTTAAAGTATACAGGAGGATGGGCATAGGTTATATACAAATACTACACCATTTTATATAAGGGACTTGAGCATCGTGGATTTTGGGACCCGAGGGGGACCCTGGAATTGACCCCCGATGGACACCAAGGAATGACTGTACTAACTCACTCAATCCTCACAATACAACTGTGAGTGAGACCCTCACATAACCATCCCCATTTCACAGAAGAGTTAACTGAGGTCAAGGAGCAGTCCCGAGTCATGTGGATAGGAAGGGGCAGAGTGAGGGTGTGAACCCAGGCAGTTCAGCTGCTGAGTCCGGCTCCTGACCAGGCTGCGTGAGCTCCCTGAATGACCGAGATGTCTGGAACCTACTGTGCATCAGGCCAGTGCTGGGCATCTTGGTAAGAGCAACCTCAATTATAAATGAGGACCCAGAGGGTCAGGGGGCCACCCCAACATCCCCGGCTGGTACACGCCAGAGCCGACTTACACTCAGGAGAGGCTGGTGCCGCGTGCGACCCCTCCAGGCTCCAGGCGCTGGGTTTGACCTTATGGGAGGCCACCCTGCCCCATGGCCATGGATGGTCTAGAGGTAGGCCTTTCCCACTGTGCCCACCAGCACCCATGCAGATGGACACAGCACTGACCCAGGGCACACAAACCTGAGCCAAGGGCTCCTCTGCCATCTGACCAGGAGGCCAGAACCTTCCAGAAGGTCTGTAGGACCAGCAGAACCTGGGAGAGAGTCCACCAGCCTCAACGCCCTTCCTCCGCACACAGTCCTCTCCTCCTCAGAGTCTGTAAGCCATAACCTCCTCCTTCCTACCTGTCAGCAGAAAGAACCAGAGCAAGGGCCTATTGCTGGTTCTCCAATCGCAAGAGCTCTGTGTGTTCAGCCTTCTGATGTAACAGCTCGAAGCAGGGAGATATGCACACACACTCTTGCATAAGACCCGATTTCACTCACAGGCAGACCTCAAGGCCAGCGAGCAAGCGCGGCCGGAGCACAGCAGGCAGCGTGGTCCAGTGGAGTGGCCCGTCCCTCAGGCTGCGCTCCGCCATGCACAACAGCACATTCCCAGGGAGACCGGTTCTCTCGCGGCCTGCTCCCAGATGACCCAGCTGCTCTAATTAACCCTCCAGGTGGAGCACAGCTCACCTGCGCTGAGAAAAACTAGGTGGACCCTAAAGGGCTCTGCAGCTCCTGTCCTCTGGCCTTGGCGGTCGGCCCCATCCACGGACCACAGAAAGTAGCAGGGCTATTGGCAGGACTGGGCCCATCTTGAGATAGCTCAAATATCTTTCAATCACAAAATCCTAGAATGTTCTAAGGTATAAAGGGCCTTCAAGATCATTTCACACAAACAGAATAACAAATGTTGAGGAAAGTGAGGCCCGGGGAGGGACAGTGACTTAGTCACAGCCATACAGAAAGTCAGATGGCAGTGCGGGGACAGACCCCCAGTCTCCTGGCTCCCATCCACCAGTGCTCTCTCCACCACACTGGATGGCAGAAGGCCTGGCTTCAGCCTGCTGTGTGAGCAAGTGGCCTAGCTGGTCCACTGGTTCCCTATTTTTATTTACCAAACAGGGACTATTTTAAGAAGTACATAAATGCTAACTCATTTCATCTGGGGAGGTAGGTGTTCTGACTATGCCCACGTGGGGATGAAAGTTAGACACAGAGATAAAGTAACTGTCGGTGGTGGGAGGTGGACCCAGGCAGTGTTACTCCACAGTCCACGCCTGAGCCTTGACACGGCTTTTGTCACTGCATCCCTTCTGGGAAGCTGTGGCTATGCACTGACAAGGGCATGCCCTGAGCAGCTCCTCAGGGGAGCAGGGCTGAAGACACCTTCCAGGGCAGCTCTTGTCTCAGCAGCCCCCATAGGAGGGATTTTCCCCCTGACACTCGCCCATAGAACATAGGAACCAGATCCAGGCAGAAAATGGTCCCACGTGTTCACCATAACCCCCTCCAGGGACCTGGAGCGTGTGACTGAGCCACCCCACCCTCTGCTTACCATCGGGGGAGACGTTTACAAGGCACGAGGTCTGTGGCCCCTCCAAGGCATGTCCCCCCCCACCGTCCACCTGCACCCCCTGCAGCCCCAGGCCTGCGAGGGTAGGAGGGGGCAGCTGGCCTGCAGTGCCAAGTCCCTGGACCCCACAGGGCACGATGCTGCAGTCCTCTGTGTGGCCTCCTCGAGGCTCGAGAACTTGAGTTTTCTTCCTGAAAAAGGAAGCCATTTCTCAATATGTTGCTACACATGAATACTGAGAAACACAAACGAAGAGGCACACGGGGCACCGGCCCCAAAGGGAGGAAGATGAGGGGGGCAGGGCTGGTGTGGGTCAGTGTGCCTAGGGGTACCGCCAAAGAAACAAGGACACACCACGCACACACTCGTCCACCCCGGCACTGTTTACAAGAGGGACAACAGTGGAAACAACCCTAAGACCCAACGATAGATGCTCCACTAAGTAGGTTACAGTAAAACCACTTAATAAGTTATTACAAAGCCACTGAGCAAGTTTACAAAAACATGGGAAGTTTTTTGTGTTATTCTCTTGACAGGCAGAACAAAACAAAAAAAAACCCTGCATGATGGATGGCTACAGCTACGTAGGAAAAAAACTCAGATTTCTGCCTAGAAAATGCAACTGAAAGAAAATAGCAGAAATGTCAACTGCGAGCGAGCTGATCTGAGTGGGAAGGCTATAGGTAACCATCTTCTTCCTTCCACTCTTCTGTGTTTGCTGAATGTTCTGTAATTACCATGTACTGGCTTTCTAACTCTTTTAATGGTAATAATATTTTAAGCTGTCAAACGAGGAAAAGGGAGGGTGCTGGTGCTTCTCTTCCGGCAAGGGGAGAGGAGTCCAGGAGCCGGCAATGCCCGTCCCACTGGAGGCTGGCCTTGCCGGCCACGCCACCTGCCCTGGTGGGGCTTTAGATGGAGCAGAACCTCATTGATACAAAAGGGAAAGAAGGGGAAAGGATGAGAGCGATGTCATAAGATGGCATGGGACTCACTTTGCTGAAATGTATGGGTTTTGTTTGTTTGCTTTTTTAAGAATTATGTGTGTCCATGAATCCATCCATTCAAGAGTGTCAGGCCGGGCGTGGTGGCTCACGCCTATAATCCTAGCACTCTGGGAGGCCGAGACGGGAGGATCGCTCAAGGTCAGGAGTTCGAGACCAGCCTGAGCAAGAGCGAGACCCCCATCTGTACTAAAAATAGAAAGAAATTAGCTGGACAGCTAAAAATATATATAGAAAAAATTAGCCAGGCATGGTGGCACATGCCTGTAGTCCCAGCTACTTGGGAGGCTGAGGCAGAAGGATCGCTTGAGCCCAGGAGTTTGAGGTTGCTGTGAGCTAGGTTGATGCCACGGCACTATAGCCTGGGCAACAGAGCGAGACTCTGTCAAAAAAAAAAAAAAAAAAGAGTGTCAAGTACCTACTAGTTACTCCTGCAGATAATACAGAAACGAAAAAGACCCATTTCCCGCCCTAAAGACCTTAGATTCAGAGTAGGGGCCAAAGGGTTTTAAGACATACGCCGCAGTGAGAATTCAGAAGTGAAAGTTACAACTTTCAGCTTCAGAGTAAAGACGGGTATCAGAAAAGGGTTCATAAAAAAGGTGGGCTTGGAACTGGGCCTTGAAGAACGAGCGGGAGTCCATAAGGAGGTCCATCAGGCCAAGGGAACCTCTGTCCCTAACAGTAAGGAAGGAAATACAAAATGGAAACAAATGGGCAAAGGTGTTTGGTGACACTGGCAAAGGGACTCCACGTGGTCCCCACGCAGGTGGCAGTGGGAGCGTGGAGTGGCACCGCCTCCCTGGAGGGAAGCCAGGAAACATGACACTGTGGCAAGAGCCTCACAGAGCCAGACTCCACTTCTAGGAATTTATCCTAAAGACACAATTAAGTGTAAGCATAAGGCCATTCACGGAAGTGTAACCTAAAATAGCCAATCATGGGGAAGTAGTAACTACATTCTGGTGTGTCAATGACCAAAAACTCTGAGGCAACTAAAAAAAATAATAATAATCTCGTTTTAAAAGAATACTTAATGACGTGGGGCAAAGCCCATGATATTCTAGCAAGTTAACAACTCAAGAAAACCACGTTTAAGGTACAATCTCCATTTATCTTTTTGTTTTGATTTTTTAAAACATTATTTTTCTTTTCTCAACTTTGAGGTCAATTTCTATTTTACAGCAAAATAAATATATCAAAATGTAAACACTGGAAAGAGAATTCTTATGTGGTGCTTTTACCTTTTTGTATTTTCTGCAAAGTACGTGTGTCATTTTAATAATCCTAAAAGGTTATTCAAACTGAAAGAGAAGGAGTTCAGCAGGAGGAGGAGAGAGCATCCTAGGCTTAAAAAATAGCAGAAGCCAGAAGTGAAGAAGCATAGGTCTGTCCCAGGGAGGAGAAAGGGCTGAACGTCACTGTTAGACAGAGCTGGGCTGGAGTCCTGGACCCACTATTTCCCAGCTGAGTGACCTTTAACAAACGACTGCAGCACTCTTGAGCTTCAGTTTCCTCCAAAGACTCAACGCATTAACTTATACAGGGCGCCTACCTGACACACTGGCCAGGGACCCCCGTCAACTCTCTCAGGAGTTAATAAAGTCAGAGCCCTTTCTACTGACAAGTAAAAAATCCACCCTGGATACATCCTGGATGTACGAACGTTCATTTGCAAGATACACCATTGATGTAATAACAGCATTTTGGGAAAACAAAAAAGTCCTACATTAAAGACATTGTACATGCATCCCAATTTCAGAAATATTAAACTATGAACTACATCTATCCTAAAATCAAGGCTATGGAAATTTATCTCTTCTAAAGACAGTGATGACTAGGATGAAGCATTTGGTCAAAGCCCAAGACATTAATGTTGTCCTCATGCTTCTTATATAGTCTGACATGTGCCCCAACAAAGAAATGGACAAGAAGTTGGGTTGCAGGTCCTGAGCAGACCTGTATGCTGCCGGGGTAAGGCCCCGCCTCCCATGGAAACAGTTCTGGATTGGAGAATGCTGCTGTCATTCTCCCTGGAGCCCACCTACATTTCTCCAGTCTGACATTTAGAGAGAAGATTTAGACAAACGCCCGCATGGCAAGCTTTGCTAGGCTACCTGGGGGTGTCCTTGGCCCCAGCCACCCCATCCTTTTTCAGATGAACAGAGCCCCAGGAACACCAAGGCTGGCTGTCTTAAGAGCAAGTAGCTGCACCCTGGAAAAGCTTAAGGTTTAGAAGGAACCCTTTGGAAAGAAATGCAAACTCAGCTACCAAACCATAAGCGATTAAGAGCAGCATGCACTTGTTCAACATGAAACTCATCAAGACAAGCCTTCAGAGAAGGGGACCCAGGAGGCTCAGCTCACTTCCCCACTACATGGAGTCAGCAGCTACTCCTTACCATGTTTCTTACCATGTGCCAGGCACTGTTCCAAGCACTTACACATGGTAACTCATTTATCCTCCCAAAAGAAGAAACTGATGCCCAGAGAAGTGACTTGCCCAAAGGCAGAGCCAGAACTAGCCCATACAGCGCCTTTGTACAAATTCGAAGAGTGCATCCCTTACTCTGCACAGATACAGCTCAGCCCCACACAGGGCACATTCCTGGCAATAGGGGCAGTCTAGATCTCAGCAACCCTTTACCCACTTAAACAGTGCACAACCTGCTTGACTGTGCACAGCACGGCCCAAGATCACACAGCTAGTAGAAGGCAGAGCTGCAATTCGAACCCAGCCCACCTGGCTGCCAAGTCTGCTCCCCAGGAACAAGCAGGTACAATTTCATATTTTCATATTGAATAAGTGGTCTGCAAATTAATTAATACAAGACAAGGTACACAGAAGCGCTGATTTGGGTGACTGAGAGTACCAGTTTTGTGTTTCCACAATGATCACATTTTCAGCAATGTGGGAAAAATGCTCTGACATTTACAACTTCATGGACCAAAGGTTTTTTTCTTTTTTACCATTCCTAACAGGAATATTTCTAAAATGTGCCCCACCCTTTTCTGCCATGTAGGACAGAGTACACCAAATATAATTTAACCTTGTTGAACTCCACACCACTGCCCCGGCCCTGATGCCCTACCGCTCCTTGCCTCTCCCTGACACCCAGCCTGTGGCCTCCCGATCCTGGATAAATTCTTTTTCTCTCCTTTAATTGCTACTGGAGAAAACCAGCATGCAGGTGGGTTGGGGCCATTCAAAGTTCTGGGTTTTAATCTTCCTTGGGCTCAGTGGCTCTTTGACTTGCTCCTACCTAATTCCTTGCTCGTCCCCAGCTCCTGGGGTGGCAGTCTCACCTGCTCCATGCTCTGCAAGCCCCTCTGCAGAGACAGTGGAGGCCACTGGCCCGAACCCCCTCGACCTGTCTTTCCTCCTCCCCAATCCTCCTCCCCTCTGAAGGGGTGAGAAGAGTGGGGTCCAGTCTAGATGTCCTTCAGCCTCTAAACCCACATTCAGGTCTTTCTAGTCTGAAGAAACACTTTCTCTCCAGCTCCACCCCCCTTTTCCCTTTAAGCCCAAAGGTCTTGAAACATTCTCAGCTGTCAATGTTACTCCTTCATTGGTCTTGGTCTCCACTCCACCAAAACTGCTCTTGTGGAAGCCCCCAGAGTCAGTGTACTCACTTCTACCCTCATCCTGCTTACCTCACTGGGGCATCTGGCACAGGTGGTCTCTCCTGCTCCCAGACATGCCAGCCTCTAGCTTCCCAGTTCTCCCCCTACCTCTCTGCCTGTTCAGCAACCTCCTTCCCAGGACCCAGCATACGTACTTATGCCTCCTACTTCGAAAACTCGGCCAGGCTCGGTGGCTCACATCTATAATCCTACCCCTCTGGGAGGCCGAGGCAGGAGGATTGCTTGAGCTCAGGAGTTAAAGACCAGCCTGAGCAAGAGCAAGAGCCCATCTCTACCAAAAATAGAAAAAAATAGCCCAGTGTGGTAGCATGTGCCTGAAGTCCCAGCTACTCAGAAGGCTGTGGCAGGAAGGAGGATCACTTGAGCCCAAGAGTTGGAAGTTGCAGTGAGCTATGACGACGCCACTGCACTCTAGCCAGGGTGACAGAGCAAGACTCTGTCTCAAAAACAAACAACCAACCAACCACCAAAAGAAAAAGAACTCTGAGCCCCAAGCCCTCTCTTGAGCTCCATACCCATCTACCCACTGCCAAACAGATGGCCTGCCTGCATGGCCCAGACCTGAGGTATTGGTATTTGAACCTCATTTTAACTCATATTCCATCCAAACTATCCCCTCTTGCATTCCTTGTCTTGGTCAATAACCTTGATGTTCACTATGTGGAAGCCACTGGCTGTTTATTTGCCAATTTTCCCCATTAGATTGTAAGCAACTTAATGGCAGGAAGATGTCTCTCATTTTCTAAATGAGACAATTCAGACCTACAACGATGGTGTATTTCCTATCTAGGATTTTATGCTTTGGCTGCACTGTTTTAATAGATATATATATATATATTTTTTTTTTTTTTTTTTTTTTTTTTTTGAGAAACAGCCTTGCTCTGTTGCCCAGGCTAGAACAGCATGGTGTCAGCCTAGCTCATAGCAACCTCAAACTCCTGGGCTCAAGCGATCTTTCTGCCTCAGCCTCCCCAGTACCTGGGACTACAGGCATGCGCCACCATGCCTGGCTAATTTTTTCTATATATATTTTTAGTTGTCCAGCTAATTTCTTTCTATTTTTAGTACAGACAGGGTCTCGCTCTTGCTCAGGCTGATCTCGAACTCCTGACCTCGAGCAATCCTCCCGCCTCAGCCCCCCAGAGTGCTAGGATTGCAGGCGTGAGCCACCGCACCCGGCCTTGATTTTTTTTTACTTTACAGAAATAGCATCATTACTATTTATATTCTCCAACCTGACTTTCTACCAACCTTTTTCTAAGTGTAGCCGGGCTAATTCGTGTAAGTCAGTTGTAACCGTTGAATAGCACTACGTTGTATAAATACACCAGCATTTATTGATATCTCTCCCTGCTGATAGGCATTTAGCTTGCTTCTAGCTTTTCATAATCACCAAAAATGCTGCAGCGCACATCCCTATCTATTTCTCCTCGAGCGCCCATGTGGTGGTTTTTCTGGTACAAACACTAGAGGTGAAATTTCCGGCTGCAGGGTATATGTCTCCCTAACTTCACCAGATACCATCAAGTTCCTGGAGAGGAGTTGCACCAACTCACACTCCCCGGGCCCTGTATGAGAAAGGAGCCTTTCCCAGCCACGCTGTGTTTACTTCTGCACCACCAGTTCTTCCCTAACATCATGGTAGCAGGATTCTCTTTAATACTCTGAACTAGCTACAGCAGAAACTCAGAATCCGCCGAGTTCCTCTGCCCCAAACGCTGCCCGGCCGCTGCAGGAGGATGGGCCACCCTGCAAAAAGCAGCCTGGCCAGGCAGCCACCACCCAGAGCAGAGACACCCACCCCTCTCCACGTAAGGCACCCCTGTAAGAGGGACACAGACTCTTCCCCCGTGTAACACTGGGGGGGATTAGTCCTCTGCACCCGCAACCCCTCCAATTATTTCATAGAGCGCCCACTCCCTCAGTCCCTCTCCAAATGCCAACGTGAAGTCAGGAGAGGACAATTTAAAGGCGCACAGCCCACCACAAAGCCCTTCCACTTCTCCCCGGAGTCCTCCAGCTGCAGGAAAGAAACAGCTCGTCTCGGGTAGTGGCTCATGAGCGTCTCCTGACAAAGGAAAAGTCCCAGGCAGAGAGAGGGGCCAACTTGTTTATTTCCAAACACAAGCCAGATCCCAGCTGCGACAGGAACACGGGATCTGCTCGCCGGGCAGGGGGCCGGAGGGAGGGTCAGGCTCAGGCGGCTGTTTGTGTTTGGGGAAGCCAGTACTCCCAGGATCAGGCCCACTGGCCCTTCCCAGTCCTGTTGTTCCCAGCTCTGCCTGGCCACGCACTTTTCCTCTGAACTTGCCTCAAATGCAAGAAGGGAGTTAGTTGCCTTGACCCACTTAACCCAGGGGCTCAGAGGAGAGACGCTCCGGTTTGCTCCGTGTCCCGCAACATTTGCTGGCACCTGCTCTGTCCAGGCACTGGGATGCAACAATGGCCGTAACCGGGCCCTATCCTGGAACCTGGCCTCAGGGAGCACACAGCCTAGAAAATAAACACTTGCGATACTGTGCGGAAAGATGTGATGGTAAAGAACGTGCAAGATAAAGGAGAGCACAGAACAGGGAGATTAAAGCTAACTAGGCTTGGTCTCCCTGCCAGCATGGATGATGAGAAGACATTTTTATCATCAATATCATAATCCAAATCACCTTCCTTTCCCATAACCATGAACATGAGTAACAAGGCAGCGGTTGGTGCTTCGGGGAAAGCCTGGCTCTAACCCAATCTGCCTCCATCGGAATGGCCTTTGCCAACTCATTGTCCTTCTTGTGGGTAAACCAGGGTGGAGACAAGCAACTTAGAACTGTCCTTTCAGTTCAGGCATTCTAACCCGAGGTTCTCAACCCTCCCTGTGTGTCACAATCACTCGGAGGGAGGATAAAAACAGACACCCAGGCCAGGTCCCACCCTAGAGATACTAAGTCAGTTGGTCCTAGGCTGTGCTCCTGACATGGGCCTGTTTTACAAGCACCCCCAGTGATTCAAACATGCAAACAGGGTTAAGAACCACTGCTCTAAACCGCGTTCCCAGCGGTGGCAGCCACTAACGCCTGGGGGCGGGGGGTTCCATCTGACAACCTTAACTGAGAACTTGCCCAAAGCAGGAAGCAGTCTACGGCCATATCACCCTGAACGCGCCAGATCTCGTCTGATCTCGGAAGCTAAGCAGGGTCGGGCCTGGTTAGTACTAGGATGGGAGACTAAAGCAGGAAGCAGACCCAAGGCCAAACAGCCCTAAGTGCCTGTTCTCTTCTCACAGTCCCTTTCATTCTCTGAACTAGCTACAGCAGAAATACAGGATCCCCCCCCCACCTGAGATCCTCTCCCCCAAATGCTGCCTGGCTGCTGCGTGAGGACAGGCCACCTTGCACGGACGGGGTGTAGGGATTTGAGGAAGAGTCCGGTGTGGCAGACAAGCAAATGGGGGATTACACCCTCACTCCACCTGACCTCAGCCCCCTCCCGGGGGCCGGTCTCGCTCTCTCCTGTTGTCCATGAGGAGAATCAGGTGTGGGGGAAGGCAGCGCACCCTCCCACCCGCTGCACAGGGGGCAGCCGCCCCTCGGGAAAGGAGGCCAGCAGGAGCTGGGGGCAGCAGGGCCTGGGAAACTTGGGCGGGCACAGCCCGGCCTCCCTGCCTGTGAGTCAGCCCGAGAGGCCTCTTTCGGACACAGGGGCAGAAGAACAAAGCTCCATTGTGCACGCTCTGCTCGGAACAGCCAGCAGAGACAAGGAGACTTTAGGGCCAGAGGTGCTATTAGCATTTTATTTATTTATTTATTTATTTATTTATTTCTATTTCATATCTAACAAACCTTTAGTGGACACAGCACTTACTATGTGTCAAGCAGAAGTTCTAATATTAACTCATTTAATTTCTGATCATCCTCTTAGCCACAAATTCAGAGGTTTAAGCTTTCCACAGTTAATGTCCACGGAGGGGGAAAAACATTAATTCTCCCCCCTCCACAGGCACATAAACCATCTAAGGATGCTAGTTACCTACCGCATTCTGTTACTGTCTGGCCTGCAACAAGATACAGACACCACTTGGATCTAGGAATGTGTCCCAGGGTGCGACTTAAATCCCTTCCCGGCAATTTATAGAAGGCCATCTTCCATAAGAATGGAAATTTTCTCATGGCGAAGTGGAAAAAATTTGGAAGTTAAACTCCACTTGCTACATGAACTTGGACAAGTTTCAGAAACTGGTCTCGGTGTCTATAAAATGGGAACAGTGTAGTCTATCTCAGAGGTGTTATGGTGCGAAATGAAATAATTAGATGTAAAGAGCTCGGCAAAGGGCCTGACCTCAGCTATGGGTTTATTCCATTCTCCCATCTGCAAAGTCCCACCACTGCCACTTACCGAGACTCTGCTGTGCCTTGTACCTATTACCTGGCAGGAGCCCCGCCAGGTTCAGTGTTACTACCCCTGCTCCCAGACAGGGAAACTGAGGCTCGGCTAGATAAAGAGCTTCTCCAAAGGTTCACAGCTCTTAGGTGGTGGAGCCCAGATTCAAAGCTGGGCCATGGACTCTGGTCCTTGACTCTCATCCATGCCCCGATTCCCACCCAGGTTTGGAATTTAAATAATCATACAGCTCGGTAGAGCTCCTTGCTTTTTTTGGTTTGGTTTTAACCATGGCAAAAATCCTCCCCAAACCCAGCAGTGATAAACACTCACATTGCAGGCCCCACAGGTAAGCATCCAAGGCAAGGTTGTGCAGAGAAGGGTGGGGTTGGGGGGGGTCCCATTTTGGGGGATAACTGGAGTCAGGTGACTTACAGTGTGGCACAAACTGACCATCACCATCCAGGCTGTTTGTTCTTGGCATGAAACCTGCTGCAGCCTGGTCAGAGAGGAAGTTACGCCAACACCGTGGAATCACCAAATGCTTGGGGATGAAGGAGCCTCAGTTTCTTCAGCTGTAAAATGGGTGTGGGGAGGAGTGTTGCTGAACTAAACAATCTTGAAGGGATTTCCTGTCCTCCTACCTCTGGGAGCCCTGAGGGAGTAGTTGATGCAACCTAACATTGCCCCACGCTTGAGCCATAGGGCAGGCCTGCACCTGCATCTGGAGACCGGGAACCCAAGGCCCAGAGTAGGGCAGGGGTTCCCAGATTCCGCCATCTGAGGGGCTGGGAGCTATTTGGAATTGTTAAGAGCTGAGGGCCAACCAAGTAATTTCCAAACAATTTTAATAAAACAAAAACCTCCTTCCAAGCCCTCGGGACTCTCTGCAGGGAGACCATATCCAGAGTTTCCACTCGCTGACCCCCACAAGCTGGTATTCAGGGACTGCCTCTGGCCAGGCGGTACTGCCCACCCCCACCACTCCCACCAGCAGCCTTACAAGGCCCAGAAGTGACCTCGCCTGCCCAGGGCATGGGCAAAAGAGCCAGCGCTTCAGGGCCAAGCCAGCCTGGAGTAAGTGCCAACCCTGCTGCTGGGCAACATGAGCCTGGACACATCACCCAACATCTGCGCCATAACTTCTTCACCCTAACATGCTACACAGGGTTAACGATACACGCATCCTGCCTCAGCGCTGGGCGCCGGCACGAGCCCCAGCAAATGGCAGTGTCCTCGAAGGGCTCTTTCCCTGTCATTTCTCAACCGCAGCACAACTGAGGGATATGGAACTTTCCCAGCACCATGGAGAACACACCTTTTTTACTGGGGAGTAGGGGACAGGGGCATCCTCATACATCCTTCCTCCCCTCTGGGCATCATGGCCTTAAGCTTTCCCCACGCCTGCTCCCGCCTCCACCTTCCCACAGAACTTGTCAGCACAGAGCGTCTGTTATTAGCGTAGAGGTCCACCTCCCCAGACAGACTATGCGCCCTGGCATGGCCCCGGGTCCCCAGCATAGCACCTGGCACTGGGAAGGTGGATGGCTGACGGAGTAGGCAGGCAGACTGCAAACACCGGAGTTAACAAACACTTCTCGGCTATTCTAGGGAAATCCACACCTTCCAGAGAAAGGACAGAAAGACAACTGTAGGGTGCTTTCGAAATACGTGCCTTCTGCCTTTTCCTTTCACTTTAAGAATATTAAAGTTCATGCCAAATTTCACAAGTTCAGCTACCACGCCCAGTATTAAATCGTTTGAGAAATGAAAAGGTGTAGCTATTGCTTCATCTTGCTGCCAGCCTAAGCCATCCAAGCTGCTCCACACCTCCAAAGCCTTGTTCCCAGGCTCCCTCTGCCTGGAACACTGTCCCCTTACAAAGCCCCTGCCAGCCCCAATCGCCCCATCCTTGGGGCTCCCTTTGGGGCCAGGATGGATTTCGGTCACAGCATCCCGAACGACTCATTGCACTAACTGATTTTTGAAGTCTTCACTCACTGAGACTGAGAGGCCATCTGAGACTAGATGCTCCCTGAGGGCCCAGTCCCTGTCCTAGTTATTTCTGTATCAAGAACATCCGGCCTGGCCGTGCGCAGTGGCTCACGCCTGTAACCCTAGCACTCTGGGAGGCCGAGGTGGGTGGATCCTTTGAGCTCAGGAGTTCGAGACCAGCCTGAGCAAGAGCGAGACCCCGTCTCTACTAAAAATAGAAAGAAATTATATGGACAGCTAAAAATATATATAGAAAAAATTAGCCAGGCATGGTGGTGCATGCCTGTAGTCCCAGCTACTCAGGAGGCTGAGGCAGGAGGATTGCTTGAGCCCAGGAGTTTGAGGTTGCTGTGAGCTAGGCTGACGCCACGGCACTCACTCTAGCCCGGGCAACAGAGTGAGACTCTGTCTCAAAAAAAAAAAAAGAACATCTGGCCTGATGTGGGAGCACATAGCAGGGGCTCAATAATGACTGAATGACTGAATGAATGAATGAATGGCTCGAATTGTTTGACTGACTTAGCTTACAATGGTTCCTCTTCCTTAAATATGCTTCTGCCCATATCTGAAATCATTCCAGGCCCCCAAATCTTCTACTTACAACATTCACAATTACTGAATATAATTCGCTCAGTCTCTTACTTAGACAAAAGCAGGTTTACAATATAGAAGTGGGCCAAGGGAGGATTCCTTACGATCACCCAAGAAAACCAATCAGTCTTCAATTCTTAGGGGTCTCTTCCAACTCTAGGTAAAAACCCATCCAATGGGATGCTACACAGCCATATTCAAAAACACGTGTGATTTATTGTTCAATGAAATGGAAGTAGGTTACAGAGCAGACAGTACAGGATGACCCCATCTTTTAAAAATTCTCTCTATATTTACATGTATTTAAGAGTTATTTTTAAATATTCTCTTATGTTTTTCAAATTTTCTCCAGTGAACATATATTAGTTTTAGAATCAGATATAAAAATTACAGAAGGAAGGGAGGGAGGGAGGAGGGGCAGAGGAGAGAGAGACATTGTCCACTCTGCACTACCGCAGAAAAGGAACAAGAGCCAAGACACATTAAGACATCTGTTCTTCGTTCCCTGGTGTTGTCCCAACAATTGATTTACCTCTGTCATCAGGTAACTGTGGCTCAGTCTGGCCTCTTTCCAAACATCTTCCCAGGGTGGCCCAACCCCACACCAAACACACCCCATCTATGATAATGATGCTATTAATAACAGCTTTTATTGAGCATTTACTACGTGCTAGGGACTATTTCATTTAACTCATTCTCATTTACTTTTTACAATGACCACAAGACGATTATTATTATTATTCCCCTTTCACAGATGAGGAAACAGACACAGAAAGATCAGGTAACTAGCCCACAGTCACACAGCTACCTTTTCGTGATTTCTTCTTTGGCTCCCACCTGGACGTGATGGGTCTCTTAATTATAATAGATAAAACCGGGTTTTCCAGGTATTGTGCTCACAAAATGGGGCTTTATGTTCCAGAGACAGGTTAAGTAAGGAGGGAGTTGTGCTGAGTGGGGATGGGAAATTAGCAATAAGTCAGCCATGTAAACAAATGCCCAATTCCACCTTGACTGGAGGGTATGATTAGAAACCCCCTCCCCTCATTTAAAAAAAAGTATGATGATTAATTCTCTTATCTGACAGCCCAAAAGAGATGAGGCCCCACCTAACCTTGAGGAGGATCCTTGCACTTCCACCCAGAGCCTAGTTCCTCAATCTGCGGGCATTTCTACCACATTTGGTGACCTGGTCTCCTCTCCCATCTGTACATTATAGAAAGCGGAACATTTGAAGATGAAAAGAAGCATGTATCTAGAGGTAAGTGCAGAGGCCACAAAACAGCAATAATGGAAGAAGTGGGAAAACTACAAAGCAAACCCAAGATTCAAAAAGCATAATTTTCTGGGACCATTAAATGAGAGGTAAGTGGCCATTCAAACCACACTTCAGTAGAGCCTACAGAGGCTCCCACCCATAGTGGGGAAAAAATGGTCTTTAAATTGTTTAGATTCTAAATGTGTGTGCCTTCCTGAACTACAATCATGAGTCACTTAACAACGGGGAAACGTTCTGAGAAATGCATCATTAGGAGATTCTGTCATTGTGGGAACATCACAGAGTGTACTCACACAAACCTAGATGGTATCGCCTGCTACCCGCCAAGGCTACACAGTAGCCTGTTGCTCCTAGACTGCAAATCTGCAAGGCACTTTACTGAATGCTGTAGGCAACTGTAACACAATGGTAAGTATTTATGTAGCCAACATACCTATACATGTGTCTACGTACAGTAAAAATATACTATTATAAGCTTATGGGACCACTGTCATATATATGGCCCTTAGTTGACCAAAACAACACTATGTGGCATATGACTGTATTTTAAATGATTAAAATACATTTGGGTGCTTATAGTAGGAATAAGTTTCAGTTACCGAGGAAATTCACTTTACGTAAAACAACTTTTTTCCTATTACTGGTCCAGTGAATTGTTGCATCTGCCATTAGCTGCCTTCCCATGTCCATCCTCCCCTTCTTCCTTAACTTTGGGGATCCCTGATTTTGTTCAGACAACAATGCGCTGGCTCCCAGCTCCCTTGTAACCATGGTTGCCATGTGATCCAGTTCTAGCCAGTGAAATGTAAGGGGAAGCCTATTGCTTGGTACTTCCAGGAAATTAGATCTTCTCATCAAAATGGACAAGAGGCAGTTGGCAAAAGCCAACTTCCTACCTGGAATGCAGATGGGACACCTAGAGATGCAGCAGCCATCTTGAGAGCGTGAGGCCGTGTGCCAAGGACGACAAAGTAGAAAGACAGGAGGCGGCACATGGAGCCCTAGGACTGCCTGCCTCTTGACTTATTGTTCCACGAGAAAAATAACCCCTTACTTGTTTAAACCCAGTGTTACTTGGATTTTCTGAAATCCGGAGCCAAATAAACTCTTAACTGGCACATGAATATAGAATTATAATACCAGGGTGGTAAACATGACTCCCAGTATCTTACTGTTTTTCTCCAAGTAGTCTGACAAGTATTTTTGTGTCTTTGGGGT
Source organism: Varecia variegata (assembly GCA_028533085.1). Taxonomy (NCBI): domain Eukaryota; kingdom Metazoa; phylum Chordata; class Mammalia; order Primates; family Lemuridae; genus Varecia; species Varecia variegata. The sequence continues at coordinate 114,215,543 of CM052441.1, forward strand.
GCCCCAGTAAAACACGGGCTAGCCAACCGTTATGTACTGGGAGCTTGCCTAACTGCTGCAAGTGGCAAACGGCCATTAATTGGTATTGTGTCTTTGCTAAGCTGACTTGCTTTTGCAACTTGGAATTTTGTTAGGAAACAAAAAGTGCTTTATGGCAAAGGCGTTAGTGCCACAATGGGACCTTTCTGCTATGATTATGAAAACACATTAAGGGCTTAGCTGCACCGCAAGCAGCGGCCGAGGCCGAGGCCTTCCTAACCATCCTCCACTCAATATGCTGGCAGGGCACCAACCCACTCGGGAGGAAACATGGCAGGCAGACACGAAGGCTTAATGGGCTTGGCCGTTCGGTCCACTCTGGAGGACTGTGATGAATAAGCTGTGCCCCCTACACAGCCTGTAGACCCTGCTCACCAGCCTCTCACATTGGCTATGCACCACTCACGTATTCTACCTGCAGGGGTTAAACATAAGCAGTGTGCAGCTTTAGTATTCTAATTCCCCACCAACACCTGTGTCCTGGAGAGGACCCCAGAGACATCCCAAGGGATACAAAGACAAGACAATAAACAAAGCCACCCTGGGATCTCAGCAGACACACCCTTGCCAAGCTGAGCCACCCCTCCCTGTTTGCGTACGAGGCTGCCGTGAATGAAGATGCAATGAGATACAGTGATTCCACCACTAGGTACACCCAACAGGAAGTGTGTGCACGCACGCACGCGCGCACACACAGGCTTACCGAGAGTCATGTCCAACGGTGATCACAGCAGTGTTTTTTAGTAACATCCTCCAATATAAACAAGCCAAATGTTCATCAATAGGAGAATGAATACCAAATTTGTGTTAATCGTTCAATCAAATACTACATAGCAATGAAAATGAATGGCAGCTATATGCAATAAAAATGCACGGATTTCACAAACATAATGTTGACAAAAAAAGCCAGATGCTAAAGAATATATACAGTATGGGTCTCCTTACAGAAAGTTCAAAAAACAGGCAAAACTAAATTACAGTGTTTAGGGGTACACACTGGTGATAAATAATTGTTTAAATCAACAAGGAAGTGACTACTATAAAAGTCAAGCTAATGTTACTTTGGCAGTAAGGGAACGGACTATGCAGACAGACTTCTGAGGTCCCGGCAAGGTTCCATTTCTTGATTTGGACGGTGGTTACAAAGGTGTCCACTTTGTGATAATTCATCAAGCTGTACATTTATGTTTTGTGTACTTTTCTGAAGCTGGGTCATATTTTACAACATAAACAGTTAAGAAATAAAAATGAAAAGGAATGTCTTGATACAAACCTAGCCTATTGTGGGTACTCAATCCATCTTAACTGAACCTGAATCTCATGCTACCTTATTACCCCTCTAGGGTGCCTGGCACCCTTCTCTTCAGAGACGGGGTGCTCACATTTGTGTTCAGCCAACAACTAGCAAGGGTACAGTAATTCATCCTTCCCTGGATGCTTCAAGTATATTAATCTCTAACTCCCAAAACCAGAATTAAGAGCTCCTTTGAGGAAGGAAACGGTTTGGGTCACACACATTTCCTCCGTAGATTAGCGATGGATACCTAAGATAGCAGCAGCTCACAAAGCAAAATAAAAGCCACCACAGGGAGAAAGAGGTGGCAGTTTTGCTGCAGTCATCTAAGCAAAGGCTGGAGCCAAGTCAGGGGTCAGGACCCCCATGAGGGGGGAAGGGGTCCAAGGCTCTGGCCCACCCCCAGCCCTCAAAGTGCACTCAAGCTAATTGAATGCACATGTGACTGCTATCAATTGCACAAAGCCATTTTGTCATTTTATGGTGAGAAATTGCCACCTTGGGTTCTGCTATCCTAGAAGTCCACATAAGTCAGTGTATTCTCCCTGGTGAATAGGTTTACACTTAAGCAGATGTTTGTCAGGTGAGCTTATCCTTACCTGACACCAAAAACTAGTTTCAAGAACTGCCACGTTTGGTGGCATCGGGCAAACAAATCTGGATCCTTGCAACTAACCACAGCAATGGGCTTGCCGGCGAGCAAAAGGGAATGCACAGGAGTCAAATGCTGGGTGTCCTCTTCTCTGGGCAACCTTGCTTGGCCACTGCCAAGCTTTGCCTCAGGACTCTTCCTTTCCTAAGCTTCCATAGCTGACCAGGCTGCCTTTAAATCACACATTCTCTCTAAGGCCCAGGAGCCTGCTATCCCCACTCCACCCCGAGGTCCTGCAGGAAACATGGCCCAACTCTCGGCAAGCCCCTCCTGAGTGGGGTCTGATGGCCCCAGAGGGCAGGCTGCTGTCCTGCCTTTCTCAGGTCTAGACCCCAAGTGTCTACGGACACCCCCACCTATTGATGGGTGTTAAACTTCTTCCCAGCAGAGCAGCCCTCAGTGCCCAGCCCGTACCCTTCACTCACTCCCGGCCAGCAAAGCTTCACCCGGGTGCTCACTTGCCACCTCACCAGAATTTTCAAAGCACTCAGACCAGGAGGGCAATAAGGGACCCTTTTCAGCTCTGAGATGCCTTGATGGTACAGTTGGCTCCCACACGAGGCAAGGGAGGCACTGACGGCAAGTTGTCCAGCCCCAGCCAGCTGGCCCCTTGTTTCCCGCTCTCCCTCTTCACAGCCAACCACCTGCAAGAGCAAACTGTACTAAAATCTCTATCCAGGAGACACCTCCTCACCTTCCTCACTTTCTTCCCTAAGAAAGAAAGAAACAGCAAAGGAAGCTCCTTTCTAGAGCTTCCAGAGAATGTTTTTCCAAGAGCTGTGTATGCACAGGTATGCTCGTCCCCACCTCTGAGACCCCGTCTTCCAAGACATGGGTGATGGCTGTCCTACGCGCCCGCTAGACAGCTGTGAGCATCAAGGAATGGGGACAATGCCTCGTTGCTGATGGGGTAGAGTAGCCCTTGATTCTGAGATAAGGCTGGCTCAGAAGTGTGCCCAGGAGGCACTGTAGGATGCTCAGAGGAGGATTAAAATGCATTCACTACAGAGCATTAAGCCACAAAATGGTATCTGTACACTTTTAAAAGATGCTAGACACGCATTCCCGATAGCCTCCAGCTAGGCTGATCGTATCACCACCACCCGTGCATTCAAAATAACGACGTGGCCACTGGGCATGTGCCCGGAACCATTCCAGGCACAGTCTCGTTCAAATCCTCTCAACAACCGGATTTCACAGATAAGGACACTGAGGCTTGGGGAGGGTAAGTTAACTAAGTTACCTTAAGCTAAGGCTACTCAGCTATTCAGTGTTAGGATGTGGATTTCTCTAGCTCCCATGTTCTTTCCAGTTCCATCGTCTGAAAAATGTCCATGAAACTACAAGAAACCACCACTCCTACTGGTATCATGTGCTTTACTGGTCCCCGAGCCCTTTCAAGTGTACTCACTCATCCCTTACAACTCTTCATCAGGGTGTGTTTGGTCACCACCAACACTCCCCTTTTACAGATGAGGAAAACTGAGGCTTGGGGAGACAAAGTGACTTGCCCAAGGTCACCAAGATAACCAAAGCCAGGAAGAGCAATGTGGAGGGACAGCCCTGCCACCTTCCCAGGCTAATCAGGGATGGTTTCCCCAGATTGTTGGTTCTGCCACGACTCAAAGCCCTCAGGATCAGAAGTCCATGGAAAAAGGGAAAACCACAAAGGTTATCTGCGGGCAGGGTGCAGCTCACTGTGAGGAAGTGGCCCAGCAGGATTCATGTGGAGACAGAGATTGCCCAATTCCGCTAAATACCAAGAGGAGGGGTGGGGCAAGGTGATGGCACTTGGGTACTGTCCTCCTCAGGCCCTAAAACTGGGATTATGCAATGACCTCCACTACCTGTGAGCCAAGGCTGACCCACCGTGGCCCCTAGATAAAGAGGTCAAGGCCAAGGCTAGGTTTTGCTGCCCTCCCCTACCACATCTAATGAAGGCCTTTGGCCTCCTTATTGTATATTTATTCCGTGTTTAACAGCCACTTGGCCCAGGAAGCAGGGTTGTGGAGAAATGCCTGGAATGCAGGAAACTGGGCTCTGCTGCTGGCTCACTCTGCAGAGGACCCACCGGGGCGTCAGCGCTGGCCACCCGGCCTCTCCGCACCTGGCCTCTCTGACTGTTCATAAGTCAGGCCAAAACCTGGTTCATGCAGGAAAGCAGGGCCCAGCGGAGACAAACAGGCAACCTGAACCTAAAGCCTGTGTCTGTCCCTACCCTTCCTGCACCCCTGTGAGCAAGTGTCCAGCCCCCTTTGTTTTCATCAGGAAACTGTGGGTTGGTTGGAGGGAAGAGGCGCTGAGCCCGCAGTGGCACAGGGCGAAGAGCATGGCCCTGAGTCAGAAGGGGGTTTCACCACAAGCTCCTGACACTCACTAAATAGCACGACTCCAGGCCACTATGTTACAACTTAGGCCCTCCGTGATCCTCATTTGCAAAATGGGCATGGTGACACCTCCCAGGCAGGCTGGAAGATTCAGTGGGGTGATAAAGCGCCCAGTGCAGTGTTTGGCAGGCCATGGGCACACAATCAATGGTGGCCATTATTCTAATGCCCAGAGCCAGGATTCCAGCCAGGGCTCGTGACTTCTTCTGTCCAGGGTGACATCCTCAAACCCATGTCCATGCCCCCAAAGTCCACCCTAAACCAGCCACTCCACCCTGAGAAGCTCCCTCAGTGACCTGACTTCCTGATCCCAAGACCCCAGCGGTATTACCAAAGGGGCTGCCCCAGTGAACACTGCCCAGGGCACTTGCTCCTTCTTAATTTAGGCAGGTTCAGGAGCAGGAGAGACTAAGGGCCCGTGAGGGACTGGGGAGGTGCCCGGGTGGGTTTCACTTCTCCCTTCTCAAACCAAGTTAGCCCTTCATGGGCAGCAGGACAGCCACTGCCAGTCTACACTCTCCAGAGCAGTACTGTCCAAAACGTAGTATAATGTGAGCCCCTTATGGAATTTTCTATGTTCTAGTAGCCACATTAAAAGTAAACAAAGATATTAATTTTAACAATATATTTTAACCAAACATACCCAAAATACCATTTCAATAGATAATCACATGTAAAAATACAAAATCAATATAAAAAATTAATGCTATTTTACATTCGTTTGTTCATATTGTCTTCTAAATCCACCACGCATTTTTAGTTAGAGCACATCCCGATGCAAACCAGACACATTTTTAGTGCTCAATAGCTACATGTGGCTGACAGCTGCCATATTGGAAAAAGCAGAACGAACATTTCAATTATTGCAGAAAGTTCTATTGGACAGCGCAGATGTCCTCTCCTCGGAGTTTGGAGGTAGGAGGCTGGCATGGGTGGGGCTCTTTGAATTATCAGAGGGACTGATTTCTCTGACAGCTGGGGGCTGACAGGAAATACCTGTTTGTCTGGCTATGAAAAAGCTTTCCCCTCCTTCTTCCTCAGGCTTGGGCAGGGCTGGGGGGTTTCCATGACACCTGCAGAGCCCAAAGCACCGTGTCTCCCAGAGGGCTGCACCAACACTCAGACCACAGAAGAGAAAAAATGCAGTCTGGTAGGGCAGGGGAGGGTGGGAGATAAAGGCTGACCCTCCGTAGGGCTCTGGGCAGACCCTTAGTTGGACAAGCCCCTCATAACACCAAGTTACCAACTGCAAAGGGGGAGGTGGGCCCCAGAGGACTCCCAGCCCCCAAGACTGCTCCCTCCAGAGAGATGATCAAAAGGAAGGGGAGGTGGAAATAACCAAAATGGCCAACCCCAAACACAGGTTGGATCAATTCACCTATATCCATACAACCGAGTATCGGGCAGTGATCAAAAACTCTACAGAGAACATGTACAACTAATCGTAAAAAGTGTGCTCTGTTAAACCACACTAAGCTAGAATTTTTACCTATACTACCTCTTTACTTACTGCAGCAAAGTCATAAGTTAGGATAGTATTATTACCATACTATGAGAGAGTACAGCCCCCCAAAGTAAACCACCAAATGGCCCAGCCAGCCACGGGCCCAGGCCACACCAAGCCAAAGCCCACCAGAACCCAGGACCCAAGCCCAAACTTGTTACTACACTACTGCCTTCCAGTGGGATGTTTCTGGGGGGAGGTGAACAGATGCATACCTGCCCACAGAACAAGGCCAGGTAGGAAACATAGAAATATCAAGGCAGTTTGGTTAGGTGGTGGGCCCTGAGCCAATTATTTTTACATTATTAAGTTGTTTATGTAATAAGCCATATTTTAAAGGCAGCTATCTTCTAGGAAAAGGAAAAAGAAGAGATGTACCAAGAAAGTCAACCATGCACAAAGCCATCCTGGTCACCCCTGAGGTGTGGAGCCCCACACCCCCCGCAGGGAGTGGACTGAGACTTGCACTGTGTTGACACGGTGTTTCAGGAAAGACTGAAAACACGTCAGTTATTTATGTCAAAGAACTGGTGGAGGCGTGGCTGACGGTAACCCCTTGGTGACATCAATACATGGCACAAAATGGGAGAAACGTCAACAAAAATATTACCGCAAACATGTTTACGACCTACTGGCATACTGGCGTGAGCTTTTCGCATACATTAATCATACTAACTCATTTAAACCACACAACAACCCTATTGAAGTAGGTCCTGCTATCATCTCCATTTTACTGATAAGGCAACTGATTCCCAGGGAGACTAACAACTTGCTCCGGGTCACACAGCCAGGGAGTGGCAAGGCTGGGACTCAAACCCACGCAGTCTGGCTCCAGAGCAGAGCCTTTTTGCCACAATAGCAATGACAGTGAACCTCTGTTGCCTCCATCTGGATGAATCACCCAGCTGGGGTAGAGACTGCAGGCACCTTCTTGGATGAAGACCCAATCTCTCCTGGATTGCTGAGTGCAGGGAAGGGGCAGATGCACAGGAAGGACACGTATGCACACGCAGGCCTGCGGGCACGGAGGGCAATGCCGTTTTGTTGGGCAAATGGGGTGCACTGTAGAGTCCACTACAAGTTAAGATTGACCCCTCAGGCTAGGAACACCTAAAACAGGGAGGTGAAAGGACAGACCCCTTCCAGCTAGCCAGCTCCCAGAGGATTCGAATGGTAAGTGTGCTCTAAGCACAGTCCCTGGCTACCGCTGGCAGGTTCTCATTCCACAGGTGCTATCAGAGCCGTCCCAAGGGTCCCAGCCCCATCCCTGCTACAGCTAAGAGTTTTTAAAGAACTGAACTGAGTGGCTGGAAACTAATATATGTCATTCCACCCTTTCTGACCCCTAAGGGCATCTGTCCCTGGCTTTACAGGACAGAGCCCTCCCACATGCCTACCTTGGTGGAAGGCAGGTAGGGAGAGCTCTCCTGAGTAGGCCCCTTTTGTAGATGGGAACACTGAGGCACCTGGGGTGTGAGTCAAGCTGACTTTGTTCTGTGCTGCTGGGAAGAGCTCTGGCTCTGGGCCAGGGTTAGTCTGCTCCTGGCACGAAATCATCATTCCCCGAGCCTCTGAGGGAGACGAACAGAATTAATGAGGCTTCAGAGCACTTCCTGCACAGTGACACCCCTCCAAGGGCACGTGCTACTCAGGTAAGGCAGCACCTGGCTCAGACAAAGATGGGGCAGCCAGACCTCTCCAGGGCCCTCTCAGGAAGAACACCCGCCCCACAGGACTCCTTTTTCCAGAAGATTGGGGTGCTTCCTGCACATCTGAAATCCAGAGGGAAAGTGAGGAACAGCCAGCCTTTCTCTCCTCCCTGGCCAGGCTCCATCCCACTCTGTACCCACCCCTCAAGCAGGCTCTGGTGTCCCTGCCAGCCACCTCTGGCCATCTCTTCCCCCAGAACCCTCAAATCACCCCAGCTGCACCCCATCATGGCACTGCTTACTGTCTAGCCTCCCCCAACGACCCCCGACTCACTCAACAAGCATTACTGTGCCAGGCCCTAGCGAGGTAAAGATGGACTTTGCCCCGGAAACATTTACAGACCAGCAACTGATTTAAACCCCTTTATTAAGTTGAGTAAGTACGGCTGGTGGACTGTGCCCAGCCTCACAGAGCCAGCCTGGGTACTGCTGGGATCCCAGCAGGGGACTCACAGATGTTTGGGTAAGTCATTAAACCTCTCTAGACCTCAGAGACTGATCTTTTAAACTCCCTTCATTTCTCATACAAAGCCATCTGCCAGCATCTCTACACTCCCCCGGGCTCTAGCACAGTGTCTCCACTGCAGTCAGCAATCCATAAATACCGGATGCTTGGGCTTTTATCCATAGTATCCAGATATCCACCTGCCTAATCTAAATCCCAGCTTCTCTGTGTCTCCGTTCTATTTGGAGCACATCAGTCAGACTGGATAGGCTATTCCATGGTAAACAACCCCCAAATCTCAGCGGTTTAAACAACAAAGGTTCTACCCCATTCATACTACACATCCGCTGTGAACCGACTAGGAGCTCTAATCCCATCTGCTCATACCAGGACTAGGCTGATGGCGCCTCCACCATCGCAGAGCACAAGGCTAAGGAAGGTGGCAAATGACACATGGGCTCTTAAAGGTTTCATGTTACTTCCTGCTTACAGTTCATCAGCCAATGAAAGTCACATGTCCACACCTAATTGAAGAAGATAGGCAAGTGCCATCCTACCCTGTGCTCAGTAGAAAGAGAACCAGAAATAGATGGTGAGCTGCACTAATGTCCACAAGCAGGGTTTGTGCACAAGTTAACGATGTCAAACTGGGTGAGAGGTTTCTTATTCTCTTTAGATCAGAGTTTCTCAACCTCAAACTAGTAACATTGGGGGACAGAAAATTCTTCCTTGCATGGGGCTGCTCCCCACCCCCCACTGCACCGCAGGATGTTTAGCAGCATCCCTAGTCTACCCACCGGAGGCCAGTAGCAAACTCCTACTCCAAATTGTGACAACCAACAATGTCTCCACACATTGCCAAATGTGCCCTGGGGGACAAAATCACCCCTGGTTAAGAACCTCTGCTTTTGACTTGTAAGAAAGATAATCTCTCTTAAACCGCAAAGAAAATAATGACATCCTTCTCCTCCCTCAAGATATTTTACTCAGAACTATCTTAAGGGATAGTGTTCTTATCTGCAATATAAGAATAATGCTGGTGCCCACCTGAAAGAGTCACTGTGAGGACTAAAGGAGCAAATGCCTATAAAGCTGCGGTCCCCGACTCCTGGGGCACCGGACCAGTACCGGTCCATGGCCTATTAGGAACCGGTCTGCACAGCAGGAGGGGAGCAGGGGGTGAGCCAGCTAAGCTTCATCTGTATTTACAGCCACTCCCCATCGCTGGCATCACTGCCTGAGCTCCACCTCCTATCAGATCAGCAGCCGCATTAGATTCTCATAGGAATCTATGAACCGTACTGTAAGCTGAGCATACAAGCGATCTAGGTTGTGGCTTCTTATGAGAATCTAACACCTGAGGATCTGAGGTAGAGCTGAGGCAGTGATGCTAGCGCTGGGGAGCGGCTGCAAATACAGATCATCATTAGCAGAGAGGTCTGACTGTACAATAAATGTGATGCACTTGAATCATCCCCAAACCATCCCCCTACCCCCACAGTCCATGGAAAAATTGAATTGTCTTCCACGAAACCAGTCCCAGGTGCCAAAAAGGTTGGGGACCATTGCTGTAAAGCATTCAGCCCAGGGCCTGGCCCATGGTAAGGGTGAGCAGCAGTGACATTGCCTGTGAGTTTCAGGCTGTGTGTTATGTCACTATCAGTGTAACAGCTAGCATTACAGTCCTTGAGATGGGAAAAGCCAGGCACCAGAGCCACTCACTTGGCTCAAGGTCATCCTTGCCCTGGGGGTAGGAATCTGAGGCTAGATGCTGCTGCAGAATTCTTGCCATTTGCACTGCGGCCTCCAGCTACTCAAGTCACAGGACATTTGTGTCATGATTATGCTGACCCTGGTGGAGGTAGGTCCCGGAATGTGCTGACACTCAAGTGTGGGCAAGCACAGAAAGATGATAAACCAGCGTCTGCCCAAAGGAGGGCTCCTGACAAGAGACTCGGTCACCCACAAGCCTACAATGACCGTTTGTGAGGCTGCACGTAGCTGGAGGCCGGCCCCGCCCCTCCCTGCATCCACACCCCTGCCTTTTCACCCAGGGCTGGAGGGAGGGGGAAAGGGAGAAGTGGGAGGGGAGGGGAGGGGAGGGGAGGGGAGGGAAGGATAGAGTAGATTTTAAATTAGCAAAAGGAAAAGGAAGAGATTGTGCAAGAGAAATGTCAGATTTTAAGATGTTAAGTTTTGACAGATGTCTCACTTGAATCACAGGCTCTCAGAATCTGCAGAGGGGCACTTCAGGGTCACTGAGTCTACCCTCCCCCTACCCACTGGGGGAATGCCTTCTGTAGTGCTGACAGACAGCCACCTTGTCTCCGAGGGACCTCTTCCCAAGCAAGCCCTCCCGAGGACAGTCCAGGCCACAATGGATGGTTCTGATGGGCACATGGTTCTCTCTCCTTGGCACTGATTTAGGAGCGAGCAATGGCTCCAGAATCAGTAGAGCCGGCTTGGAATTCAGCTCTGCCATTTCCTAGCTGCACGGCTTTGCCAAGTTCTCAGCCTCACTCATCCTTCAGGGCTATCACCTACAGTGGTACAGTCTGAGCCCTGCACTGAGGCACCAGTCAAGAAGGCAGGCATGGCGGCAGGAAGCCAGCCCATACGATCTTCACCAAGCTCAGCATCCTGGCATGGTCTGCCTTGATACCTTTTAGTAGTTTGCATAAAATTTGCATGCTATGCTCCAGTGGCCCACCTGACCTTCAATTCCTCCACCTCAAAATGGGGATAATAATCCCCAAATCCCCAGAGTTATTACGAAAGATTAATGACAATGTATGCAACGTATTCAGCAGTGCCTGGCACAACAATCATTGTGATGAAAACTATGACAGCTCCCAATGATGAGGATGGCTTAATTTATGGCCTTGGTCAGCATTCTGCTTCCAAAGCAACCAGAACAAGCCTAAAGGCTGCCTCACGGGGCTGCAATGAGGATTAAATGAGACAACGTACGAAAGCAGTTTAGCGCAAAAGCAAAGGGAAGGGCTCGATAAACATCAGCAATTATTACAGACGTGCACAGCCTTTGGTCTGAATCCTGCATCCTGGAGCTTCATGTAAGTTTGACCTCCTGGTAAAGCTGTGACAAGGATTTGGAGTTAACACATATAAAGTAGCTGGTGCCAGCCCCGGCAGAGTCTGAGCCAGGCCTGGCAGCCCCGTCACCCACCTCCCGGAAGGCGGCCTCCCGACTGCCGACAGTGGTGAGTGAACGACAGCCTCACTCCACAAACCTCCTCCCATTTCTCACACTTCTGCATCCCAATTACCTACAAGTCTGTCAACGTCTCTTCCAAAGTGTAGCCCCCCCAATTTTTCCTAAATTTTTAGTTGCTGTAATGCTACTTTTAGAACTTTAAAATATTCTTTCAAAATAATGGTCTCTAATGTAACCAAATAAGTTAAAAATAAAGTGTGGTACCTAGAACAGAGCATGAACATCCAGATGCGGTCTGGCTGGTCCAGGTGGACAGAGCCCTGATGATGTCTGAACATACCAAGCCTCTGCTGGTATGGCCCAAGATGGCCTTTGCTTTGCTGGCAGCCACACCTCCACGGAGCTATCTGGAACACGACCGCAACTGAAATCTCAGTCCTTCTCCTATCATCAAACCTAGACTGTTTCACCAGTTACTTGCACAGCTAACACTTACTGGCTGGGTGGCCATGGGAATGTCACTTCCAGCATCAGTTCTCATCATCTCTAAGATCTAGGGCCACCTCTGATGCTCATGCTAAAGGGAAGGCTTCACCAAGGGTCCAGGGGCCTTCTGACCAGGTGCAAAGCGTCACACCCACTGCCTGCATGGAATCTCCTTTGTGACTGGCAGGGGCTGAAGCTGCTCAGTGGGCTTCCATCCTGGCTCAGCCCTCCCTGACCTGGGTCTTTAGGAAACACGCCTTTATCCAGGATGATACAACGGAATGGCAAAGGCCAAAAGTGCCTTCTCCAGACTGACACAGGTCTACTCAAAGAGCAGTGCTGGGAGAGACATGGCAAGTGGCTTCGGCCCCTGCCAGCTCCACCGGTCCTCCCGGGCCACCCTGGGTAACAGGTACTCTAAACGAACTGTGCGCTCACCACAGACATTAATTTGAGACCAATGCCCTTTGTCTCCCTTCCAGAGAGAAGGACTCTCCACGCCCTTCCTACATCCCATTTCAGGGGCCCCTCTGCTTTGGTGGTGGTTGATGAATTTAAAACTCCAACGACACACAGCTGTGTCTCACTCAGTCCCCATTTCCCCATCTTTCCACAAGGACTGTCACAAATGCGTTGAGCCAGACCCAGCCTCGCCCTGGGGAGCCCGTGAAGACATCCCAAGAGCTTTGCCAGACGCTTTGCCGAGGGGCCAGCCGTCCGCTACCCACCAGAACAGGCACGGTGAGCCTGGCATGCCTCGTCCTGAAGAAAGGAAGTGGCCACCAACCACCTTGACCCAGACTGGGCTCAACATGTGCTCACAAAGCAGCTGCTTAGCAATACTTCCTGGAAGTTTCTTGGAAATGGAGGCCAACCTCAGCAGATCATGGTTTCTGGAATCCACTTTTTCCTAACTTCTTAAAAGCTGGAATAATTTTGCCTCCTCCCACTCTGCCAGTGCCTGGACCTCCCCAGCTCCTTAAATTGACTAATAACCCTGTGACGGTAACGACCGGATTCTCAAGTCCTGGGGAGGAAACAGCGTGGCTTCATTTAAAGCAGCCTGTGGTCCCTGCCTCAGTTCCCCCTTGCTCCTCCTTGGGCTACGCTTGCTGCCCAAAGGCCCGACAGAAAACACGCTGCTGCCCTCGGGTCCGGAGTGGACGCGGCGCTGCCTGGGCTTCTCCTTATCGCGCCCTTGTTCCTCTTGTTCTGAGCAAACCTTCAAGAGCCCTCCTGACGCCCTTAGCATTTCGTGAAGCTGCCAACCTCCCCACCCTGCTCTAACGAGGTCGGGGCTGCTCCCCGGCCCCCCGCCCCGGCCTACTTGCCTTCTAACTGCATTTTTTCACAGACGTCCTCTGAAACCTGAACTCGGATCCGAGGGATTCCTCTGCAGCCACTCTGGTTTTAGATGCCTCATGCTTCCCTTTGCGTCTTCACCAAGAACATTCCCACGTTTGCTGCGTTTGCCTAAAAGTCTGTCAAGGCCAGTGGGTCTCCACACACAACCCGATCACATGGGGAGCATCTGAAAAATCCCACTGCACATCAAGCAGAGACCTATGGATGGGAAAAAAATCCCAATGTCCAGGTCCCACCCCAGATTGGGGCTGGGTTTCTCTAGGGTGAGGTCCAGGCCTCC
>CM052441.1:114229378-114257131 GCA_028533085.1 Varecia variegata
CCATGCGAGGGGGCCCCTTGGACTTCTGAGCTAAAGAAACAGCCACAGCCACAGCCACACACAGTCTCACACAAAGACAAACACACATATAAACTATGCTTTTCTGCCACCCGAGACATTGGACAAGGCCAGGGAAGTGAGCGATCAGCACTGGAGACCTCAGGGAGAAGGAAGAGGAGCAGCTGCTGAACCCGCCGCCCAGACCCCCTCTGCCACGGAGGCACACATTGTTTTCAAAAGCCCGCAAGCTCCAGCCCTGCTGAAACCAAGCTTCCAGCAGACACCTTCTCCAAAACCAAGCTCAACTTCTCAAACTTCCTTCCCTGCCCGATGGGTAATGGCAGAAATCTTCTCCCAGCCTCCGGCCCTGTGCAGAACGCACGCCTACTCTGCACACCTGAGGCCTCCACCCGCTTACCAGCTGTGCCCGCCTGGGACCTGCACCGCCAGAGGCCCTTCCCTCTGCCTCTCCAGCCACCGAGTGGGGGCAGGATCACCTGTAGCACCTGCTTATGGGCTGAGCCCAGGGACGCTGCCAGGGCCGCCTCCCAGGCGCAGGGAGCCACCCAGCAGGCCGCACTGAGTCAGCGGCCAGGGTCCAAAACTGGCTTCCTGGAGAACTTGGAAGGGGCCCCGCCCAATGGTGCTTTCAGAGAAGGCTCGATTATGAGGACGTCAATGCAGAGAGGGCTGCCAGCCCGATTGGGAAACAGCTCCATCAAGATTTTCTGTCTAGTTGGTTTTGAAACTGCACAAATGCCAGAGATCTCCTTCCTGCTCTTTATTGATTTCAAATGTAAATCAAAAGACCTGTTCATTCATGTCTCCAAATCCCCAATATCGGTCCCTCAACTGGTCTCTGGCAAAACATTAACCCCGCTGGAGTCGAGACAGAGGGTCCAACAGGGACCTGCATGCTGGGTCCATTTAAGGCACCGACCAGGCATGTGACCCTGGGTAAATCTGTCCCTTTCACTCACCTTTTAATGCCCAGGACTGATGCATTCTAGTTCATCTCACTCAGAGGCGAGCTTCCCAGTTACTGCCACCTGCTGTTCCCTTCTCTTCCCTCCTTCCAACTTGCTGGGAAAGCTCACCTGCGTGGCCTGCCACACAAAACTGCACTTCACACAGCTCTAACCCCGGCCAGGCGCCCCTCTCCAGGAATAATTTTATGCACAAAACCCCACAGCAGTTTTATCCTCAAATTTCAAGTCTTTGTTTAAGGGCCTTAAAAAAATAATCCCCACTTGTTCCTGAAAGCTCTTTGTACTTTTGTCCCCTGCTGTCAGACAGGGGAGTGGGAGAAGGAGCCCTGTCTTGAGATCAGAGACCCCGGGGCATTTCCAGGCCCTTGTTCAAACCACTGCGGCCATAAAAGGCCAAAGCTGACGGCAACTGCCCCAAACCGCCTCGGCACCCCTAAGTTCTCCCACCAGGGAGAGGACGAGGTGGTGAGAGCCCAGCCAATCACACCACAAAACAGGAGCCTCAGGTGCCTCAAATTAAAGGGAGTACATTCAAGGGCCAAACCTCTTGGCTGAGGCAGGGGTTGTTTTGCTTTTTAGCTTTCCCAGCAGCAGGCAAAAACCTTCAGCTTGGCTGCTGAATATAACCAGTGCGACTCTGAGTGCTCCGACGAGCCCATTATTTCCCATTCAGAGCCCCTCCCTCCTCGCCATACCCCATAATTACAGAAAGTTGAGGGTTGGGATTTTTTTAATGATGCTGCTTTTTAAGTGTGTGTGAGACAACACACAAGGAAGGGTTATTTAAATCCAAGTTAGAAGGGAAAAATCAGCATTGTTAAAAGGGCAAATTAAGAACACATTGCCCTGGGTTTTAGGTAATTCAAGGTCATTTGCAATAAACAAGACAGAAAATGGAATCATCTGGCCCATGTGGGCCATGGTGTCCACCACCTCGCAGGGTCAGACAAGCCGAAAACACTGTATGGGGCTGATAGTTGATGTCTCTGACGTAGAAAATCTACCAGATTAAAGAATTCAAGGGCATGTTTTATAGCTCAGGTGTTTTATAGCCTTTGCTTCATAATTGGAGCTCTTCCTAGCCCCCTAAAGCCCTCCCTATCCTGAAAGGCACAGGTTCAAGGTCAAGAATGAGGACTCTAAGATCTTAAAGATGTGGCTCCCGTCCCAGCTTCACCACATACTGACTGGGTGACCGTGGGCTTTCTTCATTCACAGAGTGCAGACAATAACAGTGCCCATTACTTCACAGGGTTTCAGGAGGATCAAAGAATATTGGGGTTACCCAGTGCATCCCACACAGTCGATGGCTCACTGAGTGTTCAGAATGAAAATGATGAAGGAACACACACTGCTTTGGAAAAGGGTGGCAAGTCCTGGTGCCAATGCTTTCTATGAAATGGCATCTATAAAGCAAGATCATTCCCATTTCCTCCCCACATGGAATATATTTTTCAGCTAAGACAAAAAGCAGGGTTGGGAATGCCAAGTACTTAGTGCATAATACCATTTAATGAGCACCTACCAAGTGCCAGGAACTTAACCATATTTTCAGGAATCCTCATCACCCTGCAAGGCAAGTCGTCAGCCCCACTTTGCACATGGGGAACCCAGGCTTGAAGCAAGTCCCACACCTGCTCCCTCTTGCAGGCCAAAGTCTCAGTGCAGATAAGCAACAGATCAGGACTTGACAGGTCTGCGTGATGGCACGGCGCCTCGAATTCTGGGGCTCTGTCTAGCTCAGGGCTCTTTCTCTGCAAACAGCAAGCATGGACATATTACTCACAGAACGTTCTAGAGCTTCTGATTCCCTGATTTAGGAATGTTAGAAACTCAGCCCAAGGAAGAGGAAGTAGCTTGTCCAAGGTCACATGGCAGGTCAGAGGCAGGGCTGGTATTTGGGCTTAGGTCTACTGACTTTGGAGGAAGATCTTGCCCATGACTGCCCGACAGTTCCTAGCAGAGTGTGCCAGCACTAGGAACAAGCAGGTGTAGTTATGAACAGACACCGGTTTTAGAGCAATGCAAAGGTGAGCTGAGCAGACCCCTCCCTCCCAAGTCTGGCAGGAAAGCAAGGCCAGCTGGGCAGGCTGCCTTCAGCGTGGCTCACCCCTGAACCACAGCCCCTAAATGATCAGTGTTTAAAATTACCCTCCTAGATGCTTCATGAATTTCTATTGTGACCCACTCTTAGCTGTTGCACGCACTCTCCTGTCTCCCTCCCTCCTCCCCGTGTGCAACTAATCTGCTTGTCAGTACCGTCTGTCTCTAGCAATGGAGTTCCGTCAGGTGGCTGACCCCTGTAAATAATTAAAGGGTGATCCAACAGCCTCAGCGGAGGCCTATTGAGAGGAGGGTGGCTTGTTAAATTAGGCATGGGAGGGAGGCACTGCTCACAGCCTAACAACTGCTTCCTCAACAGATGGTGAGCAGAATGTAGCAGGAACTCGGCAGCCCACAGAGCCAGCCTGCCAAGGGCAAAAACAAGGCAGGAGCATGGGGCCTCCATTCAGCAGGCAAACTTTAACAATATCAAAGCCCCTTAGCTCCCTTGCTGCAAAGACCTGTGCAACCCTGGGCAAATCCACCACCCTTTGGGGAGCTGTTTTCTTTTTGTTTTTGTTAGAGACAGAATCTCTCACTCTATCACCCAGGCTGGAGTGCAGTGGCCCGATCATAGCTCGCTGCAGCTTCCAACTCCTGAGTGCAAGTGATCCTCCTGCCTCAGCCTCCCGAGTAGCTGGGACTATAGGTGTGCACCACCATGCCCAGGTAATTTTCTTATTTTTTGTAAAGACGAGGTTGCAGTATGTTGCCCAGGCTGGACTTGAACCCCTGGCAAGTCCAAGTGATTCCCCCACCTCAGCTTTGCAAAGTGTTGGAATTACAGGTGTGAGCCATTGCACCCGGCCCAGGAGCTGTTTCCTTACCTCTAAGATGACCGATACTTTTATTTCTCTTTTTTTCTTTTAAATTGGAGTAAAACATCAATTTTTAGAAAGTAAAATTACACAAAGTGCCAGTCTTTTTTGGGCAGGGGAAAACTACATAAAGCAAAAAAATGCCAGCTTCCCCTCCATCCCCTCAAAGTTAAGTACTGTTGGCAGTTTGGTTTGTAACCTTCCCAGCTGGTTCCTACAGCAGTGAGCATTAGCGTGCTTTGTGTATTTGTGTGCGCATATATATACACATATAGCTATAGACACATATACATATGCTTTTAAAGAATAGGATCATACCATATGTATCATTCTGCATCTTGTCACTGTTGTTGTTTTACTTAACATATCATGAAAATCTTTCCAAGACAGTCCATAGGTCTGTCTACCTTGTCCGTTTTATGGTTGTAGAATGAATTCTGAAATTGATTCAGCCTTTCCCCTATTACTGGACATTCAGGTGTCTCTAAGCTTTTACACAATACACAGTCTTGTACATATACTTGTGTGCACAGGCCATCGTGTCTATAGGTGTCAGATTCCTACAAGTCGGACTGCTGAATCCTAAGGAATATGCATTTTCATTTTCAGTAAGTACTGTAAGTTACATCCAACAAGGTAGCACCAGTTTGCACAACTCAACTATGTAGGGGTGCAGGGAGCCAGCAGGAAGACCCCTGAGCCTCTGCTGCCCACATTCTCTGACCCCCTCCCCATCCTTCCAACCAATAGAGCTTCCATTTCATCTTCTTTATACACAGGCTTTCCACACAAAAGTTCACTTGGGAAAGAAAGGGCAATTGCTCTGGCTAAAATGTTTGAAAACCACCAGATGAACTCTAAGGCTCCTTCCACCTGCATTCTTAGACAATGGGGAAGGATACTATAGTTATTTTTACAGAAAACCTTCTAGTCATTTCACAATTATTCACCTTATTTTCCGTGACAAGGGAGCTAGTCTATTGCAGTCTTTTACAGAAAGCATCAATGAAACCACCTAAAATATTAATTAATAAATTGCTAGCATTTACTACATGCTTAACACTTTGCAAGGATAATCTCATCTGATCCTCTTAGCCCCGTTTTACAAATGCAGAAACTGAGACTTAGAGAAGTTATTTTCGTATGGTCCCACCAGGTGCTGATGAGGTAGAGCAGGTTGGACCTACGCAATCTGATTCCAGAGTCCACACACTTGCCCAGCACCTTACCACCTTGCGCGCACACACACACACACACACACACACACACACAAAAGGCTTCCAGATCTCAGCCTGATGGCATCTTTGAACCAACTCTATGTGACAAGCTTCTGGGTCGTCCCTCTCTGCCCAGATTGGAGAACCAAGGGAATGCTGTCACTTTGAGACAACAGCACCTCCTCTCCCTGAGACCTCTCAGCCACCTCTCTGCCTCTGGTCCCCCAGCACCCCCGCGGCCGATCCTTCATGACCTCCCGGAAGCAGATCAGTCCTCCCCCTTTCACAGCCACACAACTGAACGAGGATGGTGGAAAGTCAGCTTGACAGGAGACAGAAGCAGCAGGGAGCCAAGGTCCCCACGCCCTGATCCGCTGACCTCTGACTTTCGCTCTACTGCCCGACAACTTCTCAGTGCGCGTCATCCATGCTCAGAACTGGGAGAGAGGAAAGAAGAGCCAGAACTTTCACATATGTGGATGGAAGAATTAGCCAGGTTACCAGGAAATTTAGTCTAAAGACGGGATGAAGAAAGAGAAAAGAAGAAAGAACAAAAGGGAAGAGAGAAAAGAGAAACAGGAAATGAGGAAGAGGGAGATGAAGCTAGAAAAGGAAGATGAGGAGGCTCATCTCAAAAACACAAGTGGCCTGGGCTGGAACCCCTAAAGCAGCCCCCCTGCCTCATTCCCCTCTGCAAAGAGAGGAAGAAAAGCAGAAGAGCAGACGCAGATCCCTCGAGGGGACGTTGCACAATCAAAAGAAAAGGAACTCTTCTTCTTGGAGCAAAGCCTGCAGCCGGGTTCCCATCGGCCTGCTTCTCCACACCCACCCACGGCAGACACCCAATTGAGTGTCCCAGAGCAACTGGGAGTCCCAAGCTCTCCTGCAGACCCAGCCCTGAGGGGCTTCCAGGAAGGTGTGGCATCAGACGGGAACGTTGCTGGCACCAGCAAGGTGCAGGGAGAGTGGCACAGGACAGCCATGAAGAGCTTCCCTGCCCCGAGTGTTTCCGTGTTGCTCTGGAGATGATTGACGGGTCAGAGATGCTGATGCAATATGACCTCCCGTAGTACATTTTGATAAATGTCAGTTCCTGGAAGCCAGAAAAATTATTGCAGCATTGTTGGTAACAGCAGAAGACTGGAAACACCCTAAATATCCATCAAGAGGGGATTGATAAATAAACAACAAACTATTATAGTAATAATGGCACATCCATACAGAGGAAATGCTATCCAGCTATTAAAAAGAACATGACATGTGTGAGATGCTCTCCCAGATTTAATAAGTAAAAAAGAAAGAAGTACAGAAAAGCATAAATAGCATATTCCCATTTAAGTAAAAGGGCTGAGGGACACAGAAAGGTTCTAGGGACCAGGAATATTCTATTCCTTAACCTGAGTACTGGGTATGTGCGTGTTCAGTTTATCATTCTTTAAACTGCACATATGCTTTGTATGTGCATTTGAATATATGGTATTTCACAATTTAAAAATTTTAAAGGCGGGAACGTGTATGCACATTTATGGGTGCATGTGCACAGAAAATCTCTCAGAACTGTTGTGAATGCCTCTGGGAAGGGAAACGGGGAGACAGTGGGATGGGGTACCAGGGAGGTTTACTCTTTCACTCTATACCATTTTAAAACTTTTCAGTGTCTTTTACCACATGCATGAATTGCCTATCTAAAAAAAAAAAAACACGGCCGCTGGCAATTCTCCAGGGTGTTTCAGCATCACAGATCGGGAAAGTACCCAGGGGGCCAGTTTCCCCATTTTACAGTTGAAGAAGCCACAGCCCAGGGGATCTGAGTGTCCTGTCTATGGTCGCACAGCAAATGGGTGGTGGGCTAGGGAAGAGAGGCCACGTCCCCTGCATGCGTGCAAGCCGCTGTTCTCTATCCTGCTCTCTCAACCAGAGACTCCCAGACTGCTCAAACCCAAGGAACACCTGGCTGGCCTGGTCACACCCTCCTGCAGCCCCTTCCCCCACTGCAGTCTCAGATGGGGCAGGGAGAACCCGGTGAGGGGCCCCACATGTCCCAGGGGGACCCAAGGGACACAGTCAAGGTTGGAGGTGCCAGCTCTGGAGCTCCCCAACCCCATCCCCTCTAGCTTGTGGGCGCCCAGATGGGTGGGCAGGCTCCAGGCTCCCAGCTCCCATCCTGACACTCAGGGCACTGTCTACCTGTGTGGCCTTTCCTCAGGGGAGCCTCCTGGCAAACTGCTGCCCAGCAAACCCGCTGGGGGAGTCCCACATGCTGGCCACTTTGCAGTCACAACCACATTTAGGGGGGAAAAGCACTTACCCTGATGCCTTCCTGCCAGTAACCAGGCCCTGGACACAGCCTTGGATACCAGACCCAAGCCAACGGGGTGGGCGCCCACAGCCAAACCAAGCTCTGGTTGTTAATACCACCCTTGTCGGTGTGTTTACGTTAAAGAAAATCCTTGAAGGGCTGTGCCGAGGAATCATAAAACCTCAGAGCCAGGGGGAGTTAAGAAAACAGGATGGCTTTCCCTGAAGTCAAAATCCACCATGCCTGCTTCATTTATTGGCAGCCAGAAACAACTCAATCCAAATGTTAATACTTCCTTACTTAACGAATGCTCACAAACCTGAGTCCATACATCCTTTTCAACAAACACTACCTCACTGTGAGCCAGGCACTTTGGGGGCACTGAGCATAATTACAAGAACAAACATGTGGAGGACACTTACTACACAGCTTAATATACCGCAGGCTCGTAGCTAAGCTCCCCGCACAGCGCCTCACTCGGCCTCACTCGGCCCTCCCAGCAACCCTGTCGGGAGAGTCCCATTTTACAGAGGAGGAAAGCAAGGCTTTGGGGTTAAGTTGTCCAAGGTTACAAAGCCAGCAGATGGCCAACTGAGGTCTGTCTGGCTCCAAAGCCCCTTCCCCACCCACTGCACAAGACACGGCCCTGTGCACAAGGAGCACCCCCCCCCCCCCGCCATGGGGTTCTGGGCTTCCTCTAACTCCACCCTGCCTGAAGAGGGCCAGTCGGGCCCAACACTCCCCACTCCCCACTCCCAGACTCCCAAGTCCACCCATCTCAACTCCAGAACTGGGTGTTGAGAGCCCAGGTGTGGGAACCAGGATGACCACACCACAGGTCAGAGGGAGCACCTCGCCCGGAGTTCCAAACGAAGCCCAAGCCTGGCGTCCATCCATGACGCTGGCTGCCCTCTCTGCCTCAGCTCAGTCCTGGGGACCCTGTCCCGTTGACACCACACGAGGCTGACAGAGGAGGACTCATGCAAGGAGAACAGTCCAGGATGGGCAAACTCTCCCCCACTGGCTGAGAGCCATGGCCCAAGGGCTGGCGGACCAGCTTGCAGGCAGGGCCAGTGCTGCAGGGCTGGGGAAGGGGGCAGGATATGGGGAGTTGGGTTCAATCCAGGCCTCAAACCCTCTTTGGAATATTCCCTAAACCTCTCTGAGATGTCTCCTCCTTACCTATTAAAGTAGGGGTAATATTCCATCCCTAATCCCACAGGGAAGGGAGTTTTGTTAAAGTGACCTATTAACATAAACTTCTTAAAAAGAGTTCTAAGGCCAGGCACAGTAGCTCAGGCCTGTAATCCCAGCACTGTGAGAGGCCAAGGCAGGAGGATCACTTGAGGCCAGGAGTTTGAGATCAGCCTGGGCAACACAGCAAGACCCCATCTCTAAAAAAAAAAAAAAAATTAGCCAGGCATGGTGGCATGTGCCTGTAGTCCCAGCTACTTGGGAGGCTGACGTGGAGGATCATTTGAGCCCAGGAGTTTGAGGTTATAGTGAGCTATGATCATGCCCCTGCACTCTAGTCTGGGCAACAGTGCAAGACCCTGTCTCTTAAAAAAAAAAAGTTCTAAGACATATTTTACGGATGCGAGGTACCACTCCCTGTATACCATGGCCATAGCAAAGAACGTGCAGCTCCCCAGATAACTGCCCTCCACCTGGAACATCCTCTATGCTCTTCTGACTGGGAAGGTTCAGGGTTCAGATCAAATGCCAGTTTCTCTGAGAGGTAACCCCTGACCCTCCACCCCAAGGCAGGCTGCCCACGCCCTCCTGTGCACATCAGCCCTCCCCTCACCCACAGGTGCCTCTTGCTCCCAGGGCACCTCCCTGTCACCCTGGACAGGAACTGCACATCTACTGGTCAATTTCTCCTGGAGGGGCCAGGACTCCTTGAGGGTGTCCTCTGTACCAACAGTATGTATTGGGGGTGTCTGGCATACACCGGGTGCTCAATAAATGTTTACTAAATAAATGACAAGTATTATTATCATCACCCTCTGAAACCTGTGAAAGGACACAGAACCTTCCTGGGGAAGTGGCTCCCTACAGGGGCCTCCAACACTGGGACCTGCCTGCTCTGTCTGCTTCCCAGAAACGATTCTCACACCCCGGCTAACTTCTCACCATAAAGCAAAGTTGGCTTCCTCTGGACGTGGTGCTGAGGACAGGAGGCACTGCCCCAACTCTCCCTACACACGCACAAGTTCTCTGTCTAGGAATTCCCGTCCAGAGCCCCTCAAAGTAGAGCTTTCCGTATCTTATCCTTTGAAATGTCCATTTTGGTGGATGTATTACATTTATGATGGACGCTGAACGTTGGATGGGGTGGGGGTCACCTTGGGAGCACACGCTGCCTTCAGGGAAGGTGATCCCAGGGCAGGACTCAGCCATGAGCTGCTGGCAGCCGTGACTCACAGCTCTGCAGTGGGCCGGGTGGCACATTAAGCCTTCTCAAATGGTCCCCTCAACCAGAGCTTCTTCTAGAACAGAAAATGAGTCCAGTGATCTCAGAGAGAAACGACACGTAAAGTCACAGAGGAAAAGCACTTTGTTATTTCTATGTTACTCACAACTGAGCTGATAGGATCTAACGTTCCCTTTCCTGGTTTTAGATTATTTTTAAGATCACATAATTTCACTTCAAAAAACCTGTCAACGAGTTGCTCTGTGAATTTTCCATTTTCTCCTCATCATTCTCAAGCTCCAAGTTCACACACTTGGGGGGGAAAAAAAGATCTATTTTTTGATCTGCAGACTCAAGCCACATCACATGAGCAGATATTCACATCAAGCTGGGGACAAGGTCTGGGCAAAAAAATGGTTAAAACTTTACAGTGGGCACAAAAATAAAATGTGAAAAATGTCACATTTTAAAGTACATGAAAATCCATCCAAAATATTTTTTAAATATAACATGATTTTCCCCCAATACATAAGAAATGTAGGTTTATTGAAGCAAAACTGGCAAAGGAAAGAAACCACCAAGAGGAAAATAACTATTATGCCATCATCCACTAATAGTGAATAAACCACCATTAACAATTGTATGCATTTCCTTCTCTTTTCCTCCACTAATTTCATTTTTAATAATTAATTGGAGTCATACTGTTTGGTAACCCATTTTTTCTGTTATTGTGAACAAGCAAGTAGTAATTCTTTACAGCAAGTTTTGGTGTTTTTAAAGGCCATAGGTCTAAATGTGCTCTAGTTTTATTTATGCAACATCCCAAGGTTGTATGTTTAGGATATTGGATATTTGGATTATTTGTAATTCCTTTTTTTTTTTTTTGAGACAGAGTCTCACTTTTGTTGCCCAGGCTAGAGTGCCCTGGTGTCAGCCTAGCTCACAGCAACCTCAAACGCCTGGGCTCAAGCGATCCTACTGCCTCAGCCTCCCAAGTAGCTGGGACTACAGGCATGTGCCACCATGCCCAGCTAATTTTTTCTATATATATTTTTAGTTGGCCAGATAATTTCTTTCTATTTTTAGTAGAGATGGGGTCTCGCTCTTGCTCAGGCTGGTCTCGAACTCCTGAGCTCAAACGATCCGCCCACCTCGGCCTCCCAAGTGCTAGGATTACAGGCGTGAGCCACCGCGCCCGGCCTCGTAATTCTTCATCAGTATAAGTAATGCTGCAATTAACATCCTCGAGGCCAAATTCTTTTTAAATCCTAGCTGGTCCTTAACACAAATCCCCAGTGCCTATACTCACGTACCTTTACTGAATTTGCATCTTACATACCCTAAATATCGGGTTCTTCATGCCTGCAGCATGGGGTTACCAGCTGAGAGAGGACACACAGGCTTCAGCAACTCCAAAAGATGGGGCCTTCCCTTCGCTGGTGTTCTACAGCAGGCAAATCTGGGCTCCTGCATCCCAAGATGGACTGATGGGCCAAACCCCAGCCCAGGCAAGGTGTGTCTTCCGCCTGTATAGCCTCAGACACTCAGAGGCACCTGCCTAGAAAACAGAACACTGGCTTCCCCAGGTTCCCCTGGAATCTCATCTGACTTATTACCTGCTTTACAGACAAATGACATTAATGCAATTAATTCTAGAGCTTTTAAATTCAAAAATTGGTCTTATAGATTACAGATTTCCCAAGCTTCTCTTATCTCCTTTCAGCTTTTGGAGATAGTCTTTACCCCCACATCATGGCAGCTCTTCATCATCATCACCATCAACAACATTTATGATTTTTACTAAGCAGCTGGCAAGCACTGTCACATTTAACCCTCAGAACCATTCTGAGTGAAATTACTGACCCCATTTGATGGATGAGAAAACTGAGGTTCATCATAAGGAATCCGACTGATGCACAAATCAGCACTCAGGATTCAAACCAAATCAACACCAAAGCCCAATGTCACCAAACTCAAACCCTGGCAATAAAATCTACAGTTCTGATGAAGGCCCGTATGGGTGAATTTCCATGGGATGGGGCTAGCTATACAAATGCTGGTGGCCCTGGCCACCACGCTGCCAGTTACCAGGAAGGCCAGTGGTTCCACAGGCCCCAAACCACAGGACAGGAAGGCATGAGGCTGATCCATGATCGAGGGGCCCCAGTATCTAAATGGCATCTTACATACAAAGTGCAGCACGCCATATTGGCTAAAATAGAGCACACATGTGCTATGAACTTAAATGCTATCTCTGTTAGCTTGGCTCATGAGAGACAGAATTATAAAGTTGAAAGGGATCTCAGGGGAAATCAGCCAGTCCAATTCCCTCAACTTGTTTCCACATAAGGAAACTGAGGCTCCAGGAATCTGGGTCACAAAACCAGCTCCTGGCAAACCCAGGTCTGTAGCCCCCAACTTAGTGGTCCAAGAGATAACTCAGAGCAGTATGTGAAACACAAAACTCATAAGAATTCCCAAAAATATTAATTTCTACCTGGATTTTTTTCTTTTTTTTTTTTTTGAAACAGTCTCACTCTGTCACCCCAGGTAGAGTGCAGTGGTGTCATCATGGCTCACAGCAACCTCAAACTCCTGGGCTCAAGCCATCCTTCCACCTCAGCCTCCCAAGTAGCTGGGACTACAGGCGTGCGCCACAATGCTCAGCTAATTTTTCTATTTTTAGTAGAGAAGGGGATCTTGCTCTTGCTCAGGCTGGTCTTGAACTCCTGAGCTCAAGTGATCCTCCCTCCTCGGCCTCCCAGAGTGGTAGGATTACAGGGGTGAGCCACTGTGCCCGGCCCTACCTAGATTTTAAACAAAACTGAGTATTTAATTTACAGGACTTAGATCAAGGATTTGATCTAATGTCTCTGGTATATCTGACCAAAAAAAAAGTGAAGAAATGTAAATAATGGTAATAGTAACAATACATAAAGACGTAATAAACTGTTTCAGTCAAAGGTAGTTTTATTTTGTAAGTTGACATCAGAGTATTTTTGCAACCTTAATCAGAGGCCTGGGACACACCCAGCATTATCCCGGCTGACACAAAAGAAGAAAACACACACGCACACAGCACACCACACACGCAAGCACGCAACTAACAGGAGGTTCTCGCCCAGATCCACCGGCAGCTTGACTGGTGCTGAGATGACTCCAATTTTCCAAAATTGGAAAATTTACTCAATGGGTCCTACGGAGCATTGGCAGTTTTCTTAGTAACTTGCTTTCATTCATCTGAATATTACTGAAGAATCTACTTAGTCTGTTTAGGTGTTTAGGATCTATCGGTGAATAAAAGAAAAATAAAAGGACATTGTGGAACGTTCACTCTAGGGCAGGGGAGGCAGGCAATGAACAGGTCAGTAACACCACACAGCATGTTCCACGGCGGTGACTGCAGAGAAGATGAAGCAGGGAGGGGACAGGCAGCTGACGGGAAGAGGCAGGGGAGGGCACCCTCCTGTGGGGTGGTCAGAGAAGACCCCGCTGGGGTGAGGACTCTCTGATGATGGAGGCAGGGGCGCAGCCCTGCAGGCACGTGGGAGAAGAGCATTCCAGGAGAGACAAAGCCTGCCAGGGTGGGAACAGGAAGGAGGCCAACTGGGCTGGGGCAGGACGAGCCACGCCACGGGAGGAGGACAGAAACTGTGGCTTTCAGAGGGGAAAGCCAGTCACTGGTTCCCATCAGAGACTGACATAAGCTGACTTGCATTTTAAAGGACCCCCTTATCATTACATCTTTTCCTGAATTCCTATTTACCTTCAGATATATCCATGTGCATGCATGTATACATTGTATACACCCCAGAGAATGTCTGACCCGGATGCCCTGAGTGGCACAGGTCACCCTCTGATGTCTGCGTGGTGCTGCTGCCCCTCTATTAGTCACGGTCATTCTCATCCCGTGACCCGAGTTGCAGTCCCACCACGCCTGTGCTGGCAGAAGCCTTGGGCACAGCCTCCTTTCAACTGCTTAGACCCACAGTTGTGACTCTCTCCTGCTTGCAGCCCACGTCCCCCTGAAGCCCTTCCTCCTTCCGACTAGAACCCGCCCAACGCTCACCGGGGCCCCAGCAGAGGTCTGGGGTGCCCACCTTTCAAGGGAAGCCTGAATGATGGCCCAAGTGTCTATCATTCTTGTCCGATGGCGCCTGAAGGGGAAAGAGGGGCCCAGCTGTCCGAGCAGGGAGAGCAGGTGGAGGGGCCAGAGCGGGCCAAACTGGCCCACTGTCATCTGCATCCCCTCCCCCCACCTGCCTCAGAAGGAACAAAAGGAAGAGCACAGAAAGATGAGGGAGGATGGTTGGACTTGGGGTGCTGCAGCGAGAAAGAGAAACCGGCTGTGCATTGTTCTCTCCCTATCGACAGGATTCTGGGGAACTCGCCAAGTCTCCGAGTGGCCCTTGCCCTCTAGGATAAGGAGGAACATCTCCTGAGGGCCTGTGACGTGCCACCTGCTTTCGGCATTGACCATGATGTTGTGACCCCAGCAACGGTCATTCTCATGCCAAGACCTCCCACCTCGAACTGCATCTAATCTTCCTGGGGTGATGAGCCCCCAGCCCACCCCAGCCCACCCACAGCGCTCCACGGCAGGGAAGAGAATGGCTGGAAGGTCTGGGCTCTGAAGCCAAGGACAGGTAAGAGCCCACACCTGAGAGCCGGGGATTCTCCCGAGACAGCAACAGCAATAAAGGACACCTCACGTTTATCAAGTGCTTCCTGGGCACAAAGCCCTGGTCTCGGTACTTTACAGGTTGACTCATTGATCCTCACATCATCGCTGATTGATATGGTGACGTCATGCCAAAAATAGCAACAATAATAACCCTCACGACAGGCCTGACCAGTAGGTACTACGACTGTCCCTTTGCAGATGAGGAAACTGGCACCCAGAAAGGCAAAATAACTTGCCGAAGGGTTAGGCGCAAGTCAGACCCGGCCATCTGATCCCAGGGGCCACATTCCAAGCCCTGCACACCATTCGCTGTGTGCTGATTCACGTTCCTCTTCTGGGAATGTCATGAGGTTAATTGAGCGCTGGTTACAGTCCACACTCCAGAGCCCTCGTTCAATTCCTCTGCACTCACCATGTGCCAAGCACTGTGCCAGGCCTGGGACTTCTGGATAAAAACATCATGACATAGTCTTCACCCTTAAAGAGAGAGGAACTCCCTCCTCTCTTTAGGAAGCTTTAGTCACCCTTCGTAGAGAACAGGGGGCTGTCCCTGAAGCATCTGGTGTGGCCAGTGAGGAGCTGCAGGGGCACCCTAGGAGCGACAGGCTGGGAGTGGGCCGGGAGGCAGAGAGGGGTCCACGAGCTGCAGTTTTCCCTGTGTAGCCAGATTTTAACCTTGTACCATTCCATGGTCCAGTGCTGGGACAAAGACACTTCGTAATCAGCCAGACCCCAGTTTGAACCTCAGCCTGTCACCAGTGGTGCACCCTCAGGAGACTAACTCCCTCTCGGGGCCTCAGTTCCCTCCTGTACAAGGACAGGCGAGCGCGGACTCCAGGGTGCCCAGGGCAGCTGGAGGGATCAGTGGGTACGATATTCTCAGTGCTAACCCAGAGCCCGGGACAGAGAGCAGGCAGTAAGTGTTTGCTGTAGTATAAATGTCCTCATTGCCAACACCATCATCCAGACACCAGAGGACTTTTCTAGAGTGTGGGCAGCGAGACTCATACATGACCATCCAACATTTCAATATGAGTCTCTCTAAGCCAACCATGGGTTTCCCGGGGTGAGTCACGGGCAACGTTTACCCTGAGTGTTGAGCACCTAAGCGATGGAGCCCATGGCCACCATCTCCCTCCTGGAATGGCTTCTCCCTCCGAGGCCCCAGGTGGGAAGGGTAGGGGTGCTCCCTCGGAAGGCCAGGCTGCAACGTGCTGCCGGCGCCCCAGCACTGCACAATTAGGAGTGGCCAAGACCTAGGGAGCCCTCCCAGGGCCATCCCGGCTCTGCCCCCCACAAAGACTGCTTGCTAAAAACAGCTCACTACCTTCTGCAGGGGCGGCAGCTCTGGAAACTTCCCTGCTCCTCAGCAGAATCCCGATCTGGCTCTACAACGGCCTGAGCACCTGGGGAGAGCCTGCAGGACCAAGTCTCCATGTTATTCTAGAAAGTCTGACTTTTGCACCACATCGCTGGCCTCCAACCCTGAGCGCTGAGAAGGGAAGGGGACAGCAATCACCCTGTGTGGCTCCTGGGGGCAGGGGCCACCCAGCAGGGTCCGCCGCCCTGTCTGAGCACCTGCTGCTCGGTGCCTGAGGCCAGTAGGCACCCAGATATTCATCACTTTAATAAACCAAGGGATGAAACTATAACAATAATAGAGGAATGTTTCCAAAAGGAAGACAGTCCCACCACACACAACCCATATCACTTCTAGTTTTTCCATCTGCATACATATTTTTACACATTTATAATACATACATACAAATGTTGCATACATGCAATTTTACATACTGTATACTTTCTCTCAATGCAATATCATAAATAACGTCATGTTCTCAGCCAGCCTTTATCACTAACGTCCGTGGCGCCATAACCCACCCATCATGTGCTGTGCCACGGTGTGTTTAACCATCCCCTTCCCACTGGACAGCGACCTTGTTTTCATTTTTTTTCTGTATTACAGAAAATGCAAATAGCCTCATAGATTCCAGTTTTCTTTTCTACTGAATTATTGTCTTAGGATAGACACCCTTGGAAGGATGGACCCGATGGAAGGGTATCTACCATCCTCGTGTTACAGACAAGGAGAGCGACACCAAGAGGGCGCAGGCACGATCTGCTACCATGAGCGCTCAATAAATGCTTGTGGGACGAATAAATGTGGCTCAGCCATGTGGCGCCCTTAGTGGGTAGCAGAGCCGCAGGCTGCCCCAGGCCAGGCATCTGCCACCTGCCACGAGGTCAGAAAGTACACTTTCTGCAAGTCCGCAGATTGGTGGACCTGCCCCCAAACTCCATTTGTTAATAAGAAATGAGGGCCAAGTTTCCAAGTCCCTTTGGATTCTACAGGGCGGAGCAGGGCCTGCTAAGGAGCCCGAGTGAGGCCCTGCATCTCTCACAACCTTCTTTTCTCATTGCTCTTTCCGAGTCAGGTGAGTACAGTGGGCACCTGAAAGCCGGTGCCTCCCTAAGTGTCACACCCACAGCCCCTCACAGCCTCGCCCCTGGCCCCAGGGTTTTCCAACAACCCAGGCTCCCTCCCTTGGGCTTCTGCACTTGCTTTTCCTCGGATTCCAGCTCTCCCAGCTGTAAGCCCATGGAGCCCTCTTCCCTCTTCTGAGGTCTGTACTAGAATGTCACCTTCTCTGCAAAGCCATCCCGACCCCTCATTTAAAATTATACCACTCGCTGCCCTGGCGCCCTCCCTGCTTTCATTTTCTCCACAGCACTTTCACCACTGAACAGATGATGTATTTTACTTGTTCATTTACCGTCTGAATGTCTCCTCGCAACACGAAAGCGTAAGTTTCACAAAGGCTGTGTTTTTGTCCATTTTGTTCACTGCTATTTTTCCCAGGGCTTAGACTAGGGCCCAGTCCATAGTGGGTGCTGATTAAACACCCACTATGAGAAAATAAACACAATATTATAATATAAAAATACTCTTATTCTGTGCCAGGCATTGTGCTTGACATGGCTCATCTCATGTGAACAACAACCCTATTATAATCTCCATTTTGCAGATGCAGAAACTACTGCCCAGACAGGTTAAGTAACTTGCTCAAAGACACACAGCAAGCCAAGAAGGGAGTGCAGTTTGAATCCGGGCTGTCAAGTGCCAGAACCTGTGCTCTTGCCCACTATGGGGTACCTCACATCTAGAGATAGAAGCTGCCCATGGACCAGCAGAGCTTTCCAGAACAAGGCCAAGCACCCATCCCGTGACAAAAAAGGGGGAAGAGGAGGCAGAAGCAGTGTGCCCAGGCAGTGGCCTCAGGAGCCCCAGGGGAACAGCAGGTCTGACTTTCAGAACACAAGCACCGCCTGGTTTGCAGCCACAAGTGACAAAGGCCAGTTGGCTGTGACAAGTGGGAATGGGGCTTTGACAAGCTGGGTGCTAAGATAACAAATCCTGCCGGACCAGGAAACTGCTTAAACCAAACAGGGCCAGAGAGGAAGTTTAGCTTAAGCTGTTAGATGCCCAAGACAAGGCCTGGTCACTTGAGGCCACCTAAGTCTTTCCCTAAGAATAGTCAGAAGCCCCCTCTGGTGGAGGGGCCGAGGTGGGAGGGGTGCAGGTGAATGAGTGTCCGCTAGTCACGTGGCAGGTCCCAGCCCCCATGGCTGTCTGTGCACAGGTATTGTGAGTAAATGACGTCTTTGGCTTTTCATTTCTTTTTTTTTTCTTTTTTTAAAACTACTTCCTAAAACTCTCAAAATGGTCAGAGATGCAATTGTAAGAGTAGCCTGGTGCTTTGTCTCAAATGTTCACCTCTCATAACCACCAGGCTAACCACACAGAAAAGGTTTCCTGTCCCCTAAAAAGACAAGTTTCCATTCGCTGATGGATTCTTCCTTGCTCTGTTCTGTCCCCTCGGCCAGGGTGAGTCAGGGCCACCAAGGGGAATCTCCCCAGGGATGTGTCACCTTGCTTCTCCTAAGCTTTGCCACCAACACTTAAAATACCACCACCGTGCCTGTAAGTCGGTGCCATCAGGCCCAAGTACTCACTCCCTTTCTAGCCAGAGCTTCAAAGCAAAATTCTCTGAGATGATCAGATAAGAGGCTCCAGCCCACCCCCACCCACAGGCTGCTCCCCCCAAGGCCCTTCTCTCCCACCTTCCTCCTCAGCCAGGACCCCCCTCTTGTTTGCCTTCTTTCTGCAAATGGTCACCTGCTGCCCAGATCCCCATGCCTTGTTACTTGGTCCTGCTCACAACTCTGAGGTACTCCCATGACTTGTGAAAAAGGAGAGATTTTTCAAATGCTTTTCCACCAGCATTATTTCTTCCAAAATGGTAAGTAAGTATTACCAAAGCCTTTCCCGACCTCCTCCTGCCCTGGACACGGCCCAGTGTCAAGCCGATTTCTGAGGGGTGCCGTGAAATGAACACGAATGTGAATTCAGACAATTCTAGATTTGAACCCCACCTCCACCAATTACTGTGTGACTTTGGGCCTTATGTCCTCATCCACAGGTGGGCTCATGAAGTGGGCATTATGGAGAAGTTAACTGAGAGAACTCCTGTGAAAAGCTGGCTACCTCACACCTGGGCAGGTCTAGCTCCAACCAGCCATAACTACGGGTGGGAAGAGATGGAGACCCGAGTTAGCACATTCCCAGGATCTGCCCTTCCCTTCCCATTTAGCAACAAGCTCATACACAAGGAACCCACGTTGCTGGTTAACTCTGGTCAAAGCTGGCCCCTACGTCAACGGCATCAGAGCCCCTGGAGCTCACGAGTCCTTTGGCTTCCTCCAAACAAGATGGCGCCCACCTCTTGCACCAGCCCCACTTCCTGGGCTGCCGTGAGACCACCCCTCACCAGGGGAATACATTCTAAGCTGTCCCAGACACATCTTGAAGCATCATCTCAGACCCCACATCCCCTCTCTGCCCCATCCTATGGGAAGAAAGCCATGAAAAGCACAACGTCCCCAAGTCCACATTCCCCGCAAGAGCCACACACCAGAGTCCCCAGTCGGGCAGGCATGGGTCAGGGCAGAGCAGCCTGGTAAGGAGGGGTTTTCCCATGGCTCCTTCTCAGGCTTGTTTCCCGCAAGTGGGTACCTTGACACTCATACCGCGTATCAGAGCCCCACATCAGAGCTGGCACCTCAGCTCTCAGGCCCCCTTCCCTGGCAGAGGTCCAGGGTGCCCCCGACCAGGCTGAGACTGTCAGGCCTTACATCAGAGAACTGAGTTTCAGTTACCACGGTGAAGGCTGGCGGCACAGAGCACAGCTCGGCACAGATCAAGAAACATTTCCCAGGTCCCTACACACCTCAGTGCAGAGATGAGTCAGCCCTGTGGCCTCACGGCCTTCATTCACACCTCACTAGCACCTTCAATTGGTTTACTCACCCACAGACTCCCCCCGCTCAGCTGACTTTCTGGAGCACAGTACACTTCCCATTCACCCATATCCCAGAACACTGCCTGGCACAGCACTGGGGGGCGAACGGGGTAAACAACTATTTGTTGAATTAATTAGTGCATTAATTCTTCCCCAGGGCCCAAACAGCCACACCTCTGCCGGCCTCCCTGACCTCATGGCCAATCATCCTCCCCCACACTGTGTTCCAGGCACACCAGCCTCCTTCCTGGTCCTCGAACACCCCACGCTCATTTCTGCCCCAAGGGACACGTGGTCCCTCTGCCTGGAACACTCCTCAAAGCTACACCGGCCTTCTGGACTTTCAAGACTCAGCTCAAACGTCCTTTCTCGACCACCTGATGTAAAAGAGCAACCTCCGCCCCATGCCCGCCACCTCCAACCCACTTCTGGTTTTCTTTTTCTCTAACCACTTCTATCAGCTTTGTTCATTCTCTTTCTCCTTCCACTACAGGAAGCCCTCTGTCTTCTTCCCTGCCCCTTCCTCGGTGCCTAAAACAGTGCCTGGCACACAGAAGATGCTCAATGATCGTCACCGAGTGGATGGACAGAAGAGAGCAATAAACAGCAAATTCAAGATGGGAAATGATTTAACCGAAAGATGGCGGAGGGGGAAAGAAAGGCACGAAAGGCCAAAAGGACTTAAAAAAAAATGAGACATTGACTCAGGAGCACAACTTTTAAGACAGCCATCATTCAAAAGGCATAACATGGAGAACAGCTGAGCGACTCCTGTCACTCGTGTGCACACACAGATCCATGCTCTTTGACCCAGTAATTCCACTCCTGGGAGTTATCCCAAGGAAATGAATTCAGAATAGGAACAAAAGTAAAGAGGCGCCTGGATAAAGATGATTCCAGTCACGTTGTTTATAATAGCAGAAATCTGGAAACAACCGAAATGTCCAACGATGCTCTGGCAAATTACATCATATCCACTAGATAGAATATCATGCAGCAATTAAAATGACCAAAAGGAAGATAACAGGGAAACATGGAAAAGTGTTTTAGAATAATGCTAAGTGAGAGAGGGTTAAAAATATATATATATACTGAATTCTTTCTAAGAATTCAACCATCCGGCCTATCTGTATCTCAGTAACTTCTCACAAGAGTCCAAAATAAACCTATTCTTATCCCCTTTTAACAAAACTGAGGTCCAGAGAGCTAAAGAACTTGCCCAAGGTCACAGGGCCACCAAGGAATAGAGTCTGGATATGAAAGTGTCATTCTCTCTCCAGAGCCCAGACGTCCTTACTGTGTGCCTCAACCTCCCACTAAGTGCCCAAGGTGGTCCTTTCCCATAATGACATCATGATTGCATTGGGGAGGCCAAACCCAGAGATCCAAAACAGCCAGCAAAAAGCGATACAGCACCTGAGACACACTTGTAAGAGAAGACAGCAAAAAACAAAACAAAAACAACCAAAAGAAAACCACCTCTGTTGGGGTCAAGAGACCATGGTGAAAAGACATTGCAGAGTGTTTGGCAAAACCCGGCTTTGGGAACGTCTGAGCAGAACCATGAGAGAATAACCTCCAAGGGCAAGGAAGACCCTTTGCAGGTGCTGGATCCAGTTTCCAGGCTGGAACCGCAGAGATGAGGCTTCGCCCAGTGCTCCCGGGGAATACTGCCGCCTGCCTGTACTCTCCGGCTCTTCTCCCCAGGGGCCACGCACAGTGGTGCTCAAAAAACGCTGGCTGAAATAATCTTATCTCATAGTGGGGATAAAGCAACAAGGAAAGGCAGAAGAGGAGATACCAGAGCCATGGAGAAGAGTGCACTGGAAATCAGGACATGTCACAGTGTGACTCTGCTGGGGCTGCTGGCCCTGCCTTGTTAAAGACTCTCATCTCAGTCTCAGGCAGCGCTGCGGGGACAGGGAAGGCACTCTGCCATCTGAGAACGGGTTTCAGGTGCAGCAGGAGATTCCGGTGAGATAGTGAGATGGACTCCCTGCAACGTACAGGCTGCAGAAGCCAGAGCAAGCTTGTCAGGGGGGAAAAAATTGAAACCAAGGGTAAGGAGATTCCTCCAGCCTGCTGAGATAGGTGCAGCTCTGCCTGGAGGCAGAGGGCTGCACTGGAAGACCTCCCAGGGCCACTCTGCTTCCTTGAGACCAAAGCAGGCTTATTTGGAGCATAAATGTTCTAGATGACTCAACACTGGCCAGGGCTGGTTATTGCAGAGGCTGGAGAATCACCACATGGGGGGTCATCATACCATTAGCTCCACTTTTCTACGTGTCTGAATATTTCCATGATAAAGTACAAAAAAATGTAAACTCAGACCCAGGCATTTCACCTGACAATCACCAGGACTTGGCCGGGGCTTTGAGGCTACCCTCCAGAGTCCAGACAAAGTCCATCGGAGTCTTAAAAAATTACTCTGTCCTAACAGATTTTCCAGCTGGAGGAGAGAGGGGTTTGCAAATGCAAGTTGGGTGGTACAGGCAGGTAACTGTAGGACAGCCAGGTAATTAAGTCTATCTGGGTTCAAGTCGCAGCTCAGTCTCTTAGCTGTGTTGACTCTTGAGCAAGTCATTTAACCTACACCTCAGTTTCTTCATCTATAAAATGGGGATGGCAAGAGGACCTTCCTCACAAGGTTCTTGTGAGAAGTAAATGCCACATACACAGCCCCTAGCAAGGGGGCCAGGCACGGAGTAAGCTCGAAGTAAAAGTAAATGTCAGCTATTATGACACATCCATTTTGCAACAGGTATAGATATTCGTTTTGGAAACCACACATCCATTTGACTCAGTGATCTGGGGAAAATGAAATGGGGCAGAACTAGTGCTCTGTTTCTGAAACCTCAGGCAGGGGTGTGGGAGCTGCGACTCTAGTGCACTGAGAGTGGCCCCAGCTAGCCCAGGCTGCCGTAGGCCAAGGGGCCAGAAAGAGCTCCTCCTTTCAAAAAGCCACCACCAGAAACAGGAAGCTGCTTCCTTTCCTCTCCATTCAGAGCCAGCATTTCCTTTTTTGTTTTAAAAAGCATTCCTCGTCTGCAGCCCAGCCCTTCCCCTCCCCACGGCAGCCCCAGGCTCAAACACACCCACAGCCATCTGCATTTCTCTGGGATTGGATTGTTTTCTGCCCACCAAGGGGATCGTGAGGTTCCAGGTAGACCCTGCGTAGAGGGTCTAACCCTAGGTTAAATGCACCCAGGGCCAGGAGGAGGCAAGAGGTGCTGACTCCAGGCAAGCAGGCCTCTCTAGGCAAGTTTTCCTCTTCTTGCAGGAAGGATTAAGTGATAAATGTCTTTAAGTGCTAGTGTAGTTCCCAGAAGACACCCTGCTTCCCTTTGTAAAGCACTTCCCTCAACAAAAGGCAACCTCTCATGACTGGGTAAGTCTACAGGGATACCAGCCTCTCTTTAACCCACCCAATTCTACCTGGAACCTCAAATGAACATAAAAGGTTGGGAACCCTTGCTGCAGGACTTCTCAGAGCCTTTAAAACATGAGTCCTCATCCTCAGGGATCTGAGGGAGGTGGCTGATGCAGCACATTCTCAACTGCCTGAAGCCTTCTTGCACAGGAGCACAGAATGGGCTGCATTAAGTACTTTCAAGGGCCCCCATCTTGGAGGGGCAGGAGTTCTCAAGATAGTGTGTAATGAGTAAGAACACTCAGGTAGCTTTTCAAAAATTACCTGTAACTTTTTTTTCTTATCAGCAAAACTGTGCGCACCATGAGTGAAGCTAGTCCTGCTTATCCATATCAAAACTAAACCCAAATTAATTGGCTAAATTGGAACTCAAAACCTCCAGGAGCCAGGCAGAAGAAAGCCCCACCACTTTTTAAAGCAGCTTATCTCATCAGATCTGCAGAAAGCAAAACCTTTATGATCACTACATTGCCAGTACAAGTCTATAGTATATGCTGTATGAAAAGTTGTTTTTCCCAAGCAGAGCTGGTACAAGTCCACATACTGAATTACACTTTCTTTTCCCTTTTTTTTCTTTTTTAATTTTAAACACAAGTCTTAATTCATTCTTGCAATTATCCTCAGGGTAGGAAAATGGAATGGGGGAGAAAAATGGCAAGCAAGTGGGATGGCTTCAGCTTTGTTATGTAGAAAGGCAATTTCCCCAGTTAAAACACACTATTGCCCATCAAGACCAAGACAACAGAGAAATACAGGTGTATATAAATATATAGGTTTTATTACGTGGCAGCAGTTTGAATGGAGACTTTTTCAAAGCAGATGAGACAGTCATGCCTGGGAATAAATGACGAAGCATTTTCTAATCTCAACAGCTGTCCCCAGGATGTACCTCTGCATCTCCACTGAGTTCTGGAGTGGGGAGAAAGCCAAACTGGACAAAAGACACTAGATTAAAAGGCTGCTCCTTCTAGAAGCAATTGTAAAGAATTTATAATATTGTCTTGACATTGAAACCAACAACAATGGATTGTATAGAATGCAAAATCTGTATGAGTTTTTAAGACAAACACTAGGCCCTTACAGGAGTTAAGTTTTCCCCACTTCGTTTCCAGGCAACTTTTGGTAGAAGGATGAGAAGCCAGTGAAGGTACACACAGTCCAAGACTCAAGACAGCCCATTTGGGATGAGCCAGCCCAGTGGGCAGACTGACTTTCAATAAAGGCCCACTCACAGGATACCCCAGATGTCCCTCCAAAAATCTCTCCAGTCCTCAGAGTCCCTAAGGCATTGGGACAGAGCTAGGAAAGCAAACCATCTGCTTTCTCTTGCAGGAAACTCCTTGAGGTCGAGACCCCATCGTCATAGGAGGGTGGAATTGGCAGGTTGCTGGGTCACGTTCAATCAACAGACCAGGCTCAAGGTGGTATAATGTCTTACTCAAGGGTGCGGGCCCCCAGGTCTGCCTCCCAACTCAGCGCTCCCTTATTAACACCCTTAGTTCTCCCTAACAGTGGGTCCTGGCAAGTCAGTTCCCCCCCAGGCCTTCAGTTTCCTCACCTTTAAGATGGGAGGGCTGAACCAGATGGAAATCCCAAGATCCTCCGCAGCCCTTAGGAACCCACAACTCTACTAAATCAACCCCAAAGCCAGGCACCCAAACAGCTCTCTGATCAACCTGTGTGGTTGGTGAGGAAACCAAGGCTACAGTTAAAGTGCCTTTCATGAGCCTCAAGTGACCGAGGTCTTACCGTTTGGTTGTGTACTGCCCAAAGGCGAACAGGCCCTGGACACGGAGACACCTGAAACCCAGCCCCTCCGTCTGCTCTCCTGGAGCAAGGAAAAGTCCCTCTTCTATTTGGGCAGCCCAGGGCCCTCCCTTTGCTGCAGAAAACCACAACACTAGACACTACAGTCCCTAACACATGACCTAGAATCTCACACACAAGCATCCGCAAAGCTAGAACCCGTAATTCCTGACACATACCTCAGAACTTCAGCCCTGGGACCATGTCCCCTCTCCTTTTTAAACTCTTGGACTTCAGCGTGGCTACTGAGACAGTGGCAAAGGGATAAATATACAAAGGCTGCTCGTTCCTGCTGAGGAGGGGGGATATATTATGCCCTAAAGATTTTAAAGAATCAGACAGACATTAAATGTATTCATACACTTTGACCCAGCAAATTCCACTACTAGTAAGACACTCACCGCAATATGGTTTATAAAAGCAAGACTAGGAAACAGCCCAAATGGCCAACACTGGGGGGTATGACCACACGATGCAGCCACTAATGGTGACGATGTGTATGTATATGTGCTAATGTAAACAGAAGACATTTAAAAGGCAATGCACATGGTATGCTCCATGAAGATACACATGTACATTTGTATGCAAATGCAGGGAATAAAAAGATTGAAAGAATATACAGCAAAATGTTCACAGGAATTAACTCTGAAAGCTGGCATTATGGGTGATTTTTGATGTTGTTCATCTTGTGCTTTCTTTTTTTTTATAGTGAACATATAACATTATGTATTTTTAAAATATTTTAATTAAAAGTAGAAAGTTAAAGAATATATTATCAGGCCGGGCGCGGTGGCTCATGCCTGTAATCCTAACAGTCTGGGAGGCCGAGGTGGGAGGATCACTCAAGGTCAAGAGTTTGAGACCAGCCTGAGCAAGAGCGAGACCCTGTCTCCACTAAAAATAGAAAAAAATTATCTGGACAACTAAAAATATACAGAAAAAAAAATTAGCCAGGCATGGTGGCGCATGCCTGTAGTCCCAGCTACTCGGGAGGCTGAGACAGAAGGATTGCTTAAGCCCAGGAGTTTGACGTTGCTGTGAGCTAGGCTGACGCCACAGTACTCTAGCCTGGGCAACAGACCGAGACTCTGTCTCCAAAAAAAAAAAAAAAAAGAATATATTATCAGAAGAACTGTTGAGAAACAATAAGGTAAATAGCCATTAACAAATTATGAGTAAGTTAATCTCTAGGCAGCCACCCGTTTCTCAGAATAAGACAAGCACGGAGCTGGCTGCATCACAGTTTGCAGATGGAGACCTGCCTTTGAGGACGTGCTGGGCTGGACGACAGGGAAGCAGGCCCACGCCCGAACTCAGAGGCCACACAGCCTGGGTGGCCACTAGTCAGCCCAGAAACCTGGAGTTGAGCCACCAAATGCCCCCGGACTGGCCCTTTTTATTAGAGGCCATTTTCTTGGCCTCAGCAGCTATGACCTTGACCAGAATTCCTCCACGATAGAGAGCTGTGGAGTTCAGAAGATGAGTTCTGAAGACTAGTCCACTCAGGTTCAACCACCCACTAACTCAGAGAGTCTCTTAATCCCTCTGAGTTGCAATGACCTCATCTGCAAAATGGGGAGAAAACCTCATAGGGTCACTGTGAGTGTTAAATGGTACAACATATGCCAAGGGCCTAGCGGTGTGCTCAACACAGAACAGGTGACCAAGAACACTTCTCATTCCATGCCTGCCGTCTCAACTCGAAAGGCATTCCCCTAACCCCAAAGGCACTATGCAGCTTTCCCTCTGAACTGAAGGTAAAAAAAGATCTCAACCAGCCTATTCTGAAAGGATGTCTTTTGTAAAAAGCACAGCTTAGAGGGAGTTGGCCGCAGGCTTTGCTACTTCTCCCCAGCATCACAGGCACTGCCATCGTGGGCCAGCACTTCTGCACCATCCCCCTGCAGACCACAGCCAGCGGGCAGAACCAGGGTACTTGTGGTGTGGAAGAATGCCACTTCCCTGGCTTTTGAGCCAACCCAGACCACTCAGAGGAAAGGACACAACCCTGAAAGGGAAGGAGGCCTTCCCATCGCTGTCCGAACGCAGGCACCCACACCAGCCTGGGCTGCAGATCTGCTAAGGCCTGTCTCCAGCACTCCCAGTCCTTCGGGGCACCTCCGAGGAACACTCGGGAAGTATTCACCGAGGAAAAAGTTGCCAAGGTGAAAGTGGTCACCAAAAGGCACAGTGCCCCAGGTCCACATCCCTATTTAGGAGTCGCTCAGGCAGGGGTCACCGCTGTGGCTGAGAGCAGCAGCACTGAAATGCCACACCCCCAGACAGTGGCTGAGTGGGAAAGGAAAGCCAGGTTTCAGTCCCAGTTCTGCCAGGTATGTGTGACTTGGGAGAAGTCATCAAGACTCTGGGAATATTTCCCATAAAAACAGGAGGTCGGACTGGCCAAAGGTGCAGTAGGATTCCCAATGCATGGCCTGCAAGC
The DNA here is from genome assembly GCA_028533085.1 of Varecia variegata. Classification (NCBI taxonomy): domain Eukaryota; kingdom Metazoa; phylum Chordata; class Mammalia; order Primates; family Lemuridae; genus Varecia; species Varecia variegata. The sequence continues at coordinate 114,256,944 of CM052441.1, forward strand.
TGTGATACTAGAGTCACTACTGTGCACCTGTCTGGCTCCCCCCATTAGATTGAAAGCGCCCCTACAGCCCAAAGACTGGGAGAGCATCCCACCTCCCTCATAACCCTTGCCTGCCAGGGTGGCTGCCGGCTAGGAGCTCAGTAAGCAAATCAATAACAACGGAAGGTCTGTCCAGTGAACGCATGTCC
>CM052441.1:114263180-114282216 GCA_028533085.1 Varecia variegata
TGTCAGGAATGCCTTTGGAGGGGTCCCAGAAAGAACTAGACTACTTTGAATTTGAGGGTCTTCTAACTCAAAGACGGATGTTCCCCGAAACCCCTTATGGAGGCACAAGGATCTAGGGGGTGGGGTGAGGGGACAGACAGTGGTGGCTGGAGCTGGACAGGTGGGGCCCGGCAGGGAGGTCAGCTGCATAGGACAAGGGACCAACAGGGACTCTAAGTCAGCTGGCCAGAGGTGGCGTCCAGGGAAAGTAGACAAAAGCAGGGTGTACACCAGCACCCAGGCCATGAGCCTGCCACACTCCCTGCTCTGTGACTTCATGCAATGGACGGTTTTTCATCTAGTCAGAAATTACAACAAAAACTTCTAAGTGCCACCTCCTGGTGAGAGCTCCCACTTCCGAGTCAGAGTGCTGTCCTTGAACTATTTCAGTCTCATTGCTCTAGAATGAAGACCAAGCGCCTTAGTGTGGCCTTTAGGCCCTGCGTGACCTGGCCCCTGCCCACCCCCAGCCTGGTCTGGAGCTGCTCTCCTGAGTGCCCTGTCTCCTCCAGACATGCTGGCCTTCTGTCTTTTTCTAGAAGGCACGGTGTCCCTTCTCTTCTCCATCACAGTTTTTGCTGCGGGAACTCCCACCTCATTTAACTCCACAACCAGTCCCTTCGCTGAATAATGCCACCTACTCTAAGGGGCTGAGGTCAAACGCTACCTCCTCCAGGAAGCCCTTCTGGATACTCCAGACCAGGCCTGTGTGTTTCTCTTTCATAGCACCCACAACGATTGTACTTTAATGACTGTCATTTAACATTGGAATCCCCTGCTAGACTGGAAGCTCGGTGGGGGCAGAGCTGTGACCATCTTGTTCACCACCAGACCCCCAGGACCCTCTAGAGCCTGGCACAGAGTGAGCACTAAGGGAGTATTTGGAGAGAGAGAGGAAGAAGGAGGGAAGGGAGGGATGGAAGGAAAGAAGGAAAGAAGGAAGGGAGGGAGGCAGGGAGGCAGGAGATCCCTGAGAAAAATAGCATTCTTAAAATGATGAAACATGATTAATTAAATCAGGCACATAAATAGCGGCCCATATGTCAAGGTTCTATTTGTTCTGTGACAGTGTAAAAACTGCACATTTTTTATCAAGACGGAAAAAAATAAACAAACAAAAAAACATGTGCACCATCTCCTAGTGACACCTTCTGCCACTTCGCCAGGGTGAGGCCCCCTGAGAGTTCTGTGCAGTGAGGAGGAGCAGGGCGGCCTCCGTGGAGACACACCTGGTCCGGCTTTCGGAACTGGGACCCAGGAGCCAAGCTGGAGGTCAGGATGCACAGGAAAGGAGCTCAGATGTGGAGGAACTATCCCTTCTGTGCGGGTACTGGGTTTGGTGGTTGGCTTGTTTAATCCTCACAGTAAGTCTGTGAAGTAGGATTTATTAATATTGTCCCATTACATAGATGGAGAAACTGAGCTTCAGCAGGTTAAAGAATTTGATTAGTGTCACATAGCTTAATAAGGGACAGACCTACAATTTGTACCCAGCCCTACCTGACCCCACCAACTATACTCTTTTCTCCCTGTAGCTTCTGTGAACAAGAGGCAGAGGTCCTGCTGGCAGCTGTGGGTACATACAGTGGCTTTGGAAGTCAGAGTGATGACAGGCAACACCTGCTGTTTCTGTCTGTGCCACAGCCCTCCCCGTTCCGGCGGTGTGACCCTCTTCCTGTGTGGTGCCGGCGAGCTGACCCTGCCCTTTTCTCACCCCAGCTCCCAAAGATAGATACATGCCCCCATCAGAACACCCATCCCCACATCCACAGCTATTGGTTCAGGAGTAGGCACGTGACCAGGCAGGGCCAATCAGAGGCCTTCCCTGGATTTTTGTGCTGAATCTATCAGGAGAGATGGTCTTTTCCACTGAGGTTCTAAGTGATTTCAAAACAGAATTGCGGCTGCCATGGGACATCTTTCTTGCCACGTGAAAAAGACCAGCTGTGGACACAAACCAACAGAGGGAAGGAAGCAGAAAGGAGATGTGGACAGAGACCACCTTGAAAGCCTTGTCTGAGCTCTGGATCCAGTCATGTCTGAACTGCCCTTGGACTTCCCAGATGCACAAGTTAATAAGTTCTCTTTTTTATTAATACTTGAGCAGGTGTATGCTGGAGAAAAGTAGGCACACCTGGATGGAGAAGATGAGAGGGTCGAGTAGGAGCTCAGCAAGACCTAGAACTGTCCAAGTGACATTGAAGGGGATGGGGAGGGGAAGCAGAATCTACTGACTTGATTTGGGACCATCTTGTCAACCACCCACCAGCCTGCTGTGTGACTTTGTACCCATGGTGTACTCTGATCTCAGGCCTGCCATCTGCAGAGGGATGTACTAATTTGCAAACTAAGGCAGAGACTGCTTGTTCCTGGGAAACTGCAGAGAAATAGGAAAATTTCCAGTGAAATAAATATAAAGAGATCTTTCCCAATCTGGAGAGGGAGGAGGGGCCGCCATTACTGAACACCTAGTGTGTGCCAGGCATGCACGCGAGGCGCCTTACCTGCTTAGTTGCAAGCTACTAAACTGAAGGTAAGGATCCAGGGCTTGACGCTCGACACATGTCACTCATTCAAAAAGGAAATATTTTTGGAATGAAAGAAACACTTATGCCAGTCGACTCTCACAAGAGTCCAGTGAGAAGAGAGTCAGAGACAAGGAGACTGATGCTCAGGGAGGGCCAGAGATTCCTGCAAAGCCACATAGTTGGTAAGTAATCAAGGCAAATTCAATGCACCTTTCAGGCCCGAGAACTTGTGCATTTTTGCCATAGTCCGGGACTGACTGAAGCCATCGGCTCCGCAGGAAATGCCCACAGTGGGAGCCTCTGGGAACCTGCAGCAGAGGAGGTGGAAAGAACAGGTTGAATTGCATGACTTACAAAAATAAGATGGAAAGAACTAGATGACAAAGGACGTATAACTGTTGAAACAGAAGTGACACCCGGGAAAGGGTTGGAAGGAAGCTTTTCTCTAAAACTCCTGGCCTTGAGGATGGGACTTTTGCTGGTGTGAGGACAGAGATGGACGGCAGGAGAAAGTTAGGACAGAAAAGGGGAAGCTTCCTCAAGGGCAAGAGTAAGGAAGCCGTGGGCCAGGAGAGAGGGAGACTTGCAGACTCTGTGTGGAGAGCAGTGTGCAGAGGCTGCTGGCCCAACCTGGGAGCTCTAGACTCTAGGGTCGGCCAGCCCCGGGTTGGAATCCTGGCTCAGCCTGTTACTAACTGTACGACCCAGGGTTACTTTGTTCAGAGCCTCCACTGTCATCTGAGAACGAGCACAGTTCTCCATCAGAGCCTGGGACAGTCTCCAGCAGGTGTAATAAGGACAGCAGAGATGCTCCAACCTTGTGCCTGGGACTTGCCCTGGAGAGGGAGGAGGCCTCTTCCACTCCCCACCTTCCTCTCAAGCAGGGCTGGGACAGGTGGGGGACAACTCTCTACTTGCAGAGGTCCCTAGAGTGGAAGGGGTGGGGGGATGGGAAGCCCAGGCGCTTTAGCCCTGAGCCTTGTCTAAAACATTTATCTGAGACTTTGGAAAATTTTTCTTAGGACAAAAAATAAAAATACTAACTTCAAAGCTTCCTTGTTTTCTATGTTGAGAGAGGAAAAGTCTTAAATGAGCCTTTGTGCCACGGGTCCCTCTTGTTTTAGAAGAAACACCCCTAGGGACCTTGGCTGGCCAGGGGTTGGACCAGATCTTTTTCTGGAGTGAACCAGGACCAGCCGTAAAGACTGCCTTGAATGGGCACAGATGGGAATTTTGCTACGTGGTATTATATTTAGGAACAAGATTTTTCTCCCCCTTGGTATAGAGGTATGGACTGCACTACTTTGAAAATTGTTCCTGGGAGAAGAGCGTATGTGTGTGAGCACGTGAGTATGTGGATAAGGCGTGTGGGTGGCACCAGTGGCATGTACGAGGCATGTGCTGGGAGTGGGAGGGTGTTTTCTGTCCAGGAGACCAGGCCCTGTCTTCATCTCCTGTTGGTGATGGACGTCTTCGGGACCGGGCGGGGCCCACTGAGCCCCCTGGAGTCACTCCAGGAAAAAGCTCTCAGGCTTTGGTTCATGTGTGTTTGCAGACACCCGGATTCTTCTAGATTGTCCTGGGATGGGTAGAGTTTTTGTTTCTTGACGTGAGCAGCCACCAGTCCTTTGACCAGTCGTTCTAGAAAAGGGCAAATCTAAGGGTAGAGAATGCAGATCCAAAGCAGGAGCTAGAGGTCAACCTCCCCATCTGGGAAGGAGGAAAAAGGGCAGCTGCTCAAGAGGGTGAAGGAGGCCAATGGGGGATGGGGTGGGACTTTTGGCAAGGCTGCCCCTGGAGCAGTCGTTGCTGCCTTGCAGTTTCAAGTCTGCTTCGCCAGCCTTGCAGTTCCTCCTGCTGCTGCCAAGTCCTCAGGAACAACGCTGGGTTGACCATTGCAACCCAGTCTTTGCTGCAGGGTGTTAAAGGACAGCCAGTGTCCACGCTTGGGGCAGACCCATGGAGGTGCTAACAGCTGTCCCCACGGGCCTCCTTCTCTGAGGCCTCTACAGTGGTGCAGCATCATTTCAGGAGAGATTGGCAGCAAAGTGACAGAGGTCCATGTGGAAGAGAGTGACTAGGGAGCCAGGTCCCAGTGTGGTCACAGCCTCCAGCCTTGATAGAGGGGAACTAGACAGAGACGAACTCCCTCTGCCCTCAGTCCTGGGGGGGACAAAGCTGAAAGCTGGAGCCTACATCCCAAACACAACGGTACAGACTAGCCACTCATGAGCTGTTTCATATATCGATCAGGACTCCTTCATTTGCAAAGGACCCAATTTATATTAGCTTTGGATGAAAAAGACATGTATTGGCTCATGTAGCCAAGAAATTTGAGGGATTCAGGCATGGCTAGCTCTAGTAGTGTCGTGGGACTCTGTGTCTCTCTACCTCTCAGATCCACTTGCTTCTGCTTGACTTCATTCCCCAACAGGCTCTTACTCCATTGGAGTGACAGGTCTCCCAAGAGCTCCAGGTTTACAGGGCCTTAGAAGTTGTAATTCCAAAGAGAGAGACTCTCTGTTCCAGAGTCCGTGATAAAACTTTCATAAGGATGTAAACCCATGGTGTTTAATACAGAGAGATAGATAAAGCATGTCCTCCAATCATAATGAACACAACTAGGGCGTAGATCTTGGCTTCTAAATGCAACTCTATGCCAAAAGGAACTAGAAAGCCTTAGAGAAATGGCCATTCCAAGGCTGAGCCTGGGAAAGGACAATAAACACCCAAAATATCTTATTCAACTAGAAAACATAGAAGCACTTAAAGAAGGACAGGGACACATTGAAAGGACACGGAAGCTGGCTTGGAGGAGCCTCCACTAGCCAAATCTGGGACAATTTTAGCATCAAAATAAATAATAGAAATAATAGATTATAACCTACTGGATAAAACAGGAATCATTGAGTCCTTACTGATATAAATAAGTCAACATATAAATTGAATGCTTCATGGGAAATAGGGTATTTACCTTGTTTCAAAGTAACTCTCCTCAAAATACTTATTAATTACAAAAGAGAAAGAGTAACTTCCCCGTGGGGAAGCCTGGCCAACCTCACCATCATCCAGCGACCAAGTGAGCGCATCAGTAATGGGGCAAATCAAAACGACACCCTGCCAGGATGCAAAGAAAAGGACACAGCTGCATTTCTGGGATGTCCCTGCCAGCGACACAGAATCTGAATCGAATCAAAAGGAAACACCAGACAAAGCCATTCTACAAAATAGCTGGCGGCTCATCCTTACGGGGCTGAGGTCATGAGAGGCGAGAAAAGATCAAGGAACAGCTCCAGACTGCCTGTGTGATTCCGAGCAGACCCTTTTGCTGGAGGGAATACTCCCGGGACAGTTGTGAAGCCAGGATGCAATCTGAGGATTGGACGATAATACCGTACCAGCATGAGTCTCCTGGTTTTCACAGCTGGTGTAGTGGAATGGCTTTGTTTGTAGGAAATACACGCTGAAGTTTGTATTTGGAGGTGACGGCATTGTGTCAGCAAACGTATTCTCAAATGGTTCAGGGGAAAAAGGTTTTTGTACAGTACTTGGAATTTTTTATAAATCTAAAGTTGTTTAAAAAAATTGTTTTTATATACCTCTAAAAGGATTCTGATTGATCCTGCGTAGGTCACACATCTACTCTAGACCAATTGCTGTGCCCAAAGGCTGAGGTTTTCTTGAGTGGCCACTTTGGATGGTGTGTCCACGCCCGAGAGAGACGGGAACCTGGGTTAGGGGACAGGCAGGTGGAGCGACAGCCCATAAGGCTCAGATGGATTGAAAAACAGCAGTTTCCTGGCAGAGTGGATTCAGAACAGACAAAAAAGCAACATCTGTCTACCTCACTTAGGGTACACTGTTATTATTAACGCTGGGAAAAGAGTCATTTAAAAGCAATTAAACCTTTTGACTCAGTAATTCCATGCTTTGATAATCTATTATTAACATATATATATATATATATATATATATTTTGAGACAGAGTCTCACTCTGTTGCCCAGGCTAGAGTGCTGTGGCATCAGCCTAGCTCACAGCAACCTCAAACTCCTGGGCTCAAGCAATCCTACTGCCTCAGCCTCCTGAGTAGCTGGGACTACAGGCATGTGCCACCATGCCTGACTAATTTTTTCTATGTATTTTTAGTTGTCCAGCTAATTTCTTTCTATTTTTAGTAGAGATGGGGTCTTGCTGTTGCTCAGGCTGGTCTCGAACTCCTGAGCTCAAACGATCCTCCTGCCTCAGCCTTCCAGAGTGCTAGGATTACAGGCATGAGCCACCGCTCCCAGCCCTATTAATATATTTTTAAAAAATAATCCCAATATGGAGTGAGGGAAGCTCTGCATTCAGAGATGTTGGTTGCAGTGTTATCTAGGGTACTGAGCAACTAAAGGCCACCTGTTAGTCCCAGTATGGGAGACAGGCTGAGGAACACTGGCCCATGGCCAGAGGGCTGCCCAGCTCTGCAGCCATTGGCACACGGCCCGTGGGCCTCTGGGTGTCCTAAGTGTAGGGCTCTGCCTTTTCCCACTCAGCTGAGATCATCTCAGTGCACCCAACTTGTCCAAGCCACTCAGCACCCTGTGGCATTAGCTGCCAACCCCTCACACCACTGTCACCTTCTTTTCTGCCTTGTCCAGGGCTGGGTGCCTCTCTAGGCTAGAGAGAGGGGCAGGGTGCCAGGGGTGTGCCCCCTCCATGCTCAGCCACTTGGGCTGGAGCCCAGTGCCTGTGGTCACAACATGAAAGCAACACACTATCATTATAATCATGACGATGACAATGATGACGATGATTATAAACTTCACTGAGTGTGAAACATGCCAGGCGCAGCTCTAAGAGCTTTCCTATGGTAATTCGTTCAATCCTGACACTATCTCCACAAAGTAGCTGCTATTTTTCTCCCCTTTTTTCAGATGAGGAAACTGAGGCATCACACAGCTGGAAAAAAAGCCTAACGTACTATCTTGCAAACACGTACAGACCATTCCGTGAGCTCCTGCCCTGGGAAGTTCTTCTGAATTGACTCAGCTATTCTCTCCAATCTTCCAGCACCAACTTTGACCCATGTTTTCAATACTAAACATTTATGGAGGGCAAGTTGGAGAGACATTGTAATAGGTACTTGGGGTACAGAAGTGAAAACAGGTCCTGATGTCGAGGTTTCCCAGTCTAACAGCGTATATGGACGTGAAGACAAACAGTCCAGTCCAGGAGATGTTGGAAGTTGAGGTTTGGACAAAGGTCTGTGGAAAACCGATGAGGGTGCTCAGCCTACCCTGGAACCCAGAAAGGCAGAACCGAGGTGGAGCTGGCTTTGCCGGGTACTGGGAGTAGCAGGGCTTTGCTGGAGGAGGCACACGTGGGCAGAGGCGTGGCACTGTGCAGAAAGCTTGGTGATTCTTTAATACCACTCTGCACCATTCTTTAGACGGTTGGTTGGGTCAATGAAGTCCAAAGGAATGTCCAGATGTTTTCACTTTGCTGAAATGGTTTGTACTAGAATTTATTTTATACGAGCAAATCCTTGCCTTGAGCCTGAAAAGCTCTTTGTTTCATGGGAATTTGGGGCTATTTTTGAAAAATGTGCCATGGGAAATGTCCCATATGCATCTCTTTTTTTGCTCACGTGCAAGTTCTGCAGAACTTGTGGCCATGCAGTGGTCTGATGGCTTGCGCAGCACGTGGTTTGGAAGGGCTGGATCACAGTGCAAATGGGCGGCAGTGGAGAGGAACATGGAAAAGAGAACCCTAATTCCCCGACGCATGAAGTGTGACTCTTGGGAAGCAGCTCAACCTCTCGGATCCTCAGTTTCCTCATCTGTAAAAATGTGCCTTTCTCCTAAGGCGGTAGGGCCAACTGAATAAATAAGATAACACAGCAAGCTTCTGGATTGCAGGTTGCATGCTGCAGAGGGCATTCTGGCCTTGTTGGAGGAGAAGTTGGCTCACAAGCCCCTGATCTGCCTTGCACCCCTGAGACTTAATAGTCTCAGCCTGCACAGTCACAGGAGAGACACAAAGAAGGTGAGCAGTTAGGATTCCTGCTGACAGCCTGGCTTAGTCTGTTTGTGCTGCTATGACAAAACACCTGAGACTGGGTCATGTATAAAGAACAGGAATTTTTTGAAGACAGAAAGGAAGGAAGGAAGGAAGGAAGGAAGGAAGGAAGGAAGGAAGGAAGGAAGGAAGGAAGGAAGGAAAGAAGGGAGGAAGGAAAGAAAGAAAAAGAAAGGAAAGAAGAAAGGAAGGAAAAATTTTCTCACTGTTCTGAAGGCTGGGAAGTCCAAGATCAAGGCGCCAGCATTTGGTGACTGGTGAGGGCCTTCTTGCTGCGTCCTCACCTGGTGGCAGGTAGAAGGCACAAAGAGGCCTCGCCAGTTCCCTCCAGCCTTCAACAGGACACTAATGCCATCCATGAGGGTGGAGCCCTCATGGCCTAATCACCTCGTAAAGGCTCGGCCTCTTAATACTGTTGCATTGGAGCTTTAACTTTTAGCATGAATTTTGGAGGGAACACAAACACTTAAACCATAGCAGGGCCCCAAAGAACCAGCCAGCTTCCAACCCAGCCTGGCTCAGCCCTGTGGGGACTTTCCAACTCTTGCTCCTATCTTTTTCCCCCGTCCTGCTCCATGCTTTCCTTTCCCTCACCTCTGCCCTCCTCCGCTCTGGCCGGGAAAGTGAAATGCAGCTTGGACAATGACAGAGGCTAAAGGCAGGACAATATGATAAAAGGGCTATTAGTGTTTTTGCTGGTGTTTCTTTTCTCACAGAGGGGTTCATTTCTTCACCATCACCATTCCATCTTCTGAGCCTACTCAGGGGTCATCAGCGGCAGCTAGATAATCAGTTCTGGGAGACAGAGTCCTAAGACAAGCATAACTTACCCAGAAGAATTTATGTGTGAGATTCAATCAAAATGATTTCCATGTTCTATGAATAGATGTCTATATGGGGGAAAAAATGAACCTTTATCCTGAGCTCACACCATACAGAAAAACTAATTCAAGACAGATCACAGACCTATGTGTAAAAGACAAAACTATAAGGTTTCTAGAAGAAACCATAGGAGAATATCTTCTTGACCTTGGAGTAGCCAAAGATTTCCTTAGGCAGGATGCTAAAATGTTAAACATTTTAGAAAAAGGTTAAATTTGTCATTATCAAAAAATAAAAGCTTTAAAAGACACAATTAGGAAATAAAAAGGCACATCACTCTTCACTGGGAGACTGGGAGAAAATATTCACAAGAGATACATCTAACAAAGGACTTGTATCTGTAACATATAAAGAGCTTCTATAAATCAATAAAAAAGACAAACAATCCACATTAAAAATGGACAAAGGACTTAACCAGACATTCCTCAAAAGATATATGAATGGCCAATAATCAAATGAAAACGTCCTTAACATCTTTAGTCATCAGAGGAATGCAAATTAAAACCATAATGAGTTGCCACTTCAAAGCTTTGCGCATGAATACAAGTAAAAAGACTGACAATTTCAAATGTTAGGCAGACGGAATACTATGCAGCAATAAAAAGGAATTAATTACAGCTATCTGTGACAACATGAATGAATCTCCAAAACATTTTATGCTGAGTGAAAGAAACCTTCCTTACACAAGAATACACACTATATGATTCCATTTATACAAAGTTCAAGAATGGGGAACATTATCTCTAGTGATAAAAATCTGAATGACGGTTGCCTCTGGGGAGTGAACTATGGACTGGAAAATGGTACCAGGGGACTTCCTGGGGGGATAGAAATGTTCTATATCTTGATTTGTGTGGCAGTTATATTGGATGGCACTTTAAAAATCTGTAGTGTTGGCCAGGCACAGTGGCTCATGCCTGTAATCCTAGCACTCTGGGAGGCCAAGGCAGGAGGATCTCTTGAGGTCAGGAGTTCTAGACCAGCCAGAGAAAGAGTGAGACCCTGTCTCTACTAAAAATAGAAAGAAATTATCTGGCCAACTAAAAAACATATATAGAAAAAATTAGCCGGGCATGGTGGCGCATGCCTGTAGTCCCAGCTACTTGGGAGGCTGAGGCAGGAGCATTGCTCAAGCCCAGGGGTTTGAGGTTGCTGTGAGCTAGGCTGATGCCACGGCACTCTAGCCTGGGTGACAGAGAGAGAGACTCTGTCTCAGAAAAAAATCTGTAGTGTTTTATTGTACGTAAAATATATGTCTATAAAAAACAGAATAGATTTTTTTTAAAAAAATTAAGACTCCCAAGTCCTGAAAGACAGACAAATAGAGAGATGCATTTATTATACATAGTGCTCAACTATTTGCAGTACAATTTCATATCCATGGTCCTCATACCCAAAGTCCTTACTGGGGTCTTACTTTGTCCTGAATTCCTACTGTTCCCCCCCACCCCCGGGTCCCTCTGCTCCAACCCCTCTGACTGCTAACCATTCCTCAAATAAGCCGGACACGTTCCCATCTCAGGGCTATTGTACTTGCAGGTCTCTCTGTCTGGAATCCTCTTCTCTCAGTGGCTGGCTTCCTCCTTCTCCACCCGCTGTGCTGCTCAGATGTCACCCGGTCACAGAACAGCACACACATCCTGCCTTGTCTCTCTCTTTCCCTCTCCTTTTCTCCATTACCCGTTATCCCCCCCACCCTGACAATGTTCATATTTATTTGCTTACTGTCTGTCTCGTCTTCTAGAATGTCTACTCCGCAAAGACAGGGACTTTGTTTTGTTCACAGCTATAACCCCAGTACCTAGACAGTTGTTAAATATTTGTTCTCAGTGGGCTTTTGCAGCAACCCTGGGATATTTTTGGAGATTGTAAAGTGTAAAAAGGATAATGATGACAAACAGAAGGCCTGACACACGATAGATAGTCAATAAATGTTAGTTCTTTTCTCTCTCAAACTCTTCTCTGGGTGTGTAGGCAAGGATTTATTATTTCCCCCCATTTTTTTATTTGGGAAAATAAAGTTCTGAATGGTTTAATGACCTTCCTAAGGTCACATAACAAATGGCAGGTCTCAAATTTGAGTCAGGGCCTTTCGATCCCAAATGGCCCTTAAGACAGACAACAGCCATCAGTTAAATGGCCAGACTATGCAATGCGAGGCAGAGATGTTAGCGCAAGGACTAATTTGTTGAGCACTGTTGGGCATTAACTCCCCACTCCCCGCTTCAGTTTCATACCCGGAGACTTATGGCAGGATGCATATAACTCTCTATTAACCTTGTGGGTTAGGAAGGAGGCCTGTTGGTGTTATAGAGAAGCTGAAGGCATTTGACACCTGAACACATCACTTGTCGTCTTTTGACAGCAGACATACCTCCCAAATTACGTGTGACCTCAGCTACATTCATATGAATTTGCACATCAAGACCATGTGCTCCACTGTTTGCAGGACACAGATTAGGGTGGTGGGATGAGGGAGCAGGGAGGAGCTCGGATGATTGAGGGCGGCCAACAGGAGAATAGGTTCGTGCCGTAAAGTCTAAGAGCACGTTCTCCAGGGTAGAAAATAGCAGATCCCTGCGTGAAATACATAGCGCTGCGATTGGACCTGTTCGGCATCTGATTCAGCCGTTGGCACATCCCAGCTGGCCTCTCACTTCCTCTTCCTACCCTCTTCACCTCGCGTCACTTGCCCTGGCCCATCTGACCTACCCCCCAAGTTCCACTGATGACATCACTTCCCTCCAGGCAGATCGAATGTTCCAGACCTCTCTCCCCACCTCCAGCAACTGTGCCTGGGACTCTCCTCCCAGCCTGAACCAGGTTCTGGGGGCTTTGCTCCTAGTGTAGACCCCGAGAGCGATTTAATATTTAGCAGTGGAAACCCCAAGGCTCGGGAGGACTCTGCAATGCAGGTACAGGTGGGCATCTCTTTCTAAATCTGACATTCATTTTTAGGGGGAGTCAAGAACCCTTTTGGGAATCTGATAAAAGCTATGGACCCCTTTCCCCAGGGAAAAGCACATTCACACAAGAATTCAAGAATTCCTGTACCCGCTGAAACCCAGCCACAGAAACAGAGTTAAGTACATCTGCTTTAAGGCTTCAAAACACCCCATTTTTCAGAGCCTTTGTTATATTCCTTAAAACATCCCAACGATTCAACGCTTTTCAACCTTAGGGTGGTTGGGGGAGCTCCTCCTCTTAATTATAGAGGAGTTTGCGTTGGGAGGAGGCAGCTCCACTGGTAAATGACGCTTAGGACCTGACTGTGAGAATGAAGACGAAAAGAATAGCTCAAGTCTCGTGTTTGCCAGAAGGAGAAGGAACACGGCGTCCTCACGCTCAAGGCTTGTTCTAAACTTAGCCAGCTCCCATGGTTCCAAAGTTGGCAAAATGAGCTCCCGCACTCCTAATAAACATGCCGCCGTGCAGTGACTCACGGAGACAGCAGCCACGTGCGGGATGTGGCTGCTTCAAGCAAGCCAGACGGGGACCATGGCTGGCCGAATCTCTTGACACGGCAGGGACGGCCAACGCAGGGCCGGGAAGGACAGCCTGGGTGCCAGTCCAAAGAGCCAGGCGGGCTCACCCACGGCAGAAACCAACTTCCCATCGGGGGCTGGAGAACAAGCGGAGGGACCTGGGGGAGGTCACACAGTGAGGGAGCCATCGTGGGGACTTCGTCTGATGGGATCATGCCCCTCAGAACATAGAACAAGAGAGACAACAGTGCCATGTGGGTACAACCACCACCTGAGAAAGACGGCCTTGCTAGATGGCAAGTGATTTCTCTCTCCATGACCTCAGACAGGTGGGCGTTAATAGAAGGTGGCTTTTAGTAGGAGAGACAGGCCGGGTGCAGTAGCTCATACCTGTAATCCTAGCACTTCGGGAGGCTAAGGCAGGAGGGCCGCTTGAGCCTAGGAGTTCAAGACTAGCCTGAGCAACATAGTGAGACCCTATCACTACAAAGGAAAAAAAAATTAGCCACACCTGGTGGCAAGTGTCTGTAGTCCCAGCTACTCCAGAAGCTGAGGCAGGTGGATCCCTTGAGCCCAAGAATTTGAGGTTGCTGTGAGCTATGATGACACCACTGCACTCTAGCCTGGGCAACACGACAAGACTCTGTCTCAAAAAAAAAAATAAAAAGTAAAATAAAAATGAATAAATAAATAAATAGAAGGAGAGACAGGTAATGCTCCTCTGTCCTGCCTGGCTCTGCTATGGTCAGGATGCCCTGGTCAGGCTGTGCCAGGGGCCTGTGATCAACTGGAGGCACTGTGCTCCTGTAGGGTGTGGATGGACGTAGGGTTCCCCATTAGATGGTGACACAGATGAGTGGGCGTAGTGGGTATCTCTAAGGAGCCGGTGGGCTGTCCAGTGTGTCAAACTCCCTCTGCAGAGGCTGGGACAACCCCACAGGAACACCAGCCACAGTGGGATAGGGAGGGCGTCCTGGAGGGGTGCTGAGGGTTCCTTACAGAAGTCAGGAAGAGTGTTCATCTGAGCAGCAAGTAGAGGTCATAGCTGGGAAGTGGAGCACCCAGGGAAGTCAGAGGGCCAGATGAAGTGGGCCCTGCTGGGCGTCATAGCCAAGTGGCTCGTCACATTTCATGGGACCAACAGGAGAGCTAAGGCCAATGGGAGGAGCTCTCAGAAATCAGTGCAGTGTGAGGAGGGGCATCCTGACAGCCACAACTGTCCAGCAATGAGATGGGAGGCAGTGAGTCCCCTGGCACTGGGACAGCAGAGCACTTGGTAGGGAGAGAGGAGAACAGAATCAAGCATCAAAGTCCATTCCAACCTTGACAGCCTTTAGCCTGGATTCCTCTGGAAGCCTCGTTCAAAACTGGGAAAGCCGTGGCCCAGAAAGACTGAACACTGCACCCAAGGTCACACAGAAATGCAGCAGAACTGGGAACAAACCCATGTCTGCTCCTCTCCAAGCTCCAGACTTTCCCAGCTGGTTTCCCAACTGGTGTCCCAGCCTGCACTAATTTAGACTGGCTCCCTTGGCCAGGACAGAGGGCGCTTACAGGACGGGCGCAGCAGCACCGTCTGCTGGTGCCCAGGTGAGGCTGGTACCCGAGCGCCAAAGGCCCTGTCCTCGCTGCCCAGGTTTGAGGAGTTCAGCACGCCTGTCAGCTCATTGCCACGTGCACAGATAAATAGGGATAAAAATGCGCTAGACACTCACTCACCCAGCCCTGGCTGTGTCCCTGAGCCCATCAGGAGGGAATGTCATTGTGCAGGGCACTTACCCTAACTCTGGCTCTCTTTGCAAAGAAAACCATCTTGACCTCACTGAGGAGTGGGGTGGGGGAGTGTTCAGGGTCCACAGGAGAACCTGGTCCCCCAGGCTACCAGCGGGACCCTGCTGGCGTGGCTTAGATTTTTGTTTCCCAAAGTAAATTCCTTAAAACACCAGTCCTTCCAAAAACTCCTCGAGGAAAGGCTTTTGGGGTTTTTTGGTAACAGCTTTATTAAGATATAATTCACATACCATACAATTCACACATTTAAAGTGTGCACTTCGATGGTCTTTAGTATCCACAGAATTATGCAACCATTGCCACAATCAAGTTTAGAAACTTTTATTACAAACAAAAGGAACCCATTATCCTATAGCTGTCACCCTCCAAACTTTCTCTTTCCCCCTTCCCCTGACCAGCCCCAGGCAACCAGAGTTCTACTTCCTGTCTCTATAAGTTTCTTATTCTGCTCATTTCATATGAATAGAATCACATTGCATGTGATATTTGTGTCCGACTTCTTCCCCTTAGGGTAATGTTTGCAGGGTTCGTTCATGTTGTAGCATGTGTCCATACTTCATTCTTTTTGATAACCAAATAGTATTCCATTGTATACCACAATTTGATTATCTGTTCATCAGTTGAGAAGCATTTGAGTTATTTCCATCTTTTGGCTACTATGATTAAGAAAAGGTTTTGGATTCTCTACCTCCCCTGGCTTTGAGCACAGGGTTTCTGTCACAAATCCTCTTGCTGCTTCGAGCAGAAACTTTTGGCACCAATTTTACCCTTACTCACACTTGGATTAACAGCAAACTCTAATTTCCATGCCAACTCATTTCCCGCCCTTCAGGGAGCCTGGTAGGAGGCCCTGACTAGGCCCTGCCCCCCACATCCAAGCAAGAGTGAGGCTGGAGCAGTCGCACGTGGTGCTGACAGACTCGTCAGGAAAGAGCCCAGGACACTGAGTGCAGGCCTGGAGGGCAACTCACCCAATCCCCAGTCCCCACAGTTTGGGAGATAAGCAAAAACTGAGACCTGGAAAAGGGCCTTTGGTTGCCCAAGGCCACAAAACTGTCCTCACACCATTGTACTGACCCTCCGTTGCAGTCGGCCCCTAGAGGCTTGGGTAGGGAGGTCCAAGGTGCCCTGCCAGCCTTGAGGCCCCAAGGGACCCCTACCTGCCCAGCAGGAGCTCTGAGAGCCCTCCAGCTGGAAGGATCTCAGGAAAAGGGAGAGGAATAAAACGACTTTGACTCTCCCGTGCCGCCGGTTGCCTTTTGATGGCTTGCCTGGGAAGAGGCAGGACCCAGCTGCTGGGCCTCCTGCCAGGCTCCCTGAGGGTGGGAAATGAGTCTGCATGCACACAGAGTCCACCGTTACCCCAGGCATGAGTAAGGGCCAAACGGTTGCCAAAAAGAGGCTGCTTCTGCTCAAAGTAGCAAGAAGGACGGTGAGAGAAGCTTGCACTGAGACACCAGAGCCGGGACCCCTTCCCCACCTCACTGCTGTCGGGCCCCGTGACCTTGAACAACCCGCTTAACCTCCTGGCGTTTGGAAATTCCACCCATCACCTTGGACAGACACATGTTTCTGTGCTTGTTCATTCATTCGTCCAACAAGCATTTCTTGGGCATCGGCTCCCTTAGGAAGGGATGTGTGGTGGGAGGAGAAAGGCTTGGGAGTCAGAGACCTGGATTCCAATCCTCATCTGCTACTTATGAGCATGTGACTGTGGGCAAATCATTTAATCTTTGTGTGGCTCAGTCTCCTCATCTACAAAATGGGGGTAAGAATACTTTCCCTCACATGGTGGATATAAGAATTAAGTTTAACTGCACAGCATAGGAGGCTCTGATAAATGCCAAACACAGCAGCTGTCAGTAGCCCACAGATGACAGCCTGATGGTGATGATGATGGTCTGTAAGGCCCAAGCCAGTGCCTGAAGCATACAAGGTGCTCAGGAAATTTTATGTTACTGCTGATATTAACAATCCTAACACAATGATATCATGACATGTAAAGTGTTCAACGTGCTCCCTGATGTAGCAGCTATGGAGGAGTGGTTGCTATTAACGCCTTTATTTCAGTGATGGCATTGTGATACACCCAGTGCCCAACACCTCGTAAGTGCTCAATCCAGGTGAGTTTCCTCCCTTTTGGCAGAGGCCTCAGGGCCTCCTGACCCTGGCAAAGGGTCCGGTGTCATCTAGAATGTAGTTAGGTACCTTTGGGTACCCAGAGCAGGGTGGGTGTGAATCCCAGGGTCCCACTGAGGCCTCCCCACCCCTGGGATAGCTCACAACCCAGATCTCTCTCACAGCTGCTGCTGTAGGTCACAGATCTTTCCGGCAACCCCTGAGCCTGGTTCTAGACCAGCCACTATCCCCACACCCCACTCATGTTTCCCAGCCCAGGAGCAGGCTGGATTCTGCTCTCCCTGCCCAACATTTATGTTCCCAGCTATTTATAACCCTGGCTTAGGGCAGGGGCTGAACGGGCGGTGAGAAATCTGGCCTCCCAATCACACCGGCAGCCCCAGCGGCCCCTGGCGCCCATTGGAGCATTTCCTCTTCCAACTCGTCTCTCTGGGTCTCTTTCTCTGCACCTGGCTCTCTCTGGTCACTGTCCAGCGTCTCTGTGGCTCAGGCTATATGGTTCAGTGAGAGGTCATTTCATCTATCCAGATAACTCTGCTTTGGAGTCACACAGACCCCGCCTGTTTGTGGCCTTGAGGTGCTGTGCTTCTCTTTCTCCCTAGTACTAACAGGGAAGGTGGCCCTGACTGTCTGCAGGGGGGTAGGGAAGATGAGGAGCAATGTCCTTGGGGTAGCTTGGGGAGGTGAGAGGCGGAAGGAGTGAGGGGGAGGAGGAGGGCACTGTGCTGTCTGCAGGGTCCAGGGAGGGCGGTGGGAAGACCAAAAGCCACTGCAGTGTGCTCAAGGAAGGGGCAGAGGCACTGGTGCTGGAGTCCCAGATCTGCTACTTCCTAGCTGTGTGTCCTTGGGCAAGTTACTTAACCTCTCTGAGTCTCTGTTTATTCCTCTGTAAAAGACAGAAAATAAGTCTCAGCGCAGGGTCATCGTCAGGACTGAGAAAATGTTTGAGGAGTTCTCGTAGCACAGCATCTGGCATGCAATTGCTGGGTCTGCCTTCCTTTCACCTCCCCCGAAACTCTGATCCCTGGGCTGCAGAAGGTCAAAAGATCTAAATCCACTGTCCCCATGCTTTCCTCAGTGTTTGCCATTTGGAAAGGGGATCAACTGGAGGACGAGAGCCTTGGCTTCAAGTACAGCTGACTGGCGACTCCCACCTCACCTGCCTGATTTAGAGCTGGTCTCTCAGTCAAGGGCAGCCGCGGTCCCAGCATCAAAGACTCGGGAAACTCTGGCCTGTCAGAAGAAGGGGATGGGGAGAGGCTGTCTAGGGGCTCTCAGGAGAGAACTCTCCTGAGCTGAGAGCTGAGACCCAGGCCTGATCCAAGGACCTCTCGCCCGCTGTGGTGAGACATGGCGTCCCGGTGGCTTTGTGGCAGCATCAAGACATGGCCTAGGTGAAAAGGCAGATCGGCCCTCCCCACAGGGCTGGGGCACGAGGGGAGAGAAACGGTGACCCAAGAGGCCAGCATGAGGCTCAGCTGGGGAGCCCAGAAATCACCGAGGGGCGTGGTGGGCACAGCCCGAGAGACGCTGCTCCCTGTCCCCACGGCGCCCCCTTGTGGCCGGGTGACTGGGGCAGTGTATGTGTGCGTGTGTGTGTGTGTGTGTGTGTGTGTGTGTGTGTGTGTGTGTGTGTGTAAGGGGGGGAGGGCTGGATTTAAAATTCGCTCCCAATCCACAGGCTTGATATTCATGAGCCCACTGGCCGTGAGCTCTGGGAGGGAGGGATAGGATCTAGCTTGTTTGGCACGGTTTCCCCAGGGGTCAGCATGCAGCCTAGACTGCTCAGGAATGAACGAATGGATGAATAAATGATGAAAGAGGACAGCTTTCAGGGACAGGAGCAAGACTGAGAAGACCTTGGTGTGCTGTCCCCTTGGGTCCCACACCAGATCACGCCATGGCTTGGGATACTAGAGGCAGCTTAGTACAGGGTCTGGAGCAACCCAGCTCTGCTTTCTGCAAGCTGGTGACCTCTGGCTTCTATTTACCCTCTCTGAGCCTCACAACTTCCATCTTCAAAAAAAAAAAAAAAGGCGACTGTAAGGCTGTCTAGGCAGAGGGTTTTGGGGTTTTTGGTTTTGGTTTTTTTCTTTTTTTTTTTTTTTTTT
>CM052441.1:114282716-114332722 GCA_028533085.1 Varecia variegata
AGTCAGAGTGAGCTTTCTTTAAGCTCCTACTCTGTGCTAGGCATTGGATACACATTGACTTGCAACACTCTGAGAAGTAGATACTTTCATTTCCATCTTATAGCTGAAGAAATTGAGGTTCAGAGAACCAAAGGGATTTGCCAAGGAAGTGGGGGAGATGGGATTTGAACCCAGATCTGGTTGACTCTAGAACCTCTCCCGTAGATGCTCCTTGTACAGCAATTCACTGTCTTATCAGGGGGCAGCTGGGCCACCAGGTGAGAGGACAGAGTTAGGGCAAAGCTATCCTGTCCTCAGGAGGAAGTTCAGACAAGCCAGGTACAGTTTCACAGAATGTGTAGTAGCGCACTCCCTTCCCATGAGCCTTTGCTCCCAGGGATTTTCCCCCCCTCCCCCCCACCCCCCGCAGGGCCAGGAATGGGAGGTCTCAGAGATGCCCTCTACTTCGCTGTTTCTGCTTCACAGCAGCAACCTCGGGGTCCCTCCAGCCCAAGCTCCCATCCATCAGTGGGTCCCATTACACCATTCCCCAGAGGGGTGCCAGTCCCTGCTCGAGTACTTCCAGGGACAGCAAACCCACTCCTCGACAGGGCTGCCCGCCAAGTTGCCACTCAGGACTCTGAGGTGGGAGGGTCTCTTGAGACCAGGCGTTGACCAGCCTGGGTGATATGAGACCCCATCTCTAAAAAAAAAAAAAAAAAGTCTTCCCTTTGGTCCACCAGGCTTGCTTAGACAATAATAATAGCTAACTTTCATTCATTCAACAAGTATTTATCGGGTTCTTACTTTGTGCCAGACACTGTCCTAAGTGTAGAGATATAGCAGTACACAACACACAACACACACACAAAATAATGAGTGTATGAGGTAATACATACAGTAGTTAATTTCATTTAGCTATTCCACGACGTATGCATGTGTCACGAAGCACCACATTCTACACCGTAAATATATAAAATTTTGTCAATTCAAAAATAAATTTAAAAGAAGACAACAACAGACAAACTCTGCCTTTATGGAGCCCAGGTGCTGGTGGACTGGTACATGCTTATTGAACGTCACACCCTGCTCTAAGTACCTCCCATGCACGAGCTCATGTAATCCTCACAGTAACTCTCCGAGCTATGCTGCAACTACACCCATTTTGCATGTGAGGAAGCCTGAGGCACGGAGAGGTTGGGTAACTTGCTTAGGAATAATCATAACCACCGCACGTGGAGTCCTTGCACTATGCCAGACACTGGGCGGAGCTTTCTGCCTTCAGTATCTGGGCAGGTGGGGAGGTGAAGAGGCCTGAGGCGGGACAGCAGGTGTGGTTTGAGCCCCAGCTCACCGTGCGGCCCTCACACTCCTTCTTCCATGAGTCCTAAAGGAACGCACCCTTCGGTGGCTCTAGATCTTGTGAAAGTGTCCTTGCCTACTTGAAACCTGAGAGGGAACGCAGAGGGGACAACGCTGGGTCCTGAGGGCCCGCAAAGTGTGCTCGGGGCCGGGGGTGCACGCGAGGGTGAGGGTCAGAGGGGCCGGGGCAGCGCTGCAGACAACTGCAGCCTCCACGTGCTCCCTAGGTGGAGCCCATGCTGCCCTCAGCTCCTGCTGTTTCCAGGGGCGACCACATTTCAGGGCGCATAAATGATCAAAGTTGGGGGGATACTGTCTGCAGATTTTGTGCTGGAAATACCAAGGCGGGGTGGGTGGAGAAAACCACGGGCATGGGGGGGTCAAAAGTCCCAAATTCCAGCCCCCCACTTCCCAGGTGGGGCACACCTGGGGCACACTTGGTGAAGGCACACCTCCCCAGGTCTCAGTTTCCCCATCGTGAGCCGCCAGGCGGCCGGCGGGAGGGCGGGCGGAGGCGGTGCTCCCGTCCCCCTCCCCGCAGGCCCGGCCGCAGGGGCGCTGCGGGAGGACCCAGGAGTCCCGGGCGGGCGCTGCGGGCTCGGGCGCCCCCTGCCGGCCGAGAGGCGCACTGCGGGGCCGGGGAGGGGAGTCTGCGGCCTCCAGGGCCAGACCACGCTGGGGGCCGGATTATGTCACTGCGGAGAAAGGAAATGAGTCGTCATTCCCCGGGGCTGGGGGGCGGCCTGGGTGACTGCGGAGACGCGGCCGCAGGAACCCAGGACAATGGCGGGAAGTGTTGGAATGTGGGCCTGACCCCGGACCCCACCGAGTGAGGGAAGGAGGCCGGGGCGCCGGGCCGCCACCGAGGGGTCGGACGGAGGCCAGAACGGCTGGACGAGGATGGGACGGCGCCACGCCCGGGGCGCTCCCGCCTGAAGAACAGCCCAGCTCATCTTCCCAGCACCCGGCGATCTTTCTAAAACCTTAGCCAGACCCCTCGGAGGCCCCCGGTTGCCCTGAGCACGGCGCTCACACTCCACCCGACGTGGGAATAATCCCGGGGGCGTGTCACAACCCCGCCCCACCGCACAGCGGGCACGAACGGGGCTCCAAGAGTTTGCATTTCTAAGAAGCGCCCAGCGGGGGACGCTGAGGCAGGTCCTCGCCTCTCCGAGTAGCGGCGCCTTAGACTGGAGCCGGCGGGCTGCCGTGCGGGCCTGGCCGAGCCCTCTGCGGTGCGGCTCCTCCAGCCTCGCCCCTGCCGCTCCCCGCCCCGTCCACACACCCAAGACTCGGCTCCCTGCGTTTGCCGGTTCTCTCCTCCGTGTGTTTGCACCTTCCCCTCACGCCACTGCCGCCCAGATGACTGACTTCTACCTGCCCTTTAAAATCGCCACGGCGAGCATCAAAGGACATAATCGACAGTGAAAAGGCAACCCACAGAACGGGAGAAAGTATTTGCAAATCATAGATCTGAAAAGGAGCTAATTAATATCCAGGCAGACTATACAAAGAATTCCTACAACTAGACAACAAAAAAATCAACCAAAATTGGATAAAGGACTGGAATAGACATTTCTCCAAAGAAAATATTCGAATGGCCCATAAGCACGTGGAAAGATGTTCAACATCGCTAATCACTAGGGAAATGCAAATCAAAACGGCAAGGAGGCCCCACCGTCCTGACTCTCCTGCCTTCCCACGTCCGCCTTCAGATCAACTTCAACCCACTCAAAGGAGCCACTGGGCTTCATCCAGGTCCTAGTGGATTGCTTCCACCTTTGCTTTTGCCACCTGTGCAGGTTTTAAGGGCAAAACAGAAATGCAAGTGAATTGTCATCCCACAGTTATTGACAATAACACTATTACAGCTACTTTGGTGTTCCATTTAAGTTGAATCAAGTTGTATGCAGTAAACTGGAAAAGTCAAATCCTCATAGGAGATTACTCTTCTTATGCTCATTTCTATGTTGCATTTCTATTTGCAGTGTGGCAGTTGCCTGGCTTGTCCCCAGGAGGGGCCGGAGGTCCCTAGCTGTCTACCTAACAATGCTACAACCATGGAAGAAACTCGAGGACATTATGCTAAGTGAAATAAGCCTATCACAAAAGGACAAATACCCTACAATTCTACTTATATGTGGCACCTAGAGTAGTTGAATTCATGCAGACAAAAAGAATGGTGATTGCGGGGGGCTGAGGAGAGGGGGAGACGGGAGTGATTATTTCACGGGTACTGCACAGTTTCTGCTTTGCAAGATGAAGAAGTTCTATGGGCTGGGCGTGGTGGCTCACGCCTGTAATCCTAACACTCTGGGAGGCCCAGGCGGGCGGATTGTTTGAACTCAGGAGTTCGAGACCAGCCTGAGCAAGAACGAGACCCCCGTCTCTACTAAAAATAGAAAGAAATTATATGGACAGCTAAAAATATATATGGCAAAATTAGCCAGGCATGGTGGCACATGCCTGTAGTCCCAGCTACTCTAGAGGCTGAGGCCGAAGGGTTGCTTAAGCCCAGGAGTTTGAGGTTGCTGTGAGCTAGGCTGACGCCATGGCACTCTAGCCTGGGCAACTGAGCGAGACTCTGTCTCAAAAAAAAAAAGAAGTTCTATGGATGGATAGTGGTGATGGCAGCACCATAGTAAGGATGAACTTAATGCCGCTGAAGTTCACACTTAAAAATGGTTAAGATGGTAAAATTTAGGTTATATGTATTTCACCACAATTAGAACTTTTTTAAAAATTCTTCTCCATGGCAGCCTGAGACCCCCTCCAGAACAGATCAAGCCTCCTTGTTTGCTCCTGCTGTACCTGATGTCTCCAGGAACGCATTTGTCACACTGCAGAAGTTTGGTCTTTGTTGCTGTTGTTGTTGTTGTTGTTTTTGGCTTGTTTATTTTAATTCACTTATTTATTTCGCTAATAGACAGTGAGCTCCTGTAGCTTGGGAAACCACTCAGTTCTGTGTCCTCTGCCCTTAAGCAAGTGGCGTGAGCACCCAGTAAAGGTTTGACCCTCTGATGATGGGAGATGAGGGGAAGAGGAAGGCAGAATGGATGTGTAGGTGCTGGGTCCACGGGTGGGTGGATGGTAGACGGATGGATGTCCCCAGAATGCAAAAGGGCCCCTGAAGGAATCTGGACTTTTTGCCATGGAACAGGTGCTTGTCCCCAGTGGCCGTGCCCACTGACCTGGTGCAGTGGGGTGAATAGCTCGGCATGGTTTTACAAATCTGGGCACAAGTTTTGAGCTTGAGTCCTGGGTCAGGGACACCCCAAGTACCCTTTGACAAATGTCCTGGTGAAACTGAATGAGTCTGGGAGACCCACATACTAATCCCAGCTATTCACTTACGCCATGACCTTGGACAGATGACTTGCTCTCCCTGGGCCTCTACTTCCCCATCTGCAAAGTGGAGAAGGGGCGTGGTGCTAAATCAGATGATCTCTAAGGTTTTGCCCAGCTTGAAATCTTTGTCTTTTTTTTTCCTTAATCAGTTTTTTAAGTTAATTATGAAATATTTTAAATAAAAAGGTACAAAGAATACTATAACAGACGTCTGTACTTGCCCACACAGGTTTAACAAATGTTAACGTTTTGCCACATTTGCTTCATATTTCTCTTTTTCTAAAAAAAAGAAAAAAACTCTGATAAATCTAAAGCCCTCCCATGCCTCCCCTGTGTAAGTACTACTCTCAGGTTACTATAGATTCTTCTTGACCGTATATGTATACTTTTACTAAATAGCTATATAGCAATATGTACAATACTATATTAATAATTTGTATATACATTGTATTATATAAATACATATAAATAACACATATATTAACAATATATACATAAATGGTATCTGTGTAAATCCCTTTGACATTTGCTTTTTCACTCATCATTATATTTTTGGGATTCATCCATATTGGTACACTGTAGATCTGATTCATTCATTTTAAATGCTATAGAGTTTCCCATCGCCTGAATAAACTAGTTTATTTATCCAGTCCCTTACTGATGGACTGTTGATTGTTTCCATGTTTGTGATCACACATAGCACTGCAATGAAAATTCTTGTGCAAGCATGTGGGGGGTTTTCTAGGCATATGGTTGCTGGATCATAGTGCAGGCTCATCTTTAGCCTTTACCATATATTGACAAGTTCCTCTGCAGTTTCTTTGAAACCTCTGGGGCCATATTGTTTCAAATTTCAGAATGGTTCTCATCTTAAAAATGTAATATGCTGTATGATTCCATTTATTCTTGAAAAGACAATACTATAGAGGGTAGAAAACAGGTCGATAGTTGCCAGGAGTAGGGGTGGTGATGGGGAGGGTGGCATTAGAAAGGGCGAGAATGAGGGAGTTTGGGGGAGTTGTTCTGTGTCCTGACTGTGGTGATGGTTACACAAGTCTGTCCATGTGTTACATTTCATAGAACTGTGCAAAAGGAAAGAAGAGTCAATTTTACTGTATGACAATTTAAAAAAATAAAAATTGAAAAATGTTAATATGGTGGATATACTAACTAACTAAAACCCATAGTGGGGTTTGGGCAGCACCCTATAATCAAACACTAATATTTCTTCAGCAAAATTTATAAATAATATGCGATAAATTAAAACTATAAGTAGCCTCAAATTGTTTCAGATCAGGTTTTGTCATAGAGTGAGTTTAAACCAAACATAGGGGGAAAAAAGCTTTCAGTTTGCAGAGGTTTTGGATTTCAGAACTGCAGATAAAGGATTATAGGCTTATCTTATACCTATTTATAGACCCACCAGAAATTTATGAGTTCTCATTTTCCCTTATCTTCACCAATATGGTATTATTAGGCTTTTTAATTTTTGCCCATCTGATGAGTGTGAAATAAGGTTTCATTATTTTGATTTAAATTCCCATAATTACTAATGTGTTAAGTTTTTCATTTGTTTATGGCCATTCGGGTTTTCTCTTCTGTGAATTTCCTGTTTCTCTTGAATTGTTCTTTAATTGATTTATAGGAATTCTTTGTATATGCTGGATACAAACAAGTTGCAATGAATTGCAAATATCTTGCCTTTTCATTTTTATGTTACTTTTTGCCATAAAGAAATTTAAAATTTTAAGGTAATCAAATGTATCAATATTTTCCTTTACACATGCATTCTTTGTGTCCTATTTAAGAAACCTTTCAAGTTCATGGACATATTCACTTGTAGATTTTTTTTTTTAAGCTTTAAAATTTGGCTTTTGGCCGGGCGAGGTGGCTCACGCCTGTAATCCTAGCACTCTGGGAGGCCGAGGCGGGTGGATCGCTCGAGGTCAGGAGTTCGAGATCAGCCTGAGCAAGAGCGAGACCCCGTCTCTACTAAAAATAGAAAGAAATTATCTGGCCAACTAAAATATATATAGAAAAAAATTAGCCGGGCATGGTGGCACATGCCTGTAGTCCCAGCTACTCTGGAGGCTGAGGCAGGAGGATTGCTTAAGCCCAGGAGTTTGAGGTTGCTGTGAGCTAGGCTGGCGCCACATCACTCACTCTAGCCTGGGCAACAAAGCGAGACTCTGTCTCAAAAAAAAAAAAAAAAAAAATTTGGCTTTTTATGTTCAGTTTTTTAAAATATATCTGGAATCTATTTTTGTGTCCACTGTGAGGAAGGAATCTAATTTTACATTTTGCATATGTTAGCCAGTTGTTCTGGTGTCATGTACCCTTTGGTCTCTTCTTTTCCTGCTGAGTTGTAGTAAAACCACCTGCATCATGGTCCAAGTTGCCATCACTGTGTGGCCCATCACTGGGTCCTCCACTCGGTCCCATGGTCTCTTTTTCTGGCTTTGCTAATGATAAATCTTTTTACATGGTAGGACAAGCCCCCTCCCTCCTTATTTCCTGCCTTCTTCTTCTTCAGAACTGTCCTAACTATTCTTCGCCCTTTAACACTTTACTTTTAAAGAGAAAGTTGTCCATTTCCATAGGAAAACTGTTTGGATTTTGATTAGCATTGTCTGTGGGCCACAATTTCCCTGTTAGTAGGGAGAGATGAGAATTTTTTTTTCCCCCTCAAAAGAGAGGGCAGTCACACCTCTGTTATTCTGAGGTTACTTTTCAGCAACCTCCAAAGTCTAGAAAACAAGAGAAAATATGAAGAGGGCCAAAACAGCCTCCGAAAAGCCATAGACGCCCCAGAGCCTATGTGCTAAAGCACGCACACTTTTGTCACAAATTATCTTCTCTGCCCCCCCCCCCACCATATTTACTTGTTATAAGAAACTTGATGATCTGGTTTCCCAGCCTACAGCAAATCAGATGTTACAACTTAGAAGAAGAGAGGCAGAGAGAAAAGCATTCCAATAATTAAAGTCTGACAAAGACAGAAATGTCCAAATAATTATCAAAAACAACTACAGAAATATAAGAGGGCAGCAGAGTGGGACCACTCACTTCTAGAACCTTGGAGGCCCCACTGTGCATATGGCAGACAGAAGGCAGCTCTGCTCCATGCGGTCATTCAGGGGCCACCCTCACCTTGCAGCGTCCAAGGCTGCTCTGGCTGTGGCCTTACTGGTCAGAGGTGAGAAGGGAAAGTGAAAAATCCCAAGTCAGCACCTGCTCTCGGGCAAGTGAGGTGGGAAGACACACCCACCACCTGCAGTCCCATCCCCTTGGTGAGACCTTGGCCCTGTGGCCCTACCCAGCTGCAGAGGACTGGGTGACATGCTCCTTTGCTGGACAAGCAGGTCGTGTAAGGCCTTGTAGACCATCGTAGCACTTCGGCTTTTACTCCGAGGGAGATGGGGAGCCACTGGAGGGGTTTGAGCCCAGCAGCGACCTGATCTGATTCCTAAGTGATCCCTCCAGCTGCTGTGTTGAGAAGGCTGAGAGGATGGAGGTGGGGACAGAGGCAAAAGCAGGGACCTGCTTGGATTACCTGCTCTATGAAGCTCTCCTGGCCCTCTCCTCCGCTGGTGGAGCCGACCTCTTCCTCCTCGGTTCCCCAGGCTCCACAACATTCCTCTTACTTTAAGCACCTATCGTTCGCTTGTGTATCTTCCTCTAGGTCAACGTATCCACAACACCTGGCCCAGAACAGGTGCTTGGTATACCTCAAGCGTGTTAGATGCAATCAAAATAACAGCTGGAACCTGGTATGTTAGTCAAGGATCTTTAATTGCGAGCAGCAGAAATTCTGGTAGTCTTAAAGAAAAAACAAAATTTGGGAAATGCCCAGAACCCACAGGAAAGCCCGAGAACCAGGTCTGGACAAAGCACAGGAAGCAGCAGAGAAGTTCTTGGCAGCCAGGTTGTGCTGCTGCACCAAATAAGCCAACTGCCTCTCCTGGCCTTGTTTCCATGTCCTGGGAAGGGGTCTGACTGGGAGGACTTAGGTCAGGTGTCCAGGGCAGGGAGGGGAAGAACAGTGGCGGGGAAAACCTTCAGAGACCCCTTTGGCTTCCAAGGCAGAGGGCGAGGTTCCCTGATTTACTGTCTTTCCATGACCTGGAAAGTGGGAATTGTAAAGGAAATGCGTCTTCCTCATCTTTGCACACCCAGAGCTTAGCACAGTGCGTGGTACTCAGTGGGCGCTCACCTGGTGTTTATCCCCTGAGTCAATGGCTAGAGTGATGAGCTAGAAAGCCCAAGGGCTGTTAGCATTTCTTTTTTTTTTTTTTTCTTGAGAGAGTCTCACTCTTGTGCTGTGGCGTCAGCCTAGCTCACAGCAACCTCAAACTCCTGGGCTCAAGTGATCCTTCTGCCTCAGCCTCCCAAGTAGCTGGGACTACAGGCATGCGCCAATGTGCCCGGCTAATTTTTTCTATATATATTTTTAGCTGTCCAGATCATTTCTTTCTATTTTTTTAGTAGAGACACGGGGTCTCGCTCTTGCTCAGGCTGGTCTTGAACTCCTGACCTCAAGCGATCCTCCCGCCTCTGCCTCCCAGAGTGCTAGGATTACAGACGTGAGCCACCGCGCCCGGCCTGTTAGCGTTTCTTGACACATTGATTTTATGAAACGAAAGGGCATGAGGTGGCAGCAGCCTCAATGAAGAGATGAGTGCCCAAAAAAAAAAAAAAAAATTTTGTCTCAGGGGACAAATTGTATCACTGTTCCCAAAGGCCCCATTAATCTCACTATAGGAAGGATTAACATTTATTTAAAGAAATTGGCCCCATGCAGCCCCTACTGATTGTGTTGGACACACTGGAGGGGCTGGGCAGCAGGAGGTGGGCGACCTCCAAACCCTCAGGAAGCTGAGGACCCAGCCCTGATGTTGGCATCCAGGAGTAGGGCCCGGCAGTCTCCAGGGAAGACCCAAGCCAGAAGTTTCGACTGCATGTGCCAAGAAGCCAGTATCTCCCAAGGAAAGCCACCGGGCAGGGCACCAAGGTGTGTCACAATCCAGGCATGGGGAGTTGGCCACAGAACCCGCCTGGAGGTCATATAGCCCAGAGGTTTCCAGATATGCTCCTGGGGCCTTGGACTTCATAGAAGTGTCCCAGTGCAGCTGGAAGTGAGGATGATGAGGCAGCACCCTGAGCTGCTCATCATGCCAGTCACCTTCAACAGAGCAGCAACACACTTTTGGGTTTTCCATGGAAGAATCTGTTTGAATAAAGAAGTCTGTTCCCCCCACCCCTCCAAAAAAGTTTTGGGATCTAGCTCACTGACCTGGTGCACACCCAATTTATAAAGTGTTTTCAGGAATGTATGTGGGAAGGACATTTACTAGTTAAGTGACCTTATAAAGCCTTAGTTTTCCTATCTATAAAATGGGGATGACATGGGAGGATTGTGGTGAGATTAAATGGGATAATGTGTGTGGCTGGAGATTATTAGGAGACACTCATCGACGTTCATTTTCCCACTTCCTTTCTCACATTCAAGCAGTTTTGAGCGCAGTGGCAGAGGGAAGAGGAGAGAAGCTGCAGTGGCCTAAAACGCTTTTGTAAAAAAAAAAACGCTCAGAGACCAGAGTGGGTTTCCAGAGGTGAGAAAAAGGGAAAAGAAAATTCCTGCAAACGTTCGAGGCCCCTTGGCCAGAGCAGCAGGGAGATGAGCCCCTCCCACTGCTCCAGAACCAGCAGGGTCCCCTGGCCTGGGGAGGAATGACTGAGGGCAAGACAGCTGTGGGGCCTGAGCAGCTCTCAGGGAGGTGGCGGGAGTCTCTGGGAGACTGCTTGTGTTGAAGTAAACAGGAAAACATCAGCCGGAAGGGGCCCTGTGGATGCGGCAGGGACAGCCTCAGCAGCCACCTGAGGATGGCTTTCTGAAGACCAGAACACCCTCCTCCCCAACATGCGGCTTTGCACAGAGACCTCAGAACTAGGACATAAACCCTGGAACAAGTTATACATTTTTCCCAACCAGCCTGATGGGAAAGGGGCTCGGAATGAGAAATGAGGCCCAGAGACAGACCACGAAAGCTGTACCCCTGGCCCACCCGAGGAGTCTGGGAGTTAAGAGGAGACCCACCACGTGTCTCTAAGGCCTGAGCCAGGGCGGCTGCCTCCTGGCTCTCCGCTGCGCCTCCTCCTTTGCACGGCCTCCTCCCCGCCCCATGTGTTCTGCAGTTGCATCCCCGCTTTGGCTTCCTCCGGAGGGGCGGAGCCACACTTGAGGACCCCTGCAAAACGTTGGGGGGCTGTTGACTTCTTCTTTGGGGCTAACTGGATTCTCTCAGGGGCTGGGGAGAGGGTGGTGGGAGGAGGATGGGGCAGGCTGATCCTGAGGGTCTGGCACTCCCCGGGAGATGTGGCCTGATCCCAGACTTGGCAAGGCAGCCACAGACATTTGCAGAGTGACAAGGGAGAGGAGGAGACTAGGAAGAAAATGGCATTCACACATGGAAATGCCTGGAAATGTTTTCCAGACACATTTATTCTCCTCTGGGCTGATTTTCAAGGCCAATAGAGCCTGGGACGC
Source organism: Varecia variegata (assembly GCA_028533085.1). Taxonomy (NCBI): domain Eukaryota; kingdom Metazoa; phylum Chordata; class Mammalia; order Primates; family Lemuridae; genus Varecia; species Varecia variegata. Next base: position 114,293,953 of record CM052441.1, read on the forward strand.
ACTGCTCTCGAGTGAGTCACTGGGGCAGATGTGCAGATGCTTCCTCTCTGCAGTGCGTGAGAATGTGTGTGCGTGTGTGTGTGTGTGTGTGTGTGTGTGTTGTACGTGTGTGAATATACGTGTGAACATGTATGTATATGTGGATATTTGTGTGTGTGTGCGAGTGTGCGTCCATTCCAGGACAGGGGCTCTTCCTAGATCCTTGGAGCAAGTAGGGCATTTAGCAACCCCCTAAATCCAGCCTCACCTTTTTAGGGATATGAAACCATGGCCCAAATGACATTACTGCCTGAGATCACGCCATTCTCTAGATACGAAGGAGGAAGTGGCCTGGGAGTCTGAAATGGTCTCCCCTGAACCCCAAACTCTTGGCCCCTCTTGCTCAGTAGGGGTCTTTCTCTCCAGACAGCCTGGCCACTTGATGAAGATGAGCAGTTAGCATGCCCAGCACTGGTCCCACCCGAGCCAGGCCTTGTGCCTTGCACTTGACATAGGTTATGCCATTCAACTTACCCCACAGTCATCTCCTAAAGCAGGCATTTTAATCTACATTTCACAGAGGGGGAAACCAAAGCCAGGTGTGTTTTATTCCCACAGCCCACATGCTTGTTCTATTTATGCAATCTGGGTTGACAATTTTGAGCACATACTCAGTTCCAGGAAACTGCTCTAAGCACCTTGTACACGTTAGCTCCTCCTGCCCTCATCACAGCAGGTCACTATGACTGTCCCCATGTTATAAACAAGGTCCCTAAGGCACAGAGTGTAAGTAATTGCTCAGGGTAAACCAAACCAAAACAAAACACAAACAAACGAAAAACCTGGCAAGGAAAGGTCAGAAATCAACCCTTTGGGCAAAGGAGGGGAGAAGTGGGATGGGACGGGGAAGCCACAGAAGTCCCATTTAACCACAGTGAGCAAGTAGGGCTCACCCAAATCAGGGGAAACTGAGAGGCTTTGTAGAACACAAGTCAGGGGGGTTAGCCGAGGGGTGAGGAGGCACCTTGTGGGTTAGGGTTGAATCTGGGGTATTGGCAACTCCTTGGCACGTCTGAGTGGCCCTCTGTGGGTGAGTGCTCCTCATCCAGGGAATGAGGCAGAGCTGTGGGAAGCCACCCTCCTAAGGGTGCTGCCTGCAGGTGACTCTTGGTGGCCCAGGGGATATAGGCAGGGCAGCATCTGCTCCCACTTATTAGGCCCCACACATGGTGCTCAACAAATGCTTAATTTCTCCCCTTCTCTCTATAAGTACATTGTTTTTGGACCCAAATAGTCTTAGAAACCAATCGAGTTTATTTCATTAAGTGCATGGCAAAATGTGATTTGCTTTTATACCACCATGAACATTTCATATCAAAAAAATCTCACAAGTGAGAAAATCTGCTTTGTCAGGTTGCTACCCAATTATCACTGCATAGAAAGAATGATGTCTGCAAGTGTTCACAGCAGCACTATCCACAGAAGTTATGGATGGAAGCAGCCCAGGTGTCCATCAGTGGATGAATGGATAAACAAACTGTGGTATATCTGCACAATGGAATATGCTGCAGCCACAAAAAGGAATGAAATACTCATTTTCCCTGCAACATGGATGAACCTTGAAAACATTATGCTAAGTGAAAGAAACCAGACACAAAAGGTCATATATTGTATGGTCGCATTTCTGTGAAATACCCAGAATAGGCAAATCCCTAGAGACAGAAAGCAGAGTCCCAGTTGCCAGGCCGTAGGGAGAGAGGAATGGGAAGAGATGGCATAATGAGTGTGGGGTCTCCTTTGGGGTGATGAAAATGCTTTGAAACTAGATAGAGGTGATGATTGCACAACGTCGTGAATGTACTAAATGCCATTGGATTGTTCACTTTAAATGGTTAATTTGACATTATATGAATTTCACCTCAATTAAAAAAATATCATGGTCACTTTATCCATAAGGAGTAGAGAGAAAGGCCAAAAGGCAGGTCTCAGGCGAGCCTTCATCTTCATCTTCAGTGAGCCAGACACCTCCCCTGCCCAAACAGTCCTGCCAGAAGGGCTTCCCCCCATCTGGGCACTGCCATGTCTCTTGAATATATCTGCCTTCTGGGAAAGATCCTACTTCTAAGAAAGAGCTGCTAAATAGAAGCAAAGCCCCAAACTGCACAAAGATAGGAAAACCACATATTTAGCCGCATCCCCTCCTCTTACAAACAGGGCCACCAGACCCCAGCTACACAGTTGCAGAGCGAAGACAAGAAGCCAGTCCTAGAGTCCATTCTGGTTTGCACATGTGCGGGAGGAGAAGTGGCAGTGGACAAGCCAGGCAGCAGGAATTGGCTCCTGCTGTCCCCCTCCTGGGGCCTTGAGAGAAAGTCCGGCAGGGCAATGGGCTGCCTTTAGGGTCCCTTAGCTTCCTTGGCTGCATCTGGGCCATCACAGGCCTGAGCTCGACTCCAGGTCTTGGGTGCTCCTTGACTAATGCAGTTAACTGTCCCACCAGCATGTAGGGAGGTTGCCCCGCCTCCCTTAGTGTTTTGTGTGTTTTCCTTACTCTTTGCCTAAATGTCAAATAGACAATCTCCAGACCCCCACATCCAATCTGCAATTTCTCATGTCTTGCCATTAATATTTGCTTCTTGATAAAAGGGTTGGTTTCATGCTCCTTATAAATATTTTCAATGCTTTTAAGGACTTTCTTTGCTTTTTAAATTAAAACCTTTTATGTCAGCACTTCCAAGTCCAGATGAGCCTTGTAAACTTCAGCATCTGCTAGGAAGTTACTTGTTCTCCTGGAGGTGACTCTTGGGACATTGTTTTTCTTTTAAAAGATTCATAAAGCATTAGCGATATCTTCGACACAATTTAAATAAGTGGACAAAATCAGCTTTTATCTTATGATGAAATGTGGTCACACACCTCTCCATTTATGCAAATTGTATTTAATGCCTCTTAGTAAGACTGTGACCTTGGTGGCCCCCTGAACCACGCCTCACAGTGTTTATATGCCTGCGTAGTCCCCTCTCACACTGGCTCTGGACTTGCCTGGGTGACTTGCTTTGCCAACAGGACATTAGCAAGAATGAGGCACGCACAGGCTTCATAGGCATTTGCACAATGGGGCTTTTTGCTGTTGTCAGCCGCCGTGACCTAGGGCAGTCCAGCCATCCCCTGTGAGATGAACCAGGAGGAGATGCCTGAAGTAGAACAGAGGTGCCCGGTCTCAAAGTCCCAGTCGGGTACCAGAGGCCTCCTTGGACGTTCCCACCAGCCTGGTCAACCAGAGACTGTGAGCAATAACAAATCACTGTTTGCTTTAGGCCCCTGAGTTTGGGTACCCTTCGCTTCACCCACATGAAATTTGTGTTTTCAACAGTAAAGTGGAGTGTGGACAATCCCAGAAGGGAGAGGCTGGAAAATTCTTAGCGTTCTCACTTTTGTTTATCTCGGTGTTAGGGATACTTCTTAAATTTATTTCTAACTATAAAAGGAACATTGGAAAATATGAAAAGGGTATAAAGGAGAAATTAGTATTACTCATGATCCCACACTCAGAATAACTATATTTCACATTTTGGTGACTTTCCTTTCAGATTTTCTATGTGACATACACACACTTTTCTTTCTTTTCACAAAATAAGAATCATACCCTTGATGTAGGTTTGTGTCCTGCTTCTTGTATGTAACACTATGGCATGAACCATAGCTGATATCTAGAAATGGCTTCAAGAACACAGTGACATCATACCCCCTCACATAGATATAACATCTTTTATTTAACTAATCCCCTAGTGTTGAACATTTAAATTGGCCTTAAAAAAAAAATAGTCTGGGCCGGGCGCGGTGGCTCACGCCTGTAATCCTAGCACTCTGGAAGGCTGAGGCAGGAGGATTGCTCCCGGTGGAGTTCGAGACCAGCCTGAGCAACAGCGAGCCCCCATCTCTACTAGAAAAATAGAAAGAAATGATTTGGACAGCTAAAAATATATATAGAAAAAATTAGCAGGGCATGGTGGCACATGCCTGTAGTCCCAGCTACTCGGGAGGCTGAGGCAGAAGGATTGCTTGAGCCCAGAAGTTTGAGGTTGCTGTGAGCTAGGCTGACACCATGGCACTCTAGCCCGGGCAACAGAGCGAGACTCTGTCTCAAAAAAAAAAAAAAAAAAATCTGTAACACTGCCATTAATATCCGTGTAAACAAAATATTTGAGCATATGGTAGATGATTTTCTTAGAAAAAGTGCCCCAAGGTAGAATGACTCATGTCCTGATTAATCTGTTTGTCCCCCAGATTCTCTGTGAATCCTCCTCCACCCTTTTCTGTGCCTGGGAGTCTGAGCCCTAAGCCCTGCATCACTCAGCTCCCCTGGCCACTTTCAGTGGGGTTCAGCCACCGAGAGGCAACAGCGGGGGAGGGATAGGAGGGGAACAGATATTTACCTGTCCTGCTCCCCCATCCCCCGCTTTGCTGTGGTTCAGGCAATGGCTGCATCCCCAGGACTGCGACTTGGGTGTGGCAGGCCCTCCAGACTCTGTATTAGATGCTAATGGATTCCTGCTGTTGCACGTGCCTCAACTCCCCCTCTTGGTTCCCGTAACCCTGCCCACGTCTCTGCAAATAATCACTTTACTTTCAAAATTCCTTTCAAAATCCCACCTGGGTGGGGGATATTGGAAGGTGTTACTAGAACACCTTCTAATATGGACGAGTTCTCCTTGGCCAGCCATTTTTTTCAAAGTGTTCTTGGCTGGCCCCACTTGCCTGCAAACTTTAGATTCCCTATATTATCTAAAACCCCCCCCAAAAAAATATTACTAGAATTTTTATTAGTATCACACAAAACCCACATATTAATTTGCTAAGCATTGACATCTTTTCATTATTGAGTCTTCCCGTTTGGGAATATCACATGCCTCTCCATTTATGCAAATTGCATTTAATGCCTCTTAGTAAGTTTCTGTCATTTATAGGACATGCATATTTTGTGTTCGGTTTATATCCAGGTATTTTATAAATGACTATTAAAAAATTCTATCTCAATGTATTAAAGAAATGCTAATTAAGAGAGAACAATGACCATCTCATTGTTTTCTCTTAAAAGAGAGATTTAAAAGATTTTTTTGTCTTTCAAAGTGGGACATATTTTTACAAATAATACTCCACCTTGGCATGAGTGTAGTGAAAAGGGCATCTCACACACTTCTAGAGAGATATGCCTTGTCTATTTATATTCATTCTGCAGGGAGTTTTGGCATTTTGTATTATAAGAACTTAAAATGTTCGTGTCCTTTTAGATGAAATAATTCCTACCCAGTTTTCCTGTGCAGTTGCTTCACTCAAGCCCACTTTTTAGCTAGACCTTAAAAAGAATGTGAATGAATGTCCTAAATCGCCTAACATGATTTAAAAAAAAAAAAAGAGAGAAGTCTATCCCCCTCCGCTCAGTGTATAAGGGTAGGGTCCTTGCCAGAAATAGGCCCGAGCTGTTAGTCTACAATCAAGGTGATATTTTAAACCAGCGAGGAAATACTCTACTAAAAGAAAAAGGCTGCAAGGTATTTGGGAAGTTGGCTAAGTATGTGGAAAATAAATAAGATTAGATCTTTACCTTACACCTTATATCAAAATTGATTCCAGATGGATTTAAAGGGTAAACAGGAAGGAGAAGGAGGAGGAGGAGGGGAAGGGAGGAAAAGGAAAAGAAAAAATACAGATCTAGAAGAAAAGTAGGGGACTATGTGCCTGATACTCACATGGGAACAGTCCACAAGCAAAAAAGCAAAGACAGAAAGAATGAAGAAAAACATCCAAAGGTCAGACCACATAAAAATGCCCAAGTGTGTGTTGTCAAAAACTACCAAAAACAAAATCTGAAGGTAAAATTCTAAGCTTAGAAAAATATTCCCAATACATATGGCAGGCTTGACATTTTTAAGAGTTTCTGTAAATCCGTAAGAGGAAAAAATAGAAAAGCGGCCCAAAGATGCGGATAGGCAACTCACAAAAGGAGAAAAGCAGATGTTCACATCTATTTTTAAAATGCGGCAGACACAGAGTCTTGGAGACGATGCAGGCTTGGGGCGGTGGACGGCGCTTTGCAGCAGGGGCGGCCTGGGCGCCTTCCCAGCAGGGGGCCCGGGGAGCAGGGCTCTGGGATGCCCGAGTTCGCCCTTTCCCAGGCCTGCGGGCAGCGGCTGAGAAACAGGCCCGACCTTTGTTAAAGCCCCTCGGGGCGGTGGCGCTTCCCCTCCCTGACTTCCCGAGAACACTGGAGCTTCAAACGGCACAGCTGTGTGAACCTCCGGCCAGCTCGCTCCGGCCACCGGGGGGCGGTGCTGCCCAGGAGACGCCAGCGGGGGCCCCACAAAGTCCCCTTTCTCCTGCACCGGAAAATGAGTCACGGCCCGGGCAGTGCAGGAAAGGGCCGCCGCTCCAGGGCCACTGCACAGATGCGCCTCTGAGTCACCCCAGATGCCTGCTCCGGACGAGGCCGCTGCTTCTTGGGCTTGGCAGGCCACGCGGGGAAAAGTGGGTCAGGCCTGTGGCCTAGTTTGCTGGTTGGCAGCTGTGGTCGGTGGCAGGAGGGGAGTAGGAAGGGCATCTCGATTTACTCCCTGGCTCATTCATGTGACATATATCTGAGGAGTCCCCACTAGGTGCCAGGCCCTGGGCAGGCAAGGAGACACTCCGACAGCTGGTTTCTAGTAGACTCTGAAAGCCTGGGTCACATGAGTTCAGAATGTGTCATCCAGGACCCTTGGGGCTGGGCCTGCCTGGGCAGGTCCCCAAATCCCTGGTCTCCCTGTCACCTCTCAAGCCCGGCTGCCCAAATTGGAATAGCTCATCCCGGTGCTGGATTCCCTTGAAATCTATCCCTGCCCTACCTCTCTGTCTGGCTCCCGCCAGGTGGTCTTCACAATGACACCCCCCACCCTGCCACCCTGCTCTTCGGGCCCAGGGCCTGTGCTCCCGGGCCAGCCTGCAGTGGCCACCGCCTCCCATGCCGGCCAAGCCCATCCAGTCTCCTCTCTGCCCCTGACTCCGCCCTGGGATGTCCAAGGACGACGTTTCTTTTTCCCTCCAAAATTCCCACTTTTTGCTAATAAAGAGGACACTTTTGCCACCTGATCCAAAGGTGTGAGCTGCTGGCCTTCGGCGACCCTGAAAGCAGCCTTTACGGACCAGGTCTGTGCAGCTGGACCCGGGGACAGCTGGAGATGGCTGGGAAGAGCCCGTGGGGATGGACCCCTCAGGAGAAGGTGCGGGGTCAGCCATGGGCCTGGCGGGCATTAAGACCTCCTGTGCCAGGAGGGAGGGCAGTGAGAAAGTGAGATGAAGGAGGAGATCCAGCCCAGCAGGAACTGGCTCTTCCTCCCCTTCTTTCTTTCCTTCCTCTTCTGTCCCCGCCCTCCCTTGCAGTCACATCCAGCGCTGACCCGACATTTCTGGCTGTGGCTGTGGCACTGGGCTGCAGCAGGGCCTCCCTGCTGCTGAGTTTCGCTAACTCCATGTCATCTTGTCCCCTCCCCCCACGCCCCATTTCCCAGTGACTCCGGCCATCTGAGATGGCTCTGCCTGAGTCACAGGTCGGCACACTGACGCTCGGAAGGACTAAATGACTCGCCAGGGAACACGGCCATCAGCGGGGGTGGGTTGGGGGGCTGCAGAGTGGCAGAGGACCTGTCACCCTCCCATTGGAGAGGATGTGGCCAGATGAAATGGGAAGACAGGTGCACTGTGCCTTTGCTGGGATGACACTGTTCATAGAATCGAAGGCATCAATTTGTAGCATTTTAAAATTAGTTTAAAAAAATGTTTACGGTAGAATGTCCAAACAATGCAGAAGTGTATAAAACAGAACCCAAACAAAAGTCGGATTCTCCCCCAGCTCGCATCTCACTGAAAACAGTTTGGTTCCTTCCAAGCTTTTTCAACACATAAAATATATGTATTTATATAGCCATGGAGCTACCATTCTAGAACTTCCCTGTTCTCTTCCTACAGCTCTAGGTCCTTCTTTAGAAAGGCTGCTAACCTCCCACCACACGGCTAACCTAACGGACTGTTGGACAGGTAGGGGGTCCTGGTTTGGCTTCGCAGGTCCCGGCTGGGTGCGCTGGGGGAACCTCCCGGGGAATAACTTTGCACGGTAGAGCTGAGGGAGCAGAGGCAGGCATGCTTCTGCCAGGCCCTTAGAAGCTTGTGATGTGCAGGGCAGGCTGCGAGGAGCTGCCACTCCCCTCCCCCTGCCCACCTGCCCCCTCAGCCCGTCCCTCTCACTCATCCCTGGGGCGGGAAGCAGCTCCGTCTAAAGCGTCCATCTGCATGTATGGCCTCTGGGGTCCTCCTGGCACCCCTGACCCCCACAACCTCCTTATTTGTCTTCAAAACCCTCCACCACCCTCCGGCTCTCAGAAGGACAGACGGACAACTGTCCGACCCCAGGGAGCCACCCATTTAGCTACAGACTTGCAAAGTCTCCCTTGTGCAGCTCTGCCCATCTAACAAACTCCCTTTCCCCTCCTTTTAAGGGAGTGACAACGATACACAAGCAGTTTGTCTTCAGATGCAATCAGTCCATCTGCATGGCCTAGCTGGGCTCAGGTGTGTCTGCCCAGTGTCTCAACACAGGGTCTGGGGCCGCTCTGGTGGTGCCAGCGGGGGCGTGGTGTGGGCCAGTCCAGCAGTACGGCTTTGTGGACCCCCTCTGCACATGCAGTCCCGAGCCCCGCACTGGGGGTGAGAGGAGAGAAATGAAGGACAGGAACCCTGGTCCCCAGTACTGTGTGCACAGGGCTCTGAACTTCTCGCAGTGGAATTCGGTCATACCCCAGCATGGTTTAAACGAGCTGTGCCTCTCCTGTGCCCACCTCCCCACCCAAGAACACGAGTACACGTGATTCTTCTTCCACAGACTCACCTGCAATGCAAGCCTTAGTGGCCAGCATCATGTATTAGTGCAGGATGTTCAGACCAGTTCAAGGAACATCCTCGAGAACCTTCTATGTCTCTGGCACATTGTGCCAGCGAACTAGATGGAAAAATGTCTAGCCTCACCGTCTGGTCACAGACAGACGTATAAACAATTACAGTACAATGCGATAGGAGCAAGAGGACATGGCAGTAGAAGGGGGGAGGTTGGTGACATGTGATAATGCGGAATATTTATTTATGTGTGGAATGTCGGGGGGAAACGGTGCAAATCCATCCTCTTTCCTTTTTTACTTGCATGTTTTGACGCAAGGTTGTATGTTCTCTGTCTGTGCCTCTTGTTCTTGAAATCCCTTTGGAAACATCTTCAGATTAGACACAGGGACGATAGTCATCTTCCCAGTCTAAACACAAAAGCCGTGTAACTTTCCATCTGTCAAAGCTGAACAGCCGGCCTGCACCCCCTTCCTGGCCCCTTGTTCTCTTCCTGCCATCCTTGGGCTGTTGCTTTCCTGACTTAGTCTTTGCAAACCACCCTCACACTTGGAGCCGTACCTCCCGATCCTTTGTGCTTTTCACTACTGGGTATTTTTAAAAATCGACTCTTTTTAAGAACGTAAACACATTTATTTTAAAAGGCCTGGGAGGAGGCTGGCAGGCAGGCTGGCTGGATCCTGGAGGAGGAGGGAGGAGCCAACGGCGCTGGAGGAATTGGAAAGGCTGGAGGAATTGGAAAGGCTGGAGGAATTGGATGGGGTCCAGACAGGGGAGGGCCCCGGGGCAGTGAGATGTTTAAAGTGGCCCAGGCTGGGTCAGATTTGCATTTTAGGAAGATCCCGTGTGGCTACCAGGGACAGAGTGGACAAGTGTCGCTGACAGCATCAGCGAGGGTAGATACCAAGAGATTACATCCAACATGGGGAAAATAAATTCAAAATCTGGAGTGCATACATTTTTCTCTGGGGAGAGGGTATCGAAGGGCTCTTAACTCTGTAAGGAGTTGACCTTGAAAAGGAGGGAGGGACAGGGCCGGGTGCGGTGGCTCACGCCTGTAATCCTAGCACTTGGGAGCCCGAGGCGGGTGGATTGTTTGAGCTCAGGAGTTCGAGACCAGCCTGAGAAAGAGCGAGACCCCGTCTCTACTAAAAATAGAAAGAAATGATCCGGCCAACTAAAAATATATATAGAAAAAATTAGCCGGGCGTGGTGGCGCATGCATGTAGTCCCAGCTACTCGGGAGGCTGAGGCAGAAGGATTGCTTGAACCCAGGAGTTTGAGGTTGCTGTGAGCTAGGCTGACACCATGGCACTCACTCTAGCCCGGGCAACAAAGTGAGACTCTGTCTCAAAAAAAAAAAAAAAAAAAAAAGAGAGGGACAAACTGAAGCTGTCTGGAGGCAGACAGGGCCATCTCCTCAACAGCCAGCCCCAGCCCACCTTCCTCCAGCTGGCCCCGTGTGCTCAGAGGCAGTCCCAGTGGCCAAGCCCCTGAGGGATTTCGGGGCCTACAGCTGACTTTGTCCTCCTCAGCCCCTGCTCTGCCCCAGGCTGGGAGCCACAGCTACCTAAGGAGTGAGCTTGAGCAGCAGAACTGCAGAAATAAGCCACCGGAACTGGAAGAGGCAGCCAGAGGGGAAGGGCAGCAGGACCGCCCCACGTGGAGTTTCCCAGCTTCCTCCCTGGTTTCCGGGGCTTTCTGGCCTGGCCCCATTTGTTATGGGAACTGCTGGGACAGTGGTTCCAGTAATAGGATTGAAAGGAAACAACACCTTAGTTCCTCAGTCTGGGCTCTGCTACTGACTACCTCCTTGTCTTGGTCAAGTTGATTGACTCCTGTAACATTAAGGGGTTCGAATCAGACTGGTGGTTCTCAGCTGGAGAGGGAAGCGGTCTGGCAGGTATATTTTCAGAATTTCCACAAGTAACTGTGAAGGTCAACACTGGCCTCAACGCATCTCTGGGGTCCCTTGTCACCCCTCCATTCTCTGGTGAGGGCCACGGGGCACACTCACTGTGAGCTTGGGGGTGTGTGGGTCTAGTACCGTACAAGGAATTTGCAGCACACTAAAGAAAAACAACTTAACACTTATATAGTGCCACGCCATGAACGAATGAATGAGTGCCTGGGTGAGCAGTGCTGGTGGCAGAGGGAGGCACAGGATGCCGAGGACCCCAGGGTAGAGCAGCCACTGCCAGGGCAGAGGCTCAGAATCAGGCCCTCAAGGGTGTTTTGTGCCCAGATCTGTCCATACCGAACAGTCCCTTGTACATTAGCCCTCCCCGTGGAGTTGGCCCAAGCGCTGGTTCTAGCAGAAACCTCCGCCCACCCTGGGCTGTAGCCTCCCCAGCCCTGGCAGGCTGTCGGACGGAAGGACACCCCCGCCCCTGCTCCAGGGGCTTGTGTCTTGGGAACAGGAAGTCAAGCTGGGTTTCCATCCACTTAGCTGCCTCCCCTCCCCTCTCCCTGGTCATCTGACCACTCACAAGACGCCCAGAGTGGGGTGTGGCTGTTTCTAATGCTTTTGGCATTTGTTTCAGGAAAGGAAAGGAAAAAAAAACACTAAACAAAACAACTACTCAACACACTAAAAAAATTCTCTAATTTGCACAGGGGACAGGGTAATGGTAACTACTCAGGGCTGATGCTCCTGCGGAGATGGGATCTTTTAGGCATATTAAAGACATCTCCCTCCCTCACTTAGGCTAGACCTGGTATTAGGTGCTTTGGGCTTGATCTCATTTAATCCTGACAACCCAGGGCCATAACTATTGCGATCATGTCTGTTTCACAGGTAAGGAAGGAAGAGGAGGTTCAGAGAGGCTAAGGGACTTGCCCAAGGTCACGCAGCTACACAGTGGTGAGAACAAAGATTTTAAGCCAAGTATTTCTTGGCTCTGGGGTCACAAAGCCTGGGTTTGAATCCTGACTCCACCCTTCACTATAAGGTGACTTTTGGCAACTTAGTTAACCCCTCCATGCCTCAGTTTCCTCATTTATAAAGTGGGGAAAGCACTATCTACTCCATAGGGTTGTTAGGATTAGATTACACAGTGCTTAGAACAGCACTGAATCATAGTAAAAAGTTGATGAATGTTGGCTATTTTTCAACCTTAATACATTTTGGGTGGTTGTCATGGTCAAGGCATTTTTCAGGAAGGGCCCACAGATTAATTCGCCTCGTCTTACCTCACACTTCATTTACTACCTGTTTCTGGTGTCTTCTACTCCTGACATTGTGTATAACAGTCCACTGGCCTTTTAATTATATATACATTCCATTAACTTTGTATTTCATCAAATCCTAATCACCACTGACCATAATCTGTGCCATTATATATGACACTATAGTGTGTACCACTTAAAAAATTTTAAGACACCATCGATTACAAAATATATCCCGATTTCAGAGATGTTAAAATATGGGGGGATAAAAGTGTAACTTTTAATCAGTGAAATATGGTAAGAATGATCTGGTCCTTTATTACTGCCTTGGGTCCTTCCTGGCTATGAATTTTCCCTGCTCCTTGGATGGCATCTGTATCAGGTGACCTGGATAACTCTTCCACCCAATTCAGTCTGGCCCCCAGGATGCCAGCCCGGTGCCAGCCTGGTGGCTGGCATTACTGCTAGGTCAACTCCAGGTGAGTGAGACTAACCTTATCGGGAACAGCTGGCAGAGGGGCTCAAGTTATTATCGTTGTAACCTGACCTGTTGTTAATCTTTAAAGCCAGTGGCTGCAAGTTCAGCTGACTTTCTGACTTCCAGTGACTGCTTTGCTGCATCTGGCTACAGCCTGTTTCAGTTGGATTTGTTCATATGGGCAATAAAAATGATTCATTTGAGATAAGTTCCCAAGGAGAGCGGCATGAAGGAAAAAGCTAACCAACTTCCAGCATAATTTCCCTAGGCAGTGGGCAAAGGACACTTTGTGAGGGTTTCAATCGCCAAATTATATTTGGAGTCATTCCTTCTGTGTTTGTTTTTTCCATGATTCAGTAAAAGGTAGGGTGTGTTAGGGAAGGCTTAGCCTGACAGCATGGCTGGGCCCAGGGGGTTGGCAAAGACACAGGCAGGAACTGATTGAGGAGTTTGATGTTGACTGAGTGCCTTTCCTAAACTGTATGGCCACTATGGAGAGAAACAGGGCTCTGGAGACAGGGTAACCTGATTTAAATCCTGGATGGTCATCTCTTAGCCGTATGGCCTGAAGGATTGAGTTGGTCTCTCTGAAGCTCCATAGCTATAATACAGGGATAATAATACTACAGGGTTGTCGAGATGCACCAGGAATAGCAATGAGCACATGGTCAGTGCTCAAGGAATGGTAGTAACAAATGTCGAGTGTCTACCATGTACCCGACACTGTGCAGACACAAATAAAAGCTAAACACCATTCACGTAGGGAAGGCATCATTGCAGCATTTTTATGTCAAAGCTCTGAAAGTTACAAGCTGTTAAGCAGCCAAGCCAGCCATCACCCAATCTTTCTTGGAACTGCAGCCTTGGCCACCACTTCTGCAAGGTCCTCTGGGCAGCAGGCCCTGGGGCGAGAAACCGGGCCAACCTGCTATATGAACATCCTCCTGATCTGAGGCCAGATGGGGCCAAGCCTAGAAGGCTGGGTCTTTGCCAGGTGTTGAGCAGGGAGACCCAGACAGTCTGAGGGAGCTGCTTTCTCTACCCAGCACAAGCTACATGTGCATGCCCTGGTATACTCATCCGAACTCCCCAACCCAGGGGTACTTCTATGCCTGCTGACCAGGGACTGATCTCTCATCTTTTCCATGGCACCAGTCACTATGACCCAAACCTCAGCCAGGGGCAGAGTCCTGTGGGAAAAGGCTGACGGATCCCTTCAGGAGTAAGGAGTTTGCCTTCTAAATGAGGCACCAACACCTAAGGACAAGTAACTAGCAACAGGGCATTCATCATGAAAGGCCAAAAAAGTAGTGTGGAAATTGGGACTTGGACGGAATTCAAGAAAGAAGAGCAAAATGACTTTCGGCTGGGGTGGCTTACCTGTGACCACCTAAAAGAGGCCATTTAGGTAATGTCATAAACTGAAATATCGACAAGAATTGGGCATGGCCAGAACTTGAGTAAAACAAATGAAGCGGGCTCATGTCACACAAAGGGGATGGTGGGGACACCTTTGACTTGGGGGCTTCCTTGTCCTGTTTGCCACGTGCCACGTGCTGACCCTTGCAACACAGTACGCCCGCGGTAATGTTTCTCTTCTGAGCTCAACTGGGATCATCTAAAAGAACTTGAAACCTATGTAATTCCTGCAAAATCAGAGCAGGGGTCTTACAGGTGGACAGATGGCTGGGGAATACACAGAAATGGCTGTGTGCGCTGACAGAGCTTGTATCTAACTAAGAAGTTTTAAGGAGGCATGCCTGCTGGTCCTAGTGTCTTAGTCCATTTGGGCTACTAAGACAAAGTACTAGGTGGCTTATGAACCACAGAAATTTATTTCTCCCAGTTGTGGAGGTTGGAAGTCTGAGATCAGGGTGTCAGCATGGTTGGGTTCTAGAAAGGGCCCTCTTCGGGGTTGCAGACTGCCACATTCTCATTGTACCCTCACATGGTAGACAGGGAAAGAGAGCTTTCTGGGGTCCCTTTTATAAGGGCACTAATCCCATTATGACAGCTCCACCCTCATGACCTAAGCACCCCACAAAGGCCCCTAATACCCTCACATTGAGGATTAGGATTTCAACATATGAATGAGCGGAAAGGACACAACATTCAGTCCGTAACATTAACTGTGCTTTTCCTCAACAATTGCTGAGGCAAACACTGAATCATTTGACTTACTGGACACTTCCCATTTTGTGTTATATTAGAGCCAAATATTTAGCTCGCTCAGTGCAAATATGTCTTTCTGTTTTCCATTTTATATTAGCCTCATTCTTGGCTCTATTTTATGTATATCTTTCTCAGGTATCTCTTAATAATCATCATCCTTATTCTCTTTTATTTTGTATAAGAACATTCCATTATTCATCAACGGGGAAGCATGAAACAACTTATTTGAATAGCCACTTCCATCTCTCTTACTTCCTGACCTACACTAGATGATTTCTATAGTTCACACTTTATTTTTGAAGAACAATAAAAAAAAAGAGCCACTGGTGCTTCAGCCTCATTTAAAAAACAAAATAAGCAAAAATTGTCATTAAAAATGATGGTGACAGGCAACACTCCATTACAGATTTTCCTAACAAAGCCTTACTTTTAGACCAGAAGAGCAAATTCTCTGCGGTACCACAGGTAGAGAAAGTTCCTATCATCTCTAAAAGAGAAACCACAAGGTTAAAATCACATTTGTAGTCTCTAACAGGAAATAATGCTAGTTAATAAAAATTCAATTAAATAATTTTTCCTTCCCCAATTCTAGCCTCATTCAATCTTTTTATGATTTCTCAACTGTTAAAATAAACCTGCAGAAATGCCAGTGATAACCACACAAAACTACCCAACCACCTGTAACAGAAATAGGCCACTTTACACCTGGTTCAGACCAGATTTTTGCTCTTGGCTAAAGGAAAGTTTCAGAGAGCAAAGGGCAGATGGAGATTGCCTACTAATCTGCATTCCTCCCAAACATCTTACCATAAACTAAGCCAAGGTCATGATAACCATTTCTCTAGTTTGCATTTTATTGTTAGCTACCAACAGCTCTTACTTCTGAGGGGAAAGAATTTAAAAACAAAAAACTCAGCACACTCCAACGGATGCTTTATGATTTTACCACCAACATACAATAGTAAACCCATATATAACTCTACTGTATTTATGCTTTATAATCTATACATTCTCTAGTTAAAATGCATTATCATAGGCCAGACAGAACCTGTCCAGAATTACTTGGATAAAATGCTGTATCATCCACACATTTTCCTTCAGATTAATCTGGAGGTTGGAGTCACTGTCTCAATGGTTTCTGGCTTGTGAGACAATGCTGAATTTATGCTCTATTTTCTTAATCCTGTGCTGGCTGGCTGACAGCCAAGTTCCCTGCCACTGCCTCAACCCATAAGCATGCTACAGTGGAGTCCAGCCTTTTTTGGTCTTGCAGCCTTGAGGGCAGTGCAAACCAGCTGAATCCAACTTTACCTCAATCACAGCAGGCAGGGAATTTCAAGGACCATAAATTTAAGATTTAGCAACCTATGATCAAGTTACAGGTCTTCAAATGACTGCATTATAATAAAAGGATAGCATGACTGCTGAGTGTGACAGATTTTCTTACATTCACACACACCCCTGTGGGATACTAAAACAGGAAATCAAATCTGAACATAAATGATCTCTTGCCAGTTCTCCAAATGACACGTTTGTAGCACAGAAGAGAAAGCAGCATTATCATTTTAAAATCAAGTAGCTAGGATCTGACTCAAGTCAATAATCCAATCACATTTTTCCTATTTTTCTTTGGTTATTCATACTGTCATCCTGTTCTTCCCCATAAATGGAAAATTCAAGCATGTTTCTCCTTGACACATATTCTACAATCTTCCTTTCATATCGGCACTATGGTTTTCATCAGAAAAGGTAGAAAACAATTGTGGACATCTCAGAGAATGTATCTTCCAAACTGCTGTTTTTACTTGATTGGATATGTTGGTGTGGAGAGTAAATAATTTGATGGTATGGAGAATATGTAATAGTAACTTATTTTGAAAGTATAAAGCTCATATATTACAAAGTAAAATTCAAAAAGAAAATCACAAGCAGTTTAAAGATAAGATGCTTTTTGTGCTTTTTGCAAAATACAGGCAATCCTCAAGAAGTAATTTGGGCAGATTTTCTACTGTTTGTCAAATTTATAACCTGTAGCCCTATAAATTTTTAAATCCCTTAACAGAGCTAACTGTAAGAACAACCAAATAATCTTTCAGTGGAAACAAGTCTTCAAGATCACACGTAGCTAATAAAAGTTTTGCTTTTTTTTTTTGCCTTCTCAAAAGACCCAGACCACTAGATTTTTCTTATATCTACTTTAACCATATAGGCTTACAAAAAACCTTAGTTCCCCTTAAAAGATCGTATTTTTCCTTTGCTATTTATTTTCCTTTGTTCTAGAGCTTTTCCATGCTTTTAAAATAAGCATTACTACAACAGTTTTCCCAAAAACAAACCAATGTAAAAGTCACTGTATTCGTGAAGCACTGAATCAACTCTATAGTAGTGTGCTAGTCTTGTGCTATTTCTTCATTACCCTTTTTGCTTAATTTACTTGTGGTTGTGCCATCAATCAAACATTGGAGATAGACAAAAAGCACTAAACCTTCTAACATATTTAGGAAATATTTGCAATATATTGGTTTTTTACAAGTCTTTTATTAAAAAACTCAACAAAAATATATAATCAAGCATTTTACATAATGCATACATTCTTAATATCTGCAGGTAAGATAAACAGAAGGCAAAAGCAGATACACTGGATTGCTTCTCTTTGGCAAGTCACCAATATCATCCCCTGCAGAAACATAATAAGTGTTTTAAAAAAAAAGCCATGGTCTTAAAATAATTGTCCCTTAGTAAAAACAAATATTTAGCAATAACACAGTAGATGGATTTTCCAAATAGACTAATATTTATAATACTTTATACCACAAAGGTAAAGGAGCAAGCTGTTTCCAAAATTAAGGCCCACAGCAGTATTTAGAGGAAGGGAAAAAAAAAGACATCCTTTTTCTAGTTAAATCCTGGCTCTGGTTTTTTTTTAAACAACGTCACAAACTCCACCTTTCCCTATATAAAAGCTGTGTTTCATTTGCAGGTCAGTCTGACACCCCCTGCTTCCCCAACCAAATACATTTTGTATGAGGCAATTCAGCTTAAGTCAATATTTAACACCTCAGTGTCCCAAAATAAAAAAATTCCTTCCACTTTACAGCAAAGATACATATAGTGGCTCTACTGAAGCAATATACACGTGTCAGAACTAACAATTAGAAAAGCAAAAGGGTCTATTCAACACATAGCAGCTTATATCTAAATATATACATGTATGTATATGTTTTCACAGTTAGAACTTAAAAAAATTTACATTTGATATGTTCAGAAATATTTCTATAATCCTAGTCTATAAATAATATTTTAAAAGCTCAACTGATCAAAATGCAGTACAAGAACGTATCAAATTAAATAAATCTTCTAAACCTTTAAAAACAGATACTTGAAGTCAGTAAAGCTTGAGGTTTGTATAAAGTGTATTCTGTCAGTCCCTACTATTACTAGTAGGGAAGGCAGAGTCTTCTAAATACGATAGGAGAGAAACTCCAAAACTTTGGAAGGAATCGGCAGCTCCTGGACTTCTTGGGTGGGCATCACTCTTCGGATTGACAGGCGACATAAATGTTGAAGGCTTGGGACTTGCCTTGGAGTGGCCCAAAAATACACACTTCCATCATGTGTCCTAAACAGAAACGAAGCATAAGCTTAGTTACTCAAGCACGTGTATTTCAACATCCCTACAGCTCAAATAATTATCATTCAAGGCTGTGTATCTGAGTCACAAACTTCACATTAAAACTTAACTAAAGAGAACAAACCAATGATATACCCTATGACAAGGAAATATTATAAAGAGCACTTATTGGTGTATTACTGACAATAAATTACTGGCTGCTTTACCTAAAAGCCACCTTAAACTCCCCTAACTAGCCCTTGGAGAAAAGAGAAAAATATATTTACCCAGCAGCTAAAACACTGCCATCAGTAGAAAAGGCACAACAAAGACCATTGCTCAAAGGTGCAACTTGCACTGGATAATCTTCATCAATTCTCCAGAATCTCACCATTCTGGAAAGGAAATAAATTATCTGGTGAGTATCTAGTAGGAAATTTAAGAGAAAAGCAACTTTTAAAATTTAGAAAGAAATGCCATTGTGTGTTTTACGTCATAAAATACACACACAAATATCACTGCAACAGGTAATTACTGTAACTTACTTTATAAAATATTTTAGTCTATACCAGGTGGTAATTTGGATCAACTCACACTTAAGAGACAGAGACTACAATGCATGGCTGCCTTCCCTTCCCAGCGTTCAGACCTATAATGTTCACAACTGGGAAGTTTTCCCCTTACTTTCTTACACTTAAAAGATAATTATCTAATCTGTTTTACCCTCTTCCAGACATTTATAAAGACTTTTAACCTAGATAGTGTGTGTCTAGGAATACAGTGGAGAACTAATATGCAGAATCTACCTGAGCAAACAGAAAACAATGGTTGTTAATAAAACTCTCCCCATATATTTGCCAATATTCTGGAAAGAAAATGAGTCGCTTTATGAATTATGTGACCAAACTGCTCGATGTTATAATCCATGAACATTGTATGATAAAAGCATGAAAAAATGGAATGCCTGTAACTAATTTCTGCTTCTTACCAATAAGAACATCTTATTCATGTGACATTTTATCTTCTAGTCTGAATCATAGTGGATACAAATTACTATGGTTTTACTATTTCTTCACTTTAGAAATTTCCTTCTGCTTCGACCTTTATAAGATACTACTTTAAAAAATCTCTGTGAGCTGGGCTAAAAGCTGATTAAGAATCTATCCAGTTCGCTTAATTAAACAAGAAACACAAAGAAAGGCATGCATTATCTTTAGTTTACATGGATAACTGTTGAGGCCAATATTCCTTTTTTATTTAGGGTGGGGGATTGTGAGGAGCAGTGTTCAGTTGCCCTGTTTTTTTTGTTGTTGTTGAGACAGTGTCTCACTCTGTCACCCTGGGTACAGTGCAGTGGCATCATTGTAGCTTGACTGCAACCTCCAACTCCTGGGCTCTAAGCAATCCTTCTGCCTCAGTCTCCTGGGTAGCTGGGACTACAGGTGCATGCTGCAACACCTGGCTGGGTTTTTTTTTTTTTTCCTTTCTATTTGGTAGAGACGGGGTCTCACTCTTGTTCAGGCGAGTCTGGAATTTCTGAGCTCAAGTGATCTTCCCACCTCAGCCTCCCAGAGTGCTAGGATTACAGGAATGAGCCATCACGCCTGGCCAAGGCCAATATTCTTTAAAACACATCAACATCTCCAAAGATCTTGTCTAGATAAAGATGTTAAAACTCTAACTACAGAAACGCTTTAAGGCTTTAACTACAGAAAGGCTTAAGAATGTTTTCATTAAGTAGAAAGATGAAAGGAAATCTTTAAAAGGCAATAAGAAGTCATTCAAGCTATAATTCACATACTTACTTATCATCAGCAAGGCTTGCAATATGCAGTCCATCATGACTAAAAGATACAGATCGTACCCATCGGTCATTTGCTCCTCCAGCAAATATTGGAGTAGGTGGGGGAAAGAGGTGCCTGAGGTCAAATACATGTCTTCAGTGGATATCAGAGTTACTTCAAGAAACAAAACTACACAGGTACAAAGTACGTATGTCTTTTAATAAGGTTTAAAGTATCCTTAAGGAATACAACCGAGACTGAGTAAAGCTGATATATCCAAACTATTAATCTCTTCTTCACAATGAGGTTGGTTTAAGACAGTAAGCTTACGTCCAGCTTTCGTTTTAAAATCATTTTTCTCCAACATGAAACTTTAAATATAAAGTGAGACACTTCTACAAAGAGTCAGGTATTGTTACATAGTGAGACCTATATCCAGAGAACCAAATTATTTATTGAATGTGTATCTAAAGCTTTGTATCATTTAATGGTTTAAGTAACAAAATTTTAAATTATGGTAGATTGTAACCTTAGGTTTTGTATGTTAGTGATTCTAATTATTCATATAACTTAAAAGCTATCTTGATAGCCAGAGATGAATTATAGATGAAAATAATTCATGTTGTACCCACCCAAATTCCATCAGAATGTCTCCATTATATGGATCCCAAATATATACTCGAGTATCATAAGATGCAGTAGCCAGTAATGCTCCATCAGGAGAAAAGTCACAAGCTACAACATCATGGTGATGTCCTTCTAGTTTCCGTATCATGGTATATTTATCCATATTCCAAAGGAAAACCTGCAATAAAAAGGCAAATGTTATAGCTTCATTCGGACACACAGAGGACAAAATGGCACATCTTAAACTAAACTGCTAAATTTAATTAAGATTATATTAAATTTAACATTATAAATTATGAGTAATTTAAAGAATATGCTCAGTGTCATAGATTAAAATCAGTCTTTAAGTTAATTAAAGCAGACATGCAAATTCTATTTCAAATGTTTTTCTGTTAAATGTTAATTAAAAAATAAGCCTAAACATAAAGGCAATGCAATTTAACCACAAAGTTATACTGAAATCCATTTATTCCAAAAACTAATTAACTAAAATATACAGAAATAAATAGGGTTAAATACTACAAACCCCCTTCTCTTTTTTCCAGAAACTACCAAATTTTTAAAAAATATACAGACAGAAAACGTAAGGTTAACAAATTGTTACTCCATTGGCATCTCCCTTTGAGATAATCACTTGTTTACAATAGGCTTGGGTCACCAACGTGAGCCTAGGAAGAGAAACAGATACTGCAAGCAAAGAGAATTTTCACAGCCAAATGAAATTTATTTGGCAAACAACAAGGATGTTAAACCACATTACAAAATGAAAATGCTATTTTATGAAAATAATATAATTACAACATTTCTGTGAATCAAGATTTACCAATCTTATTTTTCCCAAACTGACCACAATCATTAGTCATTTTAAGTATAAAACAGTTCAATTATTTAAGAACGAGTTCACATACAGTTTTAGATTCTAAAGATCAGTAGTTAGACTGTGCAGAATAGCTCCAAATAGGATTCTAATGTTTACTTCAGTCTGTTACATTAAATGTGAGCTTGGAGGTTTATAACAATCCTAGTAAGATATCGTCTCCTCCTCTTAGAGTAAAGCAATCCTTTTTGCTACTTTTTTTCTGCACAGACACAATATATTATTTGCAAAGGAAAATAAGTACAAATTTTAAGTTGGATCAAAGACTTAAGATATCTCTAGCATCTTAAAAGAATTCCAAAAAATAGCACAGAGAAACCATTTGAAAGTCAATTACTTTACATTAAATTGGTTTCACTTTCAAGACTCCCAATTCCATCAAACTGGAAGATCAATTTACTCAGAGGAGTCAGTGGATTTCACTGTGGGGAAAATTATTTTAAAAAAGAAAAAAAGAAAGAAAGAAAAGCAGAAAGTGGACATCGACCAGCACCTGTGTACGTACAGTACACCTTGCAGCCGAATGCAAGGTTACTTCATCCTATGGTAAAGGTCGCCCCCAGCCCGGTAGCCAGAGATGCCACTCTTTCTGCCCAGCTAACACCATTGTGCGCCTGTGTGCGAGTGGTGCCAGCATAACCTCAATCACACCAATATTGCTGCCACCACCTGTGACAGGGAAAGCAAGAAGCATATGGAAAACACACAGCCTAAAATAGCAATGTCAACATCTAGCTTTGTTCTTCTTATGATTTTTAAAGAACTAAACTATTTTATTCTAAACTTCTAACATTTGTAACTATCATTTTAATATACGTCTTGACTAAATAAAACGCATTTTAACTAGCCTCCCACCCTCCATTAATTCAAAGTGTATTGTGATCATCACATGTATTTGGACTTCAACCCATTTCATAAATATGACACTACTGAGGTCCCTTTAACTATACTCACTCAGCTGGTAAACAGCTAAAAGAGTTCATTAAATAAGCATAACCCTCTTAAGAGTCATTTTACTTAAGTTGTCTACAGGTATGCTATGTAAAACAGACAATATCAAATCTCATCTATAATTCACTCTAGGACATACATAAGTGCTAATTTTATTCTCATTAGGTTTTTAAGTTACTTTTTCAGTTAAATGTCCAGGACCAGCTGGGACTCAAAACTTTAAAAACAGCAAACTGGACAAAAAAAATAGAACAACAGAGAAGAAAATAATTAGCAAGGGAATGTCTTAACATATGGACTAGATCTTTTCTATAGGCACATAAACTTTTCTAGATCTTACAAAAAATAAATTTGACATACCCCCTCATTTTATGAATATTATCCCTAAAAGCAATCCAACTTCTCACTTCATAATCAATAACTATATTTATTTAATTTCCTTCATGCAAATTCTCCCCATCATGAAATTAAACATTTAAGATATTTGTGACACCGAGCACAGACTTAATAGGTTACTTAGATTTAAAATGATTATACACACATTATTATAA
The DNA here is from genome assembly GCA_028533085.1 of Varecia variegata. Taxonomy (NCBI): domain Eukaryota; kingdom Metazoa; phylum Chordata; class Mammalia; order Primates; family Lemuridae; genus Varecia; species Varecia variegata. Next base: position 114,317,072 of record CM052441.1, read on the forward strand.
TCCAATTCACAATGAATGTACAAGAACTTTGACACATACTGCTTTACTGGCTCCAACTGAACACAGCATAGAAGAGTCAGGAGAGAATGCACAGCTGTACACCCAGTTCTGATGCCCCCTCAATACTTTCATCATGTTTCCTGAACAAAAAGAAACATCTGTTAACTCTAGAATCCATTTCAAATGAGAAGCATTTCAAAATGGCAGTCCATCACAGGATCACAAACTTTTACAGCTAAAAGCAATTTATCTATAACAGGGGTTGGCACTATGCACCAGCTGCTTATTTTTGTAAATAAAATTTTACCATAACACAATCATGCCCACATGTTTATGCTGTGCTACTACGGCAGACAGCACAGTCCACAATCCTAAAATATTTAACATCTAGTCCTTTAAAGTCTGGGACTGTTCACCTATAGAAGACAGAATTCTTTTAGTCCAATCTCATTATTCTACAAATGAAGGAACTGGAACTTAGCAAGGTTAAGTAAGATACTTCTTGAGCATCTTCAAAATGCCTTTCATTTTTCTTACTTTTGGTAACCTACATTCCACTCCAAAGTCCTTGTGTATTATACCCATAGCACACAACTACGCTTAAGTATATTTAACTCTTAGTTTTACAAATACTGAGTGCTTACTACGTAGTATCAGGCACTATGCCAGCACGGACGATATAGCTGTGAATAAGACAAAGTCCCTACTCTCTTGGATCTTACATTTTACTGTGCCAACATTCATAAAACATATTCATATAACCAAAATTAGGTTGAGATAAGCAAGCACCATTTGGTATGCAAAGGAAAATAAAAATTTAATAATCAAACTATTTTAACTGTTGGGATCTCTTTGCCCTTCAACAGCTAAGCAATCAGAGAACTGGTAAAATGCAGAGAAGGAACTTCATGATTTGTTAATGTTAGCCTATTACTTTATTAAGCAATAGTTACTACCCAATAGCTGGACTGTCTCCAAATCTGAGGGTTCTTATTCCTACCACATTAAATTTAAGTTATATCATCCCTAGGCAAGCCCATCAACCTCCAGCTTAACGCTGTTAGAGCACCAGCAAATCATATTTAAATATAAGGTTTTTTGTTAAAAATGTAAACTCTTTCCTTAGGGACTAAGAAGGGGGCAGAGATGGTCATCCCTGGTCCTCTCAAATTAAGATAGCCTCTCCAAAACTTTGTAAGCATCACCAGTATCAGGGTTTCAGAAAAAGGTGAGCACTTGTCACTGACATTATCTTTCCATTACATTGGAGGATAAATCTTTTACTTTTTATAAAAGAATTCCTAGGGCAGGGCGAGGTGACTCATGCCTATAATCCTAGCACTCTTGGAGGCCGAGGCGGGAGGATCATTTGAGCTCAGGAGTTCGAGACCAGTTGAGCAAGAGCGAGACCCCATCTCTAGTAAAAAATAGAAAGAAATTAGCTGGACAACTAAAAATACATAGAAAAATTAGCAGGACATGGTGGCGCATGCCTGTCATCCCAGCTACTCGGGAGGCTGAGGCCGGAGGATCGCTTGAGCCCAGGAGTTTGAGGTTGCTGTGAGCTAGGCTGATGCCATGGCACTCTAGCCCGGACAACAGAGGGAGACTCTGTCTCAAAAAAAAAAAAAAAAAAAAAAAAAAAAAAGAATTCCTTAACCTATCCACTTATTATTGTGCTTATTAACATTTACATGTTATAAATTCTGCTATGTAAATTATTTAAATCTAAATTTTATTAGATTACTAAATTACTTCAAGATCTACTTAAATTTTCACTAAGTAAATGCAGGAAGTTAATAACCCTCCCTAAGATAGAAAAAATAAATTAACAAAGACCAGTTCATGTAGGACCCTAAATCTGATCGAGATTTTTGTCCTCAATACTTGATACAGATCTGTGTGGTTAGTTTCTGAATAATATCAGAATATTTACTTAGAATAATTGCTGCTTCCTATTCTGGGTCATATTTATGATTTTGTTTGATCTATTAAGGAAAAGGAACCAAAGAATTAAGTAGAGAAAAGGATGCTCTGATCATATGCCATTTTAAAAGTCAAATGCCCCAGATGAACCCTTATAACTCTCAATAGGAATATTAAGAAACTAATCCTTTTCCACAGCCTGGAAAAAAGACATACCATCATCTTTCAGGTCCCACACTCTGAGAGTTTTGTCTCTTGAAGCTGACACTAGAATCAAGCTCCCATCTGGAGCAAAAGTTAAATCTCTGACCACTTCGGTATGATCTACCAAGTTAAGGAGGAGTTTTCCTAAATGTGATGGAGGGGGAAAAAAAGACAATATTAATATTTTTATCAACTCCTTCTTTTAAAAAATAGGGTTGTTCACCATTAAAAAAAAAATGAATAGAAATTCCTGGCTACCTCCTTAGTTTATCAAGTATAAAATGACTTACTTATTAGTGCCACTATTGTTACCATTAAAGATTTACTATTAATATTTATATTGTTTTAAAGTGGATTCTTTCCAAGCTAGTAAAACCTGTTTATAAAAAAAAAAATTAAAAGGGAATTCCTGAAATGTAAACTCCCAGATGTTAATTTAATATTAAGAAAGCCCCCACATTATCATTTTTCAAATCTTTGAACAGTATGACTTTAAAATATAAAATCAAATTATTCCTTTGCTTGTATTTCCTTGACCTTGGATTACTAATGGACTGTCAAACTCCCCCAAAGATACATGTTATCCCACAACAACTTTAAATTCACACATAATCCCAGTGGAAAAATGTACTTTATTTTTCTAATACCATAAAAGTTTTGTTTTCTAGGAGACTTTATGTGTTTATCTTAAATTTTTTTTTCAAGAACCCAATCAAATTTTGATTCATTATCCCCATTCATTGTTAGTATCACTTGCTGTGTTCTAATGTACATATTGTTTTAATGCTCATTTTAAAAATCCTTTACATTTTTGAATACATAATACATGCTACAAACCAATTTAGGCAGTGAACACCACATTTATTTTTAATTGCCCAAAGAATTTAACTTCTCAACCTGTCTAGTTGGACTTTAGATAAACTGTCACTAAAACCTTCCAAAGGTTAGATAATGATTGTTGAAACTTGATTTGCTTCTTGAAAGCATCTAAGCTATCAATCATTGAAAAAGTATGTAAGAAAACACCTTGCCATTTAAGTCATAAACTAAATTACTAGTTTATAAATGATAATTAAATAACATTCCCTAGACGTGCCCTTCCCTACTGAAGAGTGAACTCTATATTGTTTTCCTAAATTAAAATCATGAGCTAAAGATGCTGTTCAGGTCAATTATAAAGACACACTCATAGCACCAATTCTTACTTTTCAGTAAGTTAAAACCCTCAAATCATATATTCCAGTGCCTATAACCAGTGTCTTCCATTATAAAATAATTAGGTTTGCTTTTAAAACTATGAATCCATACCTGTGTATACATCCCATATTTTGATACGCCCATTGTTTAACCCTGTGGCAAGGAGTAGCTGATCTTGTCCAAATCTGAATCGATGCCATTCTATATTTACACAGCGACTCTGTTTTTCTGGAACTGAAGACCCAAAAGCAAGACTCCAGACTATATCTCCACAGTCTATAATATGTTCACGAGGCTTATTTTTCTGACCACCATCACTATTTTGCCTTGATAATCTTAAACTGCTTGAATTGGTAACATTCTTGGTGCCATGCAAGAGACTGGAGGAAAAAAGATCAAAATTGAATTATTATTTATTCTAGACTCTTCTGGATATTGAATAATCATGAATGTTTATAAAAACAACCACAATATAATTATAATAATACTAAGTAACAATAGAATCCTATAGATCGGAAGGGGAAAAGTTGCTATTTGAACCATGAGAGAAGGAACAAATAAATTTAGATCATTAATAGAAATTCTTAGTGGCTGAGAAAAAGTTCAACAATAAAGCAATTTATAACCTATTTGCCTCCCAAATTTTCCTCAAAACCATTGTTATCAATTGGGACTCTTTCAACCTAAAAGCAAAAACATTAATATAAACAAGCAAAAAACCCCCAGTAACTTAATATATCATCAGGCTGATCCCAGAAAATTACCATTAAAAAAACCCCCTAAACCATAATAATAAGTTTCTCATACTTTCTAGACCTAAAGTAATACGTAATAAGACCATTAATGAATATAATATAACAATGAAGGTCTACTAGATACAGAAAGGAAAGATTCAATTTAGCATACGATACATTTTGGAAAAACTTTCAACAAATATTCAAACTCAATGAAAAAATACATAAAATATAATTACATGATCTATGCACCACTGTTATCCAATAAAATGTAAAATCCGGGCCCGGCGCGGTGGCTCACGCCTGTAATCCTAGCACTCTGGGAGGCCGAGGCAGGCGGATTGTTTGAGCTCAGGAGTTCGAGAACAGCCTGAGCAAGAGCAAGACCCCGTCTCTACTAAAAATAGAAAGAAATTATATGGACAGCTAAAAATATATGTATAGAAAAAATTAGCCGGGCATAGTGGCGCATGCCTGTAGTCCCAGCTCCTTGGGAGGCTGAAGCAGAAGGATCGCTTGAGCCCAGGAGTTTGAGGTTGCTGTGAGCTAGGCTGACGCCACAGCACTCAACTCTAGCCTGGGCAACAGAGTGAGACTCTGTCTCAAAAAAAAAAAAAAGTTGTAAAATCCAAGAAGTTTCACATAACAAAGGTTACCTGCTCTGGCACAGCACAATACATACACTAACAGGGAACAATTAATGTGCCTTTTAAAATATAGAATAACTTAAAGACATGTAAATATCTGAGAAAATATTCTATATTGTATAAAGAAAGCCAGGCAATTCTTTAAAACAATTTTCCAACAAATATATTCAGCCTATGATTAAAACACATTTACAACACCATCTATAAAGGAAAAGTTAAACATCAAAATGTTTTTATTACCCCACACTGGCAGAAAATGGTAAATTCCACAAACAGATACAAAATATAAAAAAGAAAAGAGAGTCTTACAAGTTCTTAAGGCACTGGGACCATGGGACAAGCTTTACTGTACGATGTCCTTGTGACCAAGCAAAGTATGAACCATCTGGAGCAAAAGCAACAGTCCAATTTTCACGACCACATTTCTTGTCAAAAGGAGCTGCTGGAGCTAGAAGTTCACCTATAGTCCGTGATCTCACTAAAAAGAAAAATAATAATACAGGATATCATATATAACCAACAATGAATGTAAGACTGCTTCCATATTACTTTAGGATTCAATGAGTTTTTTCTCTTTTCTATGCAGACAGGGTAAAGTGAGTTCTGCTTTCCACTTTCTAAGGTGAAGTATGTGATGTGAAGATCCCTTAATGATAATAACTATCTTAAAGTTTTGGTACAGTGATTTTCCTAAAACTTCCCAATGCAAGAGTTTAAAAAAAAAAAAAGTCAAATAATAACAATGTAATGACCAAGTAGTGCTAGCAATTATTAAAGTCCTAACTTTATTTTTTTATTTTTTTTGAGACAGAGTCTCACTCTGTTGCCCGGGCTAGAGTGCCGTGGCATCAGCCTAGCTCACAGCAACCTCAAACCCCTGGGCTCAAGTGATCCTCCTGCCTCAGCCTCCCAAGTAGCTGGGACTACGGGCATGCACCACCATGTCCGGCTAACTTTTTCTATATATTTCTAGTTGTCCAGCTAATTTCTTTCTATTTTTAGTAGAGACGGGGTCTTGCTCTTGCTCAGGCTGGTCTCGAACGCCTGACCTCGAGGGATCCTCCCGCACCGGCCTCCCAGAGTGCTAGGATTACAGGCGTGAGCCACCGCGTCCAGCCTGAAGTCCTAACTTTTGATTACATTATGTTTTCATCAAATTACTGACATTTAAAATGCAAGAGAGCAAAATTACTTTGCAAGAAAGGTATCTTCCAAATTAATTTGTTTTTAGCCTTCAAAAACCATAAACCACTATAGAATATGATTATTATACCGTTACTCAAAGGAAAGCACTATAAAATGGCCCATTGAAACATGAATATTCTTATCCTTTTCATGCACAGGTCATGAAAATTACAAAACCCTCAGAACTAGAAGGGACTTAAAGGTTGTCTAGTCCAACCTACCCAATCAGTGCTTTAGAACAAATTGTATCTGTGATTCTCAGATAGTGGTGCTCAAGAGTCTTCCTAATTGGCCCCAAACTGACTCAAAATAGAATAATTTTGAGTTTTAAGAACAAAAAATGGACAATGTCATGCATTTTTAATTTAGTTAATACTACTCAAATATTGCATTCATAACAAAAATTGGCATATTATCAGAGCATATGAAGAACATTACTTCCACATGGAACAAAAAGCATAACCCACCAGCTCCTACAAGGTACACATGCAAACTCAGCCGGAATTTAATTCTGGGAAACGAGCCTCTTTATCAGTATATCACCAATACTGTTTTGGGTTAGTCTTGATTTCAAATTTTACTATTTTTCCTTTTTTGTTATAAGTTATTATCAGTTTAGCTTCCCTGTTATTACCTATTTTGTGGTCAGTTATCTGGTCAATTCCACAGTATACAATAAAGCATTTTTGTATGTTTTTGGCTTAAACTTTACAACTGAACTTTAATATATTCTACGTATGGCAGTTCAAATAAGAACCACTTATACTCCTATAACTAGAGAAGATCTATACACACAAACCCCTAAAACGTACTCATTCAGTGACACTTCCAGACTGAATGCGTGCTCCGCCAACAGCTAGATAGCACGTGGCATATGACAGGTGCTCAGTAAATATTTACTGAATGAATATGAAAGCACATGTATCAGCTCCCATTCTTGATTTAAATATGCTCCTTGCCCAATTCTTTGACACATTAACAAATGAGTACAGTTTAAAAAACAAAAAAACCTGAGACCTATTTTTCTATGATATTCATACATAAGAATACCTAATAAGATTTATTCTATTTTGGTACATCTGATATTATCAGAAATTTTTCCTTTTAATGACTCAAAATCTTTCTCCTACCACTCTATCTACTCAGTACTGATTCTGACCTAAGTCCAATCCTGGTCTCATGACATTTATATATATTAAACATAGCCATGACATCAGCAACTGAATCTTTTTGCCAGGCTAAAATATCTCTAGTCCTTTCAATCATTCCTTAGATGCCATGATTTAAAGTCCATTACCCATCTTAACTTCATCATACTTTTCTGGACAAATTTCAGTTAATAGTGGCCCTCATAAAAGTGGCACCCAGAACTAAACACAACACTTCAGGTGTGGTTCAATCAAGGTAGCAGAGCCCCCGCCCCCCCCACTCCCCCCCCACCCCCACCCTCCCCCCCCCCCCCCCCGCCATGCACCTCACCCATATTAATGCATAGGTGACATTAACTTTACTGACAGTGACCCAACTTTTGAATACAAAATTCACAGACTGGTGACCCTCAGATGCCTGCAGAATGATACTTTTTTAAAATTTATTTATGATGCCTGCAGAATTATTATTTATTTTCTTTAGACAGGGTCTCACTCTGTCACCCCAGCAAGAGTGCAGTGGCATCATCACACACAGCTTCACTGCAACCTCCAACTCCTGGGCTCAAAAGATCCTCCTGCCTCAGAGAATGATTTTTTAAATATACTAAGGATTTCAGAAAAAGCATGCAGCTCCTGGTTTACCTACATTTTTCCAAGCCCACAGTCTTACATGGTCATCTCACTATGGTCCTTCATATGCTTGGCTTCTGAATTTGCAATCCCTGTCAAAATCTTTTTTTTAACTAGAGTTTCTGTTTAGCCACATCTCTCTTTTAAACCCCATAAATTTTAGAAGAAAAAGCAAGGTTCACAAATAAGGGAAGCAAGTTTTAAAATTCAACTGAAAAGCCCCTGGGTTAAATTAAGTGAGAATATTGATGTAACTTATATACAAGGGTCAGCCCTTGCATTCAACTTCAAAAACATCTGGTAAATTAGACTAGAACTCAGCTCTCTCTCTTAGTGAGCATGAACAAGACTAAATTTCCTATAGAAGATTTCTTTTTTTTTTTAGTCTATATTTTTTTTAGTCTATATTTTAAGATTACTCTATACTTTTCTTCTTTTACCTTGGTCACAATCATGAAACTCCTTTTACATAAAGGGAGTGGTAATAAATTAACAACTAAAAAACAAATAAATTAATAACTATTTGAAACTTTGCTGGCTCAAACAGCAAAGGACCATGAAATAATAAGCTATTCTATCCTCAAATATATAGAAATTCAAGAAATGAGGCCATTATACAAACTGCTAAATAAATACATTATACTGTTACAAGTATTTTACTAATAATTGCCTTGTATTTCCTTCACGGTTATTTAACAAGCATATCAAAAGCTTTTTGAATGTTAATCAAATGATTTAAGCACTCAATTTAAATACTGGTACAATATTATAAGCCTAGCACAAAATTTCTAATAAAGTGCTTTGAAAAAAAAATTTTTTAAGTTAGAACTTTATTACATTACCTGCAACTGTTCAATGTTAGCAACAAAAATGTATAATTTGGCTGGGCACGGTGGCTGCCACCTGTAATCCTAGCACTCTGGGAGGCCAAGGTGGGAGCACAGCTGGAGCTCAGAAGTTTGAGACCAGCCTGAGCAAGAGTGAGAAACCCCATCCCTACTAGAAAACATTAGCCAGGCATGGTGGCGTGCACCTGTAGTCCCAGCTAGTAGGGAGGCTGAGGCAGGAGGATCACTTGAGCCCAGGAATTTGAGGTTGCTATGAGCTAGGCTGATGCCACGGCACTCTAGCCCCGGCCCTCCCCCAAAAAGTATAATTTAATGACCTTGCATAACATAAGGGAAAGGCTGCCTGCCATGGGAAATTAGACATAAGATACAAAGCTACATATTAATATCTGTACAGTGGTAACACCTCATCCAAGTCACTGCTAAACCAAGTAAATCACATTTAGCTCCTTCTTCACATTCCTTCCTGCAAAGGATCTGTGGCAGTGCCTCGTGAAAGGGCAGTAGCCCAGGGCAGTAATTCCTGTCATATAGAATTCCTTAATGATTGATTCATAGAATCTTGCTTCTACTCTCAGTACATACTTGATTAAAACAAACTTGGCTTGGCTACAATTAATACCAAAGAAACGGGAAAAAGTTCGTTCTTACTCATTGATTAAAAAGATACACAGAAAAGTAAATGTTTAACCTTGTATACAAATGATACTTCAAAAAAAGAAACAAAGAAACAAACACTGGGGTTAAAAAAAAAAAGCTTAGAAAAGGCCAAAGTTCTTCTAGATATTTGGCACTTGGCTAGTAACTTTTTATACCACATGCAGGAAATAACACGAGACCGAAATATGCAAAAACTAAATTAAAAATAACAGAGCCATTTAATGGATGGTTCTATAAAGAAACTCTATCCAATCCTTAGAAAAGAGGACTGGAAAGTTTGCAAAAACAGTTTATCAAGACGAGGTAAAATAAAGATAAACTAAAGGCTGATCACTCATCTATAATATTATGGTGTAGTGGAACGGCAAAACCCACGGGACTGATTACAAGAACATTTGATTTCTATGTCCCACGTGAAGACATACTTACTAGTCTTAAAGTACAGTTAAAATAAAAACTGGACATGAATTTTGGGTGTTTTTTGTATCTTTAAAATAGTTATTAAAACCACGGTTAAAGTCCCCTCCTGATCAGCCATTCAGTCTTATCCTTAAGAGCACAAAAGTCCAGAATTCTAAGATAGCTCTTTCTAGATATAAAAACTCACCCACATACAAGATAGAGGGCGTTTTGACTGCTTCAGCCTCTCCTCTCTAGAAATACCTCCTCCCTCTATTTAGTAAAGACACATATTTACTTCAAGAGCAGGAAAATGCAAATGCTCTCTACTCAGTGGCCATCGCCAATTCTTAAATAACACAGTAAGATCAATGTATATGAAGCCTATCAGTCAATGCACAGTACCCCAACACCCCCCAAAATTGTTCCAGTTCTTTTACTTAAAGAGGGAGGAGTATTCAAATAATGCGCGGTGCTTTCAACTGAGCAGGTATGGACGCACAACCTTCACACCCATTGCCCTGTCTTCAGCGGGGCAGGGTTAGCCAAGCCACTAAGCCAGAAAGGACTTTCCAGTTTGCTCTTCCGTAGAGCAGCCTTTCTTCGGTCACTCCACCCAACCACTCAGCTCCTCCCATGTGTGTTTGAATGATAACTCCCAAAGAGTCTCCTCCCCAGAACCGCAGCCTTTCTTAACGTCCTACCATTTTTAAAATACTGTATTGCTTTTTCCAGGCTGTTGGCACCTCTTCTGGCAAGTTTCTCGATCAAGAGTTGTCAGTATACATGAGGACCCGTTCCTTTCACTGCAGCTCTGAACACACGAGTTTACTTTTCCCATCGTAAACTTTAGAGTTGCTGAAACTTGCCAGTAACCCCTGGGAGTAACCCTCCCCTGTCCACTCGACACTCAAGCCCCGCGTGGACCTCTGATGAAGAAACTGGGGTCCGAGGGATGAGTGCCCGTCTCGGCCACAAAGCAACAGCGAGGCCGGTTCGGACCGGCCCCGGGCTCGCTCCCACCCTCTCGCCCCTGCGCGCCCAGGCTCCCCTCGACCCTCCCTCCGTCCCAAAAGCAAAGCAGGCGCCGCATCAACGTTGTTCCTATTTACCCCTCGGCAGACACCCACCCGAAGGGCTGCTTCCTACTCTTAGCTATAGGCTGGCGCCGCTCACTCGAGCTCTTCCCTCAGACTCCGGGGAGTCCCTGCCTCTCCTCAGTCCCACCCACAGTCCCATTCCTCACCGATCTCTTTCTCGTTGACCCTCGGGGGAAAGCTGGCCATCTATGGGGCACCGTCTGATTCCGGGGACACGATGCAGACGCAACGACAGAGAAGAGAACGGCGAGCGCTGAGGGGCGTGACGCGGGCTCGGTCCCTCCCTGGCCCGGGGATGAAGGGGAGGGGCGGGGGCGGCCGCTGCGGCTTCTGCCGACTACCCCGGGGAAGCTCCGGAAGGCCTCGGAACAAGCTACAGAGTCAAACACAGACAATAGACCCTGTACCCTGCAGCCCTCCTACGGACCAACAGAGACACCCCAACACAGTCCACGACAAACGAGACACTGGAGACAAAATGGCGGGCGGCGCGGCAGATATCTAGACGGCGGGGGCGTGGTCACGTGACGAGGTGTCCTAGGCCCCGCCTCCCGACGCTGGGGACGTGACGGCCGGAGCCGGGCGCGCACGGGCGTTGTCTGGGGCACCCGCAGGGGGAGATCCGGAAGAGCGCGGAGGCCCAGGCGGGGGAGGGTCCGCAGTGCGGCAGAGCGAGGCCGCGGGTCTGGGGTGGGACGTGCCGACTGTGCCGGTAACCTGGTCGCGCTTCCCCGGCCGGGATGCTCTCTAGCATGGCATTATGATTGAAGTGCCTTTGAAAAGGGCAAGCAGGGAGTTACATTTATGTATTCACCCACAGCTTAAAGATTGCATGGAATTTAAACCGGCTGAGCCCAAAAGAACAAAAAGACATTTCAGGTGTTAACTCGATTTGGCCACCTCTCCAGCCCTCACTTGATGAAAAAGATGGGATGAGAATTAACATCGTGGTGCGTCACCTGTCTGGCGGCGATTGTTCTGACGCGAGCCAGCCGGTTTTAGGAAGGGCTGAGGTTATGCGGAGTGGGGAACAGGAAGGAGACCCCAGCACAGTCGCGTCCCGCCGCGGGGCCTTCCAGGCTGCCTTTGTCCTGGCTGCTCCCTGCACCCGGCCTGTGCGGAGCTGGAGGCCAGCGGGGTCCCGGCCGCTGGCCAAGGCAGATCCCACTGAGTCAGCTCAGAATCGGCCCTTCCTCCACCCGATGTCTAGGCCTCTAGGAGGCAACTAGCTATTCACGCATCGGAACTGATAAATGTGGCAGTGTTTGCCAGATGCCAACTTGGTTCCTGTTTGCAGAGGACATATTTGCATTTTAATGGGACCATGTGTGGACTCTACACCTTATTCTAAAGGAGGGCATATAAAGCTGGGAATTTCAAATATGTGGCACATACTCACGGGAGAGGGAGTTGCATAGCCAAACTCTTGAGGGATCTCAAATAACAACACTGTAGGGCATGTCTGTTTCATCTTTTTCTTTGCATGCGTGTATAGTTCTTCAAATTGTGAAATGTTTAATAAATATAAGGCATCATCTCCCGTCCTTTTAAAAAAATCACTTTGTTATCTTCAGTAACACATTTATTGAGGACTTTGTGTTAGGTTCTAGGGCTAGATACTCAATCTTCAGAGGAGAACAAGAAAAATTTTAATACAGTCTTGTAGCTCATTTACTCGAACATTTATATCAGCCCCAGTTAATTCTTTTAACCAATTGCTGTTACCTCTGTTTACTTGTACTATACAAATTTATGGAAAATGCCAGTTCTTGAGTGTCTAACTGTAAATTATTTTGGCGGGTTTTTAATACAATTGTTTAATTCCCACTTTAGTTTATTCCTGCAAGCCAACAGACTTCCTGACGATTTTCTCAACTGGCAAAGTATGACAATGGAATGAAAAATAATTTTATGATCTGAGTACTCATTAGTAATAATATTTAATATTCACTGGGTCCATGCAACATGCTAGGCACTAAGCCATGTAAGTGCTTTTGTGAATTAACCCATTTAATGCTCATAACATATAAGCATCGTATTGGTGATATTCACATTTCACAAACAGTATAGTAACTTGAAAACAGTCACAGAATGAGTAAGTGGCAAATGCTAGATTTGAACCCAGACTTGTCTGACTGCCCTACTTCCCTGCTACCTTGCCTCTCACAAATGAAACCTAGCTTGAAAATATATACTTGGTATTTCATATTTATGTTTGTTATTTTAATATCAAATCTGAATGGGCTCTGTATTCCCTGAATATCCTGTAGATGCTGAGTTCCCTAGAGTTCTGTCCGTGGCCCACAGCTTTTTTCTTTCTTTTTTTTTTTTTTGAGACAGAGTCTCACTCTGTTGCCTGAGCTAGAGTGCCCTAGCGTCAGCCTAGCTCACAGCAACCTCAAACTCCTGGGCTCAAGCAATCCTTCTGCCTCAGCCTACCGAGTAGCTGGGACTATAGGCATGCGCCACCATGCCCGACTAATTTTTTCTATATATTTTTGAGTTGTCCAGCTAATTTTCTTTCTATTTTTAGTAGAGACGGGGGTCTCGCTCTTGCTCAGGCTGGTCTCGAACTCCTGAGCTCAAACAATCCACCCGCCTCAGCCTCCCAGAGTGCTAGGATTACAGGCATGAGCCACCACGCCTGGCCCACAGCTTTTTTCTTCTTCCATGCTCTCCCTGGGTTAGGCAACCTCTCTCTTGGGTTTAAGTACCAGCTTTATGCAAAGACTCTCAAGTCCAGACCTGACTTCTCTCTTGAGCTTAAAATTTATATGTTCAAATGCTTACAATAAAGCTCAACATGTCAAAATTTAGCACACCATTTCTCCCAAATCCACTCCACATTTTACATTTCGTACCTTAGTGAGCATGTCTACTGGGTCACCCAACCCAGAGTCTAATCTTCTTAGACTTCCTGCTCTCCCTCAACCCCACATCGAATCAATCAATCCACAGCCCCACCAGTATTTTCTCTTAAACCGTTTTGGAGTCCATCCTGTCTGTTCTGGCTCAGCTGCTACTGTTTTAGTTCAAGATCTTGTCATTTCAATCCTCTTAACAATCCTTTATAATCCCACACCCTGAAAAACCATCATTGACACTTTGGTGTATTTCCTTTCACTCTAAAAAATTTACTATTTTCATCATGCCCTTGGACAAATTATTTAACTTCCGTCTTCTAGTCTATGAAATGGGGATAGTAATAACACCTACTTCACAGTTTTGAGGCTCAGCATTAACAAAAAGGCCTGACACTGAGTACTACATAAGCATTAGATGCTATTTTTATATATAGTAACCCAGCTAACTGCAAAATTGAAAGATCAAAATCTCACAGAAAACAAAAGATTGGCAAAAAGCCATAAATAGGGTCAAAGCTGACTCAACCACTGAAAACCTATTCTCTTGATTCTCATTCTTGAATTATTTAGAAAATATTGCTCTTGTGTAGTTACCTGCTAAGGTTAATTTACCTATACTTTTTCTTATGCAGATATTATTTCTGTTGACATTTTCAGACCGATGTTTACTACCTTGAAATACACACACACACACACACACACACACACACACACAGGTTGAGCATACTTAATCTGAAAATCTGAAATCCTCCAAAGTTTGAAATTTTGGGTGCCCACATGATGCTGTCAGTAGAAAATTCCATACCTGACCTTATGTGACAGGTCACTGTCAAAACTTTGTTTCATGTACAAAATTATTTTTTAAATTGTAGAAAATTACAATCAAGCTATATGTATAAGGTATATATGAAACATAAATGAATTTTGTGTTTAGATTTGGGTCCCATCCCCAAGATATCTCATTATGTATATGCAAATATTCCAATATCCAAAACATGTCTGGTCCCAAGCATTCCAGATAAGGAATACTCAACCTGTATATATTAATATATTTGTATACGTATCCTCCCTTATTCCATTTTCTCACATCTCAGCAAAGTGTTGTATAAACAGCCTGGCATTTTCATGTAGCTACACCTTTGTTTTTCCTATGCTATTTTCTTTGTTTCATTTATTTATTTTTTTAGAGACAGAGGTCTAGCTATATTGCCCAGGCTGGTCTTGAACTCCTGGACTCAAATGATCCTCCTGCCTCAGCCTCCCAAGTAGCTGGGATTATAGGCTGGGATTATATTACAGAGGTACATAAGTATAAAAGAGATGGTACAATAGTTGTCACATTCTTTTGTTCAGAGGGAGTGACATAATCGTGCATATGGAAATAGTTAGCTTTGGAGAGTAGATTATAATATAAAAGTTTATGTCTTGCCTTTTTTCTCACATTATTACAAAATAATATTCTCCCGTATTAATAAAATTTTCTACCACATCATTGTAGGTAATCTTTTTTTTTTTTTTTTTTTGAGACAGAGTCTCACTCTGTTGCCCGGGCTAGAGTGCCGTGGTGTCAGCCTAGCTCACAGCAACCTCAAACTCCTGGGCTCAAGTGAGCCTCCTGCCTCAGCCTCCCAGGTAGCTGGGACTATAGGCATGTGCCACCATGCCTGGCTAATTTTTTCTGTATCTATTTTTAGTTGTCCATATAATTTCTTTCTATTTTTAGTAGAGACGGGGTCTCGCTCTTGCTCAGGCTGTTCTCGAACTCGTAAGCTCAAACGATCTACCCACCTCGGCCTCCCAGAGTGACAGGATTACAGGTGTGAGCCACCTCACCCGCCCCATTGTAGGTAATCTTAACTTCATTTGGAGGTGAACTTTTTTTCTTTTTTGCCCCAAATTGCACAGTACTTACAATGGCAGAAGGTTGGGCTTATCTTTTTTTTTTTTTTTTTGAGACAGAGTCTCGCTCTGTTGCCCGGGCTAGAGTGAGTGCCGTGGCGTCAGCCTAGCTCACAGCAACCTCAAACTCCTGGGCTAAAGCGATCCTACTGCCTCAGCCTCCCGAGTAGCTGGGGCTACAGGCATGCGCCACCATGCCCGGCTGAT
>CM052441.1:114348310-114404184 GCA_028533085.1 Varecia variegata
GGAGTTCGAGACCAGCCTGAGCAAGAGCGAGACCCCGTCTCTACTAAAAATAGAAAGAAATTATCTGGCCAACTAAAAATATATATAGAAAAAATTAGCCGGGCATGGTGGCGCATGCCTGTAGTCCCAGCTACTCGGGAGGCTGAGGCAGTAGGATCGCTTAAGCCCAGGAGTGTGAGGTTGCTGTGAGCTAGGCTGATGCCACGGCACTCACTCTAGCCCGGGCAACAGAGTGAGACTCTGTCTCAAAAAAATAAATAAATAAAAAATAAAAGGGTGTGGATGGACCTTCAATAACAGCCTACATTGAGGCAAAAAGCAGCCCTAAGCTAACCCTTACGCCCCACGTATCCCCTCAAAAACTTACTAAAGGATATAACTAAAGAAATAAAATAGGATAAACACACTAACAGGAGTCACAACACTCCCCTCCCATGTAAATTCAACAGTCCAACCTTCTTAACCAACAGCATTTTAACCAGCAAGAGGCTATTACTTTACAAAGTTGTCTGTGTTAGATCAGTGGATATAGAGCTATCAGGTGAGCCTTCTGTCCTCATTTCTGAATTAGGAAATACTTATTCTTATATTCATTTCATAACTCCAGTGAACCCTGAAGGGCTAAAAACATTTCTTTTCCTCCAGGAGGTTGCCCCAGCTCGGCCACATTTTGTAGGACCTCCCCCAACCCCCAAGCCCACGATGTCAGTGAGGATCAGGAATCTTCTTAGTTCAGCAGGATCTCTTCTGGGTATTTAATTGGCCCTTCTCTGCTTTGTGGTTCAAGCTTCATCAGGATTCAAAACAGCTGATGGGAAAGCAGAGCAGGACCCTAGAAGAGCCAAGACCAGGGTGGATTCCTGTTGTGGAAAGTAGGCTGGCAGTTTCCAGTCCACTACATTCACGGGCATCGGAAAATCTCTGACAACCAGCCACGGACGTGCAGAAACAGCTGCTCCTGAGTCATTCAGAAGTCCCTCAGCATAAAGTTCTTGAAGGAATGAGAAACACATGTCAAAACACTTAAACTGAAAAAAACTTCTCATGCATGGAGACACAGGGCTCTCATTAAGGCCACAATTGCTGACAGTAGAATAATTTGACACCTACACAAATCTTCAACTTGGAAGAAGAAAGCAGAAAACTGTCTAAAGTATGCCTAGATTCCTTATTACCTTATGACCAAGGTGGCTACATGACTCACATGTGTGGTAGATATCTGGGTTAAGCAGGCTGGAACAGCAAGCGGCTGGGCAGCATCACCCTCCCTGTCCACACAACCTCTCCATGTTGCTAGCTTGGGCTTCCTCACAGTATGGCTGTCTCAGGGTTGTTGGAGTCTTACGTAGCAGCTGATTGGAAGTGCAAGTTTCTTATGCCCTGTCCTTGAAAGTCCCAGAACTTCACTTCTGCCAAATTCTTTTGTTCAGGAAGTCACTAAATCCAGCCCAGAATTAAGGGGAGGTAGATTGATTTCACTTCTTAAAGGGGGAGGGGCAATGTCACATTGCAGAAGAGCATGTCATGTGGAAGAAACTGTTTAGCCATCTTTGAAAAATACAATCTGCCATACCTCAGGATTGTAAATTTTCTAACAACACTCTAGCATTAGTAATTTTAGTGGACTGTATTTCTGTGTGTCGGGGGGAACCATGAATTTTGCTCTTGCTAATTCTATCTGGGCAAGTTGGAAATTTACTAAGCTTTCCAGCTAACCAAATTTCTGAATTTGAGTTCTAGCCGTATTTAAGCATTACTATGATTTGAAAGAAGCTATCGATTCTAAAGTAGTGGGCTTTGAGTTGACTTTAAAAAAATAAACATTGTTTGGATTTTAAATGCAATATAGATGTGATGGTAATAAATCATTGGTTTTCTAGTGATTATTTCCATTCTGGAGATTAAACTGAATGAAGGTAATAGTCAAAAGTTTAAAAATAAATAAGGTAAGGGCCGGTCGCGGTGGCTCACGCCTGTAATCCTAGCACTCTGGGAGGCCGAGGCGGGTGGGTCGCTCGAGGTCAGGAGTTCGAGACCAGCCTGAGCAAGAGCGAGACCCCATCTCTACTAAAAATAGAAAGAAATGATCTGGCCAACTGAAATATATATAGAAAAAATTAGCCGGGCATGGTGGCGCATGCCTGTAGTCCCAGCTACTCGGGAGGCTGAGGCAGTAGGATCGCTTAAGCCCAGGAGTTTGAGGTTGCTGTGAGCTAGGCTGTCGCCACGGCACTCACTCTAGCCCGGGCAACAAGCAAGACTCTGTCTCAAAAAAAAAAAAAAAAAGAAAAGAAATAAGGTAAGTATGGATAATGCAGCACCCAGAAAACCCTCTTCTAAGACTACATAGAGACAACTCCATGAACCTCAGTAAGACTTGAAGAGTCTGAGTTCCACTGTTGAACTCAGGAATAAGCCCAAGAGAAACCCAAGCCATTGTATGCAATCTCCTTCCCAACACCTTTTGGGATCCAGTCAGCAGAATGGGACCTGCATCTAGAAATAAGCCCAATCATCAGCACAGAAAAAAAGAATATGATTAGGGGTAATTGGGGGGGGAGACGGGATAAAGCCCAGACATAAGCACGAATGGAGGAGGTTCAGTCTGGAGGACAGTCATCAAAGTAGCAGGGGACAGGCAGTGCAAAACAGCAGGACCCTTGGTGGGACATGGCAGGATGTCCATGAAAGCAGCAACTAGTCAGACATTCAGGGGTCCCCCAGACACTGAGGATGCCAGGAAGGCCCAGGATTTGACCTGGGGTGGGGTGGGGAGTGTTTGGATTCCCAAGAGAGATTAAACATGCAAAAGAAAAGGGAAGAACACATCGTTGTTGGACATGAAACAGGATTAATACCAGTTAAATACCAGTTATGTTCTCTTCTGCCTAAGGTCATGACTGGTCCTGGGAGCAGAGATGGAGCTTTTGGGGGGACAAGCTGATTAGACTTGTGGGGGTGAGAAGACCTGTACAGGGTAGGGGCTTATTTGGCTAGAAACTAACAGACTCTCAAATTTTAATGTGTCCTAGCATCGCCTAATTGGGTTGTTTAAAAGTCATATGCTAGATTCACCCCTAGAGACCCCCGGCCAGGATGTCTGGGGTGCAGCTCAGGAATCTGTGTTCTCACAACCACCCCAACGGATTCTGCTGTTCCGCATTTTGCAAACTGCAATACACACGATCCTTTCCACTTGATTGCCGGCTCAAGGGTGATGCAGGCAACCGGGTTAAGGTTTCTGCCCACAAATAGAATGGTTAGAATTTCAGAGGACTCGAGAGGGCCTGAAGCATAACTGAGGTCAGTAAATAATTAGTCAGAAGTGATACTATTTCACAAGTTTTGCTTTTAAGCAACTGCAGTAGAACTATAACAGCCACATCAGAGGTTTGAAATGTGACTAGGAACATTTCTCATCGTTTAAAAAATGGTAAGAATTCAAGAAGTTTACCCAGCCTGGTTTTAAGAGCTGCATATTTGAAATTAAAAATACTTTTGTAAAAAGTAAAAACAACCCTAGTTGATTGCAGAAAATTAAAAATTTAGATAAGCAGAAACAATATTTTTAAAAATCCATAATCTCACTGCCCAGAGATAACCACAGTCAACCCTTTGGTGTGTATCTTTCCAGCCTTTGTCTAGACAAATATATTCATATATGGATTTGTTTTTTCTCTCCTTTGTTTTGATAAATGGGATCCTACTGTACATGCCTGGGTAGTGGTGCTTGTTTTTAAAGCTGTTGGTTTAGAACCAGGCAGTGAGGTCATTCTCTATTCCTTCTAGATCACATGGTCTCCCATCTCCACTTCCCTTGCAGTGCGGCTTCATTCTTCTGGCTCTCACTTTGTGACCAAAACTGGATTTGCTACAAATTACTGATAGATGCAACAACATGCATGAATCTCACAGTCTTTGTGCCAGGTGATAGAAACCAGACAAAGAAGAATACATATTGTATGTTTCCATTTATACAACATTCTAGAAAAGGCCTAACTAATCCATAGTGACAGGAAATGGCTCAGTGGTTACCTGGGTGTGGGGTGGGGAAGTTGACTGCAAATGCGCACAAGGCAACATTAGGGAGTAATTAAAATATTCTATATCTTGATTATGGGCGTAATTACATGGGTGTATACATCTGTCAAAACCCATTGAACTTCAGATGGGTACATTGATTGTATGTAAATTATGCCCCAATAAAGTTGATTTACCCTACACTAATTCACTGTTGCAAAATTTGAAAAAGGGATTCTTACTGGCTCAGTTTGAGTCAGATATCCACACGGAGTCCTACCAGCCAAGGCTGAAGACAGGGGCAGATTCACGGCTCACAACAAGCCTCCTTCTCCAGGAACAGGCCTGAGACTCAGGGCTGGCCCCTCGTGGCCATGTCTGTGCTGTAGGACTGAGTCCACCTGCCACAGCTGGCTGGTCCCATGGTGGACGTGTGACCCAAGCCAGGCCAGTCCTCCGCTAGGAATTGGTGGTGGCTTCTTGGATGCGAGGCCCAGGTGCTGCCAGGAAACGGCTCTGCTGTCTTAAAGCACAAAGTCAACACACAAAAGGAACAAAGTGCTGGTAGAAAGATTTCCCAACAGAGTGGAGTAGGTGTGAAATAGGAAGCAATAATTCCAGTCACCGAAAGTCTAAACACACCAAGTCAAACTGGGTATTCGCTTTCCTTTCCCAGTGCTAGAGAAAATTCCAGGGACAGGGCTTGCTCCGAGAGATTGATCAGAATTTCTGGAAGCAGGTGTAAGTGGGGGAACAGCGTCTCCAGAGCCAGGAACAAATTCAAGAATGCACCCAGATCAGAGTCTGTACTTTCCATGAATATTCATTGAGCACCTACTGGGTCCCTGCACCTGTTCTAGGTACTGGCCATACGGTAGCCTTCGAGGCAGATGCAGTCTCTGCTGTCGTGAAGCTTTTATTTCACTGGAGAGACACAGACAAGAAACAGACTCACGGAAATTCTGGATAGCGACATAGTCTATGAAAAAATAAAACACAGGGATGTGGTGGAAAGCGGCTTCTGCAGAGAGTATGTCACTCTAGACAGAGGTCAGCAAACGTCTAGTAGTAGAGGTAGCATTTCAGGGAAGACAAGGAGCCCAGGCAGCCAGACCAGCTTCCACAAAGGCTCTGAGGTGGAAGGAGCTTGGGGTGTCTGGGAAAGAGAGAGAAAGTCCGTGTGGATGGAGTGACATTAGCAAGGAGAGCTGTGGCAGGTAGCAGGTGATGTCAGAGAGGCAGGCAGGGGTCAGATCACGGCTGGGCTGTGCAGACCCGATTAAGGCCTTTGGTTTGCGCTAAAGACAACAGGAAGGCATTGGAATACTAAGAAGTTTCCATTTTTAAAAAGTTCCTGCCAGCTATTACACTGAGAATAGAGAGTACAATGGCAAGAATGGCAGCAGGGAGACCAGGTGCGAGAGCATCGCTGTAAGTCTGGTGGGAGACACGCAGACAAGTAAAGATTTAGGATATATAGGTGTGACGTCAGGAGGTGAAGAACATAAACAACAGATGGTGGACAAGAATTTAAATGTGCAGATGAAGAACAAAGCACAGTCACACGACACAGCGGCTAGCAAGCCGCTTACAACAAAACCTAGACAGCCCAGCAGGCTCAAGGTGCCACAGTGACGCCCTGATGAGGATCTGCCACTGACATGGGGAAGCCCTTCTCCACTTTCTTGCCACACTTTGACACCTTGGGCATCAAAACAATGGGACTTGGGCCTGATATGTCAGACTTCTCAAGGGCAACAACTCCTTCAGCATCTTTTTTTTTTTGAGACAGAGTCTCACTCTGTTGCCCTGGCTAGAGTGCAGTGGCATCAGCCTAGCTCACAGCAACCTCAAACTCCTGGGCTTAAGCGATCCTCCTGCCTCAGCCTCTCGAGTATCTGGGACTACAGGCATGCGCCACCATGCCCGGCTAATTTTTTCTATATATTTTTAGCTGTCCAGTTAATTTCTTTCTATTTTTAGTAGAGACGGGGTCTTGCTCTTGCTCAGGCTGGTCTTGAACTCCTGACCTAGAGTCATCCTCCTGCCTCGGCCTTCCAGAGTGCTAGGATTACAAGCGTGAGCCACTTCAGCATCTTTTAAAAGTGCCTCTCTCCCTGGCGCTCAGATCAATGCTGCCCTCCCCAAACCCCCTGTCCTCTGATGCAGGCAAACATTCCAGCTCCTTCTGCAACAACTCATATAAATGGATCGACTCCTTCCGAGCTCCCGCTTGCACCACCCCACCCAACCAACAGATATACGCGTCTGAACGGCCCAGTGACGGACCCCGGTTAATGCCAAGATTGCTACAGCGGTATTATTTTAAACCTCCCCAATTAATCTTCCTTAACACCTTAAAATAGTAAGACCCTATTAGGAAAATTGATTTGGATAATTAGTCTAAGCTCAAAATAAGTACTTAACTAGCAATGCCCCTAATCTGATTTTCCATTGAATTTTTGAATGTTTTCTCCAATTAAAAAAAAACCACAGAGATAAACCAAGTAATGAGAAATGAGTGCTATTGTAACTTCTAGGCTAGATGTGGATACTAAACAGAGTGTCTGATCACCTAGGTGTCAGTCCTAAGAGATATATTCTTTCCTCCCACTAAAATTCACTCTTCCTGCTTCTCACATTTTCTGAGCCAAGACTAATAATTGGAGGATTATAAATCGATAGTCATAGATTATTTGGGATTAGATTATTAAGAGCTCATTTCCCTGCTCTTCTAAGTCAAAGGGCTGTGGGTTGCTAGAATCAAAGGCTTACATCCAGAAAAAACTAAGCCTAGGTTTGAGGAAGAGCAGAAAGGGAGCCAGGCTGCTCTCTCTTTTGTCTCTCCCTTTCTCGACTCCACCCCACGTGCATGTGTGTCTGTGTCTGTGTCTGTATGTCTGTCTACTCCTTTCCTCTCTCACTCTCTTCTCTGGCTGCTCCCCTGCTTACTCACGGCCGCTGTTTGCTCATACCTTAGGCATTCACACGGCCCATTAGAGCCACCCAACCTTAACTCTAGAACTTGCTGGAACCCCCACGTCCACCACTCCCCCCTTAACCGTTCTAAAGTCCCCCAGTTGGAATCTGATGGCTCAGTTCATATGTTCAAGCCAGGCCACAAGTCACTGACCAGGCCAGGAACTAAGCTGCCCTTTGGTCTGATGTCTGTCCCTGATTAGTTTGGTTATGGCCAGGGACTCAGGTCACACGGTACACAGCATGATCACTCAGGGCAGCAGGAGACTCCCAGAAGATGGAGTGGGTGGGCAGATATCCTAAAATAGCTTTCAGTACACCCTCCCATCCTGGGACCCAGGAGCCCAGTCTTGACAGTTGTGTTGCCACCCAAATCTCCTAAAGCCAACACCCAGTACTTCTGTTGTCCCTCCCCAGACATCTAGCTGGTCCTCATCACCATTCTCCCTCCCTTGCTCGCCTTTATGCCTTTAATTGTCTCAGCTTAGAGGTTGTAAAAGCCCTTCCCACACTTTCATGGGCATAAGGATCAAACTGTGAATTTTGTTAAAATGTTACTCCTCTTACTCAGGAGCCCTGAAGTGGGGCCTGAGAGTTTGCATTTCTGACAAGCTTTCAGGTGGCACCAATGCTTCTGCTCTGAGCACCTCGCTTTGCTCAGCAAAGGGTTTTAGTTTCCTGCTCTTTAGTTCTAGCCAGTGTCCGTTCTTAAGCAGTTTGTTGTTTTTGAAGACCTAGTCCTGGTACAGTAGGAGAACATCGAGTTGTGCACACGAATGATGTGAAAGGTGGCCCCTGATGGCCAAGAGACTTGAAACTAACTGTCCTTTATGTGTAAAGAGGTGGAGGAAATTATATTTCTTAGCATTCCAGAAAAGCCAATCCCCAAGAGAAAAGCTGTCAGGGTAGGAGACTGGACCCCGTGTCCCAGGAAGCACCCATTGGGGCTAGCCCTAAGATGTCCAGTCTCTAGTGTGAAGGCCCACGGACCATATGGCTCAAAAATCATACATCAGGGGAACAAACTGCTAAATAAAATGTGTTCCACCCTCCTACCTTGACAAATAATCTTGAAAATGACAGCATTTAAAAATACATGTAAAGCTATGGTTTGATATGCCCAAATCAGTACATTATCAAAGAGGACTGAACATAATTATTATCGCTTATGTCTTGGTAGTCAGTTGATGGATCAGGGATGTTGGAAAGATTAATAAAATAAAACAAGCATAATTTGTAAGTTATTATACATTCATTTCATAAAAATTTATTTTTACCTTCATTTCAGCAAAATTACTAAAAAGTCATGATAACATTTTTCACATAATTGTGTTCTATTGACAATAAAGCTCTAAAGGGTTAAAAAATATAATTGTATCCAAAGTATAAAAATTGAATATATTTTATCAAAAAATAAATAATATAAAATAAAAAATTATTTTTCATATGTTTTCAAAATACTTGTTTTATTTCTAAAATATTCAACATTACCTATTATGATTAAAAGGCAATACACTTATAATTAATGAATATAAGAAATTTTTCATTGAAATTGCTTAAAGCAGAAATGTTTATTTAAATTTTAAAAAATATAACTATATCATAACAATTTTCATTTAAAAATCTATGCACGTTAGAATTTAATGCCATGTAGTAGCTTTTGTAACAAAGCACTATTACACTTCACACATCTTACATATTTAGATGTAATTGAAGAATGATATGAATTGTTTAATATTGCAAAATGCTTCATAGCCAGCATGTACAACTGCTTTGAACACTGTGCTATTTTGTTCACTTGTGAGTACCTCCAGGAACACAAAGAGAAGCAAGAAAATGAAGCTTAGCACTTTCAAGAAATGATACTTCACAAAGCAATTTGTCAATTTAAAAATGTGTCAATTTTAAAAATTCAAAAAACAAAAACTTGCAGAAAACCTGTTTGAAAAATAAGAGTAAAAATAAATAAATAATGCCTGCTGTTGCCCAAGTTCAAGGCATTGTTCTCAGTCACCTTTTGCATGGAGAACAAAGAGCAAATGCTGAGAACACGGGGCCCTGAACGTGTTGGTGGATGTTGAGAATTGCAGGTTGTTCTCTGATACACTGGGCACTAGATTTAGAGTGACAGAGACACTGTCATATTCTTCAGGTGATTCATATCATCAGGGAAGTTTGGGAAATACGGATAAGGAAGGGTAAAAATATGTAACTATATATATGTGTGTGTGTGTGTGTGTGTGTGTGTGTGTGTGTATATACATATATTCTTTCTCTTTCTTTCTTTCTTTTTTTTTTTTAGAGTCAGGGTCTCCCTCTGTCGCCCAGGCTAGAGTACAGTAGCATAATCATAGCTCACTGCAGCCTCGAGCTCCTGGGCGCAAGTGATCCTCCAGCCTCAGTCCCCAAGTAGCTGGGACTATAGGCATGAGCCACCTCTCCCAGCTGTAACAAAATTTAATGGGGTACTCTCAATCTAGTTGCTCAAGCAACTGGAAGTTGCAAAACTTATTTGGTGACTTTGCTCAAGAAATCATGATGAAAATTATTACAAGATTATTTACAATTTTTGGTATGGACAGAATTGATTTCATTTATTACCTTTACACATTTCAGTGTTAGATTTTAAACATTCAAATACACTTATTTAATAATATGTTGGTATTATTTTAAATGATGCTGTTTAATTATTAATAAAGTAACATTCTAAAGGATGGCAAAACAAAGTTTCTTGTGTATGCCGTGGGTTGAGGGGATCACAAAGACCTCACAGAGATTTTTGTACTGGACCCATTTAGACTAGTAATGCCACTAATCCCAGGATGATACACTTCTCTTTTGATGCTTTTTGCTAGAGGTAGTTTGGATCTTTTCTTATCTGATATACACACACATACACCCATATCCTATACCCTCAGTTTTCCAAATTGAGCAACAACAGGGAGCTCACAAATTCCAACTTTAGCTTAGCAAACTCACATAAGGAAGTGAGAAAACGTGTGCTATAGATCATGTCAGAACAGGGAGGGACCAGTTATAGAACTGAGGCATGAAAAGATTAAGCAATAGTGTTGGAGAAGACCATAAAGGGAGATATTAAGAGAGTGTCTTTAGATGAACTCCAAATCC
The DNA here is from genome assembly GCA_028533085.1 of Varecia variegata. Classification (NCBI taxonomy): domain Eukaryota; kingdom Metazoa; phylum Chordata; class Mammalia; order Primates; family Lemuridae; genus Varecia; species Varecia variegata. Next base: position 114,358,439 of record CM052441.1, read on the forward strand.
ACTGTGATGTCCGTGGCAGTGCAGAATTCTGGAATTCCTCTGAAACTTAGTCCATAGCCACATGCACCACTCCGCATAGGCTAGTCTGACGCGAGGTATTTTGCTTACCAAAAGGAAGCTCATCTTATCTGTATCTTTGCACTAATGCCATTTAATTTGAGTTTACTGGGAGCAGGGTTTTTTTTTCCCCCTGGAATTTTGGTTACCAAACAGATGGAACTTTTACAAGTTCAAAACAGCAACTTTGTGCACAGCTGACCACAGGTCAGTGTACTGACTGCAGTGCATCCTATCTGAAAGGTGCCTGCTGTTTCTTCCACTCCTTAGATTATTTTGTTTATTAGAATCTGGTGTTTCCAGGGGCCCTAAGGGCTGGTGAGAACAAAAGCACACAAGATGCCTGTGCCTTTGACCTTTGAGGGATCTGCTAGGAAATGGAAAGGCTAGCTCTACTTCCTGAGAAAACTATAGCAAAAGGAATTTTCGGTGGGGTATTATTTTTGGGAAGTGTTCAGATTTCCCTAAACTGATTTTTCCCCTAACAGAACAGAAGTAAAGAAATCCAAAGATCATCCTAACAAAAATAGAGCCAGTGCTACCAAGTCTCCATGTCTGCTCAAGCAGCTAGACTATGACGGTATATTTGAATAGACCCTTTCCCTAGACATGTTCCAAACTTGAAATGTTATGAAAATCTGGTTTAAACTTAAAGAGCTTTTTCTATGAGTTAGAAAAGAAAAAAAAAAAGTAAGAAAGTATTGGTACTTTTGGATAATGTGGGTGATTTTGAATGTTAACATCTAATCCCATCCTACTCACACTCCCAGTTCCTAATTGAAAGGAATAAAATATTAGTACAAGTGAAACTAGTATCAGTGCTACAACTAAAAAAAGCTCTCATCTACATTTCATTGGTGGGACTGCAAACTAGGACAACCTCTATGGAATCTAGTATGAAGATACTTCAAAGAACTAAAAGTAGACCTACCATTTGTTCCAGCAATCCCACTATTGGGTATTTATCAAAAAAAACAAAGTCATTTTATCAAAAAGACATGTGCACTCGAATGTTTATTGCAGCACAATTCACAATTGCAAAGATGTGGAAACAACCCAAGTGCCCATAAATACAGTGAGTGAATTAATAAAATGTGGTATACATGTACTATGGAGTACTACTCAGCCATAAAAAATGGTGAACTGATACCTTTTGTAACAACCTGGATGGAACAAGAGACCATTCTTCTAAGTGAAGTATTGTAAGAATGGAAAAACAAACACCACATGTACTCACTATTAAATTGGAACTAGTCCATCAACACCCATGTGCACATATGGTAGTAAACCTCAACGGAAACCAAGCAGGTGGAAGGGGGGAGGAGGGGATGGGCAAATTTACCCCTAACAGGTACAATGCATGCTATCTTGGTGATGGGCACACTTTTAACTTTGACTCAAACTGCACAAAAGCAAATCAAAACATTTGTACCCCGGGAATATTCTGAAATTTAAAACAATACATTTCAGCAACGTTGAGGACTTTCTACTCTACTATAGCAAGTAGTCTGCATTGAAGGAAAAGCTCCAGGACATCTTGGCCTCCCTTCCCCCCAGGAGCACCCTCCTGGAATAATTAATGGGGACCCTGGATCCTACTAACATCTCCTAATTGGAAAGGACAGGAGTAAACGGTAAAAATAGACAAGTCAATCAAATCACTTGCAATCCCTTTTACCTTGAAAAACAGTTGTGCATGAGGCCCAAGGTTACAAGTGGCCACTCTTTAAAGAAAGTCAGGGTGGAGGAGTAGGGATGGGACTCCTTCCAGAGTCGGTGGGCACAACCTAGGCTAGACTACACCTGGGACCTGCGGCCCCCAGGCCAGTTGCCGTGGGCCAGTCAGAGAAAGCTGAGCCTGGTGCATCACCAAATACTGAGAATCACAGTCTCTGCCCATTAGCTTATAGCCCTAGAGCTCTTCCTTCTTCCCCTAGTCTAAGGATCAAAGAAGTCTTCAAATTAAGATCAGAGAAGAGCATCGTAGCAACAACTGGTGATAAGATCCCATGACAATCATTGTACCCTGTTTCAGGGTCATATAGGAAGTTTAGATAAATTAATTATCAAGAATGAAAAGGCAAAAAAAACCCAACAACATGGGAACCATGAAAATATTCTGTGTCATAAAGGGAACAGAACATAGCACTCCAGAGGAAAACCACACTGTTGAATAAAGTGAACTGCGGCTTACTGCAAAGGAAAAATTATTACTTTATGAGCTACTTGATTTCTCATGGGGAGTGAAATGCCTTTGTTTAAGAACATATCTTGCAGAGCATGACTAGCTTTGAAGATGAAGCCTTCTAGGCATAGCCAAGATGGTCTGGTGAGCAAAAAGATCCAGAGATAAGAAGGGAACAAGAATTGGGAGGGGTTGGTGCAGGCCAGAGGGGACGTGATGTGTGAAGAGTCTGGGGAGAGAAAGGGCTAGTCCAAGAACCTCAGGGAAAAAGTGGGCCCTGAGCAGAGAAAAGAACAGGCATGAGGGGAAAGAAACAAATGAGCTCAGGATGAGCAGAAAATGGAGCGAACAAGAGCAAGGAATGCAGAGAAATCTCGGGTGAGGCATTGGACTTGCTACAGCAGGGAAAGCCGACCCCAGGGTGAACTCCTCGGACGTCTCCACTGCTGAGACCACCCTGTAGGGGCTGACCCCGGGGGACTCTGCCAACAGCACTCCCAGCAGTGGGATGAGTCTTTCATTGCAGGGGGCGCTGGTGGCCATGCTAACATCCACCATCTAAGGACAAACTCAAATACATATAAATAATGTTTGGATGGTATTGTTTGAGCCCCTGGATCCAGCCATGCCTGAAACATGCCCCTTCCCCACCCCAAAAATCCCAGTCATGTGGGCTGATAAATTGCTTTAGGGGTTGTTGTTACTTAATCTGGTTTCATTTTGCTTTTTGTCACTTGCAACATTCTGACTAATATACCTGTTGATCCAGCAATTCCCTTTCTAGGAGAATTTCAACTCAATAACGGGAGAATACAAATACAAATTTTTCAACAAATCGTGAAGGAGAAATTAACTTACAATTTGGGGGAAAAATTAAAGTTTTATCTTATCTGATACTCTTAAATAAATTCCTGACTGATTAAAGAGTTAATTAAATTAAAGTAAAACCATCTAGCCTTTCAAAGAAAGTGTGATCTTACGGGAAGAAAGTATAAAAGAAACAGTGCTGATTTAACTTTGTACAAAATTAAAACTCCCATGGGTAAAATAAAGCCACTAACATATCCCATACACCTAATATATAATACTGAAAACATTTTAATACTGTATATGTATATACATACCCAGTGTGTGGTGAATATGCTCTAGTTTACAATGAATAGTCAAATTAGAATTTTTAAAATAATTAGATAGTGCGATGCTTTAACTAGGATAGATGTTTTTATACTTTATTTTTTCCATTGTTGTGAATATAAAACATTACATGTTTATGATCCCATTACCATAAATTAATTAAAATAATTTTTAAGTACGGAAAAAGCATCATCAATTAAATTAAAAGGCAAACAAAAACTATGGAAAAAATGGTTGCAATTCATATAACAAGAATTAATGCTCTTGTTCCACAAAGTGTGCTAAGATACCAACATGAAAAGGTGGACACTCTAATTTTTTAAATGAGCAATCCAGAAAAGAAGGATTAAAACTAATCAATAAGCATATAAAAATAATTTTTAATCTAAAATAAAACAGGATACCATTTTCACCTATCTAACTGGGAAACATAAGAAAGACCGTTGGCGAGGGTTTGGGGAAAAGAGCCCTCTCCTACAATGCTGGTAAAGCCCCTGCCCTCTTCTTTTGGTAATGGCACGTTGATTTCCATGCATCATTGTTCCTTTTCTTCATAGTCTGTGTGGCTCAGATGGGGCTGATCTCACTCCCTCTATCTCCACCCCAGAAATAGGCATATTCCTCATATGTTGACAAGGACATGACTTTTGCTTTAACTATTGGAAAAGAAAGTTCCTTTCCCATTCTGGTTGCTAAGGTGGTGGATTGTAGCTGGAGCTTACATCTTTTCCAGGACCTGGGGAAAGCATAGCTTAGAGACAAAGCAAGACAATGTTCAGATGGCATTGTTCGAGCCCCGGATCCAGCCATGCCTGAAACATGCCCCTGCCCCACCATAAAAATCCTAGTTATGTGGGCCAATAAATTGCTTTTGTTGTTTTTGTTGCTGCTTAATCTGGTTTCATTTAGCTTTTTGTCATTTGCAACATTCTGACTAATATACCTATTGATCCTGTTAGGAAATGGTCCTAGATAAAAAAACCAAAGATGTACACAAAGTTCAATGTTTATTGTGGAGCAATTTATAAAAGTGAAAATTTGGAAACAGCAGGACATTGGTTAAATGAATTATAGTATACCCAAAGATGAAATGATGTAATCATTATAAAACAATGATTTAGAAAATTAGTTAAGGAAGTATTTTCATGATACTATACCTGATACTTATTTTCTTTGCACTTATATGTTTATCTCCATTTTTCCACAATGGGTAAATATAATTTCTATAATGGGGAGGGAGTCCATAATAGAGGGAAATTACACATCATTAATTTAGCCATCTTTTTTTTGAGACAGGGTCTTGCTCTGTCGCTCAGGCTAGAGTGCAGCGGTGTTATCACAGCTCACTGCAACCTCACCCTCCTGGGCTCAAGTGATCTTCCTACCTCAGCCTCCCAAGTAGCTGGGACTATAGACACGTCCCACCACACCTGACTAATTTTTCTATTTTTTGTAGAGATGGGGTCTCGCTCTTGCTTAGGTTGGTCTCGAACTCCTGGCCTCAAGCAATCCTCCAGACTTGGCCTCCCAAAGTGCTGGGATTACAGGTGTGAGCCATGGCGCCCAGCCTCATGGTGATGTCTTTTACCTCCACTCAATCTCCTTTATGATTTTTTTTTTTTTTTTTTTTGAGACAGAGTCTCGCTTTGTTGCCTGGGCTAGAGTGAGTGCCGTGGCATCAGCCTAGCTCACAGCAACCTCAAACTCCTGGGCTTAAGCGATCCTCCTGCCTCAGCCTCCCGGGTAGCTGGGACAACAGGCATGCACCACCATGCCCGGCTAATTTTTTCTATATATATTTTAGTTAGCCAGATAATTTCTTTCTATTTTTTTAGTAGAGACGGGATCTCGCTCTTGCTCAGGCTGGTCTCGAACTCCTGACCTTGAGCGATCCTCCCACCTCGGCCTCCCAAAGTGCTAGGATTACAGGCGTGAGCCACCACGCCCGGCCTCCTTTATGATTTTTTAATCCATCTCACTAGAGTATGTAGTATTGGAGAACAAAGCCTATTGTTTCTGTATTCTGTACAGTAGCTTGCACATCGTGGGCATTTAATAAAAGAAGATTGTAATTGTACCTGGCAAGTACTCCCTGCAATAATTTTGCTGTGATAGCAGGGCCAAAATGGTGAAGCAAAGCACTTACATCCCGGTAAGTCAAGAACGCTGAGACTCTCCATTTTCCTCCCTTCTCCTACCAAACTTCCCTTTTAAAGCAAGGTATTTATCTCAACCCAACACTTGATTCCATTTGCGCAGACTCAGCCTGGGAGTGGCATGGACATGGGATGGTGCTTAGCAGAGGGAAGCATCCTCTATCTTACCATCTTATTTATTTTAATTTTTATAAAAAATCTAAAGCTACAGAATCCTATGGTTTGTCAGCAACACCCCCAGTTGTGTCCAGAGGTTGTGGTCACAGCACCCTGAACTAGGAAGGCCTGGTGTCCCTCTTAGCAAAAGAAACCCCTAAGCAAGTCTCCCCACAACCACTCTGTCCAATATGGGAGCCACTAGTCACACGTGATTATTTAAATTCAAATTAAGTAAAATTTAATAAAATTTAAAGTTCAGCTCCTCATTCTCACTAGCCTCATTCCACGTGCTCATTAACCACACACGGCTAGTAGCTACTGTTAACGATACTGGACAGCTCAGACGCAGAACGTATTCCGCATCACACAAAGTCGTCCTGGACGCCACTGGTCTAAACAAGCCCCCTCATGCTCCTCGTTTCACGGAAATTGAAACAAAGGAAGCTTGTTTTTAGGGTAGCCGTGTCAGGCCATGTGCAGAGATTGTAAACATTCCCCTTCCTGGCAGGATGTAGGGAAATTCCTTTGCCTTAAACTTTCTGTGTCCAGTTGACTTTGGATTCTTAGAGGTCCTTATCAGAATTTGTTTTAGGAAGGAAGATAATAACTTTTTTATTTTTTAAAAAATCTTGTATATGACCAAGTCAGAGAGGATTCTCTGCCAAGATTCTTTGCTATTTCCATTTTTAATCCAGTCTATTTGGAGATCCCAGGAGTTGATTTAGTGGATTTGCTTTCTGGGGTGACAGGGGTCAGAGCATTCTCAGTTCCCCTGCCCAACAGTTACTTCTTCAGGATGTCAAGATGCTTGTTTATTACATACCTTTTTTTTTTTTTTTTACCTTTCAGATTGGCAAACATCATAGAGTTTAATAGCCAGTGCACCGAAAATGAGATGGAAAGAACTTGAGTCCTTGATGACCCACTGTTGCTGATAAATGAACCGCCTCTGGAATGGGCTGGCCTCCAGAATCCTTGTTATGTGAGAGGATACCTTTCATTATTGTTTGAGCCATTTTGAGTTGGCTTTCGGTGGCTTGCATCAGGGGCTCCCCGACGGGCACACCAGGCTCCCACGTGGTAACACATACCTGGGGTAGCTGGGCAAACCCAGACAAGGGCAGCAGGGATGAAACACACAGCCAGCTGGTAGCTTGCCTGAGGCTTCTAGGAAAACCATAGTTGGCCTCCGTCCAGCTCCCAGAGGACAAGGGTCTAGGGGTAGTGGGGTGTGCTTTGGCACTTAGGGACTGAAGAAGGGTGCCTGTTTTACACCAAGGGCTCAGCTTTTGACGTCATTCATTTAGTTACTCATTATAGGTCTATAGACAGTAGGTAAGATGTGAGGACAAACAGAGGTGTCAAGCAAACAGAGCGAGTCTTCTGCGTCCCCTCCCTCCTACTCGCACCAATCCCCTGCTCAGTGCTATCCCCACCCCTCTTCCCACGTACCCGGCCCCTCTTGTTGACTCTTTCACAGGAAGTAGAATTATGCACCATCTGAGAACCCGCATACGGCTGGCTCAGGGCCGGTGTGGACCTTGAGAGCTGAGGAATGAGATTGAACTCTGGGTCAGCACCCTTCGTCAGCACCCTTCTGCTGTGGGGCAAACTTCATTCCCTAGTCCTGTTCTGCTCAACACACCCATGCCGAACCAAAAAGTGAGCTGGAATTAGACTGCCCTACTGGTTACTGAACTTATTGATTCATTCAAAAGCCACTTATTCCAAAGGCACAGGGGGAGCTCACCATGCTCTGTTTAAACCTCTATGATTTTGCACATGGCATTTACTTTCCTTGTTCACGGGGCAAACTCACACTCACTCTTCAAGACCACCTTAAATATCGTCGCCTCCACGAAGCTGACCATAATTCCCAATTGGCCTTCTCACTGTTGCCCCTTCTTGACAAAGTAGACTGCCTCTTTTTTCACACTCCAGCGTGCTTTAGACACAGCCCTGCCCACTTGGTATTAAAAGTCATTTGTCTATTTCTCCCTTCATCACTTCTTTATCTTTGAATCTCTATACACGGCAGATAGGACGCCATCATGAAATGTCTATTGAAATGAAATGAGAAGAAATGAAATAATGAAACTGTTTTGGGGCCATGGTGTCCACTGCACCATGGATTGTCCTCTAGCCTCTCAATTTCCCTGGGGTATGGACTTGGGGTGGTAGAACAGATATCTTTCCCTCTGTCCAAGGAAGGCGCAGAAACAAAGAAAGGAATTATCTTTATTGAGGATGGAGAGGTTTCTTTTTATAGTTGATAGTTGGATTTCCTGTATTCCAGGGGTCTCCGGGGCCCCCATAATGTTGAATCAGTTTGCAAACAAACACCTTTACCTCCTGATAAACTCACTTATGTGTGTTCTTTGGATTCAAACACTGCTGCTCTAATGTGAGTATGAGGCTGATTGAGAATACAGTAATTCCAAAAAGATTAAAATAAGACTTCCCACTAGAATATATAAACAACTCTAACAATCAACAATAAAAAGACAAATTCCCAGTTAAAAATGGGCAAAGGGCTTGAATATACATTTCTCCAAAGAATATATACCAATTTCTGACAAACACATGAAAGGATGCCATACATCTTTAGGCATCAGGGAAATGCAAATCAAACCCCCAACAAGACACCACTTCACAATAGCTGGGATGACTCCAATCCAAGACAGATAGTAATAAGTGTTGGTGAGGATGCAGAGAAACTGGAACCCTCAAACACTGCTGGTGGGAATGTAAAATGGTGTAGCCACTTTGGAAAATACTCTGGCAGTTCCTGCAAAGGTTAAACAGAGTTACTATATGACTAGCAATTCCACTCCTAGGTATATACCCCAGGGAATGGAACACAGGTTCATACAAAAACTTGTGCAGGAATATTCATAGCAGCATTATTCAAAATAGCCAAAAGGTGGAAACAGCCCAAATGTCCCTTGACTGATGAATGGATAAACAAGGTATGTATATCCTTACAATGGAATAGTATTTGGCAATAAAAAGAATGAAAGTTATTCATGCTATAACATGGGTGAACCTTGAAAACATGCTTATGTGAAAGAAGTCAGTCACAAAAGACTGCATATTATATGAGTCCATTTTTATGAAATGCCCAGAATTGGCAAAGCCATAGAGACAGAAAGTAGATTAGTGGCTGCCAGGGACTGGGGAGAATGGGGGGAAATGGAGAGTGACTGCTAATGGGCAGAGTATTTCTTTTCTGGGTGATGAAAATGTTGTAAAATTGCTTGTGATGATGGTCACACGGCTCTATGAATATAGTGAAAACCACTGGATTATACACTTTGAATGTGTGAGTTCTATGGTATGTGAATTATATATCGATAAAACTGTTTTATATAATAAATAAATACTCCCTGCCCCCAGCAGAGTCAGCAGCCAGCCTTCTTCCTGTTTCCACGGCAGGGATCTCTCTCCTGTTTGCCTTTAATCCATTTATCTTCCTGTTGACCAGAATCCACCCAGCCAGCAAAGCCGTGTTTGCTCTTTGTTAACATCCCGAAGATGCACCGGCCCAGGCCTGACGTTTCTGCACGGTCCTTGCCAACTAGGTCAGTGTCAGGGAAGGCAGCCAGCCAGGGGGGCCTGGCAGCTACTGGGGAGTGTGACAACACAAAGGTGTGACAAGAAACCAGAGAGAGCCCCTCGACGAGGCTCCCTTGGCCAGGACGCTGGGGACCTTTCCTCTGCTTGACACCTACTCCTGACCCAAGCGGCGAAGCTGGACACCACTGTGTGGGGCTGGAAATATTAATAGAAAAGCGCTTCCCCAGGGCTCCGCTGGGCTCTGGGAACCGCTGCAGTGGGGAAGAAAGGAGCAAACCCCGACTAAGCACTGCCCTGCCAGTGCAAGACTCCGTTCTAGCCGCTTTACGTGCTCATCTCATTTAATTCTTCCAATGGCCCTGTGTGGCACAAGGGAGGGACTCCCTACTCCTGTTTTACCAATAGTGGAACTTCCAGTTCAAAGAGATGACATAACTTGCCTGAAGTTACTCTGCATGGAAAGCCTAAAGTAACTGGCGTAGCTAGAAGTGTTTGAACCAGATTTTACCCTTTAAAAAAAGACTCAGAGCAGCATATATATTCCACAATAGGGAACTGGTTAAATCAATGTGCTTCAATCATACAGGCGAATACTGTGCAGATGCTAAAAAAGAATTGGGAGTGCTTTAGGTAGTGATATGCAATGATTGCCAAGGTGTATCTTTAAGTGAAAAAAGCAAGATGCAGAACAATATGCATAGCATGCCATATTTGTCTAAAAGAGGGAGGCAAAGAATACATACACAGTCCTCAGTATCCACCCCTGCAGATACCAAAATACACGGATGCTCGTCTCTTGTATAAAATGGCATGGTATTTGCATATAATCTACGCACATCCTGCTGTATACGTTAAAGCATTCTAGATTACTTATATTACCTAATACAGTGTAAATGCTATGTAAATAGTTTTTTGGTTTTTTTTTTGAGAGCTAGAGTGCCGTGGCGTCAGCCTAGCTCACAGCAACCTCAAACTCCTGGGCTCAAGCGATCCTCCTGCCTCAGCCTCCCAAGTAGCTGGGACTACGGGCATGCGCCACCATGCCCGGCTAATTATATATATATATATATATATATATATATATATATATATATTTAGCTGTCCAAATCATTTCTTTCTATTTTTAGTAGAGACAGGGTCTCGCTCTTGCTCAGGCTGGTCTCGAACTCCTGATCTCGAGTGATCCTCCCGCCTCGGCCTCCCAGAGTGCTAGGATTACAGGCGTGAGCCACCGTGTGCCCGGCCGCAAATAGTTGTTATACTGTAGTTTTTATTTGTCTTATTTTTTACCATCATATTGTCATTTTTTTTTTTGTTTTTTTTTCCCCATATATTTTTGATCCGCAATTGATTGAATCCACAGATGCACAACCCATGGATAAGAGGGCCAACTGTGTTTGTACAATAATAGCTTGTGTCCAGATAAAATATCCCTGAAAAGACACATAAGAAAGTAGTGACATTGCTTCTGAGAAGGGAATGGCCGTCAAGCTCCAAGCCCCCAAGAGTGTAGCTTACTGGTATCCACTGGTACAGGCAGCATTGGGCTGACTTGTTAGTGGGATATCACAGAAATAATGGTGTGTGACTTCCAAGGCTAGGTCATAGGACATTGTGGATTTTGCCTAGTTCGTTCTTGGATAATTTATTAACACATCATGAGGACATTCAAGCAGCCCAACGGAGAGGTCCACAGGGTAAGGGACTGAGGCCTCCTGCCAGCAACCATGTGGATGAGCCATCTTGGAAGTACATTCTCCAGCGCCAGACAAGCCTTCGTATGACTGCGACCCCAGCTGACATTTAACTACAACCTCGTGAAAGACCCAAAGGCAGAACCACCCACATAAGAAGTGCCCAAATTCCTGACCCATTGAAAGTGTGTAGGCCCGGCGTGGTGGCTCACGCCTGTAATCCTAGCACTCTGGGAGGCCGAGGTGCGAGGATCGCTCGAGGTCAGGAGTTCGAGACCAGCCTGAGCAAGAGCGAGACCCCATCTCTGCTAAAAATAGAAAGAAATGATCTGGACAGCTAAAAATATATATGGAAAAAAATTAGCCGGGCATGGTGGCACATGCCTGTAGTCCCAGCTACTTGGGAGGCTGAGGCAGGAGGATTGCTTGAGCCCAGGAGTTTGAGGTTGCTGTGAGCTAAGCGGAGGCCATGACACTCTAGCCCGGGCAACAGAGCAAGACTCTGTCTCAAAAAAAAAAAAAAAGAAAGAAAGAAAGAAAGTGTGTAAACTAATAAATCTTTATTTTTTTAAGCTGCTAAATTTGGGGTTAATTTGTTGTGCAGCTATACATAACTGAAACAGATTTGGTGAGGTGCTGTCGTAACAAATACCCCAAAACGTGGGAGTGACTTTGGAATTGGGCAGTGAGTACAAGCTGGAAGGACTTTGAGGAGAGTGTTCGTGAAAGTCTAAAGTGCCTTGACCAGGCTATTTGCACAAGGCTGATGGCATTAAGAGGGCCTGTGGACTTACAGGAAAATGTTACTGGAAACTGGGGGACAAGGGATCCAGTTAGGGGATCTGGAGGGCTGAGTGGGAAGGAGACTTTTCACTTAGAGCCTTTTGAATATTTAGAGCACTACCTGTATGAAAACTAAATTGAGGGAATTTGTATAATAATTTCTTTTTTTCGAGACAGGGTCTCTCTCTGTCGTCCTGGAAAGAGTGCAGCGGTATCATCACAGCTCACAGCAACCTCAAACTCCTGGGCTCAAGCAGTCCTCTTGCCTCAGGCTCCCGAGTAGCTGGGACTACAGGTGTGTGCCACCATGCCTGGCTAATTTTTCTATTTTTAGTAGAGATGAGGTCTCACTCTTGCTCAGGATGGTCTCGAACTCCTGGCCTCAAGCAATCCTCCCACCTCGGCTTCCCAGAGTGCTGGGATTACAGGCATGAACTGCCTTGCCCGGCCAGGGTTGTTTCCTTAAATGTCTTTTCTTTCCTCTTTTTCATCTCTTTTTCCTTCTGTTCTATTAATACTTTCAGGAAGATTTTCTTGATCTTACTTCCAATTATTCTTTTGAATGTTTTATTTCTTCTATCATATGTTTAATTTTCAAGAACCTTTACTTGTTCTCTGATTGTTCTTTTTTTGGAGCATCCTAATTTCATTTTATGAGTGCAGGATTGTCCCTTACCTAGCTGATATATTTATTAATTTTTAAGATCGTTTTCATATTTTCTGCATTTTCTCTGTTTTCTCGGGATTCTATGTGCTGGTCCCCATATCATTCTTTGCACTGAGAATTCTTTTTGTGCCTTTCCTGGAGGCTGGAACTATTCACACAACACCGCCAAGAACTGAGGCAATTTCTATCTTTCTCCTTCACCGTCTTCAACAAGCTCGATTTGGGGCCTATATATTGCCCCAAGGTGGCTGCCACAGTTTTAAGAATCACAGATGTGATCAAGGAAGCAAAGTTTTCCCAGAAGCTTCTGGAATTCTTCAGCTTCTGCTTCATTGGCCAACCATGTCATACGGCACTTTTAGCTGCAAGAATGTCTGAGAAAGCAAATATTTTTCCCCAGACTCTATGGTGAAGAGGGCCAAGGAGAAGGGAGATGGGACTTTCACTCTCACCACTGTATCCTCGATGCCCACAGAAGCACTGGGCCTCAGAAGGCGCTTAGTACATATTTACTGAATGAATAAATGAATGACCAATGCCCTGAAGCCCATCCCTGGACCCCAAGTTGGGAGCCCTGCTTCCTAGGATGATCAAAAATTGAATCCTTTAATTTGGCAAATGCTGTGCTAATACTATCAGAAGTTACTGGGGGAGGCAGTAAAGAGTACCCCTCTTTCTCAGTCTGAGCCTGAACTATCGAGACATACAGGAGTAAAGCAGGTATGGACTCAGTATCACCTGCGTTGCTGATGAAGGCCAGGATCCAGGGTGTGGCTTGGGTGAACCTAGGCAACAACCAACTTCCTACTACCATACCCAGAATGAGACCCACCTGCCTGGTCACAGGCAGCGCTGACACCAGGGCCTGACAGCTGTGCTTGCAGCTGGCCTGCTGGCTGGGAGGCCCCACCCCAAGGAAAGCAGGAGATGGGCAGAGCTGGGCTTACACTATCCTCCCCAGCTCGACAACCACCTCCACCTTCTAGGAAAGGCCCGAGGGTGGGGAGAGAGGCCAGGAGGGTGTGACACTAAGGAGCCTTTTCACGATCCCCTAAATTATCAAGATTGTATTGTTTCCCTTTCTCCGTGTTGAAAGAGATCATTTCAGGAACAGTTCAGTGCCTGGTACTCAAAGATAGTAGGTGCTTAGTACAAGTTAGCCTCTTTTCCTCCTCTTCTCCATTCAAATTATCTCTTCCCCAGGGTAGGGGAAGATTAGCCTTCCCTTCCTGCTGAAACATAAACTTTATTTCTCCTTGCAATTGCTCAATGTCTCTTCCTGTGTTGCAATTTCCCCAAGCATGTGACTTTCATTTGGCAACTCTCGCCCTGTGGCGTTGGGGACACGGGAGTTATGCCTCACGCATCACATTCCTGCACCACAAAGTCAAATTGCACTTCATGGCTCGACCCACTTGCCCCGGTGTCTGCTTGGGGGGGGGTCTCCTCTCCCTCCCCAACTCTTCGACCCATCTACCTTCCTTGTGCCCCAGTTCCAATAGGTGGAGGGCATTTATCTTCTTTTTTTGGCCACCTAGAATTGGAACCCCTTTCTTATGTTTGGGGGACTCTCCACTTTATGGCTTTATTGGGAAGAGGCACCCACCTTCTACTAGAGAAACTGAAATGTTCCATTTTCCCTTTCCCAGCCTCCCTTTTGCAACTAGAGCCTGGGCGTGTAGCCCAGGCTGACCAATCAGAGGGGCCTGTGCCAGACTTTGGTGGGGGGTTGGGGGTGGCCAAGGGAAGCCAAGACTCTGGAGAAATGTCCCCTGTTGGTTGTGGGCAGTGCAGCAGATCTGAACTCCTGGCACCGCAGGAGCAGCCGAGCTGGCCAGGGGACACAACAGGGTTTCTTTGCAGATACAGCTCTGGTTCCATGGAGGCAGGGCGGGTGTCAACCTGACTGTGTAGCTTTGAACCTAGTTTTAAGGTCACGTGGCGGTTCTGCCCATTTACCTCTCGATACATTTTCTTCTTCATGCAGTTAGTCATCATCCACGGTCTGTAGCTGTGAACAATGGCAGGTACACAGTACTTGAGTCCCTGGTCTTCCAAGCCTGACGTTCTCATCAGCTCTCACTTGAAGTAGAGACTGCGTCTCAGGAAGGATATGAACACGCTCAGGTGGTTCTTTCGCAGGCTTTCCTCCCCTTTGTGTTGGGGAGAGCAGTGCTGTGCTGAGTGTGCTAAACTCAGAGTAGGAACCACGTACTTTGGTCTTCATTTTGGCAGAACCAACCCAATGGCTTTAGGCAAGTCACCTCACCTCTCTAGATTTTCTCACGTGTCCAGTGGTCTCGGTGGAGACGCCAGATAAAAAAATGCCCCGATTTCAACATCGTTTTATTCTCCAAGCCAGAGTCTCATTTCACTGCTTCAGCTTAATGGAGTGCTTTTGTTTGGTTTTCCTGTAATAACTTGTAACTATAGTTCAAGCAAGAAAGCCTGATCGTTCATTCTAGTGCAGCCGCCAGACTTGGTTTCCAACCCCAGACTCAGATATGTCCCAGCTTTAAAAGCACAGGAACCAGCACTCTGCAATAGGATCAAAATAGGTGCATTCAAGCTATCCATAGCGACTGGGGTTTAGAAATTATGTCTTGCGGCTGGGCGCGGTGGCTCACGCCTGTAATCCTAGCACTTGGGAGGCCGAGGCGGGCGGATTGTTTGAGCTCAGGAGTTCGAAACCAGCCTGAGCAAGAGCGAGACCCCGTCTCTACTAAAAATAGAAAGAAGTTATTTGGACAACTAAAAATATATATAGAAAAAATTAGCCGGGCATGGTGGCGCATGCCTGTAGTCCCAGCTACTCGGGAGGCTGAGGCAGGAGGATCACTTGAGCCTAGGAGTTTGAGGTTGCTGTGAGCTAGGCTGACGCCATGGCACTCTAGCCCGGGCAACAGAGCGAGACTCTGTCTCAAAAAAAAAAAAAAAAAAGAAAAGAAATTATGTCTTGCTTCTACTTATGGGTGGCAGCCCATTTACTTATGCTGGGTGGATGGTTTATAGAATGAGCCCATTGAAGCTCACTGGGGCTCGAATCCTGGCCTGGAAGTGGTTTCAAGTGTCTCTGAGTGAGTGACCACATCCAGTGACCACATCCTGCTCAATGCTGCTAACTCATGCGTAGGGCCCGACTTACCTTCCCAAGAAGGTTGTGAGTTTCTCAGGAGCATGACTTAAATATATTTCATGTCCCTTCCTTGCCTTTACCCCTCTCTTACCTCTACATACATATATGTCTGTAAGACCCGCCTAAGATACTGACATCCTCAAGTGCCTCTGGGAAGCTGGAGCCAGGAGTAAGAGGGAGACGCTTCATGGTACATTCTTGAATGTTTTACCATGAACATAATATTATCAATTTTTAGACTGCCTTATAAAGAAATAAGAATTCACATTTCCATTTTAATTTCATTTTATGGTGGTACAATCATGTATTTATCCAACCCCCTATTTGGGGGCATTCTGATTTCTCCATCTTGTTAGGGGAAGTTGACTCACGTCTCTTCAACCCAGGAAGGCCTCCCAGAGGAGGTGACTTCTGACAGATGAGTAGGAGTCAGGTGAGACAGGGTGGGACATGAGGAGAAGGTATTCCAAGCAGGGGGAACACCAGGGATGAAGATGGGAAGTGGAAGAGTGTGGCCTTATGAGACAAGGTAAGGAGGGTAGGGGCAGGTTTGGTAAAGATGAGGCCGGAGGGGCAGAGAGGTTGTTTAGGGCTCCTGCAGCACACTAGGGACTTGAGTCTTAGCCTTGCTGCCAGACGCAATGGAAATAATTTGGGGTTAGTGAGTGAGACTGATCAACTGTACAAATCACCCCCACCCAATGGCGTGGTCATGGGACCCTCAGCGGACAACCAGCCACCCAGAAGAAACTCTTAAAGGGATCAGTGCTACCAACCTAACAATAATATTGGGGTGATGTTGGGGATGGGGAGAACCACCTTTTAGTGATGGGGAAAATTTAGGAACCCAGTTCAATTACAAATCCAAGTATTTCCAAGGAGAACTTGAGCTTCTGCAGATAGGTTTAACATAAGAAAATCTTTTTCTGAATCTAAAATGCCTTGAAATAAATAGAAGATACCTATGGTTCCTAAGACATTGTCGGAGGAATTTTCAATTCATTCTACAAAGGTTCTCTGAGCACCTCGTCCTGACACATAAAGGGTTCCTGCCCTCGACAAGGTAACAGTCTAGCAAAAATACAAGAGGATGTAAGATAGATGTGATAATTTAGAATAAGGAGTTCTACTGTTGCACTCTGACAGTACAGTAGGAACAAAGAAGAAAACATTTGCATTTCTGCAAGTTTAAGCTGAGTTTTTATATATTAGGACTTCATCTTCTTTTCTCCGGGGTCACTGACATTGGGCTCACTGGCGGTAGCCAACATTTCTTGAGCCACCGGTAGAACATCATTTTACCAGGCTGTATCTGTAACACAGTGACCACGGTCCTTATTTTCATTTAAAGGATGCCGGGTAGATTAATACTTATAAGGCTTCACATTAAGTTTAATAAAAGTTGAAATAAAATATATCTAATAAAAAATGCCAAAGGGATAATTAGCTATTCAAACTAGAATACTTCTGAGAGTGAAAGGGGATGCTCTCAGTGATTTCACCCTGAAACCTGGTATAAATTGAGATCGTCCCAGGGAAAGCAAGACTTAAGCAGCACTTTGGCTGTGTATCAGTTACTGACTACACATTTATTCATAAATTAGGGCTGGTTTCTTACAGCTACCTCCTACCCCCAGTCTGCAGCAGGCTTCAAATAGGAAACACGCACAGAGCTATGGGAGTAGAAGAGGACACCCCTAACTCTGTAAGGGGTGGGAGGGGTGATGGGAAAAGGCTTCCCAGGCTGAACCCAGCCTCAGAGCTCTCCAGAGGGACAGGGCGGGAAAGGGCCTTCTAGGCGGAGCCAACCACAGGAAGCCCAGGACGCATGAGTTTGGTTCTATCAGCTATTTTATGAATCATCTGGGGCACTTCAGAAATAGATTTCAGGGCATCCCCAGACCTACCTAATCAGAACTTCCAGGTGATGCCTTTGATCTGGCTTGGGAAATCTGGCTTTCGTCTAGAACAGGGGTTCTGAAAATATAGATGCTGGCTAAAGCCACATGCAGGGTCCCACTCAGACCACAGAATTGGAATCAATCCAGCAAGTGAGGAAGCTGCCTGCCTAAGGGGGTGGTCACTGGGTCACTGCTAGCCTGTCAGTTTGGCAGGGCTGGGAATGAGGGTGGACCAGTTCTACCTGTAGGTGCAAACAAAAACTGGAAAAACAGCAAGAGAGACTTATCCAAGTTCTTGCTTGGGTGTGACTGAGGCTGCACCAGCTCAGCCTTCTGGCCATTCTTGAAGCCCTCCCAGCAGGGGCCGCTGTCTTTGCCAAGAAGCTAGAAAGCTTTAGAAGAAAGATGAGTCAGAAGAAAAATCACATGGTCTCCGGGCTTCCGGTGCTGCTCACCCATCCCTCCGGGCTTCCCTCCTGCTCCTCTCCTCCTCCCAGCACCATGCTGACTTCCTGCCCCTGTAAACAATAGCTCCCAACTCGCCAGTTCCCCACTCTGGAGCTAGGAGGATGCATGCAAAAAGCGGTTAACAGAAGGGGGAAGGGACCTAGGAGCAGTCCTGATGTCTTCACTCTCTGGGCTGAATGGGAACTAATTGCGGGGCAGCCTGCTACCAGCAACACTGGTTTTGCAGGACGAAGAAGCATCATTTATCTTGAGTCAGACAAATAGCCTAAATAAAATCTGGTAACCTCTGGGATTCCCAGCTGGCACTGGTGCTTGTTGTTAGAGAAGATGTACAAAAAAACGTAACACTCATTGATAATATGTCGTGCTGGCCCTCAAACCCTCAAATGGTACAGTCAGTTGCGTGTGTCTCGGGGTACCCTCCCAATGCCCTTTCATTTACTTGAGGACCTGCCATCTACCAGAGGCTGTGCTGGGCCCGGGACTCCCACAAAGAAAGGCCCCACCTCAGACCGTGATCTCCAGAAAAGCAGAGACAAAGATGCCGTGATAGGTAGAGAGAGGACTGTGACCACCCGGAGGCCAGCAAGGAGGGCACTAATCTGGAAGGACGGATGGCAAAGATATCTGAAAAGCCAGCCCACGCTGCTCAGCCCAAGAGGAAGTCTATTCTGGCTCAATAAACTGGCCAAGGGGGAGAGATCCCAGTGGGATTTCAGGGCTAAAACTGGGGAGCATTCACTGACCTCCCTCCCCCAGAAACCCTCACACCTCTCCCTACCCCCACTCCCAGAGCACCTTGTGCTTAAGAATTAGCAGAAAAGTCCCAAAGGGGAGGTATTTGCTGGGAGTGGGGAGAGTTTGGTCCATCTTCTGATAAGGGGTGGAATGAAGAGGGTGGTGGCATTCCTGGCTGTTGAGCTGTGCACTTCCAGAACTGGGCCCAGTGAAACCCACTGCAAGAGTGGCCTCCCCCGGTCCCAGTGTCTAGACCGCTGCTGCTCTGCCCACCAGCCCCTTGAACCCCAGCGGCCACTCATTCACTCACTTGCTTGTTGAATTAATAGTGAGTGAGCACATTCTTCTAGCTGCTAGAGATACAGCCATGGACCAAACAAAGACAAAACAAAGACTTTCATCCTAGTAGGGAAGACAAAGAGCAAGCAGACAAGTAAGGGACAAAGAGGAACCAGGAAGGGAAAGGGGGAAGAGATGCACTAGTTCAGTGGGAGGAAGGGCTCAATATCAAAGTGGCGGGTGGGCAGAGGCCTGAAAGAGGAGAGGGTGAGAAAGGGATGAGGACATTGAATTCCAGGTGGGGAGAGCAGCACCTGCAAAGGCCCTGAGGCTGGCCTGTCCGAGGCACCTCCAGGAGGCTTGAGGCCGCCTGTGTGACGGAGCTGGGTGGACTAAGGAGGGAATTCACTGTACATGAAGAGACCCAAAGGAGTTTAAGAGCAACAGCTTTGCAGTCATGTGTGCCTGGACACCCACTATTTATCAGTGGTCTACATTTAGGCAGATTGCTTCATCCCCCAAGGCTCAGTTTCCTTGTCTGGGAAATGGGAAGAACGGTGCTATTGCACTATGGTATTCTATGTACTTTTTCTAAATAAATGGCAGCCATCAATAGGGTTATTAAAAATACAATGGATGCATGTTCAATATTTAGTATTGGCACTTTCCCAGAGAGGTTTTCCAACTACATAGACACTCGATTTTTGTCTTCTTTGTGGCTTTAGAAATATATCTTAAATTATACGGACAGCAACACGCGCTGTGCTTGGGGTGCGTGAGCATGCCTGGCAATCACAAATTATACTGACCCTTTCTCCCGGTCCTCAAAGGTGGGGAGGCAGCAAAAGCAATTGTCAGAGCCTGCATTAGGATCTAGTCATCTTGAGACGGAAGCAGAAAGTTTCTCTTTGAATCGACACTTCCTTCCACTTTCTTTTCATTTGAGCAAGCAGATGCCTGAAGAGTTTAAATCTTTTCCAGGGAATTCTGAGCTATGGTTACTGTAAGGAGACAGCCATCTCCCTCAGGGACTGGCCTGGGTCTCTGGAATGTGAGCAGGTTGCAGCCATCCTGCCCCTGCCCCCTCCCTGCCTGACGGATGGATGACGTATCTGATCGAGAGCGTTCTGCTCACTCACCGCCCCCTGCTGGCCCCTCTGTGACCTTTGCAGGAGCCGCCCCACCCGGCCTGCCCCTCCTGCCACACGACTCAGACACCTTGGCTTAAGTGCACAGCGTGACACGACTTCTCTCTCCTGCAGGACACCTAGGCCGCGGGTTAATGATGGAGGGAGAGGGGGATGTAGACCTTGTCCTGGAGGAGCTTGTCATAGCAGAGAAAAAAGTAAAAATGACAATGAAAAAATAAAGACTCAGAGGTCAAAGGTGAAGCACTGGGAGGCACAGTTTACTGCTAGGTGGCTAAGTGGCTAGGTGGCCAGGTTGGGGGTCTGTCGGCCGCAATGTCTAAAGCACGTAGCAGGGACATCAAACCTAGTCTGGGATAGTCAACAGAAAGTTTTAGAAAAAGGCATGGTGATTTTCTTCCCTCTTTGCGTCCTCTAAAAACACTTACTCCTCTCAAATTAATGTATGACAACAATAGCTGTCATTTATTGCTCATTTAATGCGTGGCAGGTGCCTTGCTAAACTCTTTATATACATATGTTATTTAATCTGCACGTAAATCTTATGAGGTCTTATCACTGTCTTGTTATATAGGTAAAGAAACTGAGTTTGTCTCCAGGGAAGTTAACGAACTTTACTGAGGTTTAAATATAGGTCTTACCCAGAGTTCAACCCTTTCACTATCAGATTCTGTCTATATTACATTTTCTTTATACAGCTCGTTGGGGTGGCTTGGCCTGGTGGCAGGGCCTTCCTCCCATTTTTGCCTTAAAAAAAACAATGCTTATAATATTTAAATATTTATTACAGGTCTCCATGTCTGCAATAGTATATTTCCCAAGTAATTATTCTGATCAAACCAGGAGAGAAGGAGAAATATTGATCAAACCCTGTTGTGACATTTTGCTGAGGTAAATATTTTTCAAACTACTGGCTCATTAGGTAGAGTTTAGGAATCCATTGTTACAAAGAGAGAGTTTTGATGAAGTGGAATTTCTGTGGCAAGCTTACCTGTTTACATTTACTCTGAGTATAAAATCGTTCCCACATACCATCTTCTGCCTGGCAGTTTACCTTTGCTCACTACGCATTGACCAGTGGAGAAATGGTTTACATTTGCCAAAGAGGCCCAAAGCACACAATGCATCTCTACTTTAACCTTTCAAGAAAAATATCTGTCTTTATGCGTAGTCTAATCTTAAAAAAATCAGGTGACATGGAGAATGAGGACTAACAAAACTACACAGCTAACTAGGATTAAAGTAGATTTCAGAGCTTTTAATGACGTCTCCTGACCTCTGGTGGATGCATTTGGGATTGCAGAGCCCCCAGCTCCTTCAAAGCAACCCGCAAAAGAGCTTTAGAGTTGAAGTTTACCAAATGCCTCTTCTATATCTTCATTTCAGAGATGACGACAGTACGGTTCAATGGGTTTATGTGACTTATCCAAGGTTGCACAGTTACTTATGTAGTGGCATATTCAGGACCAGTACCTAGAAATGTATTAATATTATTGCCTGAGAAAACACAGATACGCAAATGTTGATTAACTCCATCGACTGAATACTCGTTGGATTACCTGTAGAGAATCATCGTTATTAGAAACAGTAACAGCTGACAAACACGAAGTGGTAACCAATAGTCAAAATTAGGATTATTTGAGCAAGGTCACAGTTGTCTTCATGGCCCTTACGCCCTGATCCCATCATTATCTTCAGTCACTGATGATATATAGAGAGTAATAGAGAAGATAGCAAGAGAATTCATTTTCACAAAAACTCTTTGTTAGTTGCAAATGCCTCTTCCTGATTATGGTTTGTTAAAATTAGTTTGCCTTTCCAGAGGAAGAAATTTCAATTGACCATAGGAAAGAAGACCACCAGGGTTAAAGGATTGCTCCTTCTAATAACTAATTTGGGCCAGGGGTGGTGGCTCACACCCATAATCCCAGCACTTTAAGAGGCCCAGGTGGGAGGATTGCTTGAGGCCAGGAGTTCGAGACCAGCCTGGGCAACCCAGTGAGACTCTGTCTCTACAAAAAATTTTTAAAAATCAGTCGGGCATGGTGGCATCAACCTAGTGTCCCAGCTACTCGGGAGGCTGAGATGGGAGGATGTCTTAAGCCCAAGGGTTCAAAGTTGCAGTGAGCTGTGTTCGCACCACTGCACAGCAGCCTGGGTAATAGAGTAAGACGCTGTCTCTAAAAAAATAAAAATTAAAAAAAGAACTAACTCTGCTAGTGTCCCTGCAAAGGCACAGGGGACCGAAGGGAGGTGTCAAAAAGGCTCTGGTGCTTCTTTAGTTCCAGGTCTCCTCCTTGAGGATGTAGCTAGATAAGAAAGCTGAATGACCACTGAAATATGTAGTCAAATTATTCCACATTTTTAAATACCCAAATACATAATGTTATCTAGATGAGTGGAGTATCATATTTGAAAGAACTTAAGTTTGCAGCCATGCAGTTAGCAGCTACTTACTAGCTGTGTGAGGTTAGGTAAATGACTTAACCTCTCTGAGCCTCAGTGTCCTCAGCAATAAAACAGGAATCATAAATAATACCATGCCAGAGAGTTGTTTGAGAATGCACAGACTGGGTGTGCAAATCCCTAGTACAGTCCCTGGTGCAACAGGCCAACGAGAGGGATGGTGTTTAATTTCTCACATGATATTAAACATACACCAGATCTTAATAGTGGAAGTCATACTAGTTTTATTTTACTTACAAAAAGTACTGATTTATATATTTATCATGGCAAAATACTCAATTTTATGTTTCAAAGTGGTAACCAATAGTCAAAATTAGGATTATTTGAGCAAGGTCACAGTTGTCTTCATGGCCCTTACGCCCTGATCCCATCATTATCTTCAGTCACTGATGATATATAGAGAGTAATAGAGAAGATATTTACTACTAAAATAATCTAAAATGGACAAGACACACATATCCATAAATGCTTTAATGTGAGTGGCAAAACATCCCCATGCCAATATTTTTTTTTTTGGTCATTTGCTTTTTGTGGTTTTTTTGTGCCTTCTCCACAATAAAAAGTGCTCTTAAAACTTGGCAGCTAAATTGCTTGTGCGTGTGTTCAAACGTTTCACAGACATTTGCTAAGCACATTTCCTTCAAGAAGAGAAACAACAAGTCTTTGTTAGTGAGAAACTGTGGCTATGAGTTAATGAACCCTCCCTGAGTTCATGAAGCCAACCCAGGCTATCTTTAGTTGCCATGAGGGAGGGGAAGTGTATCCCTGTCCCTTTATGGTACTAGAGATTGTCTAGTCCAGTATGCCCCATGAAACCCAGCAGAAGTCACAGCAGGGGTACTAATGAGCGCTACAAGGACAGGATTCCAGACTCTCAAAACCCTTGGACCAGAGCAGCCCTGCATTTTACCAGTTTTATGATCTATGTTCTCTCATAAGGAAGATTTTGTTTGCACAAAGTTTTTTGTGGCTGAAGTGTGTTGCAGAACACAGATCTAATCTCATTCCCTAATTTTACATATGAGGAAACTGAGGCTCAGGGAAGTGAAATGACTTATCACTAAGCTAGAAGCAGAGCTATTAACAGTACCCGAGGATCTGTATCAGTCAGGGGTCTTGGTTGCTAGTTACAGAAGCCAGTTCTGGATAACTTAAGCAAAGACTCACAGGAGCTCACAAAATTAATAGGAGGCTGAGAGTCAGACTTGGAAATGGCAGGACCCACGAGCGCTCTGGAGGGCCAAGAAGCTGAATAGAGGTCACAGAAAGTCCATAAATCATCTCGTCACTAGAGGACCCTGTTGGAGATAATGATGCCTCCACTGCCTCTTCTGCAAGGCATGGCACCAACCTTCCCCTCTCATTCCCATGTCACCTGCTCAAGATTCGAAGTCCCAGGAGAGAGTTCCCGACTGGCTGAGCTGACATCACACGCTCATGCCCTGGCTGAGTTGCAGCCAGGAGAGATGGGTCTGGCCTCCTGAGCACCCACAGTGGGAGGATCATCCACAATTACCCACCCACAGTGGGGGGAGATAACGCCCCACAAGGAAATTAGGATGTTGTTAAGAGGCAATGAATGTGGGCAGCCCAAAGAGCAACCAACGGGAGCCTGGTGACATAGAGCAGATCCTGACCACAGGGACACATTGTCCCAAACAGAGACAGATGCAGCAGGGAGAAAAGGATCTTTGCTGATGTCTAACATCAACAGGGTAAGTCTCTTTTCTGCCTTTACATTATTGGTACAGTTTAAAAACCCCTGACAGTAGCCTCTATACACTCCCCCAACTCATCACTAATTCAAAACTAGTTATTTAATAATCATCTACCTATTGCTGAGCAGTGACTCTTTTACAATAGTATTTCTTAAAATGCAAGTCTGGGTCCAAGGTCAGGATAAGGAGCAGGTTGAGCCTTTAAGGAAGTCATGATAGTGTCAGTCAGGATTCTCCAGAGAAACAGAGCCAGTAGGCTGTGTACACACATGGAGATTTAGTTAAGGAATTGGCTCGTGCAATCATGGAGGTTGGCAAGGTCCAAAATCTGCAGCGTTAGCTGGCAGGCTAGAGACCCGGGGAAGAGTTGCAGTTTGAGCCCAAAGGCAGTCTGCTCCTAGAGTTCCCTCTTCTTCTGGGCAGGTAGTCTTTTTTCTATTAAGTTCTTCACCTGATTAGTTGAGGCCCACGTACCTTACAGAGAGTAATCTGCTTTACTTGAAGTCTATTGATTTAAATGTCAAGTGCATCTAAAAAATACCTTCACAGAAACATCTAGAATTATGTTTGACCAAATATCTGGGTATCATGGCCTGGCCAAGTTGACACATAAAGTTAACTATCACCTGGGTCTCAGAAAAAGAACTGGGAAGGTTTAAATGACTTTATAACCAACTGTAGGCACAGTGTGACCTCGGGCAGCCAGTGTCCTCTCTGAGCCTCAGTTTCTTTATCTGTAAAATGAGGAGTTTGAGTTGGGTCGTCTCTAAGGGTTTGGGAGTAACATGGCAAGGTGAGCGTCAGCCTCTAACTGATCTACCCCTCCCTGATTCTCGTGGGGACGTCCCGACAGTTTAATGGGGCAGGGACTTGGGTCAGACATGGGAACTAGGCAGAATGCTTGTTAGGGGTCTCCCGCCCGGCACGGCACCCATTTCCTTCTTCCTTGCAGCATCCCAGCTTTTATTCAGGTTCCCACCTTCCCTCAGGCAGCCCATGTGCTTCCAGAACCACCCTCATTCCCAGCATCAGGAGCTGGTCTGATTGGCCTGAGGGGATCTTTATGCCCCTCCATTGATTGGCTCAGGAACCCAGACCTGATCAGATTAATACATGACATTTCCCTGGACACAGGGATGGGTTCACGAAAGGGTTGGTAACCAATTGGAGCCAACGAGATGTAAGGATATGGATGCAGTTCGTGGTGCCAAAAAGAGAATTAAAAAAAAAAAAAGAGAGAGATGTAAGGAGAAGTTTGCTGGAAGCTTCTACAAAAGCTGGTGCTTTTTTTTTTTTTTTTTTTTAAACATCCTGGTGCTTAAGAGATAGCTGCCAGAAGAGACTGTCTTTCCCTGTGTGTTGTCAGGCAAGGCCTAGATTCGTGGCAGCCATCTCGCTACCAGCAGATGGTGGATCCAATTCCAGGGAGAGGCAAGTGTAGGGAATCCCCAGAACCGGTGCCAGAGCCCTGATTGTACCACATCCGATCACCCCCTAGTGTTGGACTTTTTTAGTGATGGGATCCAATAAATCTTTACTTTTTAAGCCAATATGAATGGGGTTTCTGTTACCGTAGCAAACGGAAACCTAAGAGACACACTTTGAAAAGTGTCATCCATTTGCATCTGGAATCAGTGCGAGGTGAACCCTGGTAGAATCCTTCTCCTCGCCCACCTTGGGGGGCCGGGAGCGAGAGGGCAGCAGACACAGCAAGCAGGAAGCCTGAACAGCAGGGCTTCCTCTCTGTGCACACAGACAGCTGCACCAAGCAGCGGATCCCTCCAGCGGGGCTTCCTTCCAAATGAGCAAACGGAGAAAAAGATGCTGCAAATCAAAAGAAGAGGACCACCCCGGAGAATCAGGAGAAATCCTCCAACTTGAAGGAAATGTATGCAACATTTTAGCAAATATATGAAATGGATGTTATTGTTTCATCTGCTCAGCGTCTCTCCCCACCTCTTGTGATAATTGGCCTCAGCCGGTGGACACAGCGCTGGGATGAGACCCAGGCCAGGCCAGTCGGGCTTTCCCTATAAGTTTCCCCTGAAGCTGGAAGAGAGAAACTCTGTCCCTTCTTGGATCACAGAGCTGAAAGGAGATGAATTTGGTATTACTAGTGTTCGTGTTTCTCACCAAGGGGCAAAAACCCAACTGTAGCAGGAGAACGTGAAGCCAGGAAATCGAAAAAGAGAGAGAGAAAGACATGAAGAACAGCCCCTGGTTCCAGTCCCCCTCTGAGGTCCCTGGAGAATCTTAGTTTCTGAGACTCTTCATTCAGTTTATCAGCTTCCCCAGCGTCTTCCCAATAACGTCTGCTTCTCCCTGAAGCCGCCTCCAGCTGGCTTTCTGTTTCTTGCATCTGAGTGCTCTGGCAAACGCAGCTTCTGCTTCATGCTCTCATCCAGCCAGACGGAAGGGAACATTGGCTGACACGGAGCAGGAAGTCCCAAGGAGGGGTCACTCTGAGATCTGGAAAGATCTTCATGGAGAAGGAAGCCACAAACGCCAAATGAAAAACCACCCGGCAGCAGATCTGCCAAAAATTAATTTAGGGAAAGCAAACAAGAAACCCACCAAGAACACAGAGGAGAAATATGAAAAGTACAAAACCAAGAGTGACGTGGAAGCCTGATTAAAGAGATCCAAGGTACACAGACACACAGACCAATGACCTTTATGCGAAACCCTTGGAGTCAGGTGTGCTCCAGGATTCAGCGCTGGGCACTTTAGAAGGATGATGTGGTGTGTGCACTGATGTCACATACACCTCCCAGCAGGGTCTAGGTCAGCACCCTGTCACCAAAACCGTTAACATTTTTGTAGTAAAACATGGAGGGAAATAAAGATGATAAATAGTCTCGCATCACGTCAGGTCGGGGTTTGCTGCCGAGTAAGTGTTGCCAACTCGTGGGGAAATTTTTGATTTCCGGAGATTTTAGGACTTGGGAATTGTGGCTAACGGGACCTCTAGTAGGACTCCCAGAAGGAAAGTACAGAACTGAAAAAATAGCAGCAATAATCAAAGAATCAAATGGGGAAAAACACTCAAGCGAAGATAGCATAACTTGGAAGCTCAAAAGGTCACAGACTGTCAGGCAAAATTAATTTAAACAAGGTCTAAATGTAGTCTGGTCACATTTTTAATTTGATAAATAAGAAAAAAAATCTATAAGAATATTAAGAATTCTAATAAATAATTTATTGGATTGATTTAATGGCTCCATACCAAATTTTGTACGCTGTACATACACAGTACATGTCACTCTCTTCAAACATACACATTATGTTTACAGAAGTTGCTCATTTGCCAAGCCCCAAAGAAAATCTCAATTAATTTGGAAAAATAACGTGACCAAGGCCACCACCCACCTGGGAGGTAATGGAGGTGGGATCCAAATCCAGGGCTTCACCTCTTTGCTTTTCCCAATAATCTAATAAACTGCAAGGACAAGTGAATGATAATTCACTTCCAAGGACTGATCACCAAGATAAGTACTGTAATTTGGTGATAAGGACTACAAGTGGCTAAATATCTAGAACAATGTAAATATTCAGTAAACATGAGTGGAATGAATGAATGAGCAAATGAACACGTGAAACAAAAGAGATTCGCCATAGAATTTTGCAGCTGAACTGGGATATACTCAAGAGCACCACTCTTTTCTAGAACGTGCCCAAGACAAGGTTGGAGAAAGCAGCTGTTTCTTTATAAAGTAAGTAATGTACCCAAGCAGCCATTAGACACCATTAGAGGAAGCATTAAGACAAGGATGTACATGCAACCAAATTGCAGTAAAACTTCCCTAGGGTGACAGGGATCAGTGGGAGATGGGGCCTAGAGAGCCTTAATGGTCTTCACTTACTCTCCCTCAAAACTTTTTAAGCTTCCCCCATGGTGACCAGTCCCAGAGTAATGCACATTTAATTCAACTTCTAATGCAGGGAAATCAATAGCATTGCACCACAGACAGTTTATTACACGTAATCTGAAGTTTAACACATAAATAAATAAGTAATATACGCAAACCACAGCACTTAAGAGTTCAGTTTGGGGGCTCCTCTTTCCCACAAATCGAAATACTTCTTACATGTTATAAAATATTTCACATTATAAAATAAAGATTTTTTTAAAACATCCAGGCTGGAATTGCTTGGAACATTTCTTTTCTTTCCTTTTTTTTTTTTTTTGAGATAGAGTCTTGCTTTGTTGCCCAGGCTAGAGTACAGTGGCATCATCATAGCTCACTGCAGCCTCAAACTACTAGGCTCAAGTGATCCTTCTGCCTCAGCCTCCCAAGTAGCTGGGACTACAGGCACACGCCACCATATCCGGCTACGTTTTTTATTTTTTGTAGAGACAGGGTCTCGCTATATTGCCCAGGCTGGTCTCCAACTCCTGGCCTCAAGCAATCTTCCCACTTTGGCCTCCCAAAGTGCTGGGATTACAGGTGTGAGCCACCACATCTAGCCTGGAACATATCTTTTCAAATAATAATTATAATGGCATTTATTTTCATAATACTTAACAGTTTACAAGTTGTTTTCACGTATCTTATCCTGTTTTGATCTTTCTTCTAAAATCCTTGTGAGTTAGATAAGACAAGCAAACCTATTTATAAACCCATTTAGCAGATGAGGACACTGAAAGATGAGAGGAGCCCAACGACGAGAACTGGAAGGGACTTTGTTCTATCTGAAGCTGGTGGGGGTGGGGAGATGGAAGCAGTATGACCCTGAGCTGTGTCTGCCACTGCAGTCCAGACCTGTCTAGACTTGGTAAGGCAGGTTCACTAGAAGTCTCTATGCTTTCTGTTAGTTTGTTTTGTAGGTTTCTAACTGAGTTAATCATACCCCTCCATTCATGGCACGTTATCATCATCAAGGAACTGCTCTTATTTTATTCAATTATATACTTTCCTTTAATACACCATCCACATTTGATTTGTATAAAGTTCAAAACAGGCAAAGCTATTCTCTAGTTACCAGAGGGGTGGATACTAAGGGTGTTCCTGAGATGCAGATAATGTTTTAGTTTTTTAATCTGGGTCATGGTTATATAGAGGTATTACTTTGCAAAAATTTATTGTGTTGTATACTTATGATTGATATAGCTTTCTGTATGTATATTAAACTTCATTAAAAATTTTACTTGAAAAAATCCTATTGGAAGTTTGAATGGAATTGCATAAATTTATAGATTAATTTGGAAAAGAACTAATATCTTAGGTTATCTTAGGTTATCTTATCCATGAACTTGTTAATAAAATTTTAAAAGAGATATTTGTCATAAGGAATATTGGTCTGTAGGGTTTTTTGGGGGGTTTTTTGATTTTTTTTGCAATGGTCTGGATTTAGTATCAGGGTAATGCTGGCCTCATAGAATGAGTTGGGAAGTATGCACTCCTTTTCAATTTTCTGAAAGAATTTATGTAGAATTGGTATTATTTGTTCCTTAAATGTGATAGAATTCACTACTGAAGCTACCTGGGCTTAAAGGTTTCTCTGTGGGAAGGATTCTAAACTTCAGATTTAATTTCTTTAATAGATATAAGGCCATTCAGGTTACCTATTTCTTCTTGGGTGAGCTTTGGTATTAATAGTTTACATCTTTCAAGAAATTTGTCTAATTCATCTAGGTTACACAAATTGTCATATAGTTGTTCATAGAATTCCCCTCTCATCTCCTTCATATCTGAGACTCTGCAGGGACGTCAGCTGTCTCATCCCTGACATTGCTAATTTGTGTCTTCTCTTTTTTTCCTGATTAGTGTGGCTAGAGGTTGTCAATTTTATCGATCTTCTCAAAGAAACAAATTTTGTTTCACTGATTATTTGTATTGTTTTTGTTTTCTAGCATATTGGTTTCTACTCTAACCTTTATTTCATTTCTTCTAATTACTTTGGGTTTAATATGCTCTTTTTTCCCCAAAACCTTAAGGTGGAGGCTGAGAACACTGATATGAAAGAAAAAGTCCAAACTTGATCAATGGACTAGCAGAGAGTCCAGAAACAGGCCTGTGCATATATGGATAACTGACTTTCAGTAAAAGTGCAAAAACAACTTGGGAGAAGGGATAGTCTTTTCAAAAAATAGTACTAGAACAATTGGATATCCATATACAAAAAAAAATGAATTTGACCCATATCTCAAAATATATACAAAAATTAACCCAAATATATCATAGATCTAAATGTAAAACCTAAAAGACTTCTAGAAGAAAACATAGGAGAAAAGCTTTGTGACCTTGCATTAGGAAAAGATTTCCGAGCTACACCAAAAGCACAATCCATATAAAAAAGAAATCGATAAATTGGACTTCAGTGAAATTATGAATTTCTGCTCTTTGAAAGATCTTGTTAAGAGAATAAAAAGACAGGCCAGTGCAGGACTATAGATCCATCTACTCGGGAGGCTGAGGCAAGAGGTTCGCTTGAGCCCAGGAGTTTGAGGTTGCTGTGAGCTAGGCTGACACCACGGCACTCTAGCCTGGGCAACAGAGTGAGACCCGGTCTCAAAAAAAAAAAAAGTTCAGGCCAGAGACTGGAGAAAATATTTGTAAATCATATATTTAATAAAGGACTTGTACCCAGAATATACCCAGAACTCTCAAAACTCAATAATAAGAAAAGAAACAACTTTCTTTTTTTTTTTTTCTTGAGGCAGGGTCACTCTGTCACCCAGGCTGGAGCACAGTGGTGCAATCATAGCTCACTGCAACTTCAAGATCCTCACACCTCAGCTTCCTGAATAGCTAGAAATACAGGTGAAAGCTACCACACCTGGCTAATTTTTAATTTTTTTTTTTTTAGAGATGGGATCTCGCTATGTTGCCCCAGCTGGACTCAAACTCTGAACCTCAAGCAATCTTCCTGCCTTGGGCTCCCAAAGTGCTGGAATTACAAATGTAAGCCACCATGCCCAGCCCAGTTGTTTTTTAAAATAGGACAATTTTTTTAAAAAATTACAATGCTTTAAAATTGGGCAAATTTTAATTTTAAAAAAATTTTAATGAGCAAAATATTTGAACAGACATTTCACCAAAGAAGATATGTGGATGGCAAGTAAGTATAGTCATGCATTGCTTAACAACAGAGAGACATTCTAAGAAATTCGTCACTAGGCAATTTTATCATTGTGTGACCATCATAGAGTATACTTACACAAATGTAGATGGCATAGCCTACTACATGCCTAAACTATGGGGTACAGCCTATTGCTCCTAGGCTACAAACCTGTACAGCATGTTCCTGTACTGAATATTTTAGGCAATTGTAACTCAATGATATTTAGGAATATAAACATATCTAAACATAGAAAAAGTACAGTAAAAATATGATATGAAAGATAAAAAGTGGACCAGGCATGGTGGCTCACACCTGTAATCCCAGCACTTTGGGAGGCTGAGGTGGGAGGATCACTTGAGGCCAGGAATTCAAGACCAGCCTGGGCAACATAGTGAGACCCCATCTCTACAAAAAAATTTTAAAAATAAGCTGGGCATGGTGGCATGCACCTGTAGTTCCAGCTACTCAGGAGGCTGAGCCAGGAGGATTGTCTAGGAGTTTGAGGTTACAGTGAACTATGATCACACCACTGCACTCCAGCTTTTTAGAGACAGAGGAGACCCTGTCTCTAAAAAAAAAAAAAAGAAAGAAAAAAAAAGAATGGTACACCTGTATAGCGCAGTTGCCATGATGAATGGAGCTTGGAGAAATTACCCTGAGTGACTCAAGGAGTGAATGTTGAGTGAATATGAACCTAGGACATTACTGTACACTACTGTCGGCTTTATAAACACTGCACACTTAGGCTACACTAAATTTATTTTAAAAATATTTCTTTAACTTTTTGACTCTTTTGTAATAGCCCTTAGCTTAAACTACACACTGTACACAATATTTTCTTTCTTTATATCCTTACATAAGCATTTTTCTACTTTCATTTTTTTTTACTTTTCAAACTATTTTTTTTTATTAAAAACTAAGACACAAACACACCTGTTAGCCTAGGCCTGCCCAAGGTCAGGATCATCGAGGGTCAGGATCTTCCCCTCCACATCTTGTCCCACTAGAAGGTCTTCAGGGGCAATAGCATGCATGGAGCTGTCATCTCCTGTGATAATAATGCCTTCTTCTGGAACACCTCCTGAAGGACCTACCTGAGGCTGTTTTACAGTTAACTTTTTTTTTTTTTATAAATAGATGGAGTACACCCTAAAATAATAAAAAGCATAGACTAGTAAACACATAAACCAGTAACATAGTCGTTTATTATCATTATCAAGTATTATGTACTGTACATGATTTATGAGCTATACTTTGATACAACTGGCAGCACAGTAGGTCTGTTTACACCAGCGTCACCACAAACATGAGTAATGCATTGCACTGTGACATTACGACAGTTATGATGTCATTGGGATATAGGAATTTTTCAGCTCCATGTAATCTTACAGGAACACCGTCATATATGGAATCTGTCATTGACCAAA
The DNA here is from genome assembly GCA_028533085.1 of Varecia variegata. NCBI lineage: Eukaryota > Metazoa > Chordata > Mammalia > Primates > Lemuridae > Varecia > Varecia variegata. The sequence continues at coordinate 114,391,196 of CM052441.1, forward strand.
ACATCAATGTTATGTGACACATGAATGAACATAAAAAGGTGCTCAGTATCATTAGCCATTAGCAAAATGCAAATTAGAACCACGATGAGCTATCACTACATACCTATTAGAATGGCAAATGTTGGTAAGATGGTCGAGAAATTGAACCTCTCATATGCTGATAGTAGGAATGTAAAATGGTACAACCAATTTGTCAGTTTCTTGAAAAGTTAAACATACATGTACCATATGACCCAGCCATTCCACTGTTAAGTATTTATCCAAGAGAAATGAAAGTGTAAGTCCATAAAAAGACTTGTATATGAATATTCATGGTGGCTTTATGTGTATTAGTAAAACTGGAGACAACCCAAATGTCTATCAATAGGTCAATAAATTAACAAATTATGGTGTATACAGACCATGGAATGCTACCCAGCAATAAAAAGGAATGAAGTATTGATACACACACCACATGGGTGAATCTCAAAATAATTATGCTAAGTTAAAGAAACCAGACAAGAAGATTACTATAGGGCCAGGCGTGGTGGCTCATGCCTGTAATCCCAGCACTCCGGGAGGCCGAGGCAGGAGGATCACTTGAGCTCAGGAGTTCGAGATCAGTCTGAGTAAGACAGAGACCCTGTCTCTACTAAAAATAGAAAAAATTGGCTGGGCGTGGTGGCATGCACCTGTAGTCCCAGCTACTCGGGAGGCTGAGGCAGGAGGATGGTTTGAGTTCAGGAGTTTGAGGTTGCTGTGATCTTTGATGACACCACTGCACTCTAGCCAGGACAACAGAGCAAGACTCTGTCTCAAAAGAAAAAAAAAAAAATAGAAGAATGAATGACTAAATACTATTGATTCTGTACTTGCACAAGATAGAGGTTCTATCCCTTGCAAGTTTGGTAAAACTTACCTGTGGACTTATCAGGGCCAGAGAATTTGGGGGATGGAGGAGAGTGTCTTGATTACCAATTTATTTGCTTTCATTTTATTGGTACATTTAAATTTTCTATTTCTTTTTATGCCAATTTTGGTATTGTATAATCTTCTAGCAATTTATCATTATCTAGATTTTAAACTTTACTGGGATATAGTTTATAGTATTTTTGTTAATTTTTAAATCTCTATTTTGTCTGCATAGTATCTCTTTTTCATTCTGTTTTGTAGTACTTTGAATTTCCTTGCTCTCTCTCTCTCCTCCTCCTCTTCTTCCTCATGATGAGTCTTTTGAAGAATCACTTTTGGTTTTATTAATATCCTCACTATTTTGTTCACTATTTCATTGATTATTTTTCCCTTCCATCTTCATTTTTTAGGCTTACTCTATACTCTATTATTTTCTTTTGTTTCTAATTTTTGTTTTTTGAGACAGAGTCTCGCTCTGTCACCCTGGGTAGAGTGCAGTGGCATCATCATAGCTCACTACAACCTCAAGCTTCTGGGCTCAAGTGATCCTCTGGCCTCAGCCTCCTGAGTAGCTGGGATTATAGGCATGCACCACAATGATCTGCTAATACTTTTCTATTTTTAGTAGAGACGGGGTCTCACTCTTGCTCAGGCTGGTCTTGAACTCCTGAGCTCAAGCAATCCTCCTGCCTCGGCCTCCCAAAGTGCTAGGATTATAGGTGTGAGCCACCGTGCCCGGCCCAGACAAAGACTAGTGTCTCTTATTTTTTTTTATTTTTTTATTTTTTTTGAGACAGAGTCTTGCTCTGTTGCCCTGGCTAGACTAGTATCTCTTATACCCTACTGAGGATTCTGACGTTAGTCTAGTTCTGTGTCATTAGAGATTATCTGCTTATCTTTCCGGAGAGCTCCATGAAAACAAGGTCTTTGCTTTGTTCACAGCTTCCTCTTTGTTGCCCAGATCAGTGCCTGGCTCAGTCTCTCTCTCCGTCAGCATCTCCTAGATGAATGAACCTTGTACCATTTTGCCACCAGGATCAGTGTTACGGGCGGCTGTGTGCTTACACTGATGAACCGGGCAGGCAGGTGTGGTGTGACTTGAAAGGAAAACCACACAGAAGCCCCAGCTAGTCTTCCTGTGATCTTTGATGACACCACTGCACTCTAGCCAGGACAACAGAGCAAGACTCTGTCTCAAAAAAAAAAAAAAAATAGACGTATGAATGAATAAATACTATTGATTCTGCACTTGCACAAGATAGAGGTTCTATTCCTTGCAAGTTTGGTAAAACTTACCTGTGGACTTATCAGGGCCAGAGAATTTGGGGGATGGAGGAGATGTACCTATGATGACCAAATGAGAACATGACCCCATGGTTCAACTTCAGGGAAATGTCATGCTCAAGAGGCAAAGGATAATAGCCAAGAATTAAGTTAAAAGGAATTCTCACCCGTCCCTCCCTCCTCTGCAGGGATTTATCCCAAGACTCCTCCTTCATGGGTCCTTTCCAGCTCATACTCTGTATCTGCATTAAGAAAGTGTCTTTGACCACAGTGGACAGTGAGTAGGAGCTGGAGATATGGACAAGGGAGGTGAGGAATTAGGCTGGCAATTGTTCGAGAATCTGAGAGAAGACTTCTATGAACACTCTCTTGTTAATAATTTACATTCCTGAAATTCTACCCTGGCATTAGGTCCTGAGTATTTCCTTCCTGTTGGAATACATCTCCTTCTCAGCCTGTTCAACATCTATTTGCCTTTCAAGGTGAAGTTCAGACATCACCTCCACGGGTCCTAAGATAACAAGTAGGAACTCATCTACACAGTGTATTTGAATTGCTACCTGCTAGGGTAATAAAAATATGTTCCATTTCACTCAGGTGAGAACATGCAATATTTGGAAGGGACCTCAGGAAGGGCATGAGCAAACCTCCAACGCTGGCGGTTTCTCTACAGCAGTGGTTCTCAACGCTGGCGGTTTCTCTACAGCAGTGGTTCTCAACGCTGGCTGAGTAATAGAATCAAACTCCAGACCAATTAGATCAGAATCCTGGGGTTCAGGCTCAGGCATCATAATTTGTAAAAGTTTCCCAGGCGACGTTTACATGCAGCCAGGATTGAGAATCACTGCCCCAGTATCCCTGGCCAGTGAGTATCCAAGAGACAGCACAGTGTAGTACAATATAGTGGGAAGTGTGATGACGTCAGGTTTTTAGGTTCAAACCAAAGCGCAGAGACTTTCCAGGTGTGTGACCATGGACGGGTTCATGAACATCTCTGTGCTTTGATTTCCTTGTCTATGAATTGGGGATAATAAAAACACAAACCTCTTAAGTTGGTTGTGAGGATTACACGAGAGAACCAATGTAAAAGACTGAGCATGATGGCTGGTACGTAGTTAATACTCAATGTGGTAGCCGATCTCCAAGATGCCCCTCTGATTCTCACCTCCTGGTGTTCACGCCCATGTGTAGTCTCTTCCCACACTGACATTGGAGAAATGACACTGTGACATCTGAGGCTAGGTCATGAAAGACATTGCAGTCTCCTTCTTGTTCTCTTTCCCGGAACACTCACTCTGGCAGAAGCCAGCTGCCATGTTTGAGGTCACTCAGACACTCTATGGAGAGGCTCACAGGGAAGGAAATGAGGCCTCCTGCCAAGAGCCAGATCTGTCAGCCCCAATTAAGCCTTCAGATGGCCGTAGCCCCGGCTGATATCCTGACTGCAGCCTAATGAGAAGTCCTAAGCCAGAACCACTCTTCTAAGCTGCCCCTGAATTCCTGATCCATATAAACTGTGTGAGATAATACATGTTTATTGATGTTTTAGGCTGCTAAGGTTTGGAGTAATTTATCAGGCAACAATAGATGACCAAAACAGGCCATAAAGCTGTTGTCATTATTAGTATAATAAAATACTTCCTAATTTTGAGCTAAAATCCACTGTCTTGTAATCTCCACCCTTTCTTCCAGTTCCGTCTTTTCAAGTCACGTAGAAAAAATACAATCTCTCTTCCTCATGGTCAAAGTGTTTGGTGACAGTTTTCACTGCCAGCAGTTTAATTCATCAGACATTTGCAGAAGAACAGTCATTGTGCCAGGCACTATGGATGCAAAGATAAGTTGCATGGGGTAGGGAGTGTGCTCAGACACACACTCAAAACATGGTCCATGTGTGAGGTGCTATACTGAAAGGACCTGACTCCCAGACACAGGGGGTGGGGGTCCAAATGCAAGTGTGGCTGGTTCTGCTTAGAGAGGTGAGGGAAGGCTTCTCAGAAGAGGTGGCGAGAGCTGAGGCCTAAGGGATGAATAGAAAAGATCGGATGGAAGGACTTCCAAGCAGAAGTTACAGGGAGGAGAGAGACCCTGCGCCCACCCTAGCCCTTTATTCCCCAGGGCACCCATCTCCTCCTCCTCCTGTCTAACTTTTGAGTCCTCCTCCCACGCCCTCCCCAACCTTGGTAACTCCACTCAGAGCACACCCTTTCCTGTCACTCAATGGGCATCTAGGCAGAGCCAACCCTTCTCCAGGGTGGTCTGACCAGCATGGAGTAGAGTCTGCCACCACCTTTCCTTTTCTGGAAGCTCCACTTGGCCCAGTCCTGTCTGAGGTTTCTTGGCCCCCACATCCTTTAGCTGACTCACGCTGGGCCCACAGGCGTCTGGACTGCTAAGTCATTTTTCACACGTGCTCCTGTCAAACCACATCTCCCCCAGGTTTGTATTTCTGCTGTTGTTTTGTTTTTACACTTTGTCATGGGTGTTTTGAAGTTCAAGGGTTTGATCTACGCAAACTGCTCATCTCAGCTCCCATGTGGCAGGGGCCATGTGGAAGCAAATTGTGCCACCAAAAAACCCACTTTTGAACACGCCCTGGAAACAGAAACCCTCTGTCATTCTAAGGCCATTGTGGTTAGGAGTGATTCAGACTCACTGCAGCTCCAACCAGCCTTCAAAGATCTCACCGGATAAGAGCCTGTCTCAGATTTGAAGACGCCTTCTATGAAGGAAAGGCTGTGAGCGGGGTGTGGGCTGAGATGCTTTGCAGGAGCTGAGCACAGACGGAAGGAAATTGGAAGGGATATTTTTCTGGTTCCCCACGGCTCCCACCTTCCCTGCTCAGAGAGAATCGGGCCATTGTCTAGGGGGAACACTTGGCTTGTTTATCTTCTTAGACCCAGCTTGGTACAAGGTTTCACTTGGTTTTCTTTCTACCCAAAAAAAATGACCACAGGAAGGGGCTGACCTGCCTTTGCCAATATCCAGTTCATGCACTCCCTTCCCATTTCTCTGCCTCTTTCCCCTACCACTGGCTTCTAACAGAAAATAAGAAGAGCAAGCTTCCCCTTGGTCCCATCTAAGACCGCATGTAGTCATTCATTCATTCAACTAGCATTTATTGAGTTTCTACTATGTTCCAGGCATTGTTCTAGGTAGTGGTGACCCTACTATGAAAGACATAGATAGTCCCTGACATCAAGAGAACACAATACTGGGAGGAAGCCCAGTAGTATTAGGGGCACCACTGGGGGGCTGGGAGTACATAGAAGAGGTGTTTGACCCAGTGTGGGGAGGAATTAGAAAGGCTTCCAGGTAGAATAAAGGTACCTTGAACTTAAAGGTACAGTGAAAGTTATTCATGGAGAATTATAATGATTATAGCTTTTATTAAGCATCTTCTATGTGCCAAGCACTGTGCTAAAATCTTTACATATATATTATTTCATTTTAATTGTCACAACATTAAGAGGTAGCTACTGTAATTATTCCAACTTCACAAATGAGGAAAGTGAGATTTAGAAAGGTCAACTTGCTCACGTTTTTACTGAGAATAAATAGCAGAAGTGAGATTTAGACTCAGTATTTTATGACTCTGGAGCCCATTCCCTTACCCAGGGCTACTGTGTACAGTTGTGCAGGTTGCACAATTCCAGTGATGGCCCTGCTCTTAATGATGCATTATGCGTGGGAAGGGCATCCAGGCAGAAGAGGCCTCCTTTACAGAAGTATGAGAAAACAACCTCCATTCAGGGAACTGGTTGTGCAATGTAGCCAGGTCAGGGGCTAAACAACTCCGTGAAGATGGGCAGCTCTTCCACACCTCCACACCTGTGGAACTGGCTGATGGTGTCTTGGGAGCGCTCCCAAGGCTTTGCGTTTGCTGTAGAGACCCAGTTTTTCTTCTTACAGAGCTGCAGAGCTCTCAGCAGGATGTGCATGGTTCCTTTCTGAACTGTTGGCCACACAAGCATTCAAGTGCATAGGATGCGAGAGGTCCCAGGTGTGTAAACTGCTCAGTGTTCTGCGAATGGTCGACCAGCGTCTCCTGCTTAGGCATGAAATATAACCTGACAAACAAATCAGTTCACTATCTGAGCAATCCCAACTCCTTTGTACAAGTAATTTCAATATCAAAGAGCAGTTCAAGAAATTGAGTACGTGCAGGGTGAATGCCTAAGATAAGCCAGGCACTCTGCAAACATGACCCCTTTGATTCTCACCACTTCGTGAGACATCACTTTGCTGTGAGGAAGCTGAGGCTCAGAGATGCTGAGTAAGTCACCTAGGTTGTGTGTGTATCCAGCTGCTGTGATTCTCACCAAAGTCTTTGGTGCCACAACCCCTGTGCTTCTACGCTAACGTCAGCTCACAGAAGGCGCCCAGAAGAGGGCAGGAAACAGCACATATGGTTCCTAAAGCACCTGAGAGCATTTATTTGGTGGGGGTCTCTGTCTCATGTTTATTTTATGTATTTTTCTAGAACCTATGTCATCACTCTCAGAGCTCAGGGACCCCTCTCGGGCGGAGAGGCTGTTTCTAGACATGATTCTGTCAGAGCCTTTTCTCTCTGTGCAGAAGTACGATGCTGACAGAGTCGAATGCATTGACAAATGCTTTTCTGGAATTGACTTGCACCCGGGGGTCTTTTTGTTAAAATAATTTTCCATATCAAATAGGGCTCTTGGTTGTGCCTGACTCTGCTAACTCAAGGAGTTTAGGGAGCGGAACTTAACAGAAAGTTACAGGTCCCCTAAAAGAGACTGGAAAATGCTGTGATAATGGGGACGAGGACCAGGGCAGCTCTGGGGAGGGACACAGCAGGAGCCTAGTTCTTCTGGACGTTGTTATCAGGGTTTCGGTTCCTGCTCCTTTCTGCCCTTGTTCGCACGCCCAGCTTGAGTTACCTGCCACACCTTGGCACCGAGAGAACAGTACATCGTGCCTGACAGTCCCCCCAAGGTTTCAGGCAAAGAGTAGGGGGTGATTCCCTAAAGCAAAATCCAGGTGACACTACCTGAAGAAAGGGGAGTAGAGGCCGAGCAGGCAAAAACAACCGCCGTCTAGGTGCCAAAATGCACCCCAGTAATAACCTTCTCCAGGAACGTTAGACTAAATTATTTAAATCTAATGCATTGTAGGTTTGAAAATTAATACTTAAAAAGAAACTTGCCTAAATGGGTAGAGAGTTTCAGTTTGGGATGACGAAAAAGCTGCAGAGATGGCTGGTGGTGACGGGTGCACAGCAACGTGAATATACTTAATGCCCCCTGAACTGTGAGCTTAAAAATGGTTAATATGGTAAATTTTACATTATGGGCATTTTTATCACAATTTAAAAAAATCACTTCAACCTTAAGAAAGAAAGAAAGTTACTAAATGCAATGTGGTACCCTGGAACAGAATAGAATCTGTAGTTTAGTTCACTATTGTACCAATGTTAATTTCTTACTGTTGGCAAATATATCATAGTTATTTAAGATTTTAACATTAAGGAAAACTGGGTGAAGAATATATGGAACTCTTTTTACTATCTTTGCAACTTTTTTATAAATCTAAAATTATTTTAAACCAAAAAGTTCATTTTAATAATGAAACTCAATTATACCCATTTTTTAATAAATAACCATCAATTCATGAGGGTTCCCAACATATAAACTAATTTTGTGCAAAGCAGCCATATTGTTCCATCAAATGAATGAGAAAAGTGTTACCTATTAGAAATTCCACAGTCTGATGATGTTCTTCTCATCCTAGTCTGAGTCTTCAGTCTCTTCTGCCTTGATACTGCAGTCAACACAATGCACTCTCTACAAAAAATTTTTAAAAACATTATCCAGGCATGGTGGTGCATGCCTATAGTCTCTAAAAAAGAAAAAAAGTTCTAGAATGGCATTGTGGTGTGCATAATTTTGGGAGAGGTTCCGTTATGGTGCGCTCAAGAACCTGCAGGGAAGTGTTTCAGAAAGTGCCATATCACTTTAAGGAGCCACTCTGAGGGCTCATGCGCCCTGGTGTCTTCTGACCTTGCATGTCTTTTGACCTTGGTCATATGTTTTCCAGACAGCCATGGAGAGTTGTAATGTAAGTATCTCATAGGCATCTTCGAGTTTTTCTGAGGCCTCAAAATATTTATATATACATATATATTTGTTTCTATGTGTGTATATATTTCTATATATGTATAAAACAAAGAAATATATAATCATCTAAATCATGCATATGTGGAGCAGGCTTTGGGGGAGGTGGGCTTCACCAAGTGCTCCTAGTCAGGCCCTGCTTCTACCCCCAGCCCCACGCAGGGAAGCCCAGAGCAGCCGCTGGCTCCCCTCCAGCCCTCAGACCACTGCAGCCTCCATCGGGACTCAAAACATGGAGCTGCTGCCCCCAGCCACAGCTGGCCCAGCCACCCTCCCATTGCTCATTTGGTCTTCACATGCTTTAGGTGGAAAGTAAACACAGGTGAGGCAGGTGAGTGGCAGGGAGGCCAGGTGTACTAACATCCCATCGAGGCAGGACGTGCCCATGCAGCATTGTGAGATGAAGACAGTTTACCTAACCACAGTCAAAAAGCAATTCTCGACCACTGTAACTGGAGGCCCCTGCCCCCATGCAGGTGGGGCTGGTTCTCCCCAAGTTGGAGCCCGGGCATTGTCGTGAGTGGGCTGCTATGATTAGGTGCAGGAGGCTGCAGGCTTCCCTCAGGGAGTGTCCCCGGTGTCGGTCAGAAAAGGTCACCTTCGAAAATGAATCGTGTATAACCTATGCTGAATGATGACTTGTGAATGTGCTTCTAGGGTTTCTCTAATATCAGCAAGGGGACTCAAATATAACATAAATTGTGATTCAAGGATTGTAGGGGGCCTGGGTTAATTCACCCTGTTGTGGCGGACTTTTGTCAGTGTTTACAGCTGCCTAGTCTCCAAGCCCTCCCTCTATTTGGGGGAACTTCCCATTGCGTGAGTCACAGCACGCCTCACCTCCCACTAGGGAAGTAGGAAGGTCTGGAGACTAACCTCTTCCCCAACATACTCTTAGTGAGGACAAAGGCAAATGACAGGCTGGCCACTCCAATGCTCCCACCCTAGCCTGTAAATTGTGAATGAATGAGGCAAAGATGAATGGAAAGTTAGAATCCAAGTGCACTGGAAGGATTTGGCAGGGGCATCCTGGTAAGATTGTTCCTGCTAAAAGATGATTGTCTTGTATTCTGCTTCGTAAACCCCTACCCCTATCTTCCCCCTCACATAGTTACCTTTGTGTGTGTGTGTGATGGCAAGTTTCAAACGTACATTATTATGAACTGTAGTCACCATACTGTACACCCTGTCCTTAATTTATCTCTGGCTCTCCAGCTTCTTATAAACTCTTGGTAACCTCGTAATCTCTTTTCTGTTTACAATAATCAGAGTTGTTTGCTGCTGCTTGCAACCAAGAATTGACTGCAAACACATGTTTGGAAGACATAGTCCCAAGCTGATTTTCAGGTGTTATAGGGATTCCACAATGAAACCAGTCTGGAATGCACGACACACAGTGCATGAGAATACAAGCTCTGCAGTGAGACAGGCTTGAGCTCAAATCTTGGCTCTGCCACTTACTAGCTGGGTGACCTTCTCCATGCTCCTTATCTTCTCTGGGTGTCATATCCTCGTCTGTAAGATAGGGTCCTACTCCATGGTTGTTTTGAGGATTAAATGAGATAATAGTTAGAAAGGGCTCAGCACAGTGCCTGGTATGGATAAGTGTATGATAAATGTTGGCTATGATGATGATGATTTTCTTTTTTTTATGATGGTGATCTTTAACTTCAAGGCATTCATAATCTTATCAGTCTGGCTCATAGTCACTAGTTCTTCCCAAACTTCCGTGGTGGAGATAGAGGGCCAGGTAATGTTGTACTAAAAGGCAATCATCTACATGAGGTCTAGAAATGGAGAGCCAAAGCCTAAGTACATCTGCCAGTCATTCAACCAACAAGATCCACAGATATGTATTCAAACATTTACCGAGCACCTCTTACAAGCCATGGCCTTCACTAAGCATGATTTCAATACATCTAGTGGAGATAAAAAGCTGTATTATCTAGAAGAAATATATTCTTTCAGAGAACAAGGTTAATTTTCCAGCCTAGAAGAAGTAAATTCCTTTCAAAACTATCCTCTTTCTTTCTTCATCAAATGGGCTTCTGAATACTAATTAATTTATTTTCCCAAGAAGCAGATATCCTCTAAGTGTGTTACTATGAATCATTTTCCAGATTCTAGGCTTCCGCGAAGAATGAAGTTTCTAAACTTGCAAAAATAAAGGCCAGATCCAACACTATTTGACCACACTAAGAAGCAGAAAACCTGTGAGACCTACTGTGTGTAGATATACACACACATTCCAGATATTTTTTGAGCACATCCTGTGCACCAGGCATCAGGCTAGGCACAGGGACTACATCAGTGAATCAAATAGGATGGTCCCTGCTGCCCTGGTGCTTACTCTACGGTGAGCAAGAGAGACATTCACCAAAGAATTACATAAATAGTCATGCAATGGCAATTTGTGATAAGTACCCTGTAGGAGAAGTTTAGGGATCTATGAGATCACGTAACAGGGAACACTGACCTAGTCTGGGGAGTTTGGGAAGGTTTTGATGAATAAGAGCACATTTGAGCTATGATCTTAAGGATGAGTGGTAGTTGACTACGTTAAAAGGGGAAGAAAGAACAGGTCAGGCAGAGGAACACAGATAAAGACCCTCTGGTGGGAGAGAGCAAGGCCTGGGGACCGACCTCCTAAGGCATTGTGAGAAACACAGGCAATACTACCTGTGATATGCAACAAATATTAGCTGGTGGAACAAATAATAATGTTCATACAAACTAACATTTATTTAGCCCTTATTATGTTCTAAGAACTCTTCAAATGTATCAGTCAGGTTAATTAACACCAGCAAAGTACCTCCAAATGTGGCTTTAATGCAACAATGACTCACTTCCCCCTCACCTCACAGTGAATGTGAGTTGGGCAGCTTTCCTGGGTAGTCCCCTCCTAGCTGTGACTCAGGGATCCAGGCTTCTATCTTGTAACTCCATAACCACCCGGAGCCTCCTTCATGTTCTCCCCTAGATCTTTTCTACGTGAGTGCCCAAGTAGTGAAGGAGGAAAGCGTGGGCTGGGTGCTGTGGCTCACACCTATAACCCCAGCACTTTGGGAGGCTAACGGAGGAGGATTGATGGAAGCCAGGAGTTCAAGACCAGCCTGGGCAACACAGCGAGACCCCTAAAAATTAAAAAATTAGCCGGGCATGTTGGCGCACACCTGTAGTCCTAGCGACTTGGGAGGCTGAAGCGGGAGGATCGCTTGAGCCCAGAAGTTTGGGGCTGCAGTGAGCTAGGATGATGCCACTGCATCCCCCAGCCTGGGTGACAGAACAAGACCCTGTCTAAGAAAAAAAAAAAGAAGAAGAAGAAGAAGAAAGTGTGGAAGTTAGTGTGGGACTTTTGAGGCCAAGCTTGTAAGTGGCATATATCACAGCTGCCCTCACTCAACTGGCCAGAACCCTGTCACCTGGTTCCCAACCTGACTGCCAAAGAAGCTAGGAAAGTCGTTGTCCTGTGTGCCGTGCTTATATGACAAGATACTATTCTGGATGAAACACTAACAGAATTAGACAGAAATGGTTACCAGATTTGGGAGCTTACCCCCAAAGAGCCAGCTCTGGCCAGGAAACTCACATGTAGAGCATATTGTGTTGAAGATTATTAAACCCAGGCAGTGATTGCCAATTGCCTGGGAGTGGAGACGGAGCCTGGGGAAAGATTGCAAAGCTCTGAGGGTGCTTGTGTAATGTGAATAGGCATATTCTAAGACAACCACTGTTTTAATATGTTTATAGTCATGCTGTTCCACTCATTTTGAAGTTTTGAATAAAATCGGGTGGAATGTGGAAGTAGATATTTATGTTGTTCAAAAGGGATTCAAAGAAGAAACTGCAGACCAGGAAGGGGTAGGAAGTTATTTATGAAGGGCTGAATTTATGTGGAGGAAAAATAATAATAAAATAGGCAGGATTCCTTACCTTCCTCCTTCCCCCAACCTGACCACATTTCACATTGTCTAAACTTGATGGGAATTTCCTCTCTAATCTTTGGCCTTTGGAGAGACAGAATTAGGGAAGAGAAAATCAGAAATAAAAAAAAAAATTGGAGAGAAAAAGAGAAGGAGGCTCTTAAATAGAGAAATTTGCTTAGAACATAGGGGAGGAGAAGATGTCATCGAAAGCAAACCCCCAGATTTATGTTAGGCGTTAGAAAAGGGTAGTAGGAGGTTGGAGAGCCCAAATAAGCACCAACGATTCCAGAACTGAGCTTCAAAGAAGGGAGAGGTAGCCTGGTAGTTTGAGGACATTTCTGAGTGTGACATTGCTCTCAGTAAGACTTGGAGATTTGGAGTGGTGAGAATGAACAATGAATGACAAAAGTAGGTAAGGCTTAGTAACAGCTCCCACTCATACGATACTGTGATGCGAATTTTATCTGATTTCAATCATCACATTAATGGAACATGCACCCCTGTCAGTCCCATCTGCCAAAGATCACACCGGCTGTAAGTGGCCAAGCTGGGATTTGAACAGTCCTTCTGCCCTCAGAGTCCAAGCTAGAGTTAGAGGTACCTGAGCTGTATAAGGTTTTAATTAAATGTTAGTGTTTATGCAGTGGAAACCACACAGCACGATTATTTCTCTTAGCCTGGACATTAAATACTTTCTCCTTTACCTTTGCTCTGGGCTCCCACTTGGAGAGAGAACCTTTGCATTCTT
>CM052441.1:114404684-114429534 GCA_028533085.1 Varecia variegata
TGCATTCTTAAAGACAATCTGCTTGTTTCTACTTGGACAGCTTGGTGAGGAAGAGCGCTAACTCCTAGAAAGTTTCTACTCACTGCCAAGGTGAGCAAAGTAAAAAGTTGGTTCCATTTTCTGCAGAGAGTGACTGTTCATTTAATTCCAGCAATAAACTGGCTTGCAGGGGAAAGGACTGTTTAAAGGTCTGTGCCGATTATATGGTGACTATGAAATGCATGATATGACTAATCCAGTGGCTGAACCTATGATTATCTGACACGATCCAAGAATATATAGTGTAATAGGCTCTATGCCTCCATTAGAGAAGTCAGTTTGATTCTTTGCTATACTGTGGATTACTTCTCTTCTTCCCTAGGTCTCCTATCCCTATCAAAGAGAGTAGACATTTATAAAATGGTTTCTGAATTAAACTCAGTGTCCTGAAAGCTGTATGAACTATTTTTCATGGATGACTCAGGGCTTAGGAATCCCAGTGTGTTGCTTTATATAATTTGGAGCACCCATAACAGCCTTTGACTTTGAAGACCTTCTTTGGGCAATATGCATCTCTTTTCCTGTAATTAGAGTCTATGATTAGACTACAGGCCATCATGACAAGCCTGTAGCTTTCCAAAGCACTCTTTATTTTTACAGATTTTATAATTTATTTTCTCTTAGAAATAGTGTACTTCGTACAACTCATTTGTAATAACAAGCCCCTATAAACATCCCAGTTTCAAAAATTGGGAAGCAAAAAACTATTGCCCAAACTCTGAAGTCCCTGATGTTGTTTGGGAGAGCCGTCTGACAATCTCTGAGTGCTTGCCATCTCCCAGCTGGTTTTGGAGGAAAAGGCCAACAGTTCCTCTGCATGTTTTATGTCCTGTGGCCTGGCTTTCCTAGACAAAGCTGATTGGACCAAGCATTGGTGACTGATTCACAAGTGGCCATCTATAGGCTAGACAGCAGCCAATGAGATGTCCTCATACAAGTTTGGCAGAAAAGGGTTGCCTTCTACGGGATGGTCTCTGGCTGACCCAGTTTGCTAAAATAGTGGAGGAAGTAAAGACTGAGTTAGGTAAAGGTAGAAGCTTAGAGCTTGAACAAAAGGCACCTGCTGGCTGCTGAGAGGACAGCAAGGTAACCAGATATCTGTATCTTGAAAGGGTGGAAACTCACTAGGTGTTCATGGCGGATGGAGAAAGAATTCTCACACAGGGTTTAGGATAGAAAGGAATACAAAGTTTATTTATTTTCCCAAGAAAGAAAGAAAGAGAGAAGGAGGGAATAAGTGGCCACAGCACATGAATGAAGGAGTAGAAATACTGGGCAGCTGAGGAAAAGCTGTTTGGAGTTTTAAAGGGTAAAAATGTTTTTTTTTTTTTTCTTCTCTGCTTTAGCAGGCTGATAACAGAAGCAGTGGTGAAGTTGTTGCAGGTGTTCTTTATGTTCTCTCTTTTCTCTGTAAGGACAGCTTATCAGAGTCTTTGGAATCTGGTTTTTGGCAGGAACTGAGACAGGGAGTTGGAGTGGGGAGTTTGCACCCCTACTGTTCACTCAGGGCTCTTCAAGGCTGAGGAAATGAAACTCTTAGAGATAACGAGTTAGGCCAAAGTGTTTTGATTAAAACAAAGGGGGTAGTTTTGTTGTGAGTTTTCTCTTCAAAGGGGCAATTATGTGCTATGAGATTATTTCTCTTTCTGTTAGATAGTTTCTTTTTCCCTGTTGGGTAGGTCATTAGGAAAGCCACCTTTCATATCTCAAATGCCTGTTGGTTTTCTTGATTTCCTCCTCACACTTACTTCTCTACATAGCCTTATAGCAAGTCCCCATTGATTGAGGAAACTAGAACTCGGTTTCTTGCCACCTGCAGTAGGCTGAATAAGCCCTAATCCCTAGAACCTGTGCGTGTCACTTCACATGGCAAAAGGGACTCTGAAAATGTAATTAAATTAAGGATCTTGGGAGACTATCCTGGATTATTCTGGATATATTATTCAGATATTATAATATCTGAATAATATCTTGATATTATTCAGTATAATAACAAGCACCCTTATGAGAGGAGGCAGAAGGATCAGAGTCGGTCGTAGGAGACGTGACGCTGGGTACAAGAGCTTGGAGTGACGTGAGGCAGCAGCCATGAGGTGAAGAACACAGGCAGCCTCGAGAAGGTGAAAAAGGCAAGAAAACGTGTTCTCCCCTAAAGCCTCCAGAAGGAGCCGATCCTGCAGATAACTTGGCTGAATCCCAGTGAAACTGATTTTGGACTTCTGACATCTATAAAATAATAAATTTGTGTTATTTAAAGCCACTAAGTTTGTGGCAATTTGTTACAGCAGCAATAGGAAACTAATACACCACCTGACTAAGCCAGTGGTCCAGACTATTTGTGCTCTTTTCTAAAGGAAGACAGGAAATAAGTACCTTAAGCACTTGAAAGTCCTGCTTATTAGCTTAGCATTATGGAAAGTTCTCTGATCTGCTTTGAAGAGGTCATTACATTTTGCCAGGAGGATATAAGGGGAAAAAGTGGGAAACTTGGTATTAGATAAAAATGACAAGAGAGTTGCCAGTGGGGTCACAGTCATTCAGAGAACACATCGTAACAGCAGTCTTTGTAGGAAGAAAGAATTTGACATCATGTTTAAAAAACTCACAACAACTAAAACAGATAAAACACACTGGTAAAACAGAAACCACACTTCACCCAGGCCTGTACCCCTCACATAGTCATTTTTCATTAATTCAGAATCTGTCTGGAGAGATAGCTCAGCGCTCATGTTAATTACTTCTTTCAAGGCATTTCCTCATAGTAATTGAGCACGCCCTTGGGTGCCATCCTCAAAGTAAGTACATTAATGGCGATATACAACATACTGAGCCAAGTACTTACACACACAAACTGGCTTTCCAGTGCACCTTTCAACTCTCCCATTATGATTTATAGAGAACATTCTAACAGGTAGGCTTGCCTGTCATCCTCCATAAAGATCCAAGTGAGGTTTCTTTTCTGTAAGGCTTCAAGTTTAATCAGTTCATTCTGCTATTTCCTCACAAAAAGCTTTCTGCTGCCAAAGAAAATTAAGCCTTAAAAAAAAAAAAACAGATTTCCATTCGTGTGGTATCTTTTATATAAATGCATTTTGAAGGCAAGGACGAGGTTTTAACACATACTTTCTTTATCTCTTAGTAGCCTGAATATGCTTAATAAAGAGATCTTTATTACTGTAGTAACAAGGATTATTCTGATAATTGCTATATTGATTGTTTTGATAATTATTGTGTTCTTAGTTGCAGACAACAGAATCCACGCTAGCTAGTTTCAACAGAAAGGGATTACAGCAGGGTATTAGGTAGCTTACAGGATTTCTAGCAGTGCCAGGAAAATAAGCTAGAATACTGCACAGCCAGAAGCAACCCTGGGAGAAATGCCCAGCCATAAACAGAACTGTTCTCATGGGAACCCCACCTGCTGCTCACCAGGCAATACCTACAGTACCAGCGGCTGGACACTGGAACTTCTACCAAGGCTCTATTATCATCATGTTTGCAAAAAAATGGATCCACCTACATGGGGCTGCCACTTCACTTGAATCCCTTCCTGGAGCACATGTGCACCTGCTTGGCAGAACCCTAGCTATAAAAGAGTCCGGGCATTGCAGGTTTTAGAAAGGGTTAGAGTGGGTATTGTGTGGACTCACCTGTGGAATCTGCCACAGTGACCATATCAATTTCAGGTAGTTTGTGTGGCAGAATGATGGTAATCATGAAAGTCATAATGAGAATAACAGCTGGCAATTTTGATTGCTTTCTATGTGCCTTCTATTCTATGCTTAATATCTTATGAACAGTATCTCATTTAATCCTCAAAGCAACCCTATTAGGTAGGTATTATTCGTATCCTTGAATTATAAGTGAATACAGGCCAGATGTCATGGCAGGAGCCTATAGTCTTAGCTACCTGGGAGGCTGAGGCAGGAGAATTGCTTGAGCCCAGGAGTTTGAGGTTACAGTGAGCTATGATGATGCCACTATACTCTAGCCCAGGCAACAGAGTGAGACAGAGTGATCTGTCTAAAACAAAATTGAAGCACCAGAGAGATTAATTAACTTGTTCCACATCTCATAGTAAGTAAAGTCAGGATTCAAACACAGGTCTGTCTGAAATGAAAATCTATGCTTCCAGCTAGTATACTAATAATACTTTATTAATTATTATTTTTTAGTCCATCTGTGAGGGCCAGCTTGACTAGCTAATCTGTTCCAAGTTTCTGGAAGACTCTTGCTAGCATTGGGACTCTCATACTTGTGTAACTGGAAAAAGAAATGAGATATTCTGAATGTGGAATGCAACGGAGAGGGTACATCTGACCAGAGCTGGGTTATATTACCCTTGCATCAGATCTAAGGTGACCAGCCAACACTAGGAGATGTACCAAATGGAAAAGTCAGCTGCAAAAATTTATCTTTGAAGAAAATGGAAAAAGCATTAAATGTTTATATCTGGTACGACCTTTATAAGTTGCTTTATCTGAAGGGGGTGGGGGAGGAATACTTAAAAAGACTAACCTTAACTCTAGGCAAAACTTAAATGATTTTCTTCCGTTTCTTCATTTCTAAAGCCAGAGCCAGCCAGACAAGACAAGGCGTGTAGTGTTGCACAACCATCCTGCTGCATTTCAGCCTCCAGGCTGAGAAGCAAGTGCAATTAACATTCCAAGGTGCGAATTATTTCCCCACTGTATGAGCCTTGCAGCTTCTTATTGTGATGACAGAGACTAGACTAATCGCAGCTTCCATATTGTAAAGTGTGCACATTACGCACATACAGAAAAGTTCTTAAAACTTGTAAGTTCAAACATTCCATGGTGCAGAACCCACTGAATTATATAGAATGGGAGACCCTTGCAAAGGATCATCTGATTCAGTGTCCTCCCACCTCTTGTTTCTAATAAAAAAACAAAACAAAACCAAAAACCAACTCCAATGTAGTCATGCTTGAATTTCATTCTCAACTTGTGTCATCCTGTTGAATGGAGGCCCACAGGGAACAGCGTTTAGCAAATCCCTGGATCTTCTGGTATTTGATATAAACACAGTACCCAACCTGGACTGTTTCCATAGAGCTGAGGTATGTACTTTATTGCACACACAGCAGTATGTTCCAAAATGCAGCGTGGAAATCATTGGGGGTGCATAAATAAGCTTTAAATAGTATATGAACAAGTTTTTTTATTTTAATACTTATTTGTTAATGTAAATGAGTATTAAGACATAGAATAGGTCAAATGTGAGATTCATGGATATTATTGCTTATAGTAAGGCTAAGATTTAAAAAAAAAAAAACGGGGGAGAATCACTTCAAGGAATTATATTAACCACATAATTAAGTAAATAAAATGGTACTCTAGTTAACAAAAGCGGAAACTGTGCAGGTGGTCCTCAAGTGATGAAAGTGAGGGAAGACATCAAAGAGAATAGTGCCTGGATTCAGGTGCTGTCATTGTCAAGCTGGAAAGATCTTGAACAAGTCACCTCCCAATGATGAACTTCAGACTATAAAATAAGAGGATGTACTAGAGGGAATGTTGGAAAGTGGAGAATGTTCTGACTTGTCCCTAGAGCCCAGGGCTCCCCCATGTGTCTCAGGCGCTGGCTCAGGAAGAAGGGTGATGCCAGCTGTCCAGGCCCCTGCCACCTCCTCCTGCAACCTCCGCCAGGGGCAGCTGTCACTGGTTTTACAAATCCAGCTTCTAACAGAAGTTGGTTGGAAAACAGGGTTTCACTTGATTTATTTTTAAAAGTCTGAAAATCTTCATCTCAGCCTAAAATATTTATATATTATGCTTTCATAAACCATAACTAACCAAAAAGCTAATGATATTGAAATAAAGTCAGCTAGAGTGAGGCTTGCATCAGGAATTCTGTCCAAGGGGAGGGTGTGACCAAATAACAGAGCGGGTGTTTGAGCCTACGCTGTACCAGGTGCTGAGCTATATATCCCAGTGAATCTCGGAAAACCAAAAAATAAAACTAAAACTACCACTATGAGGTAGGTTTTATAAGCAATTTCATCTGACAGATGAGGACACTGAGGCTCAGAGAAGGGAAGTTGCTTGGCTGAGGTCACCCAGTCTGTACAGGGTCAGGATACGGACGCAGGCAGTCTGACTCCAAACCCTTAACTTGCATTGCTGTGTTGCGCGTCCCAGGAGGCAGAGCAAGGAGCCTGGTATGGCGGGATCGGAGCTCTCCAGCAATACAGCCAGCCCCTCTTATCTCGATGGCACATGCAGCTACTCTGCACCTTTCAGGCTACCCAGCATCCAAGACCCAATTTTCTGACACTTTCCATTCATCTAGCTGTTTGGCAGTGGTGGTCCAAGCATTCTGCTTTGGCCAAGCCAGGGGTGATTTCTTTTTTTTTTTTTTTTTGAGACAGAGTCTCACTCTGTCTCCCGGGCTAGAGTGCCGTGGCGTCAGCCTAGCTCACAGCAACCTCAAACTCCTGGGCTCAAGCAATCCTCCTGCCTCAGCCTCCCAAGTAGCTGGGACTACAGGCGTGCGCCACCATGCCCAGCTAATTTTTTCCATGTATGTATTTAGTTGTCCATATAATTTCTTTCTATTTTTAGTAGAGACGGGGTGTCGCTCTTCCTCAGGCTGGTCTCGAACTCCTGACCTCAAGCGATCCTCCCGCCTTGGCCTCCCAGAGGGCTAGGATTACAGGCTTGAGCCACCGGCGCCCGGCCAAGGACTCTTGACAGCTGTCAACAGAGTGTCAGGTGGGGGACTGAACCAAATGACATACTTTTGAATATACTGAAAAAAATAGAAGGCACTGAGAGAAAAAGAAAACAAGTTATAAAATTTCTTTGGGCAGTTTTTAAACACAACCAGCCTGTTCAATCACCCTAAAAGTTTTTCTAAAAGTCTAAGGGGCACATAAAATTACCTTTAATTAAATGTTTATTATAGCTTCAATATTAATGTCAAGTCAAATTTATAATACTGCAGATTCTGAAGACAGTTATTAATACATTTATACTATTTTGTGTGTACATTTTTAAATGCATTGAAGCTCCTCAAGGGTATATTTATGTTATACAGCATAATTTCACATATTTAAAAGATACAGAAGTTCATAGTTGCTGTATCTGTTTTTATGACACATTGTTGATCATGTTGAAAATGTATTAGCTTTATAGTTCTGAGTCAAGAGCATTCTAATTACTATACTATTTATATAAGAAAACGTTATCTTACCTTATGATACTTTGGAACAATAGTTAAACAAGCAGGCTTTGTAGTAAGAGAGTTTGTGTCCGAATCTTGGTTCTAACTTCCTGTGAATCTTTCCCTCCCTAAATCTCAGTCTCCTGACCCACAAAATAGAGATAATAATAATTAACTCACAGAGTTGTTGCCATATTGCCTGTAACTACTCAGCATGGTGCTTGACAGCACGTACTAAGTGGGATGATAATGATGATGATGATAATGATGATGTTATTGATGGTGGGGGATTTTTTTTCACTTCCTATCTTCCTCTGTCATTTTATCTCATTCCCCTCCATAGGACTCACATCTTTCTTCCTCTCACTTTGAGCATGTATTTCATTTGTTTCAATACTCCCTGTTTTAGAATTTTGATCATAGTCACTATATAATGATGGGCTGTTTGATGATAATTTAATATCTTAATGATACAAAGTTTCATGCCTCATAGATATAGAATGTTCATGTAAGTGAGACAGGCAAATAAAGTGAGGCGGGTAAAAGAAACATTGAGACTGATCTTCCTAGGAAATTCCCCTCCATTCAATGACAGAACCCCTACTCTGCGCCTTGTGCCGTGCTGGAGAAAGATACGTCCTGAATTTTCTAAGCTACCACTGCTTTAAAATAGTCTCAATTTCTAGTTCTAAAATACAGTTACCATACCTATGAGAACTTTTCTTAGAAATACATGAGGATCATAAACACATTTTTACCACTTTGGGATTCTATGGCATAGGAGTGAAGTTTTGCTACACAGGGACCAAAAATGATCCATTTACTTCAGAAATGGCTCCCTCAGCATTTAGCAAAGTGTGTTAATAGTGTTTCATGATGAAGGGTTTTGTTCAACTCATGCTATTAGGGTAATATGGTGACACTGGTTCTTTTTCTTCTGTTTTGCTGTTTGCTGTCGGTAGCCCTTCCCAGAGCCTTGGCTAAGCTGGTGTGCATTGCAATTTCCTAAAAGGAGGATAGAGTCATAGTCGCCAAACTTAGTTCACCACAGTGCCCTTTCCTAAGGAGCATGTCTGGAATGAGAGTTCAGTGGAACATACTCTAAGAGCTGCTGACCTACTTTACCCTTGGACCTGCAGGTTGGCAATTATCTGGTCTATCTGTTTTGTTACATGAACACTAGCATTTTCCATAGGTGTGACTTCCAACTGTCAAGGTGATTAAAACAAATTTTTTTTTTTTTTGGTAGAAGCCAGAAGAATCCCTGCCAGATGACTCAAGCATCAAAGAGAGAAATTTACATGTGGTGAGTGCTATGGAAGGAAATGAATCTTCTCAGGAGGTGCCAGTTCTCTCCTAGCCCAGGAGGACCAATAAATAATAATGAAGACCTTCTGATCTGTGGGGCACTGTGCTAAGCACCCTACACGAGTTATCTGATTTACTTGTCACAGCATTGCCATGTGGTAGATATCATTATCCTCATTTTGCAGTAAAAAAAAAATGAGGGTTATAGAAGTTAAATAACTCTTGAGGTGCCTGATGTTATCTGGTAAGTCTGGATTCAAATCCAAACCTATAACACCAAAGCCCATGGCCTTAAATAATAAAAGGAGAAAAAGCAAGAATGAGGGAGAAACATGTACAAGCGGACATCTGGACATCCCTCTACCTTTGTGTGGCTTTAGCTGCCTGGACTTAAAGTCAGGCCAGAGTCCTCAGGATATGTGGCCCAAAGTGACCATGTTAATTTCTTACACTTTAGGACTAGTCATTCATTGATAATAGCTGCTATTTATTGAGTGCTTCCCAGGTGTCAAGCATTGCAATTTTCACAAGCATTATCTCTCCTAAACCTTAGAGTTCAAAGCTGTGAAGCAGGTACCACAATGACCCCATTTTACCAAAGTGCATAGGCTCAGAGAGGTTAATTTGCCTGCCTATGGCCACAAGCTAGGAAATGGTAGAGCCGGGCTTCAAACCCAGGTCTGATCTGAGTTCAAGCCGCACAATCAACTCCCTCACTTGTAACGCCCCCCAAAGTACAGTATAAAACATATTGAATAGTCTGGATCTTAAATATGTCCTTTAAAAACCTACTATGTCTCTGAGTTAAAACTACAAGAAAATAGAAAAATCAGTCCTTTATTCATGTATTTCCAAATTGTGGATATTTGCTGGTCTTTTGGGCTATACGACACCTAAAATCTCCTTTCCATTTAGTGGGAATTCCCCTTTTGAAAGGTCCCAATGGGAGGGCCTCTGCCTGTGGAAGCTGGAAGAGGCCAGACATTCCCTGTCCCTCCTTCTGGTTCAGCCAATGGGATAATGATTATGGAGGGAGTGACAATGCCAAGACACAGGAACCCTGAGGGAGCCTTCACAGCAGTGGCTGTGGAGTGGACTGGGTAGTGGCTGTGGCCATGGGTAATGTTCCTGTGTCACACATTTGGCTGCATTTCCTGCTGACTCACCTCCATTGGCTTCTGCCTGTTTCCTGGGGCTGGTGACACAGCCGCCCCACCCATTCTGTCACCTACCAGCATTCTTCCAATACACTCCCTATCTGTTTAGGTAAACAGTAGGTGGCTTCTGATGTGTGCAACCAAGAACCAGACGTGTACAGAATTATTTACACTTTTGGAAATATATAATTGGAGCCAAAGATAAGCCATTGTCTTAGATTCCTGCAGATGATTAAAAAATGTATTCTTTTCTGAGATCCAAGCTAAGGACAGAGTTGTGGCTTTGCATTTGGGTATCAACCATCTTTTGTACACTGGGGCTAGAAGCAGTGAGTTTCAGTTTCTCAGCCAGACCTCCAGGGCTTTGCCCAGAATGGCCCCATTCAGGACTCCCTGTTCTACTGCTCTTCTAGCCTAGGCCTGCACTCCAGCCAACCCGGCCTCCTGGCTGCTCCATAGCTATATTTTACATTTTCTGACCCAAATATTCACCTGCCCTCCTGAGGTCAGCTTCTTCTAACACACAGATAAATGGAAAGCTTGGTCTTATGCATCTTGAGTTGCCCACTTATAAGCACTTCTTATAGTCACAGGCTTGTTTCCCACTGCCCCTGCCTCTGCTGAGAGTCATATCTCCCTCCACAGTGGTCTGCTAACTCCAACTCCAGCCTGAGATCACCCACTTGATAGGAGAAGAGTCTAGTCCTCCCTTCAGAGGCCTCACTGGAAAGCAGGAGACGGAGTGGGTCTCCTGCTCCTTCCCCACACCATCCCAGATTATATAAATAGAACAAGTCACTTTGGCTAGCATGTTGGGAGGATCACTTGAGGCCAGGAGTTTGAGACCAACCTGGGCAACATAGTGAGATCCTGTCTCTACAAAAAAATTAAAAAATGAAAAACAAATAAAAAGAACTACTCACTTTACTGGCATGTTGGAACAATTGGAAAGGGAATTGGAGTTTAGTAAAGGAAAGGCAAAAGCTCTTAATGAATTTGGTTCTTCCAGAGTCACGAGGAAAGTAGCTCAGGATTAGGCCTTCACAGGGTGGCAGTGGAGGATTCTCCTAAGGTCTGGCCCTGAGCAGCCCACTCTCTCAAGGATCTTCTACTATTAGACTTTTGGGAAAATCTCTCCATGTCACTGGAAACCACTAGGAAGGAAAGATCTATTTCATTCCCCTTCTCTCTCCAGGCAATTCTGCATTCAGACAGGGAACGCAGCAGGATTATCAGTCAAGCTTGGACAACCGAGTCCTGAAGATCCTTCAGAGGGAGCAGGAGCTGGGGAGGGCCTTAGGCTCATCCGGGTTTTGTGGCTGGGGACGGTTGTGGGTCTTCCACGTCAGATTACCTTTCTGCTATTCCCCTCAGCAGGCATGGCTGTGTCAGCCACTTTTGAATTTGTTAGATTAACAAATAGTCATTAATTCAGGAGGAAATGTTTTCTTTATTAACAAGGTGCTTCCCCTTAGTCTTGAAGTCCCTAGGTCCCGTTATAATGCACAGGTGTGTTTAGTCCCTTTCTCATTTTGCCTATCAGAATAATAGAGGAGTTACTTAAAAAAAAAAAAAAGCTTCATTCAGATACAATTCACAGATGATACAATTCATTTGTTTACAGTGTACAATTTGATGTCTTTTACTACAGTATATGCCAAGTTGTGCAACCATCACCACAGTCAATTTTAGAATATTTTTATCACCCCAAAATTAAACCCCACACCCATTAGCAGTCACTCTTCATTTCTCCCAAATCCCCCAGCTCTAGGCAACCAGTAATTGATTTTATATTTCTATGGATTTGCCTTTTATGGACATTTCATATAAATTGAGTTATATTATACAATACTGTACGTGGTTCCTTCCTTCCTTCTTCCCTTTCTTCCTTCTTTCCTTCCTTCTTTTTTTCTACAGAGAAGATCTTACTCTGTTACCCAGGTTGGAGTGCAGTGGCATGATCATAGCCTCTAACTCTTGGGCTCAAGTGGTCCTCCTCCTGCCTCAGGCTCCTGAGTAGCTGGGACTACAGGTGTGTGCCACCACACTTGACTAATTTAAAAAAAATTTTTTAGAGATGGGGTCTCACTATGTTGCCCAGGCTGGTCTCAAACTTTTGGCCTCAAGTGATCTTCCTCCTGCCTCAGCCTCCAGAACAGCTGGGATTACAGACTCCAGCCACAATGCCCCACTCTGTATATGGTATTCTGTGACTGGCTTCTTTCACTTAGCCTAATGCTTTCAAGGTTCATCCATGGTGTAGCATGTATAAGTACTTCATTCCTTTTTATGGCTAAATAATATTCCATTGTATGGATATACCACCTTTTGTTTATCCATTTAACTATTCATCAGTTTATAGATCTTTGGGTCTTTCCTACTTCTTTGCTATCATAAATAATACTATGAACATTTGTATATAAGTCTTATGTGTGCACATATGTTTTTTCCTTTCTCTTTAGTAGATACTTAGGAGCAAAATTGCTGGATCATATGATAGCACCATTTAACCTTTGAGGAACTGCCCAGAATGTTTTCCAAAGTGGCTGCACTATTTTACATTCCTACCAGCAGTGTATGAGGGTTTCAATTTTTCCACATCCTTACCACAACATTATTATCTGTCTTTTTTATTATCACCATCCTAACAGGTATCAAGTGGTACCTCATAGTGGTTTTGGTTTGTATTTCTCTGATAAATGTTGAGCATCTTTTCTTGCACTTACTGGCCATTTGTGTATCTTCTTTGGAGAAATGTCTACTTGTATCCTTTGCCTGTTTTTAAATTGGGTTTGTTGTTGAGTTGTAAGACTTCATTACATAGTCTAGATACAAATCTCTTATCAGATACATAATTTGCAGATATTTTCTCCCATTTTATGAATTGTCTTTTCACTTTCTTATGAAATTGAAAGTGAAAGTCACACAGACTTGTACAGGAATGTTCATAGCAGCATTGTTTATAATAGCCAAAAAGTGGAAACACCCCAAAGATCTATAAACTGATGAATGGATAAACAGAAAGTGGCATACCCACACAATGGAACATTATTTAGCCATAAAAAGGAATGAAGTACTTATACATGCTACAACATGAATGGACCTTCAAAGCATTAGGCTAACTGAAAGAAGCCAAAGGAATCCTTTCAAGCACAAAATCTTTTAAAAAATTTTCTGTGAAGTCCAATTTATTTATTTTTTCCTTACTTGCTTTGCTTTGGGGTCATATTTATGGTCTCAGTTGTAGTCTTAAAAAAAAAGAAACCATTGCCTAGTACGAGGTCATGAAGAGTCATTCCTTTGTTTTATTCTAAGAGTTCTAGAATTTTAGCTCATACATTTGGTATGAGGTCTTTGATCCACTTTGAGTTAATTTTAGTATATGGTGTGAGATAGGGATCCAACTTCATTTGTTTGCATGTGGCTATCCAGTTGTCTCAGCACCATTTATTAGAAGGACTATTCTTTCCCCATTAAATTGTCTTGACATCTTTGTCGACAATCAATTGACTATAAGTGCAAAGGTTTATTTTTGGACTCTGAGTTCTTTTCTATTCTATATGTCTGTCCTTATGTCAGTAACAGAAGTTACCTTTTAATCATGGCTATTCTCTTTCTTACCCCAGGGGAGCTCCTGGTTGGCTGTTCTCTTGCTAATAACAGTCTTGTTTTTATTTATTTATTTTTTTTTTGAGACAGAGTCTCGCTTTGTTGCCCGGGCTAGAGTGAGTGCCGTGGCGTCAGCCTAGGTCACAGCAACCTCAAACTCCTGGGCTTAAGGGATCCTACTGCCTCAGCCTCCCGAGTAGCTGGGATTACAGGCATGCGCCACCATGCCCGGCTAATTTTTTTTTTCTATATATATTTTAGTTGGCCAGATAATTTCTTTCTATTTTTAGTAGAGACGGGGTCTCGCTCTTGCTCAGGCTGGTCTCGAACTCCTGACCTTGAGCCATCCACCCGCCTCGGCCTCCCAGAGTGCTAGGATTACAGGCGTGAGCCACCGCGCCCGGCCCTAATAACAGTCTTGGAGAGAGGATAAGGTCAGAGAGAAGAGAGGAGGTAGCTAGTTCTTTGTTGTGTCTGTATTTTCTCGTGCTGTTCACATTTCTCTAAGAGTGGGAATCCATAGCATGGAGGTGTTGTCAGTGACACCCTCATTCATTTATTCACTTTCAGTGCATTGTGAAACACTGCAGTTCACCTGTGCCTAATTAATTGGAGCTATAGAATATAATATCTGGATTCAAATAAACTAAATTTGCTGCCCTTTTCTGTGAAGGCCAGAGGCTGTCGGTAGTATCAAAACATGCCTGGGTGGTATGTGCACACACATACACAATGTGACCTTTAAAATGAAAACGTTATTTAACAATGATTGAAAGAGTGACTAACTCCTTTCCTAAAGAAACATGCTAAGAAGGGGGCATTTTGAAAACAGATCTTCAAAGACATTTCATAGTTATGTGGTTTTGTTGCTAAAAACATCTATGAAAGCCGCACACTTTTAAAACTTGGAAATCACATTTCTAACCTATTTAGGGTTAGAAGGAAACATTTCAGTGCATTTTCAGCCCGTTTGTTAGTTTAGAAAAACGACTGATGGACATCAGAGAAAATGGAAATACACTAACTGCATCACAACAGAAGCAGCAGCACCCTTGCAGAATTAGTGAATGGGGTTGAAAATTAATATCATTACATAGTAAGCATAGCCAGTGACAACTTCATCTATTTATGTATAGACAACCCTTTCAGAGCAAACTTTTAAGTTATGACAGTTGTTAAAGAAGTACCAAAATAAACTGAACTTTAGAACCAGAACTTTGAAAAGATCGATAAATCAAGATACTGGAAAATAATTACACAAGTCCAATCATAATGCTCTTATTAAAAATATTAGAAACAATATTAATATTTATGTTTTATAATATACTAAATACCATTAATAATGTTGCAAATATTAGGAATTTTAGTGAGAAAACAAAAAGTAACATTATTAAATAGAATAAAATTTAAAATAGATTAAAATATGTGTAGAATGTCAAGTAAATAAATAAACCTATACTGGTAATGGGTGTTTACATTTTTTTACTGATAGGGATATGCCTTCAAAAAAGTCTGGGGGCCGGGCGCGGTGGCTCATGCCTGTAATCTTAGCACTCTGGGAGGCCGAGGCGGGAGGATTGCTTGAGCTCAGGAGTTTGAGACCAGCCTGAGCAGGAGCGAGACCCTGTCTCTACTATAAATAGAAAGAAATTAGCCAAACAACTAAAAAAAAATAGAAAAAATTAGCCGGGCATGGTGGCACGTGCCTGTAGTCCCAGCTACCTGGGAGGCTGAGGCAGGGGGATTAATTGAGCCCAGGAGTTTGAGGTTGCTGTGAGCTAGGCTGACGCCACAGCACTCTAGCCCAGGCAAGAGAGTGAGACTCTGTCTCAAAAAAAAAAAAAAGTCTGGGGACCACTGGCCTAAACTAGTAGTACATTATCATGCAAAATAACATTGTGAATTGCCAATAAGGAGCTATGGTACATAGCATTTCTCAAACTCATCTGGCCATGAAACATTTGGAAAGATGAATGTTCCAAGAAACCTTCTTTGGACAATGCTGTATGGTGCTTAAGAGCATAAACCTGAAATCAGACAAAGTTGGATTTAACTACCAGCCTCATCTTGTGTTAGCTGGGTGAACTTACTTTTACTAAAGTATTTTTTTTTTTTTTAAGAGACAGGGGTCTTGCTCTGTCACCCAGGCTAAAGTACAGTGTCCTGAACATAGCTCACTGTAGCCTCAAATTCCTGGGCTCAAGCAATCCTCTCACCTCAACCTTCTGAGTAGCTGGGACTTCAAGTGCACACCACCATGTCTGGCTAGTTTTTGAGTTTTTTGTAGAGATGGAGGTTGCAGTGGAGGGGGGGGGTGGTCTTACTATATTGCCCAGGCTGGTCTTGAACTCCTGGCCTCAAGCAATCCTTTTACCTCGGCCTTCCAAAGTGCTGGGATTACAGGTGTGAGCCACCATGTCCAGCTGGCCACTACATCTTTTTGAGCTTCTGTTTCCTTATCTGTAAAATGGGGCTAGTAATATGGTTGTATGAACTTTAAAAACGATACTGTACATAAGTGTAAAACATAACGCCTGACTTCCTGTAAGCACTCCTTGCAAGGAAGTTTCTATTATTCTGTCATCTTTGACAGTTATTTAGAGACCTGTCTAATCTTTCATAATTATATTTCTTCCGGGCAGGAATTGAATCTTCTCTGACAAATCCCATGTAACACTTCGCTGCTATAGACATGCATGAATGAATGAAGAAATAAATGGCAGAAGCAGAGTTCTCTGAAATGAAAGTTTGGGAGATTAACTTTATCACCAAAGACCGAAGAGAAAACATTTCTTTTCCAGCTGTTTATAATTCACCTTTTCAATGGCTAGACCAGAACATTCACATAGGAGGAGTCCTCATAGTAGCTTTCATTACCTAGGCAGTTGATAACAATTAGCCTGTAACTAATTGTTTCCAGCTGCTCCCCTTTGATTAATCAATCAAAACAAATGTATTACGGTTCTCCTGTGGTTTGGTATTGCTGGGAGCCAGAAGCCTAGCATGCCTGAGATGAAGACAAGGTGACTATGCTTGCTTAAAAGTCAGAGGAATAAGAGCTGGAGTGACCAAAACAAGTTTAGCGAAGGAGGATAAGGTGGGATTTAAAGGACAGATAGCAGAAAAATTGTTTCAGGCCCAGATGAAAAGAGCAAAGTCATGGTAGAGTCAATTTCTGGCTCTCATTTCTCTTTGTGCGCCCTCCCCCACAATGTTCCTCTTACAGTGTTTTATCTTAATGGTACTTGTGATGCTACTACTTATGATAATTATGTAAGTATTTAATTAATGATAACCCAAATAAGTCCTAGGCCTCACTTGGACCAGTTTTAGAGTAGTAATGCATTCAGAGAAAGAACCTTACAACCCACAGTAACACTTCTGAAAGTCACCTGCCCTATTCCTCTAGGTCTCTGTTTAGCAACTGCTTACAGTCCCTCACTCTTTCCACTTCTTAGTATCCACTGGTATCAGGGTTGCATTCAGCGGTATGGAACTGAAACCCGGATGCAGGTACTTAACAAAATGGAGGTTTTATTTTTCTTACGTAACCAGAACTTCAGAGGTAGGCAGTTTCGGGCAGGTATAACTGCTTATGGAAGTATAAGGGACCCAGGCTTCCTTTAGCTTCCACCTTTTGCAAGATGTGTGCTTCACTTCCAGGCTTTGAATCTGTGTTCTCGGCAGGATAGAAGAAGGCAAAGCAAAAGACAAAAGCCACATGCTGTTGCTGGCATGTTGGGCACTTGGTGGCATCTTACCTAGATCAGGCTTGCTGAGTGGGAGCCCATGCTACTCTGTGCTTGCATTCTAATCCCTGTCATTCCCCCAGGGATGCCAGTTTTTTAAAATTTAGACTCTTGGCTGGGTTAGGGGATGCAGTTTCTGAAGCTTCCACTCAGCCTTCCCCACTGTGACAGCTCTTACCCCAGAGGTCAAGGAACTAATGTGGGGATTCTGCTACATACTAAGTTTGTCCATTCTAATTTTACATTTGGGAAGGACCGGAGGGCTCATCAGTATATATATTTGCTGGGAATCTAGTCTTCATCAGTCATTAGGTTCCGGAAGTTGGCTCAGGTCAAGAAACAGGGCAAGGGATTGTGACTTTACTGGGGCACCTTCTCTCAGCCGCCTCCTCATCCTTCCTTGAGCTTTAAAAGCTACACATTGACGGCTGGGCACTGTGGCTTATGCCTGTAATCCTAGCTTTCTGAGAGGCCGAGGCAGGAGGATCACTTGAGGTCAGGAGTTCGAGACCAGCCTGAGCAACTAACAGACTGAGAAGGCCTCCTTGGTTGCAACTCATAACAGTGCCACTCAGTCTTGCTTGTGCTGGTTAAGCGCTGCCACCTGGTCTCTAGTTTTCCAGGATCCTATCAGGCCTGTTGCTGTCAGGGACCCTAGCTCTGTAACATTTTCCACCATCAGCCCCGATCTGCAGAGGAGAGCCACCACTGAACTTCTCAGTGATGCTTGTGTCCCTCTCACTAGTGCACTCCTTATTGCTTGTGATAAATGGCAGAACATAGTCAGCTAGTGGGATGTACATAATATATCCATTCCAGCATGCCCACTTCTTTTTGCTCCCTTCTTCTGTTGATTGCTAGAGTAGCTCTGGCTTTTCTTTTCTTTTCTTTTCTTTTTTTTCTTCCTTCCTTCCTTCCTTCCTTCCTCTTTTGTTGTTGTGGGGAATAAGGTCTCTCTTGCCTGGGCTAGAGTGCAGTGGCATGATCATAGCTCACTGCAACCTCAAACTCCTGGGCTCAAGCAATCCCCCTGCCACAGCCTCCCAAGTAGCTGGGACTACAGGCGTGCATGACAACGCCCAGCTAATTTTTTTTTTTAATTTTTTTTGTAGAGACAAGGTCTCAGTATGTTGCTCATGCTGCTCCCCAACTCCTGGCCTCAAGCGATCCTCCTGCCTCAGCCTCTCAAAGTGCTAGGATTACAGTTGTGAGTCATGTGCCTGACTAGCTCTGCCCTTTCTATTTTGCCTAGTGTAGGCCATTGCTTTCTCTAAGCTTCCTAGGGCCATCCTAGCAACCTGTCAGCATTATCTCCTGGGGTTCTTGCCAGGATGTAAATACTATAGTACAGGAACGTGCTTACATCAATAAACTCTGCTTCATTTAGCATTATTCTCTCCTCTTCCTCCCTCTCTCCCCAATTTAGCTCCCTGGGGACCCAATCTCATACTCTCCCAATTTCTGCAGGTATATGTATGTTGGCTAGGCATTTTAGCTCCTTCAGGATATAGTGCCTCTCCTCCCCTAGCAGGTCTACTATTTTCTTGTATGGTTATGTTGTGACTTGACCTTAGTTATTGGTCTGGTATATAGATGGAAAAGTACAGGCAGGTCCTGAGGAGGATGTGTGTTACCTTACAAGGTAGATACTACTTCTTGATCTTCAAGCAAGGGGTGGGAATGCTACTCTCTAACAGGGAGGAATTGGACACTTCTACAAACCTAGAGCACTCAAGGTTATGTGGGGTGTTAAGGTTTTCAAGTGTATTCAGTCCCCATCCAAAGTGTCAGGGTCCCACTTCTTCTCAATTATGGCCCTGACCTTGACATAGCAGACCTGCCAGGGCTGAGAACATTTTGGAGTTCTGCTGCTATTATAATTAAGTCCTGGGCCTGATCTTCAGCTTTTTCTCCCTCTACCCGTTATATGCTGCTAAGGAGGCACTCTGGCTCTCATCCTTATGCCTTTAATTGGTAATTAATCATCCTCAACTTTCCTTGTTTTTCTCCAAAGTATAGATTTACTCCATCAATAGCCATCCAATTCCATTGTTTTTAAGTTACTATTTTCCCCATATTTTTAAACTGCCAGATGGACTCCACCTACCAATGCATTCTTCTACTGGGATTACATCCCATCCATCCCAGCCCGTCACCATTGCTGAAAGTTTTAACATTATACTGCTACAGCATGCCAGGGCCTCTCAGGGTTTCACCTGAGGGGCTCACTACCAGCTAGCCAGGGGGTGATTCAGCGCCACTAGATCAGACCCACTTATGGGACTTACTGCCCTTGGGATCAACATTGTGCAGGAGTGAACGGGAAAGGATGGGGCAGAAAGAGAAGTTGAACTAAATGGAGTCACAGCAAATGTAGTCACAGCAAGGGACAGCCTTTCTATCCCTTGGGAGCTGATCCCCTAAGGGAGCTGTGGAGGGTGGAGAGCCCCTCAGAGGAGTCTTACTTCTCTCCTGGGGAGTGGCATAACCTGGTGGGAGGTAGCTGTCTTTGGCTGAGGACAATTCCTGGAAAGGGATTCAGCTGATAGCTGTAGGCCACTGACGCTCCCAGCAGCTGGGTAAGTGAGCATCTCGGTCCTGAGGAGCCGTGTGCTCTTTGGTGTGCTGCAGTTGGCTGTGCCAGTGGGGATGGGAATGGTGGAGGGTAGAATGTAGCGAATGCTGCTGGAACAAGACTCTTGTAGGAAAAAATTGGCAGAGATAGTTGCCTGACCAAAAAATAGGATGAAGGAGAGAGAGTTGCATTTAAAACTGTACCAAACACTAATAGTTCCCTCAGTACTCTTGTGTTGGATAGTGCAGGACGGTGAAAGTTAAGATACAAATCTAACTCTATTCTACTCTGAAGCTCATGCCTTTCAACTCCACTAGAGCTAGTCAAACTGGTGTTCCATGGGCTAAATTCAGACAGCAGACATATTTTGTTTGGCTGCACGGCGTTTTAAAAAATGTGAATTGGCTGCCACTATGTAAAAATTGGAAGAGTTTACACATAAGTTCAGCTCTCCAGCTTCTCTTGAGTAACCAGAAGATCTAGCAACACTGGGTCAACATTCCAGCATGGCAGTAATTGACTGGAGTTGAATGACAGCTGCTCTCTTAAATGGAGGGGGTATATGCTCTTTAGTTCACCACAGTCTCTATGCATTACCTTCTTTGGCATTTTTGTTTAGAATTGCTGCCACATTATGTACTACCTAACAAAGTACATAGTGTTTAATAGGCATTGGGACACTTAATATTGGTTCGACAGAATTAAATGAAATTATTAATTAGAGAGGAAGTTGGGTGAATTCTGGATCTCCTACTGTAATGAGAGGCTTGGCACTCAGGGGAGGCAACGGGACAGCAAGTACAAATTAGGATGAATTAATGACATGCTGGCGGGAGCCTGAATTAAGAAAGCAGAGCAGAGCACTGTGACCTAAAGTTTGGGTGTTTTATCCCAGAGTTAGAGAGGAATGGGGGATCACAGAAGAAACCAGACAAAGAGAGGAGTCACAGAGGGAGGCAACAAGGAAAGAATTGGGGACCTTCAGCAGAAGTATGAGAAAAGGAAAGGGCGGCTGTGGATCTGGAAGTTTAGCAGTGAAGTAGAGGTATTGGAACACTATCTGGGGGTGTCAGTGAGAGCTTTTTCCGGGGGGGTTCTAGTTGGGGAAAGCATAGATGGACATTCACTTAAGATTCATGCTTTTCTTTCCAGCATTGTCATCATTCTGACATCATCTAAGAGAAATCAGTCAATATCCACGTTGCATCCTTAAAGAATAGGGGACCGAAGAAATGTCCAAACTCTGTTCTTTTGTTCTAGCAGAATAAAACATTCATTTAATATGTATTTTGGACAATCACCAACCTACAGAGATTGGAAACTTCCCTCATGGATATATCTCTCTGTACATGAGCTATTGGTTTTGTGGATTTTCTGTGGTAAAATTCAAATTCTAGTTTCATTCTGCCTTATCACCCAGTAAGTATCTTTATGTGTGGCCTACCTGGCTGATTAGTGTGTGCTCAGAATGTATAAACTCATTTTAACGTTAGCCAAGTAAAACGTATTGAGGAAGATAAATTTTAAAATAACCCATCCCAAAGTCCAATGTCAGATATAGACAGATCACCTGTAGTTTTGGATGCAATCCTCTTCCTGCAAAAGCAGCACAACCAAGTCCATGTGCAATCCTTTCAAATCTGGTACTGGGGGCATCAGGAAGGCCTTTTAGGAGGGCCATAGTTTGTCTCATCTTTGGAGTTAAACCACCTACGTTTGCATCTTTACTCTGCCACCTGTCAACCCTGTGACCTTGGGCAAATCACGGAATTCATCAGTTAGATGAGGATAATGATATTTATTGAGAAGGTTTGTTGAAAGGTTAAAATGAGATGATGAATGTGTTGAATTAATAATGTATGCGAGGCCCTTAAAGGCTTCTTGAGGACGGTGAAACTTGAATCTATCATCAATTGTGCAAAAGTTATATTAACTTGAGTGCCTATCAGTTTAGAAGAGGAAGGATGGGCTTGGATTCCGGAGTCTGAGTTATTTTGATTGCCATTGGGTCTAGCATTGGTATTTAAGCGACCTTAAAAAAAAAAAAATCACTGAATCTCTCTTGACTTTTTTTTTTTCTTTCTTTCTTCTCAGCATTCTATAGTAGCTACGAAGAACCAGGAAATCTGAGGTCGTGTGCCTTATTTTTTGTGAGAACTTAAGGCAGAAAGGGGCTGAGCACAGCCTCCCCGGGAGATAAGTGGCAGAGATCTACGCGCTGGGAGAAATGCTAGCCCCAGGGCGCCCTAACTTCCAACTCTTGGAGCAATCCACGCCCGGAGGCCGGCGGGGGAGGGGCAGCCCGAGGTGGTGGTGGGGATGGGAGCCGCTGCTCCGGGGTCAGCTTCGACTCTGGCGGGCTGTGCCTAGCGCCAGTCTAGGTGAGCCCAGAGGCGCGGGAACGCGCGCCTCCCGGCCCCGAGGAGTTAGGTGACGTCACCTCCAGGAGGGCTCGCTTTTTCATTAATGAAACCGGCCGGCGCGGGCGCATGCGCGGCAGGCCCCCTTCCCTCTCGCTTCCCCCTCCTCTTTCCCAGCCGCGCTCTCAATCTCTAGCTCGCTCGCTCTCCCTCTCCCCGGGCCGTGGAAAGGATCCCACTTCCGGTGGGGTGTCATGGCGGCGTCTCGGACTGTGATGGCTGTGGGGAGACGGCGCTAGTGGGGAGAGCGACCAAGAGGCCCCCTCCCCTCCCCCGGGTCCCCCTTTCCCCGCCCCCCTCCCCCCAGCCTCCTTGCCAACGCCCCCTTCCCCTCTCCCCCTCCCGGCTCGGCGCTGACCCCTCATCCCCACCCCCGTGGGAACGTTCGGAGCCTGCACTCCTCAGACCCTCTCGTCTTCTCTTCCCTCACCTCAGCCCCCGCTCCTCGCCCTCTTCTCGGCCCAGGGCGCCGGCCGACCCTTTCCTCTGCCGCCCCCCGGCCGCGGGGAGGACATGGCCGCGCACAGGCCGGTGGAATGGGTCCAGGCCGTGGTCAGCCGCTTCGACGAGCAGGTAACGGGCCTGTGGCGGGCGGGAGGTGGGAGCGGAGTGGGGGTGGGGACGGAGTGGGTGAGGGGAGGAAGGAGCGGCCGCCTCCCCCGCGGCTGCCTAAGGCTCTGGAGGAAAGGAGAGGAAGGGAAGGGGGATAAGTGGGGGTGGCCAAGGGGGGAGGTGCGGGGAAGGAGGGGACGGCTGGGAGCTGGGCTCCCCTTCCCTCCTAAGTTGGGGGGGTGGGGCCTTGTCCCTGACCAGCCCTTCCGACCCTCCATCCCCTTTATCCCAGCCCTTCCGCCTGCTAATAGGGATGAGTGACCTGGGGCGCTTTCAGGGGCGCTCCATCTGGATTTAATCATTACTCCCTTCCTTTTTCTGTTTTTGAACGGAGGTGGGTTAACATCTAGGGGTTCCCTCTTCCTCTTCCCTCTGTGACTCTCCTAACTGGAGGCGAGTAACTGAAGGAACCCTAAGGCCTGGCTTGTGTACCCCTAGTAGGAGAACGGTAACATTCCGCCCCTCCCCCAGTTTCTTCAGCTTCCTCTCTTGGAGGGGGAAGAGTAGAAGAAAGCAGGGAAAGCACAGGTTTTCTTACTTTTTGCTCCATGGTCTCAGCCTGCCCCAAGAGCTCAAGCGCACACACACACTGCACATCTTTTTGATGCCCCACACAGACGTCCCCCCATATTCCCATGACACAGACTGCCGTTTTCATTGCCATTTGCAGTGGAAACCTCGGTTCTGAAATATTTCCCCCTTTTTTCCTTCCTTGATGATTGCATTCCCCCCCTTTCTTGTCATCGGTCTGAGGATGTAAATATTGTTTTTTTGAGTGAGAATCTTAAGGAGTAGGGGAAGAAGGGTGAAAGGAAAGTGGGAAACTGCATCTGAGCTATTGACAACAGAGAGGAAAGACAGCTGGGATGTGGTTCTGGAGCCGATAATTCTCCTAGTGTTTGTTGTTTTTGACTCTCCTCCTGCTTGACAAGAGAACTTTCATTGAGAATATTTGGGATGGAAAAAAAGTTTCATAGCTCGGGTAGGTGACTTTTTATCCCCTGAGTTTTACACAATAAATCCTGGGGCTGATCAGAATGAATGCACACATAGCCTTTTGTCCATGGGAATTAGTTTAATTTTGTATTGCTGTAGGTAGTTGGGAATGGTTTAAAGGGATGCTTTTTGCAGCTGCAGTTCTACCATGGGCTTCCTGTGATGAGAGAATTGTTTAAAGATTAAGTCAATCTATTTTGTTTACTGGATATAATCGTAAAACTGATTATGGGAGCTGAAGGGATGGGGGAAGGGTTCCACTTTTATTTGATCCATACACATTTCCTTACAGGACTCAAAGTGTTTCAGATCTACCTGAAACTTATTTAGGAATAGGCAGAGGAAGTTAGAAGAAGCTTATACAGATAAAATAGAACTATGAAACTGTCAGAGACTTAAAGGAGTTGTTTCATCCATCCTTCTGTTTCCAGACCAAACGGCATCTAAACCAATTGTACTGTTAATCCATCTGATGAAGTAAAATGTTACTGCATATAATAGATTGCATTATTGATATAGCATTAGATTTAAAACTTGATAAAAAAGACTTTCTCTGGGTAATTTAAAAAAAGGATTTAAAAGGCACATAGAAGAACTCCAAAGGTAAACCTCGTGGACAGCATAATCTACCTGGACATAGGAATTTGAAGGATTCATGCCACGATTCTTCCCAATTTTTAATATTTAAAAAAAATTGATTCCAGTTATTTCTTAATTTTATTTCTTTATTTCTTACCTGTTCATGTCTAGGCTTGTTTACCATATCAGAAAAGGATAGTTCTCTAAATTTTAAAAGAGGAATGATTCTGATTATATGCCCAGTAATTCAGGAACATATTTCTTCTTCCTTCCCCAGTGTTAAAAGACCTTCAGCTTTGTTGTTTGCTTTGTTATGTACATTGTGGAATCAAACTCACTCCCACCATCTGTTAATAATTAAGGACATAAGTGTTTAAAACAGCATTTTAATATATTCTTTACATTGTAATTAAGAGAAGGATACCTAGGACAAATTATTCCTCACATTTTTCTTTCACAAGGTTAAAGTCCACTGACTTTGAGATGCAAAAGTGTAAGAGTTTTCAGTGTTGAACATAAAGTACTTATATAGGTTAATTTATTATAGAAGTAATGTTTAATTCAAATTAGAGTTCATCTTAAGGTTGGAAATGTCTATTTTTAGTGGAGCATGGAGAGTTT
>CM052441.1:114429634-114518275 GCA_028533085.1 Varecia variegata
TTGAATTGATGTTTTGGTTGGACTTCTAATATTTGATGTGATTAAAGCAGAAATGCATTACTAGCCACTGCCAATTATGGACATATTGAACTCTGATGGGTATTGCTTAGCAACTTAGTGCAGTAGAACCAGTTAAAAGAAGTGGTAGTGTTCCATCTTGACGTGTTGAGCTCAAATCCTTGTGGGTAAAATAAAATTCCTGTAACCTGCTGATATTGTACCTAAACCTAAAATTTATGACCTAAGTTCAATGAGTGTTACCAATTTTAGAAATAATCACCACCTTGATTAGGGAAATTACTGTTGCAAAAGTGGACAGCCAGAAAACTGAATTTATCAGTTACATCTTGTGCCTCTCCTTAACTTGCCTTTATGGTGCCAAATAGTAAGTTTCTAAATTGAAACTGGCAAATTTTAGGTATGTAGCTTTAACTTGTGGTTCATTAGCCCAGTTTCTTAACAAATTAGAGCCTTCTTGCATATGTCACTTAGCTCTGTTACCCCACCAGTCCCTGTAGAGCTTTACTTCTGAAAGGAAGTAAGGGGAAAATACGGATATTTGAAGTTTTTTTTTAAAAAAAAGAAATTGAAAGTCGTCCCAAATGATATGTTGTAAATATGTTCATTTAAAGCAATTATATTTTCCATATCTGGTCAAACAAAAGCAGTATATAAAAGCCAAAAAAATAACATTTTAAAAACATGGTATAGCATAAACTGATTTTTAAAATTTATAATAGGCTATTGGTTATTCTTGTACATTGAATGTTAATTTGGAATATTTTTTGAATATGTGGTGTAAAATTCACAGTCTAAAATGATGGGCAAGTGTCTTTGGAGTTACGAACCATATGCTAATTGGCCAAGTAGTCAGATTTGTAAAACTTTGAAGCTATTGTGGATTTTTAAAAAAATCTCCTAGGCTTATTCTTAAAACCTGGTCTGCAATTTTTATAAGGCCTTATAATAAGTTGAAAATGAATACTCTTTTATGGTGAGGGATATTTTATAGTGAGTGAGAAATAGTGTTTATGCTTTATTTTAGAACTCATATTTTTTTAAAAATTTCCTCCAGCTGGTCCTCAATTAGTTCTCTGCACCCCTTTCCGCTCCCCATCTTGTCTAGGATCTGATTTAGTCTTTACATGAGCTTCTTCCTTTTTACCTTCAAACTTACTTAGATTTCCTTTCTCTTCGAAATCAAACATTTACTTGGTCCTGCAGCTTTCTCTCTGTGGACCAATCCCTTTTTTCCTTTTGTTGCCAGATACCTGCTGCCTCTACTGTTTCCTTTATAACTCTGAAAATTAGCTTCTGCCTCTGATTTCCTCTTGGATTGCTGCTTTCTTGAAAATGATTCCTTCTGGCAATACGTAGTGGTCTTTGTTCAATTGTAAGGCCACTATGATGTTCTACTACCCCTGGAACCAGTCTCTTCTAGTTCCCAAGACAATACTTTCTTTTTTTTTTATTTTATTTTTTTTGAGACAGAGTCTCACTCTTTTGCCCTGGCTAGAGTGCCGTGGCGTCAGCCTAGCTCACAGCAACCTCAAACTCCTGGGCTCAAGTGATCCTTCTGCCTCAGCCTCCTGAGTAGCTGGGACTACAGGCATGCGCCACCATGCCCAGCTAATTTTTTCTATATATATTTTTAGTTGTCCAGATAATTTCTCTCAATTTTTTAGTAGAGACGGGGTCTTGCTCTTGCTCAGGCTGGTCTCGAACTCCTGACCTCGAGCGATCCTCCCACCTCGGCCTCCCAGAGTGCTAGGATTACAGGCGTGAGCCACTGCGCCCGGCCCACAATACTTTCTTGTATGTGTGTTTGCAGGTCCTTATACTATGTTGATGTTCTCACTGATCCTTGAACACATGTGCCTTCTGTGTTATACCATGCTACCTGTCCCTGAATTGGAGTTCGTAAACAGTGGTCTGAGTTTTGTTCTGCTGTTCATTGCCTCTGTCCCTATACTAGCCATTAGCTCTTATGCATCCTAGATTTCCCCATCTGTTGAAAAAGAATTGACTAGAAAGTCTTTAAAATTCTTTCAAATTTAAATATTAAATGATTTTAATGTTTTAATAGTTCTGACACATGACAGTCTATTGGGAACTTACCCCACTTAATTTACCAAGCTATTTCTCATTATGCCTCAGCATGCATCTGTGTTCCAGGCAGGTGGGCCCAGTCTCTTCTGTATATATCATGCTTCATTCTTGCTTCTTGGTCTTGGTTTATGTTGGTCCCTATCTGAATGCTTTAATTCCTCCTTTATGCTTTTCTAATTCCTCTCCATTCTTAAATGTCCAGCTCAAAATTTGTTTCTTCCATGAGATCTTTTTAGACTAAACTCACTGCTATTTTCTTGGTATTCTTGCCACCTGAGGTTTTATAGAACTACGCTGTAAGGTTTCTTACCTTAGGAGTGTTGGTTGAACACAGCTTAGCTTTGTTTTCTTTTCTCTTGTCTTTTTATCAAATAGAGTGTAAACTTTCTGAAAAGCAAGAAGCCACATTAGAATTCTCTTGTACACACCCCAGTGCCCCGCATAGTTATGAGCACACAGAACATCATTGATGGAATGTTTTTCATATAATTCCTGGTTGAAGGGTAGACTGGCTAAAAAGTGGTAATTTTGGCTTTGTTTTAAATGTAAATAACTGTATTTTACTTCCATGTTTGTAATGGCCTAGATTTTATAAGTTAAGTAATATTTTAACCAGCAATGGGTTAAAAAAAAAAAAGTGAGCTTAAAGGAGGAACTTATATTTATATTTCCTCCCATAGAGTAAACATGTTTTTTGAATCAGGTTTCAGATCTGATTAACTACATTTGTTATTTTGGATTTATCAGTTACTGTTAATGACAGAGTCTCTACATAGGGAAATTTTTGCAATGGTCTGATAAGATAATGAATGTGAAGCACTTTGAAAAGTCTGAAATTATTCAAATATAAAATTTATACATCTTCTTTACAGCTTACTGAATTATTATGTTTTCACCAAGTAAGAGGGAATGACTAGTCTCTGGACATTCTCTTGTATGTACCTTGGCCAATATATACCTTTTTTGCATTTATTAACAAATATTTAGGGTACTGATAACATCCTTCTGTAACATATCACGGGTTTGGTCTGTTTTCTTTATCATCTGATTAGGAAGTATAGTAAAATGTCATAAGGTGCTGTGATTGCTAAATTGGGCCAGCAATGTTGTTACATTTTATTTTAAATACCCAGTTTTTATACTATTTTTATTTGATTTTTTTGATCATTAGGAAATTAGATTCTTTTCTTAAATCTACTTTATAAAAAATGTGTTTAACATGGAGAATTTTGTCCTTAAAAACGGAAGTTTAGTGATACAGTAGTAAGCATACTTTATTTTTATATTTTTGTTGTTGAAATTACTCAGATGGCTATGGGGCATTTTTGTTTTAACCTTCAAATTTGCTGTTGTGGGGTTCTTTGTAGACTCTATATTGTTTCATGAAACAACATGCTTTTAGGGATAAGCAGTTTATTAATTAAAAATATGTTTTGTACATGTGTTCCTTAGGCCTCAGTCTATTCTTCATTGGAGGGGTGTGTGTATATATATTTATTATTAATTTTATATATATATGAGACAAGGGAAAAGTATAGGAAGGCTCTTTTTTTTTTTAAAGGAAATTTAAGGAGGAGATTGTTCTATAGAAGTAGAAGGGGACATTTGTGGTCAGTTTAAACTGTTAAAAGGCTTAGAATCAATACCGAAGCAGAATATGGGCATCTTAAGCTATTTCTTTGCAGAGGATTGACTTGTGTTTATAAAAGCATTGGCTTGTTTCGTCTGACATCTATTAGAATACCCCATTTTCTTGGAGGTGGGAGGGAAAGATAAGACAAAATTGCTTTTGACCTTGAAGAATAGAAAAGTTTTGCATTGTAGTGACTATGAATTAACTTTAAAGTTTCAGCAGCTCACAAATTTCTGTATCATACTATGTGGGTAGAGCCTTCAGTCAACAGAGCACTCTTAAGAGTTGTGCTGAAGAAAATTTTAACATTATAGAATATAAATTATAATTGATATTGATAGTACTCTCACTAAGGTCTCTTAAAGTGGGTGCAGTTGACTGCATATTTGACCACTTCAAATGTTTATGCTTGTGATATATGTTTATATTCTTCAAATATAACTGAGTGACTTTTGAGCCATTGACTGTACCATCAAAAGAAAGAGTTTCTGCTAAGAGAAGAAAGCTCCAAGCTAATACGGAGTTCCATCTTATTATAATGAAGAATTAGAGTTATGTTCTAAAAATTTTATATACTCTTACGATAAATGGTACTCATTACTTTACAGTAGCAATAACTAGAAGTTTGAGGTGCAAACTTCTAGATTGCAAAATTTCTTTAAACCACAGTCTGGCACTCATTTGGTTTGGTTTAGGATTGCTGCTACAGCCTACAAGCTGTTGCCTGCCCTTATTCATATTTTATACCTTTGAGTGTCTTGCCCTATTGAATTTCAGAGAACTTACTTAACTTTTCCTGATGAAATCCTTTCTCCACTCCATTTCACTATCCCACCATCCCCTGCAGGGTGGTATATCTAGTGCAAGAGGCATGAAGTAAATATAGTAAATAGTAGGACTTTAAGAAACTTGCTTTTAAGGACTTTTATTTAACATATTTTTAATCATAATTTTATACCCAGTTAATGAACTTTTGGGTAGTTATGTCCCATAACAATCTTAAATGACCCTTTTCTGTTTAAAAAATTGTTGACAG
Source organism: Varecia variegata (assembly GCA_028533085.1). Classification (NCBI taxonomy): domain Eukaryota; kingdom Metazoa; phylum Chordata; class Mammalia; order Primates; family Lemuridae; genus Varecia; species Varecia variegata. The sequence goes on from CM052441.1 coordinate 114,434,413, forward strand.
ATTTTTTTGGGTAGTCTTCATAGTAATTTGGGCATGAGAAAAAACTTACCACCTCAAATTTGTGAGGACAGCATACTAGATAGTAAAAGAAAAAGCTCTTGACTGTGAAACGTCCAATGTGGCCTTGGGCAAGTCACTTACCCTCTCTGATCATCAGTTTTCTACATTTTCATCTGTAAAATGGGGATGATAACCTGTCCTACTCACATCATGGGTTTGTTTAATGTCTTAGGTATGAATATTTTAGATGAAAGGAAGCTATAAATAGTCATAAAATGTATTACCATCTGTGCAGTATTTTTTTCTATTCCTTCTTTATAGTTTGGTGATGATTTTTTCTCTGCATGAGAAGAAATAAAATTAAAGAGGCAAAGCAATGTGTTCATAATCATATGATATGTAATTAATGGAGTTTAAATTAGAGTGTGGTTATCTTAATCATTAAATCAGTAGCTTTTCCATAAATAGAGCTTTATAAAAGTCTAAATTTTGTGAACAGATAGCACAAATATGTAAAATGAGGGATGTATTGCTTCAAAGATGGTATGTTACATTTTACCTTTTTTGTTCATATTAGAGTATCAATCATTTTAGGTTGGTTATATGTTAGAAATAGACATAAGTTTTAAACATATCCTTGATTTCATTATGTATCATTCTCCTTATCAACTTTTCAAAGCTTCTCGGCTGCTAGAAGTTGTAACATTGTTTCCTTTTTATTTAGTTTTGTAATATTGTTTTGAACTCTAGATTTTTGGTGAGAAAAGTTGAACTCTTAAGGCAAGAGAATGGGATTTGTGAAACTACCAATAGGAGTATACATACAGTTATAAATATGAGATTATGTATTTCATTCTTTTATCTTGGCAATGCACAGTTCAGTTTTATAAAGTTGGTTTTCATACTCTAAAAACATTTTACTTAGAGTTTGATTAAATTTGACGCAACCTTTTTAACTCTGATAATATTTGAATGCCTTCTCCTATTAGATTCCTGGGTGTTTTCTTTTAACTTATTATAGCTACTTTTTCAATTTTTCTTTTACCCTATAACAACTCTCAAATCTTTCATCTTGTCTTTCAGAGTATCTTTTCTCCTCTCCAGTTTGTACCAATGCCTTTTATTTCCGTACCACCTTAGGGCTGGGAAAATGTGCCTCTATGTTCCAGGCCAGTTTCTTCTTCCTTTTGGGTAATTGAGGGAGAAAAAAAGAGAAGCATTTGTATTTCCTGTTATGTTTCAGTTTTGGCCTCTGATAAGTGAATTTGCTATAGAGAATGGGAGAGGTAGTAGGTTTTGTTTTGGTCAAATGTTTACAACCAAGATCAATGAAGACCTGAGCTCTGGTTTTTCCCCTGACACAACTACCTTTGTGGTGGTGTGTAAATCTCTTGAATTCTGAGGCTGTTTTGTCATCTGTAAAAGAGGAGAATATAATCTGGCAGTTCAAAACTTTTATAATTCTTAAAATATATTGATTTTTTATTTTAGCCAGTCCTCTGACTGAAAAAATAATTTGTCACTAATTGATTAGTTCACAGATCCCTAGTTAGAAGGTATCTGAGATTATTTAAGTCCTACTTCTGCAATAGCCCTGACAGATGATTGTCTAACCTCTACTTGGACATTAAAAAACAAAGTAGCAATTCATATTCTAGAAATATGGAATATACGGTAAAATCATAAAAAATAACCAGAACCATTTTTAAAATTTTGGTGTATGTGATTAAGCGTGCTGATTTTCAGATTAAACCACCTGGGTTTGAATTTTTGTTCTCTCCTATTGTTTATTAGCCCTTGACCAAGTTACTTCTTCAAGCTTCAGTTTTTTTTACTTGTAAAATAAGGTCAATAATAGCACCTGTTTCACAGAAGTGGTTGTGAAATTTAAATAAGGAAATATATGTAAAGCTTGTGTGGCACAGTTTCTGGCACAACAGGAGCTTAATAAATGTTAGTATTGTTAGGTTGTTGGAATTGAATGAGATACATTGTTTTATAATTTCTTCTTTTAATATAACGTGAGCACTTTCCATGTAATTACATTTTCTTTTACATTATTTAAAATTTTAAGGGATTATATGTAATTTTAATTTTTTCCCCTTTTTTTGAGACAGTCTTACTCTGTCACCCTGGGTAGAGTGCTGTGGCATCATCAGAGCTCACTGCAACCTCCAACTCCTGGATTCAAGCAATCCTCCTGCCTCAGCCTCCTGCGTAGCTGGGACTTACAGGCATGTGCCACCATGCCCGTCTATATTTTTCTATTTTTAGTAGAAGATGGGGTCTCACTCCTGCTCATGCTGGTCTCAAACTCCTGACCACAAGTGATCCTCCCACCTTGGCCTTCTAGCATGATAGGATTACAGGCGTAAGCCATCGTGCCCGGCCCTTTTTCCTAATATTTTTAAAATTTTGAATTTTCTACACTGAACATGTATTTTTGTAATCAGAAAAATAGTCAATAACAAAGTAAATAAGTGTTACCTAAAAATATAAAATGTGACTAGACTGTGTCTAGGTAAGAAATATGGCCAGGTGAGGTGGCTCTCGCCTGTACTCCCAGCACTTTGAGAGCCCAAGGCAGGAGGATCAGTTGATGCCAGGAGTTTGAGACCAGCCTGGGCAACATAGTGAGACCCTGTCTGTACAAAAAATAATTTTAAAAAATTAGCTGGGTGTGGTGGCATGCACCTGTGGTCCTAGCTACTTGGGAGGCTGAGGTAGGAGGATCTCTTGAGCCTAGGAGGTATAGGTTACAGTGAGCTATGATCCCACCACTACACTTTGCCTGGACTACAGAGCGAGACCCTGTCTCTTAAGAAAAAATAATATATATATATATTAAAATCTCGATTTGTAGCAGTGTAAGGTTAGCATAAGAGTAGGATCTGAATGAGGTAAATATAATGTGATGATGATTAAAGTACAACAACTTGTTACTGTGCCTTTAGCACTGTCTAGATGAGAGGGAACCATGAACTGCCCACATCTCCTTAACAGGTCTGTGATTTTTAGAGTTTTCAAGGCAGCCCTAACCTAGATGATACCTGAATGGTGGTAGATGTAGGGTAGAGGAGAAAACTGCCAGGAGCTAGGTTTTTTTTTTTTAATGAAGGAAGAATATCTGGAAAATTGGTAGGTGACTGTGACAAGGTTTGTTAGTGAGTACTTGTGAGTCATGAGCCTTAAGGAAGAGTGGGTAGAAAAATTTAGAATTTGGCCTTCCTGCGTCTCCTATTCATTGTTTCTAATTCTACTCTCTATAGCTTGACAAAATAAGTTTGTCCCTTTACTTTAAAAACATTTGAAGACATCTTAAGTATTCCCTGGATTTTCCTTCTCCTACCCAGAAAAATTTCATTCATTCTTCAACCATTTCTCAAAGGATGTGTTTTTAAGACATCTCACCATGCTAGCTGTTTTCCTTTTGGTGCAGCGGTGGTCAGTACTGAGGCATACCATTTTTCATCTCTTCTCTCAATATTATATACAAGGGTATTATATGAAACTTAAAACAAATGGCTTAAAAATGCTGAGCTTCAGATACACTGTATTTTGGGTAGTCATCTGATTACCAGTGCAGAGTAAACCTATCAAAAATATTAATTGGTGTTTTTGTGTGGGTGTTTTTAAAGTTTTATTAGGAAAAGTTTCAAACATAAAAGTAGAGAGATGATTATAAATTAATCCCCATGTATTCATTACCCAGATTCTACTCAGTCTTGTCTTCATCCATATTCTTACCCATTTCCTGCTTACTACCTCTCTGTTATTTTGAAGTAATCCCATATATCATTTCAGCATGACTTATTCTTAACTCATGCTGAGTTTAAGGAGCTGTGTGATGTAAAAACAGAATTCAATTAGTAATCAAAAAACTTGACATTGAGTCCTCATTTTCTACCAGAGTGAGTTAACCTGAGAAAGTCAGGCTGTCTGAGCTGTAAATTCCTAATATGTTGAAGAATATGCAGGTTGTGAAGGGGACATAAATGCTATCTGCCCTTTTTTGTAGGGATCTATGAGAATCAAAGATATGAGGTAAGGCCAGTGCAGGGGCTTATGCCTGTAATCCCAGCACTTTGGGAGGCTGAGGCGGGAGGATTGCTTGACGTCAGGAGTTCAAGACCAGCCTCAGCAACATAGTGAGGCTGCGTCTTTACAAAAAATAGAAAAATTAGCTGGGCATGGTGGTGTATGCCTGTAAATCCCAGCTAATCAGGAGACAGAGGCAGGGGGATTTCTTGAGCCCAGGAGTTTGAAGTTGTAGTGAGCTATGATCATGCCACTGTGTTCTAGCGCGGGTGACAGAGCAAGACCTTGTCTCAAAAAAAAAAAAAAAAAAAGATATGAGGTAGTATGTGTGAGGGTACTTTGTAAACTCTAAACTGGAAAGCAAAAGTGCTTTACACAAGGAAGATCTCATTAGTAAATCCTGCTTCCCTGTATAAGTGCTAACCCAGGTCATCTACATAATAATCAGTCTTAGAATTATCTGTATGTTGACATTAAATTAAGTCCATAGTACTAAAATCATCTTTTCATCTTTACCCACTCCTGCATTTTGATAATTGCAGCAACATTTTCTCATTGTCAGTCTGGTTCCTTTCTATTTTTGGTGACTTCCCAAAGTTTTCACTGACAGCATTTCCCTTATCACGTTTCCAAGTTTTTATCTCTACCTTTGGATTAATTCATGTAGACTTGAATTCAGATAAAGCAGGTAGATGGGCTGTGCATTCCTTATCTAAGAGTTCTCATGACTCTCCATATGTTCTTTTTCAAATTTGAAGATCATTTTGTTTTCTGCTAGAATAATTAGAAGTAAAATCGAGTTGAATAGTTCTGCTTTTAATCACCTATGAGTATTATACTGTGGACTCTAGCGGTTCTTGTCCTTCCTTCCTCATCTTCTTGATCCTAATATTTTTTTAAAGTCTCTAGTTATCCTGAACTTTTAATTGCTCTTCTATCAATTTTTCCATTGTGTATAGTGCATATTCTTTCTTAAATCTCCTTATAAATACTGAGCTTTGGCGGAGGGGAGAGGAAGAACAACTGGCATAGGCACTTTAGTTTCTTTAGAAATGCCAGCTTTACCAGATCACGTAAGACTCTCTTTAAAAGTACAGATTTCCTGGCTCCATTAATCGTTTGAGTTCTAGAGGTGTGAACAATGGATGGTAGTTTTTAAAAATCTCCCCAGGTCATTTTGATATAAAGCTGGTTAAAAAACGTTGATATGCAGGCAGAATTTAACTTCTGGGTAGTATTTAGTAGGTCATAATACAATCATCCATACCACTGCAACAAGTTAAAAAAAAGAAACCAGAACTGGGTGAACTTTACAATAATCAGTATTGTAAAAAATACTGGAGGGCTAGGGAAGTAATAAGGACTAGATGAGTTAAAATTCCAGAGACAGAAGAGACCCTTGGAGCTGAGCAGAGGATTGCTGACATTTGCTGATTCTGGCCACAAACTGAAGAAAAAAGATGAACCAGAAGTGAACTGAGTCTTAATAAAACTGCATAGGCCTGGCCCAGTTAAATTCCTGATTGGATTGAGATGATCAGACTCTCTTATCCCCTTTGCCTAATAAAGGAAATAAAGAACTCTCACTGGGACATTATATTCTGGAGTTTCTAAGGTTCTTTCATTTGCAATAGCCGGCATACAATTAACAATTTCTAGAGATGTGAAAATGTGATACATATTCAAGAAGAAAAAAGAAACTATAGAAGCAGACTCCGAAAATTGAAGTTAGCAGACAAGGACTTTATTTTTTTTTTGTGTTATTTTATTTTATTTTTCTGTCACCTAGGCTAGAGTGCTGTGGTGTTAGCCTAGCTCACAGCAACCTCAAACTCCTGGCCTCAAGCAATCCTCCTACCCCAGCCTCCCAAATAGTTGGGACTACAGGCGAGTGCCACCACACCTGAATAATTTTTTTCCTATTTTTAGTTGCCCATCTAATTTATTTTTGTTTTTAGTAGAGAGACGGGATCTTGCTCTTGCTCAGGCTGGTCTTGAACTCCTGACCTCAAGTGATCCTCCCGCCTTTGCCTCCCAGAGTGCTAGGATTACAGGCGTGAGCCACCATGCCCAGCCCAGACAAGGACTTTAAAATAACTATAATACACTAAAGAAAATAGAGGAAAAGATGGACAAAATGGATGAGAATTTCCATAGAGAATTGGAATCCATAGAAAGAAACCAAATGGACATTCTAGGAATAAAAAACACAATATTGATTGCTTAAAGTGTTTCATTTATAGTTTAATTAGAAGACTTTGGTGCAGGACTCTCTAGGACTTCATTCCACCCCTTGTCCTACTCTTTGTTTTTCTAAAAAAAAAAAAAAAAGTCAGTTGAGTATATACTATTTTAGTTCCATGAGTGCAGGGACTATGTCTGTTTTGTTCACTACTGTATTCCCAGATCCTGGCACATTAAAAAACAAAACAAGACAAAATCCTCCTCACTATTACCACAACAAACATCCTACAATTAATTAATTATAATTAATATGAAATTATTCATTTGATGAGTTTAATAGCAGATTACACAGCAAGAGGCAAGACTAGAGAACATGTAGATAGGTCAATAGAAAATATCCAAATGAAAACCTAGGAGGAAAAAAAGTAGAACACAGCCTAAGAGACATGTGGAACACTAGTAAAAAGTCTATTGTGTAGTTGGAGACTCAGAAGTAGAGAAGAGAGATTAGTGTGGTAGTTTGAGAGATAATAGTAAAATATTTTCCAAAACCGATGAAAGACATCAACCCATAGATTCAAGTAGTTTAGCAAACCCCAAGCAAGAGAAATACAAAGAAAAATACACTTAGGCATATCTTAATTGAACTGTTGAAAACTAGAAACAAAGAGAAACTCTTAAAAGCAGACAGAAGGAAAAAAAAAAAAAGCATTGCTTTCTAAGGAACAATATAATATAACTGGTGGCTGACTTTTAAACACAGCTTTGGAAACTGGGAAATAACAGAAAGACATTTTTAAAGTGTTGGAAAAAAAAACTGCTACACTAGAATTCTGTTCCCAGCAGAAACATCCTTCAGACATGAAGGTGAAATAAAGACATTTTTAGACAAACAAAAGCTGGGAGAATTTGTTACCAGCAGACATGCACTTTAAGATTACTAAAGGAAGTTTTTTAGGCAGAAGGAATATGTCTCAAGTTCATGTACAAAACTGTAGAAAATAAATAATGAAGAGCACCCAATTGGGTAAGTATATGAGTAAATATATAAGAATATTGCCTTTTTCTTCTGTTTTTAGGAACTTTATTGCTTTTTGTTCTTCTATAATAATAGAATTTCTACAGCTTAAGGTAAAATTACCATACAATAAATAAACTGCACATATTTAAATCTGGTGAGATTTGATATACATATAAATCTGTGATACCATCACCACAGTCAAGATAATGAACATATATTACTCACAAAAGTTTCCTTTAGTCACCTTGTAATCTGTACCTCCCACCTTCCCATCCCTAGGCAACCATTAAGCTGTTACTGTCTCAATGGATATATTATGCATTGTTTATCCATTCACCTGTTGATGGATAACTGGAGACAACCCAAATTTTAGCCATTACAAATAGTTACCTCTAAGATTCATGCGCATGACTTTGGACATATGCTTTAATTTCTCTTGAGTAAATAAGTAGAAATGGCTAGGTTACATGGTAGGTGTACCTGTTACAGGTAGTACATCCTGTAACTTTTTAAGAGGCTGCCAAGCTGTTTTCCAAAGTGATTGTACCATTGTACAGTGGTATATGAGAGTTCCAGTTGCTCCACATCCTTGTCAACACTTCTTTTCTTTTTTTTTTTTTTTAAGTATAGCCACCCTAGTGGGTGTGAAGTGGTATCTCATCGTGGTTTTTTTTGTTTGTTTGTTTTGTTTTTTTTTTTGAGATACAGTCTCGCTCTGTTACTCGGGCTAAAATGAGTGCCGTGGCGTCAGCCTAGCTCACAGCAACCTCAAACTCCTGGGCTCAAGCAATCCTACTGCCTCAGCCTCCCAAGTAGCTGGGACTACAGGCATGCGCCACCATGCCCGGCTAATTTTTTCTATGTATATTTTTAGTCAGCCAGATAATTTCTTTCTATTTTTAGTAGAGATGGGGTCTCGCTGTTGCTCAGGCTGGTCTCGAACTCCTGACCTCGAGCGATCCACCCGCCTTGGCCTCCCAGAGTGCTAGGATTACAGGCGTGAGCCACCGCGCCCGGCCTCTCCTATTTTTCTTGTAGAAATTTTATTGTTTTAGGTTTTGCACTAGGTCTGTGACTCATTTTTTGTTAGTTTTTATACTTGTACTGTGCCTGTTGTTATGCCAGTACCCATAGTCTTGATTATTTTAGCTTTATAGTAAAATATGAAGTCAGGTAGTGTAAGTTCTCCAACTTTGTTGTTTCTGAGAATTGTTTTGGCTAGTCCAGATCTTTTGTATATCCTTGTATGGCTTAGGATTGGCTTATAAATTTCTATAAAAAAGCCTGTTTTGATAGGGAGTGTGTTGAATCTATAGATAAGTTTTGGGAGGATTGCCATTTAACAGGAATTGTTTTTTAGTTTCAATTTCTGGTTGTTGCTAATATATAGATTTTGTTTATTGATCTTGTTTTTTAGATAGGCCATAGATTTTTTAAGGAAAATTTTGTTTGTACCTCATAGAAGTCAGCTAAAAATATTTGACAGTTTAGTTTTCTACTTGACCTCTATAAGCTGGAATACATGTAAGGCATCTTCATATTATTAGACTGTGTAGAAAATTTCAGCTGGGGTGATGCTGACAGGAACAAGAAGCAAATAGGAAGGATCAAGTCCTTTGTCCGTCTTCTAGTCTTGCAGTATCTCTTTAGTATCCACTTGGCAGAGCCTTAACAAACAGCCAGCTGACAAAGGAGAAATATAGTTTGCATGGTAGGCCCACTATCAGAAAATGAAGGATAGAAGGATGGGTTTGAAAATGAGAGACAACAGTTTAGTAATTGGCACAGTCTGCCCCTTTGGCTACTCAGCAGCCCTACATGCCTTTATACAGGTATGTCATCTTCTGTACAAGAAGAAAAACACTCTAACTTTTCCCTAAGAAGACAAAAAATGTTATTTGTAACAGTGAAGATGTCCTCTTACCCTCTTCCCGAAATGAGGAGCAAAGTCCCAATATTCATTGTATCCATTTCTGGGTGACATTCACACTATCCATTTCTAAGATATGTTAATTATGCCTCAAATTCATAGTCCTATCTAAATATCCTGTTACCTAAAGACTAAATTGTAAAATTAACCTTTACTAATAAAGATTGTATAACATTGAGAAGAGAGAAGAAATTGGTTTATACACTCACTCCTTTTACCCCCATAATAAGGAAGAAAATATGTATAGCTGCTGTAGACCTTGCTTCTGTAACTGATTAAGGGATTGTATTTCATATATATAAGTACTTTCTTCTACTACCCATTCTGTGTTTCCTTTGCCCTTATTCAGGAACTCAGCTGGTGGGGTAACCCAAACCTTCATTAGTAAAGAATGTAAATCCTCAGTGGCTCTGTTTCATGTATGTGTGAGTGGCTGTAGTTTTCCATTAAATTTTGCTCTTACACATGTCAGTTTAGAGCAAATTTCAGGGAATCCTCAAGGTTCCAAACATAGTCCTCCCTGTCCCCCTTATTTTGCCATAATCCAGTATCTCCTGGGTAATCAGGATGATAACATCAGCTAAGAGAGTAACCCTCTTCTTTGTTGATGTAGTGCAATGATTCTTAACTGGGGACACTTTTGCCTTCCAGGGACATTTGGCCGTGTCTGGAGAGATTTTTAATTGTTACAACTTTGTGAGGGAGTGCCACTGGCATCTAGTAGGTAGAGGCCAGGGATGCTACCAAGCATCGTACAATGCACAGGACAGCCCCGGTAGCAGAGAATTAATCTAGTCCAAAAATGTCAGTAGTGCCAAGGTTGAGAAATCCTGTGTTAGTGGCTTGGAGGCAATGATCATGAGGCAGTTTCCACTTCCAATTCAGTGGAACCTGGTGGAATCATTCCTTCCTTGGGTATCAAGGCTTCTAAATCAGCAGATATCAAAGTTGTAGGTACTGGAAGCAAAACTTATATTAATGGGGTTTTTAGGGCTGATGATGACAAGAACCACTTCTACTTCTACCCTTTGATTCTCAGGCCCGTGTATTCTGGCTGTGGGGAAAACAACATTGTATGTTGGCTGCATTTAGTGCAGCCTGTGAGATAGAACACCCCCCTCCCCCATTCTTGAGGATTTGATCTTCCAACTAGCATTGTAACTGAGACTTCATCAGCCCACTCTGTCAGACCAGCTGCTTCCAGGTAATGGAGTATATGGTAAGACCAATGAATTCCAAGGCCCATAGCCCATTCCTGCACTTTTGCTGTGAAATGAGTTCCTTGATCAGAAGTAGTGTTGAGCAGTATACATTGATCATGAACAGAGTGTTTCCCAAGACCTTGATGGTGGCGTTGGAAGAAGCATTGCTGGCGGGGAAGGCACAGTCATATTCAGAATACGTCTATTCCAGTGAGCACAAATTCCTGCCCCTTCCATGTATGCATATGTGTATACAGTATGTGATTTGTTTTCTTTCTGTTTTATTAAAGTATGTTACTATCTACTATCATTAGTACATTGTAAACATTTTATTTTCTCATTAAAAAAATAGGTAATAATTATCTGGCCAAGAAAAGTTTTTAGTAAATTGTAGATTTTTTAAAGGCTGTATTATGTATCTAGAAACCTTGGAGTAACTGTAAACTGGTGAGTTTTGAACTGTAGACTTTACTTAGGCGGATTTATTATTAGTATCTCTACCAGTGAGTTAAATTTTGTTGAAATCCACCTGGTAGAAATCCATTGTTATGGGTTACATGGTTGAAAACTTTTTAGGCTGCCATTTGTTTCAAGATATATAGATTGACTTGGTATACTTTAACATTTGTCATAGTTTACCAAATTTAGGTAATAACCATTTAATTTTATTGAAAGTTGTAGGGAAAAAGGCTAAATAGGGATTGGATGAATGAAAGAACTTAGCTTTTTTTTTTTTATTACCAGAGTTGGCAATTTTTATTTGTGCAGTAGTGTATATGTTTCAGAGGCATAATAAATATATACATATTTTTGAGACAGAGTCTCGGTCTGTTGCCCGGGCTGGAGTGAGTGCCGTGGTGTCAGCCCAGCTCACAGCAACCTCAAACTCCTGGGCTTAAGCGATCCTACTGCCTCAGCCTCCCGAGTAGCTGGGACTACAGGCATGCACTACCATGCCCAGCTAATTTTTTCTGTATATATTTTTAGTTGTCCATATAATTTCTTGCTATTTTTAGTAGAGACGGGGTCTCGCTCTTGCTCAGGCTGGTCTCGAACTCCTGACCCCGAGCGATCCACCCACCTCGGCCTCCCAGAGTGCTAGGATTACAGGCGTGAGCCACCGCACCCGGCCCAGAGGCATAATATAAATGGTTAAGATTAGAGTATGCCTAACCTAACTAGGACCTATCTAACCTACCTGCTTAAACATAGAGGAAATCCTGAAAGGCTTGAAACTGAAAAAGTTAAAATTTTAAGTATTCCCTTTTAAAGCCCTATCAAAACAACATGACCATGTCTAAAAAACTTACTGCCTAATACCTTAGAAAATCTTATTTTTAGAACTCTACAACCATTTTTGTTAACTATATTCTTTATTAAATATATGTTCCATGAGGGCAAGTGTTTTTTTTTTCACTGTTACATTTTTTTGTGTTTAGAATGGTGATTTGCACAGACAAGGTACTCAATAAGTATTTGTTCAATGAATGAATATATGAAATAAAATCTTCCTTGCTCTTGAGGATAAGTATTTGTCATATAACTGGTCTTACCAGATTGTAGACTGTCTTTTGTTTTCCATTCATATCCTATTCTTACTAAATCATACATATTTTTAGGCATTCTTTGGAATTTGTTTTTGAACTCCTGGAAAAATGCTAAAATATAGTTTAAACCTCAGCATTTGTGAATTAGGGGTTAGGTGCAGCCTGACAAGTGATAAGGGTTCAATTACAGAGAAATTAAATTATGCCTTTCAAATATGGTATGCATATTACACTAATACATGGTTGTTTTTTACTAGGTTAAATGTGGTAAATGCACTATTTATATTCAGTGTTTTATGGTCTTCATGCTGTACATTGTGTCATAAGCATAAAAATTACTAAAAGAATTTTTGAACCCATAAGTTGAAGGAATTTTTACTTTAACTTTTGGTTTGAAATAATCACAAATTACATTGAATTCTCAAAAAATGTCATAGGCTCTTTAAAATAGAGGGGATTTCAACTGCAGTCCAGATGCTGAAAATTTTTTTCTGGAAAGAATTTATTTTGACTTTCATCTTACAAAAATCATTCTGGGTCTCAAAGATGCAAGATTTTTAATGGTGCCCCATTAATATCCCTAGGCCTAGCACAGTTCCTGCTTGGAAGAGTAATAATAGGCTATCAACTGTTGAATGAATGAAAGAGTTTTAACTTTATTCTGTGGGTGACAGGGAGCCATTGGAGAGATTTAAGCAGGTGAGTAGCATGCTCACATGTTTTAAAGAGTGTTTCCTGGTAGTGATATGGAGGATGGATTTGAGAGAACAATATTAAAGGCAAGAAGGATAATTAAAAAATTACTGTAATATAGAGATGAAGCTCTGAATTAGGGCACTGGTGGTGGGAATTCAGGGGATGAATTAGATGTTTAGATGTGTAGGAGATGAAATTGGAAGGCTTCACGAAGGGGTAAGGAGTACACGAGGCAGCTAAAGTATGTAAGGGTTGGTTGAGGAGAGGGAGAAGTTGTGAATGACAGGTTTCTTATTTCTTCAGGGAAAAATTTTGAATTATTTCATAATGGACTTACAAATGAGTTGTGATCCCAAAAGTTATTTTGAAGTTGAGTATTTCCTGTTGTATCTCTAAAGATGCTTTTTCCCCCTGCATGAAAACAAATCCCTCAGCTGCTTTAGTTGCAGTCTTGCCATTGAAACAGGCATCACATTGTTTTATTTTGCTTGAAAGGGGTACTGTTGGCTCAAATATCTGATTGCATTTGCCTTGTTTTCTTAGATTGTTGTTTACTTATGGACCCAAAGAGCATTTCCACCTCTGTAATTCATTTGCATATAAGTTTGCAGATAAATGGAAGATGAATGTATTATGTAAAATATATGTATTGTAATATCAGCTGAAGATATATTTTTTTCCCCCTGATTGACTATAGTGGAATCATTTTGGCATGGGGAAGAAATGGTTAAAAATAGACTAGTGGGTCATCTCTGTGTGAAGTCAGGAGGACTTCCAGGCAGGCGTAAGCCTGGAAGCTAAAGGAAGCTAAATTTCTATTGGCTCTCTCCTCTTCATTATGATTCCAAGTTTATTTTGATCTGCATCTTTTTTTTATGAATGAAATTCTCTTTCATTCAGCCTGATAAGTAACCTGGCCATTAGTACATGACTAGATAGCTGAAACTTTTGGCTTGAACTAAATTAAGTTATAAACTTAGCACAGTGGCAGGTGCTTGAACTGTTATAAATGCAGTGTTACAACTAGCACATAGAATCTTTGCATTTAAAAACTGTTTTCTCAGTCCCACAAAGGAGGTGAAGCCTGGATGGGAATCTTCACTGATAGTGCTGACTTTTCTTCTGCAATTTTCAATTTATTAAAATTTACAATGTATGAATTGTGCTAGAATATTTTATTAATATATTCTTAAAAAATTTAATCTCAGAGGTAAACATCATAGACATTTAGCTGTGCCTATTAACTTTATAGGAGAGTTAACAACCACATTTATATAGATCTGGTTAAATGTGTGTAGTCTTTATTCTCAGTCTTTCAAAATCCTTATCTTATTTAACATTTTCATTTTCAACATTAGCTGCATTATTTCTTTGTGTAACTAGAAAAAGGGATGATTCAAAAATTTGGTTGATGGCTTTTTAAGGAATTGTAGTAGGAAAATAATTTTCACAGGTGAAGATAATTGAAATATTATATTAGCTAAAATGATAACATAGAGGCAGCTTGTTTTGGTAGATGTCTTAGTCCATTCAGGCTGCTAAAACAAAATAGTTTAGGTAGCTTTGAAACAACCAAAAGTTATTTCTCATAGTTGTGGAGGCTGGGAAGTCCAAGAATGATAATCCATTAAGCAAAGTTAAATGTACTGACTTGGGAGATAGTGGCAAGTAGCTTCCTACTCTACTGTTGGTTGTGTTTGTTCTAGAAAGTATTCTTGTTTTCTTTTCTGTTATTTTTCTCTCTCTGTGTGTTTGTGTGTTTTAGGGAGGGAAGGAGAGAGAATATTTTTATATTTTTCTTTGGGGGACATTTATTTTTTATAAATATTTCTAATTTTCAAAAGATTGCAGATATAGTTGAAGCTGTTTTGCACCCCTTTCTGATCCCAGTCTCTTCTCTCTAGTGTTAACTACTATTCTGAAGTTTATTTGTAATCTATCAGATCCTGTTTTTATCCTTTTATTACATATGTATGTATTTATAAAACAATTACAGTGTAACATTTTTTACATAAAAAGCATGCTGTAAATATTCTTCTGCAACTTGCTTTTTAAACCTGTTACATTTTTAGACTTGATTCCTGTTTACACATGTGCATTTGGTTGATTCATTTTAACTGCATGTATAATATTCTCTTAATACTGTGTAAGATTGTCAGTTTATTTCTGCTATTCAGGAACACTTAATTTGTTTCCAGGGTGTTTTTTTGTTTGTTTGTTTTACTATTGTAAACAATGCTTCAGGAGGCATGTATTTGCATGTATTCTTGAATAGTTTTTATCTGACATAAAACGTATTGTGAAATATATATATATATATAAGAATATATGAACTATGTTTGTACTGGTCATAGTTTAAAAAATAGTATGTGGTGGCTCACACCTGTAATCCTAGCACTTTGGGAGGCTGAGGTGGGAGGATGGCTTGAGGTCAGGAGTTCTAGACCAGCCTGAACAACATAGCGAAACCCCATCTCTACAAAAAATAGACAAAATTAGCTGGGCTTGGTGGCACACACCTGTGGTCCCAGCTACTTGGGAGGTTGAGGCAGTAGGATCATTTGTGCCCAGGAATTTGAGGTTACAGTGAGTTAGTATTGCACCACTGCAGTCCAGCCTGAGCAACAGAGCAAGACCCTATCTCTAAAAAAACGTACAGAGAACTCTTGTCACTCCACATTCAGACTAAGAAATAGAACATTACCAATGCCTTGGAAACCCCTTTATGGCCCAAGTCACTTTTCTTATTGCTCCCCCTACCACTATCCTGAATTGTATTAAAAACCTTTTCCTTGCTTTTCTTTGTTTCCCTAAACAATTTATTGATTCGTTTACTTGTTTTTGATCTTTAATTGAATAATACTGTCAGTATTATGATTTCTTTTGTAAGCATCCTCTTTTTGACTGTCTTCTGTGGTGTTGCATGTAGTTCATTCAGTTTTACTGCTATATAGTATTTCATTATTTGTGTATACCACAATTTATTGTATCAATGATGAACATTTGGATCGTTTCCAGATTTTTGCTGTTACTAACAGTGCTGCTTATGAACATTCTTATCCATGTCTCTTGTGCATGTGCAGGAATTTAGAGTATATATCTGGGAACAGAATTGCTCAATGATGGGGTATGGGCTTGTTCAGCTTTCCTAGGTAATGCCAAATTGTTTTTCAGAGTGTTTGAACCATTCGATACTCCCACCAGCAATGTATAAGTGTTCCTGTTGTTTTGTGTCTTTGCCAGTGCTTGGGGTTGTCGGTTTTAAAATTATTTATCTATCTAGTGGGTAAGAAATGTTATTTCTTTGTAATCTGAATTTGTATTTCCTTGACTACCAGAGAGATTCAGCTTCTTTTCAGGTGTTCACGGACTGTTTGTGTTTCTCCCATCCAAGTACTAACCAAGCCTGACCCTGCTTAGCTTCCAAGATCAGACGAGATCAGGCGCATTCAGGGTGGTATGGCCGTGGAGTGTTTGTATTTGTTATTCTGTGAAATATCTCTCTATATTTTTTGTTCATTTTTCTATTTGGAAGGTTTAACTTTTCCTGATTGATTCATAGAAGTTTTTATGTGGTTTGGATCTAATTCTTGATATTTACATGTGTTGGAAATATTATAATTGGATTTTTAAAAATCTTTTTTTTTTTCTTTTTTGAGACAGAGTCTCACTTTGTTGCCCTAGTGCAGTGACATCATCATGGCTCACTGCATTCTCAAACTCCTGGGCTCGAGTGATCCTCCTGCCTCAGCCTCTTGAGTAGCTGGGACTACAGGTGTGCGCTGCCACACCTGGCTAATTTTTGTTTTTGCAGAGATGGGGTCTTGATCTTGCTCAGGCTGGTCTCAAACTCCTGACCTCAATAGATCCTCCCGTCTTGGCCACCCAAAGTGCTAGGATTACAGGCGTGAACCACTGTGCCCGTCCTGAAAATCTTTATGTTATCTTTTAATGGTTGAAGTTTTTGATTTTAATGTAGCTGAATTTATCAGTCTTTTATGATTTGTGTTTCTTTAAAAAATTTTTGTGTCTTTCCTGATGTCATTAAGATAACTCTTCTATATTATTTTCTAAAAGTTTTTTAGTTTACACTCTTACATTTAAATCTCTAATCCACAGGGAATGACTTTTGTGTAAAGATCCACTTTTATTTTTTTCCATATGATAACTGATTGTTTCAGCCTATTTATTAACTAGTCTATTTTTGCCTTGTGATCTGTAATGCTTCCTTGGTTGAAAATTAAGTTTCCTTATAGGCATGGGCTCAGTTTCTGGGCTATCTGTTCTGCCATCTGCCCTAGTGCCAGTGACCCATTTTATTATTTATCTTAACTACTGTAGCTTTATAATAAATCTTAATATCAAGTATGACAAGTCCCCCAACTTTTTCTTCAGGAAGACTCATGATAATGCTTTTCCATATTAGTTTTAGAATAAGCTTATTGATTTCCATGAGAAATGGTACTGGATTTTGAATGGTATTACATTGAGTCTCTAGATCAAGTTAGGGAGAATCAGTTGACATCATTCTGATATTGAGGCTTCCTATTTAAGAACGTATTATGTTTTCTATTTATCTTTTAAAAATGAATTCTAATTAAATTTAAAGTTTTCTACTTACGTAAAGAACTTGCACATCAAATGTCAGAATTTTTGCTAGATTTTTTTGGTTATTTTTACATGGTATTTTAAAAAATTATATTTTCTGATTGTATCAAAATGCAGCTAACTTTTATTTTCTCACTTTTATTGACTTATATCTCTAGAGTCATTTGGATTATATATGTAGACAGTGGATAATCTGCAAATAGTTGCAGTTTTGTGTCTTCATCCTTAATCTTTTTTTCCCTCTACGCACCTGTTAAAGTTTTTCAGTGTTGAATAGCAGTGATGGCTGTGGGAATCTGTCTTTTGTTTTTTATCTTAAAAGGAAAGCTTTTATTGTTTCACTGCAAAATATAGTGTTTTCTATAAGTTTTTTAAAAAATAAATGCCCTTATTAAATTAAGGAAGTACTCTTCTACTTATAGATTGCTAAGTTTTAAAATTCCTAAGTAGATGTTGGGTAATATCACATTTGATCTTAGCCAAAAGACCAAGAAGTGATGTTGGGTAATATCAAATGCTTATTCAACCTCCATTCAGGTGATTATATAATTTTCTTCCTTTAATCTATTTATAACAAATGGCATTATTTCTGATTTCTAATAATTAAATTAACCTTGCATTCCTGAGGCTGTTCTTATTGAAATGTATGATTTTAAAAAGCTGATTTCTAGATTAAATTTGCTGATATTTTGTTTAGAGTGTTTGTATCTATGTTTATGAGTAGGATTTATTGATTTGTAATTTTCCTTATAGCCCCTGTCTGGACTTCATATCAAGGTTATTCTAGCCTTATAAAATCAATTGAGAATTTATCTTTTTATGTTCTCTACATGTTTATGTAATACTGGGATTTTATATTGACTTAAACTTTGTTAGGACTCTCATAAAGCCCTCTGGGCTTAGTATTTTCTTTGAGGGAAGATTTGAAACCACTGATTTCATTTTTTGAATTGTTATCAGACTACTCTGATTCTTTTTTCTTGAATCAGTTTTGGAAAATTGTATTTTTCTAATGTTCATTTCAACTCAAAAGTTGGTTGTGATTTTTTTTATGATCTGTCTGTTTAATCTCTGTGGGAACTGAAGTTCTGTTGTATGTTTCACTCCTAGTATTTATTTATTCCTTTATTTTTTTTATTTCTTTCTGTTTACATATGTCATTTGTTATTTTCGTTAATTTTATTGTCTAGTTTTTGTTTTGTTAATTTTGCTCTTATTTTTTTCCGTTAAGTTTTATTCTGTTATTTTTTTTCTGACTTGTTAATCTTATTTTTATTGTGGTAAAATGTACATAATATAAAATTTACCATCTTAACCATTTAAAAATTTTTCAGTGAAGTAAAATAAACATATATAATTTACCATCTTAACCATTTTTTTTTCTTTTTTTTTTTTTTTTGAGATGGAGTCTTGTGTCATGGCGTCAACCTAGCTTACAGCAACCTCAAACTCCTGGGCTCAAGCGATTCTCCTGCCTCAGCCTCCCGAGTAGCTGGGATTACAAGCATGCGCCACTACACCCAGCTAATTTTTCAATTTTTAGTAGAGATGGGGTTTTGCTCTTGCTCAGGCTGGTCTAGAACTCCTTACCTCAAGCAATCCTCCTGCCTCAGCCTCCCAGAGTGCTGGGATTACAGGAGTGAGCCACCGTGCCCGGCCCCATCTTAACCATTTTTAAGTGTTCAGTTCAGTGGCAATAAATAGATTTATATTCTTTTTTTCACCCCCGCCTTCACTTCTCCCCTCCCCTACTCCTTCCTGGCCTCTGGTACCAGTCTACTCTCTGTCTTCGTGAGATCTACTTTTTTAGCTTCTGCATATGAGTAAGAACATGCAATATTTGTCATTCTGTGCTTAGCTTATTTCACTTAACATAATGGCCTCCAGTTCCATCCATGTTGCTGCAGATGAAAGGATTTCATTTTTTTTATGGCTGAATAATATTCTGTCGTGTATTTATAACACCTTTTCTTTATCCATTCATCCATTGATGGGCACTTAGGTTGATTCCATATTTTGGCTATTGTCAATAGTGCTTCAGTAAACATGGGAGTGCAGGTATCTCTTTGATATATTGATTTCCTTTCTTTTGGATATATATCCAGTAGTGGAATTGCTGGATCATATGGGAGTTCTATTTTTAGTTTTTTGAACAACCTCCATACTGTTCTCCATAGTAGCTGTACTAAATTACATTACCAGTAGTGTATGTGCGTTCCCCTTTCTCCATATCCTTGTCAGCATGTTATTGCCTGTCTTTGATACAAGCCATTTTAACTGGGGTGAGATGATACTGCATTGTGGTTTTGATTTTCATTTCTCTGATGATTAGTGATGTTGAGTTACTGATGATATGTTTTTTCATATACCTGTTGGCCATTTATACCAATGTCCTGGAGTGTTTCCCCAATGTTTTCTTCTAGTAGTTTTGTAATTTCAGGTCTTCAATTCAAGTCTTTAATCCATTTTGATTTGACTTTTTTTGTATGGTGGGAGATAGAGGTCTAGTTTCATTCTTCTGCATATAGTTATCCAGTTTTTCTAGCACTATTTATTGAGAAGACTGTCCTTTCCCCATTGTAAGTTCTTGGCATTTTGTTGATGATGAGTTGGTTATAAATGCACGAATTTATATCAGGGCTTTCTATTCTCTTCCATTGGTCTGTGTGTCTTTTTTTGAATGCCAGTACCATGCTGTTTTGGTTACTGTAGCTTTGTAATACATTTTGAAGTCAGGTAGTGTGATGCTTCCAGCTTTGTTATTTTTGCTGAGAATTTCTTTGGCTGCTTGGGGTCTTTTGTGGTTCCATATAAATTTTAGGATTTTTTTTTTCTATTTTTGTGAGGAATGTCATTGGTATTTTGATAGAGATTGTATTTTGCAGTTCAAATTTGTAAAATGTAGTTGAAGGTAGTGGTTGATTGTTCTCTTCCTCTGAAATCACCAAATTATCTAGACTGGTTGGTAGACTGGCAGGGACCACCTGTTGTTCTTGGATCACAAGTTTAAGGCATATTGCATGAGGTAATAAAAAAGGTAGTTGTTAAGGGAAATAGGAGAGGTGGTGTAACACACTAGCTCATTCTTTTACTCAGCAAGCATTTATTAATTGCCTTTTAAAACTTCTAACCACAGGGGATAAAACAGATTACAAGAAAAATACCTTCCCTGCTCCCATAGAACTTACATTCTAGCATGAGCAATGGATATTAAACAATTTATTATCTGGTTATTATAATTGTTATAAGAACCATATGGGAGAGATCAAGGAAGCTCATCACAGCGTGTATGAGACATCTGCTCTGAGATTCAGGATGGCATCTCTGAAAACATGAATAAGGCAAGTGGTAGGACAATGAGAGGAGAGTGGCAGAGAATGAGCCTGAGAGATTAATTGGGATAATGATAACTATGGGATTAAATGATGTGTATAATGTATTTAGTGCTTGGTACTTGTGCTCAATAAGTGTTAATTTGCATTAGATGATCAAATAGGAGACCCCTCGCAATAAATTTATAAAGACAAAAGTTTTGTGTCAACTGTACAATAAGACCGTATATCCATAGAATTGGTTATTACTTAAATCCCTTAATATATAGAAATTTTGGTGTTTCAGGAGTATCGTTAGGGCAATCCCCCTTCTGTGTATGTACACAAAGTAGATAACTCACCTCATAAAGATATCTGCACACCCATGTTCGTGGCAGCATTATTCACAATAGCCAAAATACGGAAACAGCCTAAGTGTTTGTTGACGGTGGATGAATAATGTGGTGTATATGTATATAAAATGAAGTATCACATAGATTATATACTGGAATGGAATTAAGGAATTCTTGGAATAAAGAAGGATAGTCTGCCACTTGTCACAACACAAGTGGACCTGGAGGACATTATGCCAACTGAAATAAGCCAGACACAAAAAGAAAAATATTTTGTGATCTCACTTATATGGGGAATCTAAAAAAGAAAAAGGTCAAATGTACAGAGATAGAGAATAAAAGTGGTTACCATGGGTGGGAAGAGGGAGGAAATGGGGATATGTAGATGTAGGTCAAAGGATATGGAGTGGCTGATACTAGTATGAACAAGTCTAGATATCTAATGTGCTACATGAGGACTGTAGTTTATAAAATTTATTAGGGATTTTGGTTAAATAAGTAGATTTAACTGCTTGTCACATACATACAAAGTTGATAGATATGTTAATTTGCTTTACTATAGTAATCATTTTGCTATATATATGTGTCCCATAACATCATAGTATAAACCCCAAGTATACACAATAAGTTTTTTTTTTTAAAAAGGTATTACTAGGGCAGAGATCAGGCTTAACTTCTTCACAGTTCTGTTTCTAGCACCCGGCATAGTGCCTAACACATAGAAGATGCTGTCTTTTTTTTTTTTTAAATCTGAAGTGTTGACTAGGAGTTCCAGATAACCTAGAGACATCTAGGAAGGGTATGTGATTACAGATACAAGAAGTAATTCTTCTTCCCTTTTTTCTTACTACCATGTTGGTGGTGTTTCTTCAATGGAATTATAAATGGCCTTTTGATTAGAATTTAAATATTATCCTTTTTGTACATACTTTCTATAGTCAGCAAGGATCTGTTGGGACAAAGTCTTATTTTTCTTTTCTTGGGGGATCTGTAATTGGTGGTCTCTAACTTTCCAGCACTTGGACTCACGATGTATTAGTTATCTATTGCTGCAAAACAAATTACCTCAAAACTTAGCAGCTTAAAACAACAGACATTTATTATTCACAGTTTCTGTGGGTCAGGAATATAAAGGTGGCTTAGCTGGGCGCCTCTGGTGCAGGACCTTATGAGGTTGCAGTCAAGCTGTTGGCTGCGGCTATAATCATCTGAAAGCTTGAATTGGGGTCGGGAGGATGTGCTTCCAAGTTCACTTATCTAATTGTTGGCAGGAGGACTTAGTTCTTTGCCATGTGGACCACCTCGTTGTAGCCTGCCTGAGTGTCCTCGTGACATGGCTGTTGGCTTCCTCTAGAGCAGGTGGTCTGAGAGAGAGAACAAGACTGTCCAAGATGAAAGCCTCTATCTTTTATATCTAATCTTGGAAGAGACACATCACCACTTCTGCTCTATTCTTTTAGTTACAGTGACCAACCTTGGCTCAATGTGGGAGGTGTGAATATCAGGAGGCATGCTCGTTGGGGCTATCCTGTAGGCTTGCTGCCTCCACTCCCATCAGTGGGATCAACTTCCAGCCCAGTATATTAGTTATATTTAGAAGTGTAGGTTAATTGAACCAGTACTTGATCAATATTAGTATTTTGTTGTACATTGAGATTTCCCACATTTCTGAGCTTATTAGTTTGTTTGACATTTTTGCTACTCTGTTCTTTTTGCTCTCTCCATTTTCTCCTCTTTGTTTTTTTATAGTTCTCAGATTTATTAGAAAATAGTAGTGCAGGGTTTTCATGAAATACTTAGTATTTTTAAACTTGGGGATACCTCAGAAAGTTATATCAAACACAGATGCCCTTCTCAGTCTGCTTGGGCTCTGATACCCTTTGCTCTCCCACTTATGCTCCCTCTACCCACCAGCATGGACATCCTCCTTACCCTGCTCAGGCTCAGACACCCTACCCAGTGCTGCTTCCCTGTGTGGATATCCTCCTCACCCTACTCATACTCTGTGCTGGGACACCACCTTCCCCCCATTCAGAAGCCCAACACAGTCTCACACCCCTTGCTGGCCCCCACTGTTTTGTCTCTTTTTTTTTTCACTCAAGCTCTACTTGCTCACCCACTCAAGCTTTGATACCCCCCTTGGAGCTATGCTCCTTATGGGGGGCTTATCCAGTTTGGGCTCTGATACCCTATATGGTCTGCTCTCTCATATGGATACCCTTTCTGCCCTTCTTGCACTCTGATAGCCTGTGGCTGGCTGCCCTCTGCAGGGTAGTCTCTCCTTTAACCCATTCATGCTCTGACACCCTTGGCTGGGCTGCCTGCCAGATGTGAGTACCCTGTTCATCTGGCTCATGCTCCATTTCCTCTACATGAGTGCCTTGCTTATACTGCTCAGACTCCTACATCCCCCCTCTCATAAACACACAGATGCCTACCTTGCTCTGCTCCACCTAATGGCTTTTGTATTGAATGATTGTACAGAATGAAGAGGAGGGAAAAAGGAAGAGCCAGCTTTTTTATGGGAATAATGTGATCCAAGTTTATGTTTGACAGAAACTTATTTTCCCCTGCTTCAGTAGTAGATATCTGGAGAATCTAGAAAGGGCGTTTGGGAATTTGCTTGTGGAACTTCAGTAATAGTTAGGACTATTGGTGTAAATAAGTTCTTTATTTGTGAATTGGGTATAAATAGGTTCTTTGTTTGTGACTCAGGGGCTTCTATGTATGAAAAACTGGGTAGTCTGTAAGTTCAGGATAGAAGGAAGGGAAGAAATTAAAAAGTGTTTAGGGAAGGGTGATACTGGAATTCAGTTCTGGGCAAAACTGGTTTGGCTCCATGCTAGTCTCCTTGGCCACAAATGTCTTTCTAGCATCCATATTAAAAGAAAACCGGTTAATTACTTAATGTCTATTTTATTAATATGAGCTCAGTATTAAATTTCAGAATGTTTTCCTAATTTTAGTCATTCATGTACTATCAGTTTAGTCATATTCTATATCATTTACTTAGCTTAACAACTTTAAATTGGCTTACCTTTTTTTATTTAGCATTGTCAAAGGAGTAATATCTTTGTAATCATAGGTTTGATTGCTAATTATGTATTTTAAATCACACAATTAAAATGGAAATAAAACTTAAAAAAATTTAAAGTTAATTAGCTGATATATGAAGAGTCCTATTACTAATGGTACAGAATCCACTTTGGGAAGTGTGTTACTAACCAGTATTAATATTTGATACATTTTCCTGGTTTAGAGTATCTAGAGCTGATGCCAGATGCTTTTCCCCCAGTATGATTTTTTTCTTTGCTTTTTCTTTCATTTAGATGAAAACTTGCATTATGTGAATTTTAATGTAATCCCTACCCCCGTCATGGTCTGAAGGGCCTTTTTAAACTGGTTAGAATGTACACAGAGGCAAAAATTTTAGCCGTGACCTTTTGAAGAATTTTCTGAGTGAAACTAGAAACAAATTATCCATTGTTCACAGAGTGCTTTGCTTAATGTTATGCCTTCTTTTGTTAAATCCTCTTATTTGCTGAAATCTTGTATATTAAGTAGCTAATAGTTTGTTAATAGAGATCATGATTAAAAGGTGATTATTTTTCTTCATGCAATTTAGACCCTTACATTTCTTCATCATATCCAAAGATTTCTATAATGTAGCATGAAATATTTGAAAAGAGCTTAGTTCACTTTTCCCACAAATTGTGAAAGGAATGCATCCTAATTGAAAAGAGGAGAAACTCATAAAATAAAAGAAAAAAATCTCATTCTTATCTCTCAAATACAATGATCTTTTTTATTTATTTTGTTGAAAGTTTTTTTTCCCCCCCTCCACTCTAGACATAATTATTTCCTTATAGGTGTTCCAGTATTACTTTTTGGGTGAAAAATGGAGTACAAGTATGGTTTAATTTTATTTTACATTAATACTTTAAAAATTATTGGTGAGATAAGCATATTTTCATGTATTTACTGACCATCTGTGAATTGCTTCATATTTCTTCAATAGTTTTTCCATTAAATAGTCTTAGCAATAGATAAGAACCTTATCTGTTAGTTATAGAACCCTTTTGGTAGCTTATTATTGTACACTCTTATTTGTTTCTTTGTCAGCAGTGTATTTTTCTTTCAGAATTGACACTTTTTTTTGGTAAGCAAATATATCAGTTTTTTTTGTTTGTTTTTGTTTTTTAATGGCTGCTATGTTTTTGTCTTGCTTAGGAAAGTCTTTCCTACTCCAACATTTTGAAATTATTGCTTAGTATTTGTCCTAATAGTTTTATGGCTTTGTTTTTTTTTTATAGTAGGTTCTTAATCATACATATATTTTTAAATTTGGTGTGAGTTATTCTTTTTAGATGGATAACCAGTTGATCTGGCATCATTTTATTGACTAATCCATTCTTTTACCACTCATTTGAAATACTACCTTTATCCTATTAAATTTTTATGTAAATACTAATATCTATTTTGTGACTGTAATTAGTTTATACTTTGTACTTACAATGTACAGATTTTGTTGTAAGAGCTTTAATAGTACTTTTCAGTACTTGATAATACAGTTCTCCTCTTGTTCTTGTTTTTCAAAAATTTCTTTAGGTGTTCTTAGAAATTTATTCTTCTAGATCAACTTCTGAATCAGCTTACCATTTTAAATAAGCGTCTCCCTTTCCAAATGTATTATAACATCTCCCTACTTCTCCTCTACTCTGATTGGTTTAATTTAAACTACCATCCTTTCTTGCCTAGATTGTCTTCTAACATAGAGGGTTAGCAAGAGGGTTCTTTTTAAAACATAAAATCAGATTGTCACTCCTTTGTTTAAATCCTTTCAAAATCTTCTTCCCCCGTGTTTTGGTTTTTTATTGCTGTATAATAAGCTTTGTAGCCTAAAAACAACAAATTTTGCTCACAATTTTTTTGGGTCAGAAATTCATGACAGGTTCAGCTAGGCAGTTCTCCTCTGTTCCATATGGTGTTGGCTGAGGCAGAAGAATCCCTTCCTATATGGCTTCTTTAGTCACATGTCTGGCACCTCAGTGCTTCTTGGCCTGACTCTCCACAATGGCATCTCATTCTTCAGAATCTTTGCATGCGGCCTGGGCTTCTCACAGCATGGTAGTCTCAGAGTAATATCAATTTTTACATGGCAGCTGGATTCCAGAAGGAGGGAAATAAAAACTGTCAGACCAATTAAGAGTTGTGCCTGGAACTGCATAGTATGTCTTCTGCCATATTTTATTGGTCAGAATAGTCACTGGACTTGCTACATTGAAGGAGGTAGAAATGTAGACTCTACTTCTTGATGAGAGTGTGGCAAAGTCTTACTGCAGAATAGCATGTGAGATGAACGATACTGTGACTTTATTTGGAAAATATAATCTGCTATATCATCAAACTCAAAATAAATTCAAACTCTTAAAATGGCCTGAAAGGATTTTCATGATCTGACGACTCCTTCTTGAATCTCTGACCTCATCTCCTACATTTTCCACTTTCGTTCCTTTTGGGTTAGTCACATTGGCCTCCTTGCTAGGCTTTAAATTGCCATGCTTGTTCCAGTTTCAGATCTGTGGTACTTGGAACTACTGCCTTGAATGCTCTTCTTCAGATCTTTGCATGGTCTTCTCATTCTTTTGCTTCATTTAGATCTCTGCTCAAATGTCACATCTCCAGAGAGCTTTCCCTGACCACCATATCTGATATATTCTTGGTTACTTAGAACTCCTTAATCTTGCTTTTTCTTTTCTTTTTTTGGGGGGTGAGGGGAGACAAGAGTCTCACTGTGTTGTCCAGGGTAGAATGCAGTGGCGTGATCATAGCTCACTGAAGCCTTGAACTCTTGGGCTAAGGTGATCCTCCTGCCTCAGCCTCCCGAATAGCTGGAACAACAGGTATGCACCGCCATGCATGGTTAAACTTTTTCTTCTTCATCGATTTTAGTGCTATTTGTAATAGGAGCCTGGGAGTCTGAATACCACTTTTCTTCCGTGCCTGGCTTCTGAGCAAGTTGAGAAATAAAAGTAAAGATGGAGGCCAAAATAAAAATCATATATATACACACATGCATGTATACATAAATAAATAAATAAAATACACACCTCCACACACACACACACACACTCCCCCCCAACACACACTGATCAGTGCTAACTTGGAAACACAAATGGGCTTACTAACTAAATCTAAAAGGCAGACTTGCCCACCCAGTCCCAGGCAGTGTTGGCCACTCCCTAGTGCAGAGCTAGGACCCTGTTCAACTCTTAGTATGTTGAAGTAGAGGAAACCTCTTGCACTGAGTAGCAAGCCTATTCCCAAGTAAAGAAGAGTAGAGCTGAGTTGTGCATGCCCTGTTCTCATTTTTATTAATCTGACTAAAGGAAGATGATGGAAGAGGGGAATAAAGGAAGTGTCAAGAATGACTCTCAGTGCTGGCTTTGGCAGCACACATACTAAACTTGTAACAATACAGATATTAGCATGGCCCCTGTGCAAGGATGACATGCAAATTCATGAAGCGTTCCATATTAAAAAAAAAAAAAAAAAAGAATGACTCTCAGATCTCAGATGTGGGAAACTGGGTAGATTGTGGTACTATTAACTAGGATAGGAAACATGGTAGGATGATTGTGAATTAAGCTTTGGAAACATTGAGCTTGAAGTGCCTACAAGCTACCCATGTGTAGAGCCAAATAGGCATAATATTAATACAGCTGAAGCTCAGGGGGAAGTTTATGTACAAGATGCTGGTTTGGTAATTGTTTTAGTTTTCTATTGCTTTGTAACAAACTACCACAAACATAGTGGCTTAAAACAGTACAAAATTATTATCTCAAGGTTTCTGTGGGTTGGGAGTCTGAATATTGGTTAGTTGGGTTCTCTGTTCAGGTTCTCACCAGGCTGAAATCAAGATGTCAGCTGGGGCCACAATCTCGTCTGCGGCTTAGGGTTCTCTTCCAGGTGCACTGATTGTTGGCAGAGGGTTCAGGGGACTCTGGGTATATAAGATGTTTGAAAGCCCTAACCCAGATGTTTCCATTCCATGTGTCAGAGTCTTATTCTTTCCCAGCCAGAGCCCTGATCTTGGCTTAGCAGACCTGTCTTGTTTGGGAGTACAACCTTCTTAGAAGCCCAGCATATAGGTGATATAGATCTATATCTCCATCTATCTCTTATATATGACACATAACACGTGTATATATAAAAATGAATAAGTGCTGGTTCTGTTCTTAGGTTTCTCTGCCCTCCTGCTGCAGGAGAAAAGAGCCTCTTTGTATTAATATGTTTTCAGGAAGGCACTCTGGCTTTCAGATTTAGCTTTCAATTGGCAGTTAATCAGCTTTTTCTTACCTTTTTTTTTCCCAGAGCTCAAAGGGTTTAGTAATATTCTTCCAATTCCATTGTTCTGTTGTTACTATTTCTCTTTCATTGCCAGCTGTAAAATCCCTTCTTAGCACCTGCTATTGCCCTGGAAGCCTAGTGCAGGATATTTATTAAGGCGTTCCTTTGGGATCAACACCTGGGAGCAAGGAGCATTGGGCAGGTGTAGAATTCCTGGTGTAGTGCAGGCAGGCCTCTAGCATCAGCTTGCCATGGGGAGCTGCGGAGCTAGAATGGCCCTCTGAGTTGCCCAGAATTGGGCTGAGATGTCCAGGTCTTTATATTGCCATATCAGTCATTCATTGAATGTGGGCTACCCCTGGAAGAGTGTGAACTTGAGCAGTATTGTTGTCTGCAGGCAAGACAATCCCTGAAGGGGCTGACAGCACTGCCAGTAGTTAAGGAAAGTCCTTCCTTGAAGGGGGAGCTGGGCAGCACCTTAGTGTCTACCACAATTCTTCTGTATCTACTAAGTGGCCAATTTGTTTTTGTTTTTTATTATCATTATGAGCTCCTGGATTTAAACACATATTTAGCACACTTTCTGTTGATTTATCTGTATGGAAAAGTCTACAAATTGTAAATACACAGCTCAATAAATGTTCACGAAGTAAACACACCAGTATAACCAGTACCCAGATCAAGAAATAAAACAATAGCGGCAATCCAGAAGTTCCCCTCTCCTTTGTGTTTCCTTCCAGTCACTACCTTTCATGGATCCCTGCCATCCTGACTTCTAAAGTCATAGGATGAGTTTAGCGTGTTTTGGAAATTTATGTAACAATAATGCAATGTATCTTTTGTTCAAACTTCTGTTAGTCTTTTATTTGTGAAATTAAGCTTTTAGTTTTAAGTTACTTATTCTCATTGCTGTATAATTTTTATATACTAGTTTTTTTTTTTTTAACCATTTGTGCTATTGATAGACATTTGGATTGTTTCTAGTTTCTGGAAATGATAAAAAGTGCTGCTGTAAACATTGTTGTATATGTCTTTTGGTGAACATACATTTCTGTTGGGTATATATCTAGTGAAATTGCTGTCTGTGTGTTCAGTTTTAGCAGATAATGCCAGTTTCCAAGGCAATTACTGATTTACACTTCTATTAGTAGCATATAAGATTTCCATTTGCTCCTGTTTGTAGAGCATGTAGCCCTCCAGGGCTTATAACTAAGAATTGTGTGTATTTACTAACACCTTCCACTAGCAGGTTCTGAACTCTAATCTTTTGTTGTCTTGAGGCTGCAGGCTTTCATACTCTGCTCTGCTTTTCAGAAGTTTTTGGCTTAGCCTTTTACCTTCTTCCACCCACTGCTGCATTTGAGACCCCCTCAGGTCTTCAGTTTTGTCATTCCAGCCCTCGGTGAACACCAGAATCTCTGATTGTGTCTCTTTCCCTCAATAGAGGTACTTTGCCTAGAAAAGCCTTATTTCTCAATCTCTCCTTCTGTCCAGATTCTGCAAATGCCCCAGGGAAAAAGCAGCTGCAGAAGATCACCTTACCTCACCATAGCTCACCCCTTTTTGGAATCTTAGGCTCTCTAATCCTTATTCCTTCAGTAGCTCTCTGAATTCTTCAGACAGATGGTTTTTATATTTCCTCTTTTGTTAAAAAATAAGTTGGGGGAGGGAGGAGTTGTTTTGCTATAAATTACTCTGTTCTACATGGAAACAGTAGTATGGATTTAAACCATTTGATGTTTCAATAAATTAAAATTGCTATCCTTAACAGTGTTCAAATTATTATTACATTTTTGGCCAGTGGGGGCCTTTTTAAAATTCAGGTATTTTTGACTTGATTCTTACTAATCTGTTTCTGTCTGGTATGATAAGATATTCCAGGCTTATCATTTACCTTTTTGCTCCAAACATAGAATCAGCTGTTTGTAAAAGGAGTCCTGATTCCTTTTACTGGGGAAATGGTATTTCAAGATTATAATTGGGTAGGGATTACTAAGGGATTGGTCATTAGTCATTATTACTATGGGATTGTTCATTGTTTCTGGACATTTTCATTGGACAGAGGTAGAAATACTTTAATATGAAATAAAATACATTGAGTTCATATAGATACTTCCAATTCAAACTCAAGACTACAGGATTTGTACTTTACCATTCCTCTATCTTCCATGCTGAGATTCTTAGTTTTTAATGACACTAGGAGTGATAGAATTAAAATACCACATAATTATTCATTTCCTTGTTCCCACACTATATACAGGATCAAGATTTATCTTCAATTTTTTTGTCCCTAGAGTATATTCCACTAGTAGTATACAGTCAACTTAATATAATTTGAAATCATTTAGAATAGTTCTTTTCTTTGTGATTATACCATTAAATAAATGGTTACAAATTTCAGTTCATTTGTTTATTTTTGATTCTAGATTTGCTTTTTAAAATATTGTTTTAATTTGACATTTAAGTTACATAGTTCTAAAATGAAATCCAAAAAAACAAGAAATATAGATTCTGTTCTTGTCACCTTTACCTTCTCTTCATGCCCTAAAGGTTAACCACTACAAAGCCTTTTTTCATGTTTCATCCTTCTGCTGTTTTGTGTTATTTTTTCTTTCTTTCTTTCTTTTTTTTTTTTTTTTTTGAGACAGAGTCTCATTCTGTTGCCCAGGCTAGAGTGCCGTGGCGTCAGCCTAGCTCACAGCAACCTCAAACTCTTGGGCTCAAGCAATCCTCCTGCCTCAGCCTCCTGAGTAGCTGGGACTACAGGCATGTGCCACCATGCCACGCTAATTTTTTCTATATGTTTTTAGTTGTCTGGTTAATTTCTTTCTATTTTTTAGAAGAGATGGGGTCTTGCTCTTGCTCAGGCTGGTCTCAAACTCCTGACCTTGAGTGATCCTCCCGCCTCGGCCTCCCAGAGTGCTAGGATTACAGGTGTGAGCCACCGCACCTGGCCAGTTTTGTGTTATTTCTTAATATAAGAAGATACACATATATATTTCTATCTCTTCCCCCTTCTTAGATGAATGGTAACATGTACGTATTTTTCTCTACCTTTTTTTTAGCTTAAAGATACATCCTAGAGATTATTCCATTGTTGAATGAATTTGGACTCATTTCTGTCATTGTTTTATATTACATTTATATTTATACAAGTCTTTTATTTAAGTGTCATAGTGTGATCTATGTTATTTGTTCTCTCAGCATATATTTTAGTATTTAAAAAGATTTGTGTATCAGTTAGGTTTCAGTCAGAAGTAGATTATGGGATAAGGAATTTATTATAAAAATTAGACTATATACAATTGTGAGAGGACTGGAGAGGTGAAGATCTGTAAGGAGGCGTTGGAAAATCAGAGAATGTCACTAACCAGATCCTCTAAATCAGTGGCAATGGGCAGACAAGTTGGAGCTTTTAGGGAAATCTGAGAAGCCAGTATGTCCAACCATGAAAGTAGGATTATGAAACGAGCTTTAGAAGGGCCATCTGGGAAGCTCTGGGCATGTTAAGCTCTGTAGATTTGCAGCCAGGCATCTATCGTGGGTCACTGTTGGTCAGCAAGGTGAGCATGGTCAAAAGAAAGAGCTGGACATAGGGTGGAAGAAAGAGTGAAGGTTGGAACTCTCTGGGCATATCTGCCTCTCATTGTATCTGACTGTGAAAGCCTTCAGAGAATAATATTAGGTTGGTGCAAAAGTAATTGCGGCTTCAGACCGTGAATTTTAAATCATAATAACTAGGCTCATACACATCTTTATTAATCAAAATAGGAACCATTACAATCAACACATTTTTGACAATGAGAAATAAGTTTGTTCATTCCCATAGCATAAAAATCCGTACGTACTTTGGGATTCGATGAACTCTTGGAAAGCATTTTCTGCATCCTGCTGGTTGTGGAAGCGTTTTCCCTGCAAAACGTTGTCCACATGCTTGAAGAAGTAGTTGGTTGACGAGAGATCAGGTGAATATGGCAAATGAGGCACAACTTTGTAGGCCAATTCGTTCAACTTTTGAAGCGTTGGTTGTGCGATGTGCGGCAGAGCGTTGTCATGGAGAAGAATTGGACCCTTTCTGTTGACCAATGATGGCTGCAGGCGTTGCAGTTTTTAGTGCAACTCATTGATTTGCTGAGCACACTTCTCAGAGGTAATGGTTTTGCCAGGATTGAGAAAGCTGCAGTGGATCAGACCTGCAGCAGACCACTGAACAGTGACCATCACCTTTTTTTGGTGCAAGTTTGGCTTTGGAAGTGCTTTGGAGCTTCTTCTCGGTGCAACCACTGAGCTGGTCACCACCGGTTGTTGTATACAATCCACTTTTTGTGGCATGTCACAGTCTCATGGAGAAATGGTTTGTTGTTGCGTACAATAAGAGAAGATAACACTTCAAAGCGATGATTTTTTTGATTTTTGGTCAGCTTATGAGGCACACCCACTTACTGAGCTTTTTCACCCTTCCAGTTTGCTTCAAATGCTGAATGACCATAGGATGGTCAACGTTGAGTTCTTCAGCAACTTCTTGCGTAGTTATAAGAGAATCAGCTTTGATGATTGCTCTCAGTTGGTCATTGTCAACTTCTGATGGCCAGCCACTGCACTCCTCATCTTCAAGGCTCACTTCTCCTTTGCAAAACTCCTTGAGCCACCACTGCACTGTACATTCGTTAGCAGTTCCTGGGCCAAATACCGTTGGTGCTGCAGAGCTGCTTTTACGACCCATTTTGAACTTGAATAAGAAAATTGCTCAAATTTGCTTTTTGTCTAACATCATTTCCATAGTATAAAATAAAATATAAAATAAAAGCAAGTAATAAGTCATTAGCAAAAAAACATAAAGTGAGAAATGTGCATTAAAATGATGTGTAACATAACCACATTTATTTAAGAATATATTCCAGTATCAAAGGGCAAATTTCAATAATTCTAAAACCGCAATTACTTTTGCACCAACCTAATGGCTGCTGTTTCACTTCCACATTTCAAACAAATCTTGTATAGGTTGAGTAACCCTCATCCAAAATGCTTGGAATCAGAAGTGTTTTGGATTTTTTTTTTGGTTTGGGAATATTTGCATTATACTTACCGTCTGATCATCCCTAATCTGAAAATATGAAATCTGAAGTGCTCCAGTAAGCATTTCCTTTGAGAGTCATGTCAGTGCTCAAAAAGTTTGGATTTTGGAATATTTTAGATTTCAGATTTTTGGATTTGGGATACTTAGCCTGTACAAATTACGCTTTAGATCAACTCTAGCCCAGAACCGTACAGTGAATGGGATTCTGGGAAAGTGGTTCCCAGACCACTTGTTGATGAAACACACACCAGCACAATTTGTATTTTTGTTCTGTTGGTTACCATTACATTGATACCTTTACATAGTATACAAATTTTCTTCTCTTTTGGGGGAGGGGTATTACGTATTGGTTTTCTACTGTGAGCAATATTGAAATGAGCTAGTAACCTCCTTTCCTTATCTCCTTTCCCAGCATTTGGTATGAAGTAATACCCTTTTACTCTCAGTTAATAACCATAAGACAATCAGGAAGCATATTCTACTTTTTATAAGCTCTCACTACCCTTTCCCCATTTTAGATAAATTGTATCTATACTATCAAGTATACATAGCGATTACATAATATGCTTTCTTAGTTCTTTTAGTAAATACCGTCATGGGCCACATAATGATGCTTCAGTTAATTATGGACTGCTGTATAGAGTGGTGGTC
Organism: Varecia variegata; assembly: GCA_028533085.1. Taxonomy (NCBI): domain Eukaryota; kingdom Metazoa; phylum Chordata; class Mammalia; order Primates; family Lemuridae; genus Varecia; species Varecia variegata. The sequence goes on from CM052441.1 coordinate 114,468,381, forward strand.
CCATAGTATTATATAATACTGTATCTTTATCTTTTCTATGTTTAGATACACCAGTAGTTACCATTGTGTTACAGTTGCCTGCAGTGTTCAGTACGGTAACATGCTGCACAGGTTTGTAGCCCAGGAGCAATAGGCTATATCATATGGCCTAGGTGTGTAGTAGGCTATACCATCTAGGTTTATGTAAGTACACTCTATGATGTTTGCACAACAACGAAATCACCTATGGTTGCATTTCTCAGAATGTATCCCTGTTGTTAATCAATGGCTGGCTGTATATATTTAATTATCCCTATTAATGTGGATGTCTGTCTAGTCATTTTGGTCATCTGAAGCATATTCTCTAGTAGGTCCCTCAGGAAAAGGTCAAGGGAACAATATTTCTTAGGTTATTGCAGTTAAGAACAGTTTGATCGTCATCATTATACAGCTGTCCCAGTTGGTTCCAGGACCTCTCATGGATACCAGAATCTACAGGTGCCCAAGTCCCTGATAGAAATGGCATGATATTTGCATATAACCTATACAAATCGTCCCATATAATTTAAATTATCTCTAGATTACTTATAATACCTAATACAAAGTAAATGTTATATAAATAGTTGTTATACCGTATTGTTTAGGGAATAATGACAAGGAAAAAAGTCTGTATATGTTCAGTCCAGACACAGTTTTTTTTCCCAGATATTGATCTGCAATTCTTTGGTTGCACAGCTGGAGAACCCATAGATACGAAGGGCTGATTGTACTTGGAACTCCAGTTTGGCTGAATATACACAATCCTTAGTTCACATTTTCTTCCTTTGAATATGTACAACTTATGTTACTCCATTGTCTTCTGATACAAAGTTTTGTCAAAGTCTGATGACTATTTTTTTTTCATTTCATTTTTTTGTAATTTTTTTTTTTTTTTTTTTTTTTGAGACAGTCTCGCTCTATTGCCCGGGCTAGAGTGCCATGGCATCAGCCTAACTGACAGCAACCTCAAACTCCTGGGCTTAAGCAATCCTTCTGCCTCAGCTTCCCGAGTAGCTGGGACTACAGGCATGTGCCACCATGCCCAGCTAAATTTTTTTTAATATATATTTTTAGCTGTCCAGATAATTTCTTTCTATTTTTAGTAGAGACGGGGTCTCGCTCTTGCTCAGGCTGGTCTCGAACTCCTGACCTCGAGTGATCCTCCCGCCTCAGCTTCCCAGAGTGCTAGGATAATTTTTGTTTCTTATATAAGTGACTTCCTTTTTCTGCCTGGCTGTGCAAAGGATTTTTTTTTCTTATTCATACAAGTTCAATAGTTCTACTACAATATATTGGTATTCTGGGTCAGTTTTTCCATGTTTATAGTATGCCCTTTAAGTATATAGTTTCAGGTACTTTTTTTAAATTTCAAAAAATTTTTTTCAGTAAGGTTTTTTTGAATTCTAGCTTCTAATACTCATTCCATTGATTTGGTTTGTTTCTTTGGTGACTCCTGTTATACTTATGTTGGATCTTTGCCTATCTTCCTTGTCATTTTATTGCAAATTCTCATTTTTCATTTCTTTATTACAACTTTTTTTTTTTTTTTTTTTTTACCTTTTTCTCTTAAAGCATTGTCTTCTGTGTTAATTCATTCTTGTGTATCTTCTGGTTAATCTTCACTTCGGAAATGATTTTTCTTTTTTTTTTCCCTAATTCTTTCCTGAGTTCTATCAACTGATTTCTATTTGTAATTCTATTTTATGTTATTTCATATCCTTTATCATTTTCTTAATTTCTCTTGGCTCATTTTGAAATAATAATTTATAGTTTTTATCTGTTGATAGACTTTTTTTGGCATGCTTTCATTTTCTGTTGTCAGACACTTATGTTTTTCTGTCTTTTTTTTTCTTATATTTTAATAATAATTCTACATATGATTTAACCTCAGTCCTTTTTCATTGCTCATTTATGTGAAATTAGTTTTCCTAAATTTGTAGCAGGGAAATGTAGGCCAGGAGAGCTTTGTGTCTTCATGGCTCTAGAGCCCGTTCAAAACTTTTTTCCATGAGATTAAATAAGTATACACTCTCATTCTTTTATAGCTCTCTTGGCCTTCTTGCTCTTTTTCATCTTTATCTGGATTTTTTTTCCTTTGCCCGCTTTTCTTCTGTTGTAAGGGGTGGGGAACCTGCAGCCTCAAGGCCACATATGGCCCTCCAGATCCCCAAGTGTGTCCCTCAACTGAATCCAAACTTCACAGAACATATGTTTATTGAAAGGATTTGTGTTGTGAAAAACTTGGATTCAGTTAAAAGTCTGCATTCAGGGATCCAGAAGGTCTCATGTAGCTGTGCTTTTCTTTGAGGACGCAATACAGTTTTGGGATCTCCTCTTGTCAAATGATCCATCACACCCATTAGACATTTCTTTTCCTCTCCTTTCTCTTGCAGTAGATCCTTATGCCATACCAGTACTGTAAGTGTAAGTGGTTTGTCCCCATTTGCTTCAATTTTTTGGGGGGTTGAGGGAACGTTCTTGTTGTATACATTTTCATGTGGATGTCCATGAGTTGTGGTTTTACTAGAGAAATTCTAGTTTCTTTGCTATTTTATGGAGCACTTGGGGGGAGTCACAAACTGCACTGCAGCTACTGCCATCTTCTGAAGTCCCTGTTTTTGGCCCTTCATATTTTTTTCCTCTATAATCTTTATGATTAACATATAATTCTTTAGCTTCTCTTCTCCCCTCTCCTTTGTACCTTAAAAAATGTGCTCCCCACTTTTATTTAGTATTTTTTACTATCAAATTAATCACCTATTATTAACTGACTTAACATACTTGGGAATGCACTTAGTCTCTTTCCAAAAATGTGCCTACCACTTTTATTTAGTATTTCTTTACTATCAAATTAATCATCTGTCGTTAACTGACTTAGCAAACTTGGGCATGTACTTGGTTGGTCTCTTTCGACGTTTAGTTGTACCATTTTCAAAATGAGAAAGTTGGACTCAGGTTTCTTTGACAAAGGAACCTCACTAGGGTTCTCTGTTAGAGTTAGCAGGGTCTAATATTAAACAGTAAATATTTTTCATGATGCTTTAAATCAGATTGCTGCTTTTGAACAGAGTGGAGATGAAATTCTAGCAAGTGGAACTTAACTCATTCTCAGAGAAATGTAAATGTGCTTTCTCCAAAGGATATCTTTTTCCATGGGATTTATCTATTGTTCTGTTACTCCCTCAATTGTATAGCTATGAGGGTGGTTATCTTGAGTCACTCTTACAGTGTTTGTTCCAGGGTTTGTAGTTTTTTCTTCTTTCTGAACAATTGGCAGTTATTTGCCATTACTAACTAGAGATCTGGGACATAGATTTTCTCGATCTGTTCTTTTAATGTTTGAGTTCAGTGAATATAAGGGAAAGGATTGTATATATTTTATTGCAGACGTCCTCTGAAATAATTTTTGGCTATAAGGAAATAACTGTTTCTGTGAGTCATTCATTTTTATAAAGGTGCTGGGTAAAGAATTTAATTTTGTAGGTAGATTCTTCTTTTCCACTGAAGAAAACTGCAAAAATTAAAATTTCCAAAGAATTTAAGATTTGCTATAAATGCTGTCATATATTCAAAATTAGAGCTTGAGATAAAAATATAGGTAACTGTGGTTAGTAAAATTTTCCCAAAATGTCATGATTTTTAATGAGAAATAAAAAGTTATTTTTAGTTACTGTCAAGGATAAGCTCTTAACATGTTTTTTCCCCCCTCAGCTTCCGATAAAAACAGGACAGCAGAACACACACACCAAAGTCAGTACTGAACACAACAAGGAATGTCTAATCAATATTTCCAAATACAAGTTTTCTTTGGTTATAAGTGGCCTCACTACCATCCTAAAGAATGTTAACAATATGGTGAGTATTTGGGTTACTGATTTGGGGAGAATTTGCTTTGTTTTGTTTTTGATTTAAAAATTTGGAGCAGCATATTTTGAAGTATGGGAAGTAATTTTCTATGGACTTTGGGTATAACCATTTGTCTTATGTTATAGATGAGCACAGGTAACCTTTTAACTTTCATTTGAGTTTTTGATTCTTTCCCTTAGAAACTGCCCTTATTTGTGACCCTATCTCCTTTTCCTGTATTTTTCTGGAATTACGGTTTCATATAGTTTTTGTGTCATATATGAGTTGACCGTGGTAAATATGCTTTTCTTTAGCTTCTTATTTGTTCCCAGTCCTAAATAGATGACAATTAAAATCTGATCTCATAGTCCTAAAAGGTGGGATTTATTTTTGTGAAGATATTAATGTTTTTTTCTTCCCCCCTGTAACCTGTGACAGATTCTATAGTGGAGAGCCTGTTGTTGAAACAGTTTTCCTCAAATACCAATTTCATCAAGTAATTCTAATTTTAAAAGCTTATAGTTTTTTCTTTCTTACCATTTTATAAAGTCTGTTGACATTCCCTAGACTTCAAAGTACTCTAACTCTTCTCCCTCCATGACTTTGTTTTTTTTGAGACAGAGTCTCACTCTGTTGCCCGGGCTAGAGTGCCGTGGGGTCAGCCTAGCTCACAGCAACCCAAACTCCTGGGCTCAAGCAATCCTCCTGCCTCAGCCTCCCAAGTAGCTGAGACTACAGGCATGTGCAACCATGTCTGGTTAATTTTTTTTATCTATATATATTTTTAGTTGTCCAGATAATTTCTTTCTGTTTTTAGTAGAGACGGGGTCTTGCTCTTGTTCAGGCTGGTCTCAAACTCCTGAGCTCAAATGATCCGCTCGCCTTGACCTCCCAAGTGCTAGGATTACAGGCGTGAGCCACGGCGCCCGGCGCCTCCATGACTTTGAACATATGTCTTTTGTCTTTCTCAGGTGACCCCTTACTCTCTATCAATTCCTTTCTTCTCCTTCATTCTCAGTTCAAAGCAACTGATCTGGATTTTTCTTGATTATCTCCACATTCTCTGCTTGTGCTTAGCATTTATAATCTCAATTTGTATTGAGTTACAAAATGACTTATGATTGATTATGAAGATCAGTCCCTTTTTTTTTTTTTTTGGAGATGGTCCTTAGGTTTATTAGGTAATGTTCCAGTATGACATTGAAAAGACATGCAGTCAGTCACCTTTTTGCCTTATTTCCATATTTTAGATACTTTTTTCTTTTCTTTTTAGTTGATAATAATAATTGTACCTAATTATGGGGTATCTGATGTTTTGAGACAAAAAATGTATAGTGATCAGATCAGGGTAATTAGCATATTCATCTCAAACATTTATTTCTTTGTATTGGGAATGTTCAATATCCTCCTAGCTATTTGAATATTAACTATAGTTATTCCACAGTGGCATAGAATGCTAAGACTTATTTCTCATATCTAGCTATAATTTTGTATCCTTTAGCAAATCTCTCCCTATGCTCCACTTCCCCTACCCATCCCAACCTCTCTCGATTCTACTTTTTACTTCTGTGAGATAAACTTTTTTTTTAGCTTCCACATACGAATGAGAACATGCAGTGTTTAACTTTCTGTTCCTATCATGTTTGGTGTGTTTCCTTTTAAGAAAGTTGCTAGGATAATACCCCAAATTTACAAAACTAACAAACTGGAGGCGTGGGCAATCATTTGTCTTTTGAAGAGATTTTTTTTCTTTATGGAAAAAAATTAAGATTTTCACCCAAAAAGCAAGACCTTTTATAAATATGTAAAGTGATTTACAGAAATACATTTAATGTTTTGTTTAGCTCTTCTGTTGCAGTGTGTGGGGCACAGTGATAGGATTTTGCACATATAAATATGTGGCCATGTTCCCCATTAGATTAAAATATTTTAATATTTTGGGCTCTCGTTTCAAAACAACAGTATTGTGATATGTTTATTGAATAAATTAAGTTGTGGAAACTATAGTCTGTTAGTAAATATATAATGTAGGATTCATTTTGAAGATAACGGGAACTTAAAAATCGTAGTTGCTGCAATAACATTTTGTTGTTACAAGAATTAAGACTTTGATTATTTTGTGGTATAAAAGCATGGTTAAATGTTCACTTCAAGATTCTGGTACAGATCTATATCTAAATTCTACATATTTTTAAAACTTAAACCAAAGCAGTATCTTTTGCTGTTACAAGGTTAATGGCAGACTCTAATATGTACTAGCGTTTTTGTTTGCTTGAGAATTTATTTTGTATGAAGATTAGGATAAAATCAGAAATAATAGATTTAAATATAGTATAATCTGGGAGATAAAATGGAAGAATAGTGATTTTTCTTGATCCTCAGTCCCTCACTTTTCAGATGTGTGTTGATTGATAGTGGAGAGTGATAACCAACTTTTATGTTCTGAATGTCTTTTCTGTTAGAGAATATTTGGAGAAGCTGCTGAAAAAAATTTATATCTCTCTCAGTTGATTATATTGGATACACTGGAAAAATGTCTTGCTGGGGTAAGTAAATCCACTCTTAACTAGGCAGGTTTTATGAATTTAGTCTTGAGAATGATGTGATATACCAAAGTATAGGTGTGGACAAAGAGAACAGTCTAAGACATAGGAATATGAATTTTGTTAATACAGCTGACCTGGTGGCAAAATTTCCTAGGAGAATTATTCTCTCATCTTTTGTAAATAGATATTAAATTTACTTATAAAGTGTTAAGTTTCAGCCACATATCTATCTCTCAGGTTTTTTAGAAAAGATTTTATGAAGAAAGCACTATTTGATGTAACTAATCTCTCAGAGAGAGCTGTGAAAGACTGTGATTCAGAAGACCAAGAGTAATCTTGTATGCCTTCCTGTACGAATATAATTTTAATATTCTACTTTTCAAATCTATATAAAAGAGAACTGAAACCTATCCTGTTAAGGGTAGATATTACCTATCCTGTTTTGTGTAAATATGAACACATACAATAGATATGTGCAGGAGTAACTGAGTACCAAAAAATTTTTTCTCAGGTTTCCTTTAAGTTATTATCTCAGTGTATTTCAACCATGACTTAATTTGAACTTTTTAGAGACTGTTTCTGTTGTGTAAAGCAAAGTGTTTCTATACTTCAGGAGCCTTAATTCTTCCTAGAACATGGTAGGAATTTATGCACATATATAAATTAAATACCTCCATTTCAAAGATCTGCCTATTCCATGTGTATTGGGGTCTTATTTCTTAAATTCTCTATTTGGCATAGAATTCTGAATTTTGCTTTTATTCAGAATCACTTCTCTCTTCCGTATATGCTGCAGTTCTCTCTAGTAAACCTAGATGGAAGGGTCTTTAATATTTGAGGACTGATTGTGTACTTGAGAGAAGGAATGGTCAGAAGTGTAAAATTATATAAAATTTATATATAATTATATATAAAATTCCATTCCCTTTGTGTAAGGGATGAGGTAGGGAATTGGAAAAAATAATTATATTGACAAAACTGTGTATCCCTAGGGAAGCCTGTAGGCCATGAAATCTCAGCATAATATTTTGAGCTCTCTTATTGACCCTTGACCATATTCCAAAATTGTGGGACAGTGTTTGTAAGTTTTCTTCTTAAATTGAGGGTGAGCTAGTTGTTTTAGCTTGGTATTTTCTCTTAATTGTGATATGCTGTTCATTTGTAAAATGGAGAGTGAAAGAGCAAAAGCGCTGTTAAATAGGATGATGTAATTGGGAAGGTGGACAACTTTTAAACTTCTCCTAAATCAATTCTTTGTAGCGGTCTTATAACTTTCATTGTAAATTACTGGTATATCAGCCACACCCAAGATTGAATGGGGGCAGTGTGGTTTATGGCCTCTTCTAGTTCCATAGCTTTTCCCCATTAACATTTGTAATTGAGAGGTAATGATAAATGTATTTTGGAAAAAGATCACTGGTATTATTGGCCCCTGTTTGATTTAATATTCTTTGGAGATAGACTACTTGAAATGCTAATAAGTGGTCCTGGTATAACTTACATAATGTATAAAATATGTAATACCCTGTCCTCTACTATTGAAAATGTATAAGATTTTTCCATTAAATTTACAATTTAAAAAATAATGCTATTTATATTATCAAACAATTATATTTTCTGGGATTACTTTCAGTAATTTTACAGAAGTCTCTTGATCCTCAGTTGTAAATCAAAATAAGGTGAGGCAGTTTAAGAAGAACTGAGTGTACAAGTACATATTTATCATATAAGTAGTTGGAATAGCTAAGTGAAAAAGAACTAATACCACTATCTTATTATGAGTAAAATTTTGTAGAATTTGAGGAATCTTAAGTATTTTTGTTCCTGTGCATATGACTATTATTCAAAAGATTTAATACTTTTCTGATTTTTATTTATTAATTGGAGTTAGTTTTAACATGTGCATTGTTTGGTTGTCCTGTAAACAAGAAATAGACATTGTAACTTGAATTTTTCAGGTTTTTGTGAAACGTATTTATTTATTGTGCATGTATTTCAGTGTATTTGCAACCAAAAGCTCTTGGATTGCAATTAAGAATCAGGTGTAGGTAGGGTGTGGTGGTTTATGTACTTTGGGAGACCGAGGTAGGAGGATAGCTTGAGGCCAGGAATTCTAGACCAACTGTGCAACATGTGAGACCTCATCTCTACAGAAAATAAAAAAAATTAGCTGGGCACAGTGGCACATATCTGTATTCCGAGCTACTACAGAGGCTGAGGCAGGAGGATCACTTGAGCCCAGGAGTTTGAGGTTGCAGGGAGCTATGGATTGGGCCACTGCACTCCAGCCTGGGTGAAAGAGCAAGATCTAAAAAACAAAACAATACAAAAAAGAATCCAGTATAGCACACAATTATACAAATTTTTTTCTTTTCACTCTACTCAGTATTATCAAAATTGTTACTCATATATGAATACCAAAGCCATTAGGTAAGATAGTAATGTAGAATAGCATATCTGTAGAATAGCTTATCCATTAGTTATTTGTAAATTGTAGAGTAGATAATTATAAAGTAGAGATTTCAGTGCTAACACCAAAGTTATCAGACTTGGTATCATTAACAGGGGACCACCAGACATTATGTGCTTACTATGTGATATCTGAATTAGCTAACACGTTTAACCTGAATCTGTCTAATCAGACTATTAGATTTAAATTTTAGCTTACAGAAAGTACAGTAACTAGAAGAACAAGCCAGTTATATCATTAGGAAATAATTAAATTAAGAATATGGAACCTTCTGTAAGGCAACTGGCCCAGTTTCTTAAAGCCAATGTCATGGAAAATAAAAATGATGCATATAGTGTATGTGAGAGAGATGGCTCTCATGTTGTAGTCTGTGAACCTTTTTTTGATCCTCATTGAATGAAAAAAGCTAAGAAAGACATTTTGGGGGCAGTGGTGAAATTTGAATACAGAATGAGTATTAGATGATACAAGGAATTGTTGATTTTTCCTTGTGTGTTAATTTTATCGAAGTTATGTTAGAGTCCTTAGTTTTTAAGAGATGCTAAGGTATGTAGGGGTGAAGTATTATGTTTATAATTTATTTGAAATAATTCAACCAAAACAAAATTACTTCTAGTAAGTAGTATCTGTTTTGGTCAGTCTGCACAAAGACAGGTGTGATCACTCATCTGGGAATTTATTTGGATGTTAGGAAATGACACAGTGCAGTCGCCAATCAATATGAGTAAAGTTTATTTGGAACTTACAGCAAAGAGGAGATTCCTAGGAATAGAAGGACTCATTAACTGACCAAGAGAGCAAGCGGGAGTTGGGGAACTAGTGAGGATAGATGGAGAATTGGACTTTAGTTGTGATTATGGGTGAGAGATGGAATCATCCTTTTTATTTTTTTTTAAAGAGACAGAGTGTCTCTCTGTCACCCAACCTGGAGTGTACTTGCAGGATCATAGTTCTCTGCAGCCCTCTGAGTAGCTGGGACTACAAGTGCACGCCACCACACCTGGCCTATTTTTAAATTTTTTGTTTTAGAGATGGAGTTTTGCTATATATTCCTAAGGCTGGTCTCCAACTCCTGGCCTCAAGGTATCCTCCCACCTCAGCCTCTCACTTTCTGCCTCCAGTCTCCTGCTTCAGCCTCAGTAGCTAGGATTACAAGCCACTGTGGCTGGCCATCCTCTTTATTTGTCTATTTAAAAAAGATGTGGCAAATATGATGAAATGTTAACAATTGTTGACTCTAGGTGATGGGCATATGAGTGTTCATTATTCTATTTCAGCTCTTCTGTATGTTTGAAAATTTTCATAGTAGAAAATGTTTAGAGGTGAAGTTAAGAAAGTTTTAGAATTATGTGATTATTTCTATTTTAGCAACCAAAGGACACAATGAGATTAGATGAAACAATGCTGGTCAAACAGTTGCTGCCAGAAATCTGCCATTTTCTTCACACCTGTCGTGAAGGAAACCAACATGCAGCTGAACTTCGGAATTCTGCCTCTGGGGTTTTATTTTCCCTCAGTTGCAACAACTTTAATGCAGTCTTTAGTCGAATTTCTACCAGGTTAGTGTGTAAATCCTCATGGGACTATTGAATGAATATGAATTTTAGAAGTCTTTTTTTTGTCTACATAAAAATAAAAAGTTAACAGAAAGGAGTTTTTTCTGGGCTTTTGTAGAAATTTTATGTATTAATTACTTTGAAATTTTAATTATGTAATGTGATATTGATGTGTGCAATTAAATGTGTATATTGTTAAAAACTTGAAAGTCTAAATTTTAGGAAAAAATATTTCCCATGACCAGGCTTTCTAAAAAGCACTAGGTATGAATTTTTGGTTTGGCTTTTTAAACCTGTTATTCCTTTAAATGAAATTAGCCAATCAGATGCAATAATTGATAAGAATAGTCAAAATTCTAATGATCTCACAGCTTTATTCCTTATCACAAGATCCTAATTTAGCAAAAAACCTAAGCAATATGGAAGCACAAGGAAGTGAATAATTACAGAGTAGACTTCTCCAGAAAGTGGACTGTGTTTTAAGTACACGTAAAATATTCCTATTTATTGAGTATTTACAGCATATGCTATGCTGTCTTATCTTCACAGCAACCCTGAAAGGTAGATGATACTTCCTGCATTTTATAAGTAAGCAAACTAATACCCGAAAAGTTAAGGAGATATGCTAAATAATGGAGGGCCCAAAATAACAAAGGCTGACTTCAGAATTTATATTAGTTTCATCATACCAGGTTGCTTCCCTATGCTTCTATTTTAACTATATTTTGATGAAATCTCTTTGATAAAATATACTTTGTTTTAAAGATGTTTCATAAATATAATTTAAGCTTTTATTGATGATTCAAAATCATTGTGAGCATTAGCTGTGATATGCTACAGATGGAGGAATTGGTATAAATGGTGCTCTATGGGATAGAATTATAAGTAACAGTAGCAAGTAGCTATGGAACTTGCTTTCATGCAAATGATTTGCCTTCCTCATGCAAGTCAAATGTGTTCTTAACTTAATTATAACCAAGTAGGAAATATGACATAAATCACTTAGTGATTTAGTGAATCAAAGACTGATACAGAATAGAGAAAAACAGCCCTCTTTGCTTACTGGTACTTGCATCTTTGGCATGTCAGTGTTGTGTGAACAGTGGGCTTCCAGTTATTCAGATTTCACTCATTATTCTGTTGTTTTCCAACAGATGTGAATGAGAACATACATCATAATTTGAGAATTTGTGCTATGGTGTTTTATGGAATTGACTGACTTCAAAGTCCTGCAATCTTTTTGAACAAAAATGACATTTCTATAATTATAATGCTAGGCAACAATATTTTTCAACCTCAGCAGAATTCCTGGCCCAAAGAATAAGTTTTACTTAATGGTATATGACTGATATGCCATTGTAATATTTATATGATAGAATAATGTTTTCATGAAATCTTTTGAGTAAATAATATTTCATATTCTGAGTAATAATATACTGGTTGAATCAGCAAAGTAACAAACACCTAGGGAATGGGAGGCTGAAAAATTATAAAAAACAAAAACCCTTTTCATTTAGGTGACTGTCAGACCAGCCTTACTATTTGAAATCTTATGTTGAAGGTAGAAAGTGATAAAAAAAAATCAAAAGTTTTTTAGTCTATCCATACGTGAGTTGCTTTATAAAGCACAGCAAACGTGCCACCTTTGAAAACTCTAGAAATTTTCTAGTTACCAAAGGTTTTATGGAATTTTGCAGCATTGGCACATGTAAAAATAGACAAGTTTTATTATTTCTTTAATCTAGTTCATTGGCTGTTGCCAAAATAGAAGTTAAGTGTCTAAAATTTCATTAGTTTTCAGGGGACAGACTGCTCAGAAATGGGATCTGTGAAATAACATGTTTCAGACAACTGCATTTGCGTTTGCATTTAGCTTGTGCCAGAAATAGGAGCTGATCTTGTTAGAGGACCACTCATCTAAAAGACCTTTATGATGGTTTAATTTAGGTGGGGACATCTTATGATATTGCTATTATAGCATTAGGTGGCTTAAAAATATGCTCAAATGGCAGTTCTTTCTAAAGGTTGATTTTATATTTCATATATAATGGATGAATCAATATCATGAAAATATATTGTTTAACTATTCTCCCTGTCCGTAAGTTTTTCTCCATTAAGGTTTGCTTTTTGTATTTCTTTGTTTTTTTGTTTTTTTTTTCGAGACAGAGTCTCACTCTGTTGCCTGGGCTAGAGTGCTGTGGCCTCAGCCTAGCTCACAGCAACCTCAAACTCCTGGGCTCAAGCAATCCTTCCCTAGTAGCTGGGACTACAGGCATGCGCCACCATGCCTGGCTGATTTTTTCTATATATATTTTTAGTTGTCCATATAATTTCTTTCTATTTTTAGTAGAGACAGGGTCTCGCTCTTGCTCAGGCAGGTTTCAAACTCCTGACTTCGAGCGATCCTCCCGCCTTGGCCTCCCAGAGTGCTAGGATTACAGGAGTGAGCCACCACGCCCAGCCACAATTTACTTTTTTATTTTTATTTTTTTCTTTTTTCTGTTCAAGGCTCTACCTGACTTTACAATTTACTATTTGGTTCTATACAAATCTATTTTTTATGGTTTCTGTTTAATAAGTTTTCAGTTTCTTGTTGTATGCCTCTAATTATTTGAAACATACTTATTTTATATTCTCTTTAATATTTTTAAATTATATTGTTGTATGTGCTGACTTTCATTCATAGGAATTGTTTCCTCATTGTTTTGTTATTTTTGATTACAAACTTATCTTTAGTGTGGACTATGTTTTCTTTGGGAATCTCTTGTGGTCTTGAGCTGTGGTAGTGTTCTAGTGATGGTTTTGCATTTATGTTTGTCAGTTGTCCAGCTCTAGACCTATCTTTTTTGTTAATTTCTCAGTCCCAGACTGTATAGGTAGTATAAATTTGGACCCTAAACCCTTATAATGTAACAGTTGTGGTGACGTTTTTTCCCCCCCTTACTCAAAGCTGAGGCAGAACAGATAAACTTCTTTGTGCTGGTAGATTTTCTTTTTCTTTTTTTTTTGTTTAAGGAGTGCATAGTTCTTTCTAGTTCATGTTTTATGCAGAGCCCATGTGCTAATCTCTGCATTATTAGGGTACAAGGCTTTATATCCAGTTTCCATGTGAATGTTAAGCCCCAAGCTCCTAGGTTAGGTTAAAGAGATCAAAAACCTCCCTAATCCTTCCTTTGTTGCAGGGTCAGATCATGCACTGGTTTTAACTCTCTGTTTTTCAGTTTCCACTTCATTTCTGAACGTTAGTGGGTGGGTAGAGTTTTACTTAATTTTTATACATTTAAAATATCTTTCTGTTCAGTATACATCTTTGTAGATGTTTTGGTGTTAGGTTTTCCACACTTCCTTTCTTCTGCTCAGACTACCCCATAGTGGTACTGGACCATAAAAGAGGCAACATTTTTCTTCCATTTTTCACAAACATCTGTAAGAGTCAGGTTTTGAAAAGTTGGTGTTGCTGATCTATATTATGTTGTGTTTTCAAAGGAGTCATACTCCATATTTCTATACTTTTTGCAGCAGCTGTGGAATTTTTAGCATGTAAATCAGTATTGAGGACCACCTCATTTCCTGCTTGAACTGACAAGGTTTTCTCACACTGATGATATGAAGAGGTTTAGTGTAAGTGCTTAGAATAATTTTAATGTTAGCTAAAAGCTAACATAGGCTAAAGTGAGAGGAGAATTTGGGAAGGAAGAAATAGAATTGATTTCATTTTTAGCAGCTGAAGATTTAGTGTGATGAATAATAAGTCAATTTTAAATGCATTAAAATGGTTAAAATTCAAGTTTATACTTATCAATAAGACCATATAATGTTTGTGCTTTTTCATCATAGCTCTATTACTCCCTTTATAAAAATTAGTAATTCCATTCTGCTGCTTACTTTTTTGATGTATATTAATATGACTAATGAGTATGCCTTATTAGGTAGCACAGTTTAATAGATTGGTGATACCAACTTTTGAAAATCTGACCCCTGTGGTTTTTAGTGGAGAAATGGAAGAAAAATTTAATACCTTTTATTTAGGCTTAATTGAATTTGTTAGTTTTAAAATATCTACATTTTTGTTAAAGTGTTAAATTTTTCTTTTTTCTTTTCTTTTATTTTAGAGATAGGGTCTCACTCTGTCACCCAGGCTAGAGTGCAGTAGCCTGATCATAGCTCATTGTAACCATGAACTCCTGGGTTCAAGCCATCCCCCTTCCGCAGCTTCCTGAGTAACTAGGACTACAGGCATACACCACAACACTCAGTTAATTTTTTATTTTTTGTAGAGACAGGATCTCGCTATGTTCTCCAGGCTGATGTCGAGCTCTTGGCCTCAAGCAGTCCTCCCACCTTGGCTTCCCAAAGTGCTGGAATGACAGGCATGAGCAACCATGCCTGGCCCTTAAGTGTTAGATTTCTCTACATTTGTAGAGAATTCTCTGGATTTGATAAATTCATATTCAATATAAAGGAAGTTTGGGGTTTAAAAAGATTTCTGTCCTTACAAGCTTATGTACTACTATGAAGGAGAGACATTACTCAAATAATCATATAAACACATGTACAGACTATGAAAAGTGTAGTGAAAAAGGCTTACTCGTTTTTTGAGTACAAAGTAAATGTACCCTGTCAATGCAGATAAAGTATCATTTATGTTTCTGAAGTCTGGTTGACAAGAATAGAGGTTAATATAATTTTTACATATTTGAAATTTGAATTTTAAAAAACTTTTCATTGTGGAAATATTTTAAAAATAAACATATAAGAGAGAATAGTATTTCAATCCCCTTGTATCTCTTACTCTGCTTCAGCTGTTATCCGCATGCTGTGATTCTTGATTTATCTCTTTTTTCCTTTTTTAGTACTAGAAGGCAAACCCCAGACATCATATCATTTCACCTGTAAATATTTCAGTATGTATGTCTAATAAATAGATTTTAAAAAATTAAACTACAATCTTATTGTAATACCTAGTGAAAATCATAATTCATTAATATCATCTATTACTGAATTTGTTTAATTTTTTCTCATTATCTCAGAAATGGCTTTTTCATTTGGTTTGTTCAAATCAGAATACAAAAAATATCCATACCTTGCAATTTGTTGATATTTCTCTTGAGTCTGTCTTAATTTATATCATTCCTTTATTTTTGTACCCCTCTTCCCATTTTTTCCATGCTATTTGTTGGATTGGGTTATTTGCTGTGTAAAATTTTCCACATTCTCTATTTGGCTGGGTTAGACTGGATTCAGGTTCATTTGTCTTGGGGGACAAGAATGCTTTACAGATGGTTCTGTGTAATTCATGTTGCCATATTATCCCACGTTTAGTGTTAAGATCAATTGTTGGATTTAGATGCTATCAGCATTAACCATTCATTTTAAAGTGTCCCATAAAATTTTTACCTAGTGGTTTTAGGTAACCACTGATCATCATTGCTTGGATTTGTCATTTCACTGGGCACTGCAAAATGATAAATTTTCTATTCTCTCATTTATTCTTTATTTTTAAATTGTGAGTCTTATAAAAGATTTTTGCTTGATGATTTATTCAGTTATCTTACAATACAGTCAGTCCATAGAGGGAATGCAGGATAGAAACTTGACTGTGGTTATTCATTTTCAGAATGAGTTGTTACCCTAACAGCTGTGGAAGGTTACCCATGAGGTTTTTTTTTCCCAGTATTACTACAGACTCATGGATTTTTATTTTTTGTATATGTTTCAATTGTTGTAGACATAATTTTTTTACTGCTCAAATTGTGCCATTTTTGAAAGTCGGGAGCCCCTTTAAGTGCGTACCTATGTGATTTTTTACATGACTCTGGTAGTTTGATAGTTTCCTTGTTTTCAAGCTCAAGGTGACCTGGGCTCATCTTGTCTACATCTCCTGCCCCAATCCTGGAATTAACTAATTTTCCCAAAGAACCCTGGCTAAAAATAGCAAAAATGATTTAAACACCACAATTTTAAAGATAGGGATACTAAGTTTACTGGATTATTGTGATTCCTTTTATCATATTCCTTAAATTAGATATGTTTCTTTAGATTTTTTATAAGAAATAGTTATTCCTTTATTTTTATACATGTCTTTACTCTTATAAACTCATCATTGGGGGAAGAACCTGTTGAATTCAGAATTTGGAATATCCTAAAATTTAATTTGATAAATTATTTTTGTTCTTTACTTTTCAGGTTACAGGAATTGACTGTTTGTTCAGAAGACAATGTTGATGTTCATGATATAGAGTTGTTACAATACATTAATGTGGATTGTGCAAAATTAAAACGACTCCTGAAGGGTAAGTTTAAATGTATGACAATTTATATAAAATAAGTCACTGGGTCAAAAACCAGTATTACGAATGTACTAATTGTATTAATTGTGTTGAACTAGAACATCAAAATGATTTTATAATGCAGATATTTTTGTGAAATGGCCAGTAATACATATGGTTTACTCATTTTTGAACCTTTGAAAATAATACAGTCGAGAAAATGAGTATTTTAAATCCTGACAATCGGAAGTTTTGTTCAAGTACAATTTTTTCATTTAATAAAGAGAATGTAAGGTGCTGCTGTTAATTTTTCTGGAATTTCATCTCTTTAAGGATGGCTATAAGTTATGGAAGTTACCTGTTTAGTAGTTGTAGTGATTAAAGAAGACAGTCTTTAGCGGGATGCCAAAGTTTCATTGCAGAATGGAACTGGGAGATGGTGATCTCTGGTGAGAGGAGGGATTGAGCCAGAGATCTCATTTCTGACATTTCTATTTTCAGCTCTCTTACTAACTTACTGACTAGCTTTACAGCATTACAGAGTCCCTTAACCTTTCAGTGCCTAGTGTTGCTTCCCTGTAGAACATGTTAATAGTAGTTCCACATGGGAATATTATAAAAACTAATATGTAATTTTAAACCTTTGGGGAGTGCTTTACATGATTATGTGGATTGAAATAAATTATTAGAAGACATTGAGAGAAATTTTGTTGTAGCAAAGAAGTGTTAATGTAAGTCAAATATCAATGACTCATAAAACTGAGTATGAATACCTAAATTTCATTGTATAAAAATTGTTGTTTTAAGTGTTATTGGACAATAGCTAATTTAAATGTGAAACCTTATAGTATACAGTTCATACTTTTTATTTTACTTTGTATCTTGATTGAGGAATTGTCAAACAGCAGTAATGTTTTTAATGTCTGACCTAAAAGAAAGAGATTGAGTTATATTAGCTTTGAAAAGTTGAATAATTCTGCAATGTAATTTTCAAAAAACCTGTTTAGTTTTCTTAACACTTGCTTTAAACTCAATAACTATTTCACCAGAGTTCTATAAAGGCTGTATCTATTCAAATGAATCATATAAAGCTGTGTTCCATCTGTATTACTCTGTTCAGAGTGTACGATTTTAGGTCATTACTATTGCAAAACCAAGCAACAATTTAATCAATTTCAATAACTTTAATAAAGGAAAAAATGGATCACTTTAGTTATTATTATGCTGAGGTATGAACACATGAACAGCAATTATTTTAGATTATAATACACCACCATTCATTTCATAGTTGAAATTTGCAAGATTTTAATATCTATCATTAAACATTGAGCAGTTAAGGAACTGAATGATAAAATCTAGAGATCTCTTCTATGAATAAAGTTTAAGAAGTATAAGTGGAGTTTTATGATTTTTAATAACTGTTCAGTAACATTTTGGGAATAAATCTAGTCTAAATTGCCTGTGAATAAGTGTTTGTTTAAAACAACAGTTTTCTTAGACATGTTGAATCTATAATAATTAATTGAGATGGTTCTCCATGCCCAAATAAGAGAAACTAATTAAATATGTGGAAATGGCTTTCTTTTATATCGAGGTAACTTTTCCCTACTGAATTGAGCCCCTCATGAACATAAATTTGGAGTAAATGTATAAGGTATAAAGCTAATATTAAGTAGACCAGCAAAAGATGGCTCTAGGTGACAATGGTAAAAGCAATGGAAACATAGAAAGTTTCTATAATGAGTGGTAAAACTAGTGATGTGCTAAATTCAATTCAACAAGCATTTGTTGAGAAACTATATGCAAGAAACCATGCAAAGTGCTGGAATTACAAAAATTAACAAAATATTGAATCTGTCCTAAGGCGCTCATAGCATGGCTTATGAGACAAATGTAGTATCAAATTATTTGCAAAACAATATGAGAAACTCAAATAAGAGTTTGTCTCAATAAGATGAGAGAAGAAGTATGTATTTACCTGTGGGTGGGAGATGAGCAAACTATGAAGGCACAAGAGTAGATCAGATCATATTAATAAAAATATGGTAACATTTGTTGAATTTTCAGTTTGTGCCAGGCATAGTGCTATGCAGTTTACATGCCTTTTCTCGTCAATCCTTGCGATAACACTCTGAAGCAATACTAGTATTATCATCCCATATATTGATGAGGAAACTGGGCTTAAGTAACATTTCCACGATCACAGAGCTAGTAATTGTCAAAGTAAAGATTCAGTTGATATCTGCCATCTCTAGAAGCAAAGTATTTACTGTTGTACTGTTGTGCTTGTAAGTCATGAGGCTTTATTTTAGTGGCCATAGGAAGTGATGAAAAGACTTTAAGGTGATAAATACCTTGATCAGTATTTTATTTTAGATACACCACTTTGCTTGAAATTTGCGGGATGGCTTGATAGAGGGTTACATGAACTTCTGGAACTTGGTTTTGTAGTAATGTTAGTGAGGAATAATGGACTAGTGGAGATTCATATGGAGCAGGGTAGGATAGAGACCAGTGTAGGTATTTAAGAAGTAGAATACATAGCATTTGCTAATCAATGCAGATATATGAGGTTAGAGAAGTATCACCAGATATTACAGAACAAGATGGTTAAAGCAGGAAAAGGAAGGAAAGATTTATGACAGTGAATGGGGTGGCCAAGAAAATGATGAATTAAGTTTTAGATCTACTGAGAGTTTGAATTATCCATGGGGTGTCCAACCAGAAACTTGTAGAACATAGTTGTACATACATTGGAATTGAGAATGAAAAGTACATACATTGGAATTGAGAATAGATTACTGTATATAACACATTAAAAAAGTTATAAAGGTAAAGTTGATGAACATAGGAAGGCAAAAAAACTAAAGAGCACTGTGAAGTGTTCCATTACTTAGAAATCAAAGGACAGTGAGAACAAAGAAAATCCAAGGGATACTTTAAAAAACTGATTTGGGGAGTAAGTTACTCATTTGCAAGTCCAGAAAAAAATTCACAATTAAAGGATTATTTAGATAATGAGTTTTGCTTCTCAAGGACTTATCCCTGTCTTAGGAGGATATTTATATAAATATGATAAAAATCTGTATCCCTTTGTTAAAAGCCTGTAGGAAGAGTTCTTTGTCAAGGGACTATCAGTAAAATAGTTTATAGAGGAGTCATCTTTTCCAAATATAAATCTCTTTCTAGATGTGGACAATACATTTAGAAGAAGAAATTAGAAGACCTAATGTATATTTATATAGAAATTGTTTAATGTTCCTTGCATTAAAAATGCAGTCTACTATTTTGAACACTCAAATTAGCAAAATGAAGAAAATGAACCTGGTTAACGATGGCAAGGATGTTCATACGCTGCTTGGTGGGAACAGCATTTGGCCTAACCCTTCTGAGAAGCAGCTTAATAATCTTTATCGAGGGCTTTAAAAGACATTCATCTTTTTGACCAGACACTTCCACTTCTAGATATTTGCTTACCTTAAAGCAGTAATTAGTAATGTGTAAAAAAAATTTGGATCTAAAAGTATTTAGTAAAGTTATAGTGAAATATTGGAAATTACTTAAATGTTACAACTGGAAAACATCTAAATAACCAGTGACTTAACTATTCAGAGGCATGAAAGCATCCTGAAAAGACTATGGCTTTGTAGCCCAATTCAATCATTTATTAGATCTATAACCTTAGACATACAGATGAGCAAATTGAAAGTATTAAGATTTTGAAATAATTAGATATACTGAAAATACATGGTATGTTGTAATTGTTCAAGTAATAGATAATATTTTGTATGTAGAGCCTTCAAGAAATATGTATGAAGAATTTTTAAAGATGTAGAAAAAAATGAGGATGCTATGTAAAGTGAAAAGAATAGGTTTGGAATAACATATATTACCTCAGTTATGTTAAATATGTTTTTCTTATACATGCATAGGAAAAGGGAAGGAAGAAAATTCACCAAATGTTAATTGTGATTGTCCCTGAATGGTAGAATCATGGGTGATGTTTTAAATTTCCCTTAGACTATTGTATATTTTTTGAATTTTCTACAATGACTATGTGTTTTATACTTTTTTTGAAAAGTAAGTTATCATTAAAAACAAAAACAAAGGGCCAGGCTTGGTGGCTCATGCCTGTAATACCAGCACTTTGGGAGGCTGAGGCAGGAGGATCACTTGAAGCCAGGAGTTCGAGACTCAGCCTGGGCAACATAGTGAGACCCTGTCTCTATAAAAAATTTTAAAAAATATTAGCCAGTTGGGGTGATGTGAGCCTGTGGTCCCAGCTGCTCAGGAGGCTGAGGTAGGAGGATTGCTTGAGCCCCAGGAGTTAGAGGCTGCAGTGAGCCATGATTATGCTGCCAACGCTCCAGCCTGGGCAACAGAGCCCTGTCTCAAAGAAAAAAAAAAAAAAAGGAAAAAACTTACCAACTTGGAAGTTCAAGGCATATTTGTATTTTATTGAGTTTTATCTCTAGCAGACATAACTAGTGAGTTTTGTGTTTATATTAATTTTGTCTTTACTTTTCATTGCTTATAAATAATATTGGAATGAAAGTAATATGTAAAAGGAAAGTTATTTTTGCTAGTAGCTCTGAGCTATAT
Source organism: Varecia variegata (assembly GCA_028533085.1). Taxonomy (NCBI): domain Eukaryota; kingdom Metazoa; phylum Chordata; class Mammalia; order Primates; family Lemuridae; genus Varecia; species Varecia variegata. The sequence continues at coordinate 114,489,688 of CM052441.1, forward strand.
TTGTGTTAACTAATTAGAGTTAATTAAAAATTTTTTTTTCCCAGAAACAGCATTTAAATTTAAAGCTCTAAAGAAGGTTGCACAGTTAGCAGTTATAAATAGCCTAGAAAAGGTAAGTTACAACCTTTTTGGTACTAAAATTTTGGTTTTGGTTATAAATTTTGCTGTCTTTATTAGTATTTTGAATCAAAAAATCATGACAAGTGATAGTTTCACATTAAGTTTTAGGAAGAATGTATTGTAATATTCTTATGAGGGAAATTAGGAATTTGTGACATTTTATTTACTGTATTAAAAAAAGATCACTGTTTTCCTATGAAGACATGTGTTTTGTTATTTGTAGGCATTTTGGAACTGGGTAGAAAATTATCCAGATGAATTTACAAAGCTATACCAGATTCCACAGACTGATATGGCTGGTAAGGATGAGATTGATATTTTGTCTTTTACACTCTTACTTACGGGGTAAAAACCTATCACTTTGTAAGTTATTTTTGTTATAAAGATACATTTACACCTTGTATTGTCAACTGATATCAAATAGGAGATACTATTCTTTTCTCATATTTCTCAATTACCCCTCAACCCTCTTCCTTTCCTTTGAGCAAATAGAAAAAAGAAGTTTAGTAGAAGCTCTATCTTTAGAGTTGTAATTGGGTATTTGTTTTTTTATTGTAGACAGGCATGTTTTTGTCCTCTAAGGCTTTATTTTATATTTAGGAAAATGTGTATAAAGTAGTAATATTCTTAGCTACGATGTAAGAGTTCTCAGGACACAACTGCATGGTAGAGAACACAGACGCCTAGTGAACTTTGGTAATTCTCTTTGGGAAGCTGTCCAGTCTTTGTTGCTTGGGTACATCACACTTTGTATAATGCCCTGCACATTGTGACTAAACCATGGGATCAGCCATTCTAAAGTGTGTGCTTTTTCAGAATGGATCAAGATAGCTCTTCTAACACAGACAACGTAGCATTCCTTGTCTACTTACCTGAATGGATTTGTGTAGTTGTTTAGGTGCACTTCCAAATTTATCTTTTAAAAATGTGGCCTTTTGGGGTTTTTGTATAGTGCCAGCTTTTAATTTAATCCTACAGATTTTTTTCTCATCTAATAATGTCATTTAATATATTTTTCATGTAGAGTGTGCAGAAAAACTGTTTGACTTGGTGGATGGTTTTGCTGAAAGCACCAAACGTAAAGCAGCAGTTTGGCCGCTACAAATCATTCTCCTTATCTTGTGTCCAGAAATAATCCAGGATATATCCAAGGATGTGGTTGATGAAAACAACATGAATAAGGTGAGAAGGGCAAAATTATTTCCATTTTGTCCAGTGAAACAGTATATTTTATTCAAAGTGTGTATTAGTTTAGGTTCATCATTCTTTAAGCAAACTATTTCAGGGGATCATTTGAATTATAATCATTTTAGGACTCTGTTTGCTGGTCTTAGCAGAGACATACTTATACATAATTTTATTTGGAGGAGGGATAAATAATACTACGTAATGATCAAAAATTTAAAACAATACCTTAGTTTCATTCTTTTATCAGAGAAGGCTAAATGATCCCTCTTAATGTTAAACACAGTTTCTCTAAAATTCACTGCAAGGGTTGTACTACTAGACTTCATCAGTTTTGTAGTGTGTTATTTGTGTCTATTTAGGTGTGTGTCCACTTGGTGCTGCTGAAATTATCTAGTAACTTGTTTTAGGTGTTTTAGAACAATTTTCACAGGATTTTACTAGGAAGGTAGGCTATCGGATGTACCATCCATAGTGAAATTGGCATTGTAACAGCTGGTAATTCTAAGAGGCTCTTATAATTTTTTCAAACTAAGAGCTGAGTATTAATCTTACTGTTTTGTTTAAATTTCAGGATGCACTTTGTTTTACAAATACATTTTTTCTTTTTTTGCTGGTTTGGGAGAAATACTCTTGGTTAACTAAACATGAAATGGGCTCTTATGTGATTTGCCTGTAGATGGCGATGTTCAGAATCAGCTGAATGATTCAATACTTTGGAGAAATATTGGAAAGGGAATTTATGCATTAAAGAGTAAATAAATGAACTAGGTAATCTTTCAGAGTCTGTGATTCTATGATACTCCACTTAGGTCTATATCCTAACTTTTCCATTATGAGGAACGATTTTTCATGTTAGATTGTTTTGGAGCCCGTTAAAATAGTACCTATTTTTTGTTTGTTTATTGGGAAAATAGAAATAGATAAAAAGCTACCACAGCTATATCTTTCTAAATGTTTATCAGTCATTTGTATATCTTCATTGAGCTACTAATTTTTCCATTGAATTATTTGTCTTGTATTGATTTGTAGGGGATATGTGTGTGCGTTTTTACTTGATTTCTCTTTTTAAACTTTAGTTATGAGATCTTTCTGCTATATAGATGTTTAAAATTTGGGTGTAATCAACTCAGTCTTGTTCTTTTTTGTCTCCTAGCTTTTTTGGTAAGACCTCTCCTTCCCCAAGATTTTATTCATTCGTTTTATTGATGTACCATAAAATTCACCCTTTTAAAGTGTACATTTCAGTGGTTTTTTAGTATGTTCACAAAGTTGTACAGTTGTCACCACTATCTAATTCCAGACCATTTTCATTTTCCCAAAAAGAAACCCCATATCCATTAGTAGTCACTGCCTGTTTCCCTCTCCACGTATCCCTTGGCAACCACTAACTACTTTTTGTCTCTATGGATTTACTTATTCTAGACTGGATATTCCATATAAATGGAATCATACAATATATGACTTTCTTGTCTGGCATGCCCCAAGATTTTTGAAATATGCTTTTCTATTTTTCTCTGGTATTTTTCTGGGTCAAAAATTTAGATCTTTAAGTCTTTCTGGATTTATAAACATGTATGCATTTTTTATGTATTCTCACTCTTTTCTAGTCACATTCCCTCCAAATTAACCAGTGTTAATGGCTGGTGTGTATCCTCCTGTTCATATCTACTTGCTTATACAAATATTCAAATGAAAATACACATTGGTACGTAAGGTGGTGGTGTTGTATTTTAAACTGAAATCATTTTATGCATATTACTCTGCGTCTTGCTTTATTTGGCTAAGAATATATTTTGATTGTTCCTCAGAATGGTTAATAGAGATCTAACACATTCCTTTTAGTTTTGGGTAATATTCTATATTACACTACTGAGCTTCATTAACTGAACTATTTCACTGTGAATGGGTTTATTCAGATGTTTTCAGTTTTTTGACATTATGGTTAATTCTCAAGTAAATATCTTTGTTGGTATATTCTTATCTGATGCTCCTAATTTTATAAACTAGAATCCCCAACTGGGATTTCTGTGTCAAGGGCATTTGTATTTAGAATTTTTAATAGTTATTACTAGATTTGCATTCCTCAATAATTGTAGGAGGTAACATTTTCACCAGCACTAAATTAGATTGCCTATTTCCTGCATTCTCATTAGGACTACCTGTTTTTAAGTCTTTAATTTTTGCCACACTAATGAGGTAAGATAGTATCTTATCTAAAGTGTTCTTACTGCCCCCCCCAAAGGTAAACTGTGTGAGATGATGGATATGTTAATTACCTTGATTGTGGTAATCATTTATAATGTATATGTATATCAAAAACATCATGTTGTACACCTTAAATATATACAATTTTTATTTGTCAATCGTACCTCAGTAAAGCTGGTAAAGAATGTCATTCCAAATGGAATCAAACAATAGATACTAACAGTAAAATTACATACAAATTTTCAAGCATAGAATGCTAGCAATATAAAATTAGGAACAAGATTATGTATATATAGATTTTAGCATTTATATCTATGAATATAACTCCACAGACATAAATGTTGAAAGCAAGTTACAATCATGGTGAAAATGAAGATTATATTATATACCTATACTATGAAAATAAAATATCAAAGACATACTTCTTTACTCAAATATTTATCCTCCAGTGCTCCTAACGGCTTTATTCACATAGCCTAAGTTTGAAAACAGCCCAAATGTCCATCAGCTGGTGAATGGATAAACCAACTGTGGCACCTTGAGATAATGGAATACTCCTTAGCAGTAAAAAGGAACTAACTAGTGACTGAGCAACGTGGGTGAATCTCAAAACCATTATTCGAAGTAAAAGAAGCCAGACTCAAGAAATGACATATGATTTATTTTAAAAGAACTTCCAGAGAAGACAAAATCAGGCACAGAAAGCAGATCAGTGGATGCTAGGGTTAGGAGTTAGGGGAGGAAATTGATTGGAAAGGACCATTAGGGTATTTCTTGTGGTGATGGAAATGTTCTATGTCATGAATGTAGTTGTAGTTATGTGACTGTTCTTTCTCAAAGTTTGTCAAGTTGTACACTTAAAATTATTGATGCTCATTATATATTAATTATACCTCAATAAAGCTAATTAAAATAATTCATATTTAATACATGATATAAAAGAAAGAAAGTATTAATGGCTCAAACATTTATTTTCCAAATGAGTGCATTAATTAAAATACTTAAATGAATATTCATAGAGAAGAAAGAATATCTCATTTTAATTTTTATTCCCCTTACGATTAGTAAGGTGCAGGATCATTTCTTATGTTTCTTGGGCTTTTGCATGTTTTCTTTTGCAAGTGTCTGTTGACTTCTGTCATCTCTTTTTCTATTAGATTGTTTGCCAGTCTCTTATTAATTTGTGAAACTTTTTGTATATAAGGAGCAGTAATTCTTTATTTTTAGTCTGATATAAATATTTTTCTAGTCAATTGTTTCTTTCGGATATAGTTTCATTTTTTAGCAAAAATATTTGAAATATACAAAGAATGGAACAATCTCTCATACTTCTATTAACATTTTGATATATTGCTCATCTTTTTTTCTTTTTATAGTTTTAAAAATTGAACAAGTAATATTTGCATAAATTCTCAGTTAATTACAAATCTCCTTTGATTTCACTAATTCTTTCTTTTTCTTCACCAGGGACATCCACTGTCAGGGGTTAGATGTGTATTCTTCCAGTGTAGCTTTTATATTTTTATTGGCGGGGTGCGAATAGACAGACAGATATAGATACTTAGTTCAGTGTTTCTCAGAGTGTGATATTTAGATCAGCAACATCAGCATCACCTGGAAATTTGTTAGAGAGGCAAATTCTTAGGTCCCTAATCTAGGCCTGCTGAATCAGAAGCCCTGCGGGCAGGGACCCACAGCTAACAACCTGTTTTCAGCAAGTCCTCCAAGTCATTGTGAGGCATACTAAAGTTTGAGAACCATTGCTCATCTAGGTCATTGTCTTTAAGTGCTACATGATGTTTCTCAAATTCAATATATCATATATATTTTTAAGAAATGGGATCTCACTATGTTGCCCAGGATGGTCTTGAACTCCTGGGCTCAGGTGATCCTCTGGAGTAACTGGGACTAGCACAGGCCACCATGCCTGGCTTGAACATACCATGTTTTAAAATCCCTTATTGTCAAGCATTTAAGTAAATTTCCTAAAAAAAATTAACAATAATGCAAAGGAAACAATCAACAGAGTGAAACGACAGCCTACAGAAGGAGAGAAAATATTTGCAAACTCTTCATCCAACAGGAGATTGATATCCAGAATATACAAGGAATTCAAGCATCTCAATAGCAAAAAATAATCTAATTAAAGAATGGGCAAATGATCTGAACAGATATTTCTCAAAATAAGACAAATGGCCAAGAAATATATGAAAAAGTGGTCAACATCAAGTTTTAGGGACATTCAAGTCAAAACCACATTGAGATATCATCTTACCCCAGTTAGGATGGCTATCATCAAAAAGACAAATGCTGGCGAGGATGGAGAGAAAAGGGAACTCTTATACACTGTTGGTGGGAATGTAAACTAGTACAGCCACTATGGAGAACAGTATGGAGGTTCCTCAAAAAACTGCAAAAAGAACTACCATGTCACCCAGCAATCCCACTATTGGGCATTTATCCAAAGGAATGGAGATCAGTATATCGAAGAGAAATCCACACCCCCATGTTTATTGCAGCACTACTCACAATAGCCAAGATAGAGAGTCAAACTAAGTATCCAACAACAGATGAATAGATAAAGACAATGTGTGTGTGTGTGTGTGTGTGTGTATACACACACACACACACACAATGAAATCTATTCAGCTGTAAAAAAGAATGAAATCCTGTCATTCGTGGCTGTATGGATGCAACTGGAGGACATCAGGTTAAGTGAAATAAGCCAGGAACAGAAAATTAAACACTATGTATTGTCATAAATGGAAGCTAAAAAAAAGTTGATCTGAGCTCAGGAGTAAAAAGTAGAACAGAGGATACTAGAGGTTGGGAAGGGGGACATAGGGAGAGATTTGTTAAAGGATACAAAATTATAGCTAGATAGTAGGAATAAGGTCTAGTGTTTTATACCACTGTAGAATGACTATTGTTAACAGTAATATATAGTTTCAAATAGCTAGGAGGTTATTGAACTGTTCCCAACACAAATGATAAATGTTTGAGATGATGGATATGCTAATTTTCCTGATCTGATTACTATACATTATATGTATCAAAACATCACTATGCACCCCATAAATATGTACAATTATTTTATGTCAATTAAAAAATAAATAAAATTTTTTTAAAAAATGAATAATAAACAAACCAAAAAACCCTGAAAGGGTCTGAACTCTGATAGTTTTAAAACTGAGTTATATCCAATCAGATAATTTCTGTTAAACTTTTACTTTGAATTTGGAGCTAAACTATATTTAGAAATTTGTACTTTGAATATTCGTTCTTGTGTGTGTAAAGTAAATTTGGTTGGCTATTGGCAAATGGATTGGGTAGCTACTTAATAAAACTTTTTCTTCTAGTGCTTTAGCTTTCCAGTTCTTAGAAAATGTGTTTAACATAATCCGCATTATCACTGTTGAAAGTAACTAGTTATTCTATTTATGCTAAATTAATAATATGAGTTTGGGAGCTATCAGTCTTTTCTATGGCCTGGAATAATTTAAATAATCAAAATTATCTGATGAGATAGAAATCACCTATGAAATCATCAGGATTTGAAGCTCTTAAGTTTTCCTTTGACGTTTGCTTGTTATCATTAATGGTAATGTAGTAAGTTGACATAATAGAAATTTTCACTGTACGTTAAGAAGGGCATTCAGTGGCAAAGTAAGACTCCTGCTTACTCCCAACCTTCAGTTTGTCTTTTTCCTCCTGAGTCAAGTACTACTATTGGTACAAATACTGGTTTCTTATGGATGTTTCTAGAACCAGCCTCTATATCTATTGTCTATTTAAAATAATTCATTGATCCCCTTTTAAAGCTGTTTTATGCTTATGGATCTACGTAGTTTTTCTGTTTCCCTTTAAAATTTTTGATTGTGGTAAAACATACATAACATAAAATTTACCATCTTAACCATTTTTAAGTATACAGTTTAGTAGTGCTGAGTATAATTCACATTGTTGTGCAGCCAAACTCCAGAATTTTTTTATTTTGCAAACCTGAAACTATATCCATTAAATAAGTCCCTACTCTTCCCTACCCCTGACTGCTGGCAGCCACCCTTCTACTTTCTGTCTTTATGGATTTGACTATTCTGGGTACCTCCTATAAGTGGAATCATATAATATTTGTCTTTTTTGCAACTGGCTTATTTCACTTATAATTTCACTTATAATGTCCTCAAAGTTCATTCATGCTGTAGCATGTCAGAATTTTCTTCCTTTTTAAGGCTGAATAATATTCTGTTGTATGTATATACCAACATTTTATTTATCCAAATTTATCTGCCAGTGAATGGTGGGGTTGCTTCCACCTTCTGGCTATTATGAATAAAGATATTATGAACATGGGTGTACAAATAACTTTGAGACTCTGCTTTCAGTTCTTTTAGATATATATCCAAACGTAGAATTGCTGGATCATATGCTAATTCTATTTTTAATTTTTTGAAGAATTTCTGTCTTTTTAAAAGTCACTTTTGATAGTTTGTTCTTTGCTAGGAAATGTATTTTTCAATGTTATCAGCACCAGAGTTGTATATAATATCTATATCTTACTTATAAAATATATAAAGATTATATTTACTTAAAATAGTTCTCTTATAATTATCTTCAGTATCCATGTTTACAACTCTTTCCTCATTCATGTTTAATATTTTATTGATGTTTCAAACCTTAACTTTGTTTTCTAGCATTTAAAATTTTGTTTCATTAATTTTAGCTTTCATTTTATTTCTATTTTTATTATATTTCTTGAGGTAATGCCTTACTTCATTAATTTTCAGTTTTTTAAAAAGTTGTAAAGTGTCTGTAAAGCTTTAAACTTTACTTTTTAGTTGTAGGAGTTCTTTACATATTGTGGATATTAATCCCTTATCAGATATATGATTTGCAGATATTTTCTCCCATTTTGTAGCTTGTTGTTTCACCTTATTGGCAGTGCCCTTTTCTACACAAAATTTTTTAATTTTGATGAAGTCCAAGTTATCTATTTTTCTTTTGTTGCCTGTGCTTTTTTGCTGTCATATTCAAGAAATCATCCTCAAATCCAGTGTTGTAAAGATTTTTCCCCTATGTTTTTTTCTAGAAGTTTTATAGTTTTAGCTGTTAAGTTAGGTCTTTGATCTACTTTGAATTAATTTTTGTATATGATGAAAGGGAAGAGTCCAACTTCATTCTCTCATGTGGACAGTTTTCCTACCATCATTTATTGAAAAGACTATCCTTTCTCCATTGAAGGGTCTTGTCAAAAATTGGCCATATATGCAAGGGTTTCTTTCTAGGCTGTCTATTCTGTTACATTAGTCTGTATATCTGTCCTTATGCCAGTACCATGTTGTTTTGGTTATTGTAGCTTTGTAGTAAGTTTTGAAATAAGAAAGTGTGAGTCTTCCAACTTTGTTCTTTTTCAAAATCGTTTTGGCTATTCAGGGTCCCTTGAGATTCCATATGAATTTTAGGATGGGTTTTTCTATTTCTGTGAAACATGCTGTTAGGGATTTTGATAGGGATTGCATTAAATCTGTGGATTACTTTTGGTAGTATTGTTACCTTAACAATGTTAAGTCTTCCAATCCATGAATGTAGGATGTATTTCAATTTATTTATGTTTTCTTTAATTTCTTTCAGCAGCGATTTGTAGTTTTTATTGTAAAAGTCTTTCACCTCCTTAGTCCCTAAATATTTTATTTGTTTTTGATCCTATCATAAGTGGAATTATTTTCTTAATTTTCTTTTTGAATTGTTCATTACTAATATGTGGATATCCAACTGATTTTTATATGTTGATCTTTGTGTTCTACAACTTGGCTAAATTTGTTTATTCTAACAGTTTTTTTGGTGTGTGTATAATCTTTAGCTATTTCTACATATATGATCATGTCATCTGTGAACAGAGATAATTATTTTACTTCTTTCTTTCTAATTTAGATGATCTTACATCTTTTTCTTGCCTAATTGCTCTGTCTAAAACTTCCAGTACTGTGTTGAATAGAAGTGACATAAGTGGGTATCCTTATTCTGTTCCTGATTTTAGAGGAAAAGCTCTCAGTCTTTCATCATTGAGTATGTTGTTAGCTGCTGGTTTTTACTATATGGCCTTTATCATGTTAAGGAAATTTCCTTGTATTCCTAGTTTGAATGTTTTTATCATAAAAGGGTGTTGAATTTTGTCAAATGTTTTTTCTGCATCAATTGAGATAATCGTGGGGTTTTTCCATCTTCCTATTAATGTGTATTACATTGATTTTTTTTGTTGTTGTTGAACCATTTTGTGCTCCTGGAATAAGTCCCACTGTCACAATGTATAATCCTTTTAATATGCTGCTGAATTTGGTTTACTGTCTTTTGTTGAGGATTTTTTCATCAGTATTCCTAAGGGATATTGGTCTATAGTTTTCTTATAGTGTCTTTGTCTGGCTTTGGTATCAGGGTAATGCTAGCTAGCTTCATAGAACAAGTTAGGTAAGTTCCATTCTCTTCTATTTTTGAAAGTGTTGAGGAGGATTGGTGGTAATTCTTCTTTAAATGTTTGGTAAAATTCACCAGTGAAGCCATCCTGGCCCTGGGCTTTTCTTTGGAGGTTTTTCATTACTGATCTAAACTCTGTACTAATTATAGTTCTAGGATTTTCTGTTTCTTCATGAGTCAGTTTTAGTACATTGTATTTTTGTAGGAATTTGTCCATTTTGTCCAGGTTATCCAATTTATTGGCATATAATTTTTCATAGTATTGTCTTACAATCTTTTTTATTTTTGTAAAATCAGTAGTAATGTCACCATTTTTATTTCTGACTTTAGTAATTTGAATCCTCTCAATTTTTTTTTGTTGTTGTCAGTCTAGTTAAAGTTTTGTCAATTTTGTTGACCTTTTCAACGAATCACCTGGTTTTGTTGATTTTTCTCCATTGTTTTTCTATTCTTTGTTTATCTTTGCTCTAATCTTTATTATTTCCTTCCTTCTGCTAGCTTTGGGTTTAGTTTGCCCTTCTTTTTTTAGTTCTTTGATGTGTGCAGTTAGGTTATTGATTTGAGAATTTTCATTTTTATTATTTTTTTTCTTTTACTTGAGAAAGCTCAAGTAGAGAACTTTCTTATTTTTTAATGTAAGTGTTTATAGCTATAAATTTTCCTCTTCCTGTTGCTTTTGTTGCATCCCATAAGTTTTGGTATTTTCATTCATCTTAAGATATTTTCTAATTTCTTTTGTGATTTTTTTCTTTGATCTATTGGTTATTTAATATTGTGTTGTTTAATTTTTACATATTTGTGAATTTTCTGGGTTTCCATCTGCAGTTGGTTTTACATTTCATTCTGTTACAACCAAAAAAGATACTTAGTATGATTTCAGTTTCTTTAAATGCATTAAGACTTGTTTCGTGGCCTCATATATGGTTGTTTTTAGAGAATGTTCCATGTACATTTGAGAAGAGTGTGTACTCTGCTGGTTTTGGGTGAGTTTAGTTAGCTTTTGACATGTTACATTTGAGCATACATTGTAGGTGGAGATGTGAGATTTTCATTTAGTGGAAAAGCCAAGGGAAGAAATTTGTTAGTGAGCTGTAAAGGGGGGTTGAGATCACAAGAATAGGCAATTTTTTTGAGAAACAGGATTTAGAGCAACAGAACAGCCTTGAGTATATCTTTATTTAGAAGGCTGAAGGTTGAATAAAGCGTGGAGTGTTAGAAAAGGATGGAACAGTTTGACATAGACCATAGTATAATATTTAGACTTTAAATATAATATCAAAAAGAGGATATGATTAACTGAATTCAAAGTTTAGAAGTCAGCTATCTTGTTTGGGAAGGACTGCTTCTTATATTCCTTTAATAATTCACTAAAGCAAATGGAGAACAGATTCTGATTTTTTCAGATTTGAGAAACATTTAAATGGTGACAACTACTTAAATTATGAAATTGAAAACCACAAGTATACATTATTTATTCTTTATTGTATGAGTTTTAGAGGCTGTTAATTTGCTGTTATATTAGATAAATCTGAAATAGAAGAAACTTCGTGTATTATCCAATTGCTATATTTGAATTCTCTAGAAGTTGTTTCTGGACAGTCTACGAAAAGCACTTGCTGGCCATGGAGGAAGTAGGCAGCTGACAGAAAGTGCTGCAATTGCCTGTGTCAAACTGTGTAAAGCAAGTACTTACATCAATTGGGAAGATAACTCTGTCATTTTCCTACTAGTTCAGTCCATGGTGGTTGATCTTAAGGTAATATGCTTATTATTTCTCTACTATAAACTTTAAGAAAACTAAAAGAAAAATAATATTCTAGTATTATGTCAAAGATCATTGCTAATACTAAGTTCTGAGTCTTCTTTGATAGATAGTAAGTTCATAGGACCTGCTTTTGTTATTACTATGTTCATCAGCCTAAATGGCCTGAGAATATGAAGAAAACACAGAATTAATCACTTTTCTTAAATTAGCATAAATATATAGAGGGTTTAAAATAATATGGAAATTAGTGCCTGAAAGGAATCATGTATAGTATAGTAAGAATTCTGTCAGACTGATGAACCGCAATATTAGTGCTTTGTTCCTTTTCTGGCAACTGAGTGTTACTGCCGTCTACGTAGGTAATGTGTTGATGTTATTACATATTAGTAAAGAAATGCTACTTGGCTAATTAAAGCTTTTGCTTTCTATTGGGATTTTATAGAACCTACTTTTTAATCCAAGTAAACCATTCTCAAGAGGTAGTCAGCCTGCAGATGTGGATCTAATGATTGACTGCCTTGTTTCTTGCTTTCGTATAAGCCCTCACAACAACCAACACTTTAAGGTGAGAGCATTGATTTTTATTCAACTATGTTTACTAATGCTGTTATCCTTTATAAATGTGAAAAGACTAGAGAGATGAATTGGTTTACTTTTATCGGTATTTCTCAATATTATATGTTGATGTTAATTTCAAGACCTTAAAAATCCTGTATTTTAACAACTTTGCTGTTCTTTTTGTCTTCATTTGTGTTAAGTGAATATTTTTCTCATAAAAATAATCTGTTGTTTTTTCCTTGCTCTGTAGATCTGCCTGGCTCAGAATTCACCTTCTACATTTCACTATGTGCTGGTAAATTCACTCCATCGAATCATCACCAATGTAAGTCCAAAAGGTATTGCTAAATTACTAAAAAATTTTTTTCTTTCTTTGTATATTTTTTTTTTCTTTTTAAAGATGCTCAATTTTCAAAAAGGTTCTGAACTTAGATGTAAGTTATAGGAAGATTTCTCCTAGGTGGTTATATCTAGTAATTGATACACATTTGTATTTTTCATATTCAATCTTGACTTGAGGGACCTTACTGAGCAAGATAGAGTTAAATAAGATCCTTTAGAAAGACTAAGCCTAAAACATTTTATTTAGATCAGACACCTTTGGGAATAATGCCACTGAAAATATAATTTAATATTTTCACCTTAAAGCTCTTTATATATTATTTGAATACTCTTAGCCCTTTCACAGCATTTGATACATTAACTTGTCACCATGCCATATAAGTTAAAAGTAATAGTAGTTATGTTGTAGTCCAGCCTGGCACATTTACAAAGTGATGAAACCATATTTGTACTTTTTAGTCCTCTTAAAACAAAATGAAATATTAACACACTTAAAAAGAGGTATTCACAAGATACAGAAGCTTATCAGACAGAATAAGTTAACTCATTAAAAGGTACTTGCAAAACCTTCAACTCTGATGTGGGTGCCTTACATGGAAAGATGGCAAAACCTTACCAGATTTGGACTGTGGATTTTTAAAATTCTGTTCTTCTAATTATGAACAATCATGTTTTGAAGGTTCTCAGGTGTTATTTTCTGTAGTTCCATGTTTATCCATTGATAGATATTTATAATTATATGTAAATTGGATAACTTTTTCCTGTTTTCCTCCCATAAAAGGAGCGTTAATCATTGATAACTTAGTATATTGTCCTGTTTTTAATCAAATTCTATTTAAGACCATCTCTGGTGAGTTGAAAATAACCCCTCACCCTCATTTGCCTTGGATGTATTGAAATAAAATATGCTGCCCATATTTTCTTTTATCTTTTTCTGCAGGTGAAAAATAACTATTGATAAAGCTATTTAGTGAAACATTTAGTTTTTCTCAACAGGGTGTTAGTAGCATTTTTGGAGGACAGTTCTTTGTTGTGCAGGACTGCCTTGTATTACATTGCAGGATATTTAGCATCTCTGGACCTCATTTCATTAAATGCCAGTTTTGCCACATCCCTCCACTACTAATCACTATGAACAGCTAAAAATCTACCTATCAGGTACAATGTGCACTGTTTGAGTGACAGATACACTGAAAGCCCTGATTTCAGCATTATACAATTCATGCATCTAACAAAAAAAAAAAAAAACAAAAAAAACTTCTACCCTGTAAATCTATTGAAATTAAAAATAAATAAATAAAATGCCTGAGAAAATGATACCTCCCTCAGTTGAGTATCACTGAGTTAAAACATAGATAGAAGTAACATTTAATTCTCTTTGTTCCCAAAGGGAAAGTTTAATGAATCTGATTGCAGATAAGATATGTTTGTATTAAAAATTTTTTTAAAAGTTACTATACTTTTGCCAACATAATAAGCCAGGACATTGTACTTTCAAGGTTTACTTTCAAGGCCATCTTAAAAAAAAATGATTTTTTTTCTCCCTCAGGTTTATGTGTAATTCAGAAATAGAATACTTTGTTTCGCCTTTGGCTTATAATAGTAAAAATATTCCATTTATTAGATTGGGTAGTTTTTCATAAATGCTTAAAATTTGTATTTAATAAACCGAAGTATATACTTTTTGATACTTTGTGGCTAGTTACTTTAATTGTGAAATATTTTTGTCTACAATTGAATATATAGAGCACTTTCAAGCATGGACTTGGCACTGCTGTAAGTGGCTGAGCTGCTCCTTTCTGGGTTTCAAGCATGCCTGGAGTTGGTACTTCATGCATGCCTCAGTGTCCTTGGTGAAAGTGATTGTGCATCCTCCTATTCTCTAATGAGTACTGCATGTGTGAAGGGTGGAGTTTGTCTGTTTCAGAGGTCAAGTCAATATGAAAATTGGTTTTTATAAAGAAAAAACTATATTGACTGATTTTTAAATATTAAGCATCAGTAACCTTTCAGTGAAAGAGCTTGAAAAGGAACATAAATATTAGTTCAATGCATCTTTTAAAGTTATGCCTTAGATAATAAATATACTTTATCATTATAGATTGCTTGGTAAGGTGTGTCTTGTTAGGGTTTTTTTTTTGTTTTTTTTTTACCCCTTTGGTTTGAGGTTAATAGATAATGAATCTGAAGTATTTTCTGACTGAAAAGGACTGTAAAGTAAATATGCAGATTCATGAGATTGACTATTACAGAATCTCACTGAAGATAATTTGTTATGGAAATATTTTATGTCTTGAAATCACATGAAATTTTTCAAAGATATTTGGACTCCTGATCTTAAATTCATTTGTAGTATAAGATTCCTTTTTAAATGATTCTTGCTTCAATGAACCTCATAAGGTCTCCTCTCCCAGGGTTCTTTAGCCAGTTCACATATTTAAAAAGATTATCACATTCTCAAATAATAGAAGAGTTTTACTGATGTGTTTTTGAAGGTTTATGTAGAAGTAGTAATGGTGTTTGGAGTTTTATTTTACTTTTGTGAAACATACCATACTCAGTTCATAAGTACTGTGTTTAAAATATTCCACTGTTTTTTCTCAGGAATTCTTAAAGTATATCCACTATTTGAATTTTATTATAACGCAAGTTTTTAGCAGTTTCTAAAATGATACTTACACTGTCACCTTTTTTATTATGATGTGCCATGAGTTGAATTATAAGATCTATGTTATATACTTAATCTTTATAGGCTTCCTTAGGTTAAATTAGGTATATAATTGGGAAATTAAAAAAATAATATATACACATATGAACCAGTTATCTTAGCCATCACTGGCACATGCTCTAGCTGATGTGGTACTTTATTTCTGTTTTTTCCCTATGGCAATTTATTATAATTTACTTACAGATAGCTTCCATATTGAGAATGAAATGAACTCTTTCTCCTGAGAGAATGTAGTTGAAAGAATTATTTCCAAGGCGTTTGAAAATTATTTAATCTCTTGAGGAATTGCCACATAATTTGCTCATATAAATATCACTGCTTGTCAGTAAACTTAGTATTTTCAAGGAAAAAAAGAATAAGTATACTTTAATTGACTGTAGAAAGGACATACTTAGTAACTGCTCAAAATACTAAATTTTTTTACTAACTACAAGATGTCTATTTTTAGTACCTCTTTGAAAATGTATCTTTGACTTTAAAATAAATGAATGAATATGTTATGAAAATGAAAATTATGAAAATCACTAAATCTGAAGTCTAAAAGTTAATGTATAGGTTATACCTGGTACCACAGTAGAGTTTCAAGAGCTATCAGAAATGACACAGTAATTTGGATAGGATATTTTATGGGATGCATTTTTCTTTATCAGTTTCTGACAAGATTTTATCGGGTCTATAGGGTGAGGAGGACCCTTCATTCAGTGCA
Source organism: Varecia variegata (assembly GCA_028533085.1). Lineage (NCBI taxonomy): Eukaryota > Metazoa > Chordata > Mammalia > Primates > Lemuridae > Varecia > Varecia variegata. The sequence continues at coordinate 114,505,771 of CM052441.1, forward strand.
CTTTGGGATTATTTAGCTTTTTGTTACTTTAACCTGATGAATACAAGCTGTATAATTTAGTAAGTATAAGGAAATCAAGTTTGCATTGGTTGCTTTGGGCAGGTCAGATGATCAAATTGCTCAAAGTTTGTGGAATCCATTATATAATCAAACTAAAAATTGATCATTTATAGTAACTAGCTTAAAAAAGAGTTGAGGGAAAAGCATAAATACCTATATTGTCCAAAAAAAAAAGTATTTCTTTCCTTACAGCTTTGGGATCCCTTCTGGAGTAGAATTCAGTATTCAAATTGTGTATCATCAGTTTTTATATTTTACTATCCGATAAATATAGTTTATAACCCACAGTTTTGGTTAAGATAATATAACTTGATGTTACTCAAAATATCCTGAGACTCATGAATGAAGAAATTAAATGTTGAGACTTTTATTAGCTTAGTTTTGAATAAGAAGGAATCTGGGAATGGAATGTGTAGCTATTAAATCCCCCTTATCTACTATTTGAATATATTACCGTTCTTCCAGATGTTTTCTATAACAAGAATATTATAAATTGGAAACCTATATTTTAAGTTGTTCTATATCATACATACTCTACATATGTAGTGAAAATTCATCCATTTATTTTTGTATTAATAGACAAACTTTATAGATTCAGTGATTTTCATAATCGTCATTTTTTGTAATATGTCGATTCATTCATTTTAAAGTAAAAGTTAGACACTTTCAAATAAAATAGACACTAAAAACTAGACCTCAAAGCTAAACAGGTTAAACTGAAATAGAAAAATATTTATATAAAATAATTAAAAATATTTAGCTAGGATTAGTTTGTCTTTGTTTATGGTGATTGTTAGTCTCCCATGTATTGTGCCATCATTGCATATCAATTTAAGATTATAGATTTACATACTAATATTTCATTTACTAATATCATGTTGTAATTATCGTTGTTTGTAAGCATATAAGTAATGGTTTCCCACATATTCTTTCAATATTGTGTTGAACCACTAATCTCTTATAAAGCTTTCATAATAGCATTCTTATCTGGGGAAATATATACCATATATGCATGTGTTTCAGAAATGTGTAAAACATTAAACTTAAAAAAAAAAGATTGGCTACAGAATTAACTCTCTAAAGACTTTGTTTTTCAAATTCACTAGCTTATCAGTAAGAAAAGACGGTCTCATATGCACATGCTTCTGAAGTGGGCAATTTGTCTCATGTTCATTATTATATTTTAAAATACATTAGTATGTAAGGGTTAGTATTTGAATTAGACACCATTTGAAGACTTTAGAAATCATGGTGTGTGTTTGCATGGTCTTAGAAAGTTTGTAACAAAACAGTAAAACAAAACTGTAATGATAACCAGAGCATGCAACTCATATAACTTTGTACTTTTTCTTCCTTATGGTCTTTGTTTTTCTTCAGTCTGCGTTGGATTGGTGGCCTAAGATTGATGCTGTATATTGTCACTCAGTTGAACTTCGAAATATGTTTGGTGAAACACTGCATAAAGCAGTGCAAGGCTGCGGAGCGCACCCAGCAATACGAATGGCACCGGTAAGATAACTCATGAATTTTGAATCTCACCTCTTTCTATTGCATTTTTAGTCTTTGCCCCATTCCTGCTGCTTTGATTAGAGAATTTGAATGGATCCTTCCTTTCCTATAAATGTTGTAGTATGTTGTATGTTGCAATATTGTTGAATACTAATTAATGTTTGTTTTCTACTGTTTTAGTGAGTTGAACTTATTTTTCTTAGAGAAATTTTCTCACAAAATGCTGATAAAGTCTTAATGAATGTCATCTTTTTTTCTCTTTTTGAAGTTTCTTTTTCTTTCAATTTATGACTAAAAATATTTTGATTAGCTTCTAACCTTTTGGGGATGAGTAAGGGAAGATGACTCCTGAGTTAGAGTGAATGTTCCTGGTAATGCACATTTTAGCTCATTGGATGCTGAATATTACACATAGGAAATTAGGAATAAAATTTAGAATTTTTATTTAAAATAAAAAAATTTCATATTTGAGCAAGTGTGCTTTGAGTGTTTAAAAATGATAGATGCTTTGAAATACTGAAGTTCGACAGTGTTTAAACTTAATAAAAGAAGATTGTTTTCAAAGTAGGTATTCTAACAGATTATTACTCTTTATGTGGAATTTAAAAACTCATATTGAATTAACTTAAACATATAATTATCAGATTGTATAAGTCATTTCTTGGTATTTTTGTATAGCAAGAGTATTATACATGGCAACTCTTGACATTGATTGGTGGTGCTTTGTCTTCTGCTTCTTATTTTCTGTTCTTATTGGCCACTGTCACTCACATGATCAGATGCCAACCAGTCCCTGTTTTGCATGGCAGTGAGCTTCTGTGGCTGTGAGTATGACTCATTGTAACTACCTCAGAAAAGTCCTTGGTTTCTTTGACTTTTCTGTGTATAGTTACCGTTGTAGTCACATCTTGTTGTTTCAAATGAAGATATAGCATGTCACCTATTGGTTTTATCATTAAAATTGTCATTTCACACTTAGGAGATAATTTAAACAGCTTCCTCACTGGCATGCTTCCCTTTTCCAAGTTCTCTTAGTCAATAAAATATTTTGGTTTTATACAGTTGTTCACTCTTATCCAGTTGTCAGTAATTGTTTCCAAGGATTGTTTTAGATCTGTGGTCCCCAACTCCCAACCCCTGGGCTGTGGCCCAGTACCAGTCCGTGGCCTGTTGGAAATCTGGCCACACATCACTGCCTGAGCTCTGTTCCACCCCCGCCTCCTCCCACAACCCCCATCCCCAGTCCATGGAAAAATTGTCTCCCATGAAATGGAGGAACTGGGCCACACAGTAGGAGGTGAGCGGTGGGGGAGCTATCGAAGCATCATCAGTATTTACAGTCGCTGCAGCTGCTCTCCATCGCTTGCATCACCACCTGAGCTCCACTTACCCCCACATCCCCCGTGGAAAAAAAAATTTTTTTTTTTTATTTTTTTTGAGACAGAGTCTCACTCTGTTGCCCTGGCTAGAGTGCCGTGGCATCAGCCTAGCTCACAGCAACCTCAAACTCCTGGACTCAAGCAATCCTTCTGCCTCAGCCTCCCGAGTAGCTGGGACTACAGGCATGCATCACCATGCCCGGCTAATTTTTTCTATATATATGTTTAGCTGTCCATATAATTTCTTTCTGTTTGTTAGTAGAGATGGGGTCTCGCTCTTGCTCAGGCTGGTCTTGAACTCCTGAGCTTAAACAATCCGCCCGCCTCGGCCTCCCAGAGTGCAAGGATTACAGGCGTGAGCCACTGCACCCGTCCCCTTTAATTTTTTATTTCAGTATATTATAGGGGCACAAATGTTTAGGTTACATGTATTGTCTTTGCCCCGCCCCATGGAAAAATTGTCTTCCATGAAACCAGTCCCTGGTGCCAAAAAGGTTCAGGACCACTGTTTTAGATGTTCAAATAGAGAAGCTTTCTATATCATATATTTTGGGATTATTTAGCCTAAAAAATTATAGCCAAAAGATCATGACAATGATATTTTATTAAATACGCTTTAAAATGCAAAGTTATTTTTTAGTTGCTTCTTTTATAATGCCAAGTACTTAATTTTTTAAAAAGTTGAAAAAAATTTCAATATAGGTATAAGTTAGTTGGAGGTAAACGTAAGTAATAGCTATTTAAATGTTATTTAATTAGACATCATTTAAAAAAATTTTAGAAAATTACTAGAAATGAATTGTTTAAAAATTATCTCGACCTATTTATTCATTCTAGAATGATATCTTCCCAGAAGATATATCATTCTAGATATATCTTCTGGGAAGTTAGAACTTCATTTTACGTTTTGTTTTAAGTTAATTACCTTTTCTGGTAGAACATTAATGGCCCCCAGTAATAGGAATTGGTGGAAGGTTAATATCCAGTTTACCAGCTGTTTATAATTTTCTATGCATGTGAACTGAAAGAAAATGAATCTAAATTATTCTTTTCAACAAAGACAGAATTTAATTAGTAGTCTGAAGATATTCTCTACATTTAGAAGTTATTTTACTTCTTAGCCCTACTCATTAGCTGATTCTAAGAGCTATGTATTATACTACATAAAAGCCGTAATAAGAGAGGATCTCCTCTTTTGCCTCACAGACGCCTGTGGTAAGAATTTAGTTTTTATTTCTAATTATTCTCTGAAAGTATCAATATACATTTAATTTTCAAAATCATTCTTAAGGTGTTTATATATGTATATGAAATCTTGTATGTATGTATTTGTACATAATGGCTGAAGGACAGTTTTTTGGCTGATATTTTCATCAGAGAAAATAATTATCAAATTTAACATGAAATGATTTTTTAGAATAAGAAAATGTTAGGGTAAATCTCCCCCCTTATTAACTTGGTGAGTTAACAGTCAGATAGCAAATATGCCTAATATAGTGCTAATGCCAGGGAAGTTTGACGAACTAAACAGACATAGCATTTTTTCCTTTACAGAGATTCCAAGCAAAAGTCTTACAGCTTTTGCTTGAAAATGCCTAATGATGAACTCATTACAGGTGGCCATAAGGTCTGGAAACACAGGAAAATATATATAATAAATGATTTAGAGGTAATATATTACATTAGAGTTTGTCAGCCTTGGCACTGTTGACATTTTGGACTGGATAACTTTTTGTTGTAGGAGGCTGTCCTATGCATTGTGGGATGTTTAGCAGCATATCTGGCCTCTACCCCCTAGATGCCAATCGTCCCTCCACCCATACCCAGTCATGAAAACCAAAAAAGTCTCCAGATGTTTCCAGATGTCCCCTGGTGGACAAAATTGCCCCCAGTGGAGAACTACTGATATGTTCAATTGGTTGTCCCTCATTTGTAGTGCCTCAAATGATTTGGGACTCTGATAAACTTAAGCCTTTAGATTGCTGCAGAAGTAGTGATCAAGGAGTTCAGTCTGTAAAAATTCAAAATAACATCTGTATTTCAAAGCTTACAACCACTTTGTATTTTGGAGACAGATAAGATACATGTTAGAAAAAGCTGATTATTTGAAAATGTTCTCTTCAACAAAGATAGTATCATGTCCCTGTGACTTCCAGACATCATTGATCCTTTCTTTTGGAGCTTTATAGGACACTTCTGATTCTTCCACACGGTAGCCCTGCAGATATTTGAATAAAGTTATCCTGTACCCCTTAGGGTTCTTTTTATATAATTTTAGCATTGGAAGAGATTTTATTATTTCAGCTCTCTTTAAAAGTGTGTGTGTTTGGTTTGTTTGTTTCATTCTTACAGCTAAGGTAACTGAGACCCAAATAATGTTAAATGAATTAGAAATAGTCACATGGTTAATGAATGGTCAATTAGAGTTAGTTCTGAGGTTTCTTGACATTCAGTCCAGTGTCTGTCAGATTCTTCAGTTATCTTCCCTTGCTGGCATGTTAGCTTGATGAAAGCAGGGGCTTTGTCTGACTTGTTCACCACTGAATCCCTAGTTCCTACAGCAGTGTCTGGTACGTACTGGACATTTAGTACATATTTGTTGAATGAATGAATGAATTTTTTATTTGACCTGGTTTCAAAACCCTCCTCTATCCAGTTTGCTTTTCTTCTGGAATGATCAACTTAACATTTTTTGAAGTTAAAATGACATATTAAGATATGATTTTAGTGCTCCAGATATATAATAATTGATAAAAGCTATTAACTAACTGTGTCTGGATACCATGTTTGTATTAATACAGTCTAAGATTGTGTTATTGTTTTATATTGAGCTTTTAGTTATTTAAACTCTTTGGCCTTTATCATATGAACGTTGAACCATAGCTGCTGCTTTGTACTTTTGTAGTATTTCTAAAATTTGAAATGTTTGTCTCAGCACTAATCATTTACTGTTTTAAAAGGAAGATCTGCTTTCATAAAATTCAAGTGTGTCAATAATAGGAATTTTCACAAATATATATAATTTCTAAACATTTTGCATCTTAAAGGGGATCCTGGTTCAGCAAATGCTTCTTACACACCTGTAATTTGGTCGTATGTTCCTAATTATGTTAACATGTGGTTTGAGCCCATCATAGATACCTGAAGACTCTGGTTCATGAATTTCTTCCCAGGCATGACTGCCTCTCTACTTTGGCAAGATCACATATACCAGCTTGGATTCCTACTAATATCTACAATATGGAAGATCAATTAATAAATTGATGAATAATTTTTTTCTTACAATTCTAATTAAGAAATACATTTCTTCTTTAGCAAGTTGTTCCTGACTGTGTATAACCAACCCACTAATGGTCATGAAATTAAAAGGTGTTTGAGTCAAGTAAACTTATTGGAATTTCTCTGGTCTTACGTTTCATATTTGGCAACTGTGCTGGAACAAAATTTACATGCTGATACCTGAGATTAAGAGATGGAGTAATTAAAATAATGCAATCATTCATTGCTTAAAGACAGGGATACATTCTAAGAATTGTATCCCTAGGTGATTTCATCATCATGTGAACATCATAGAGTGTACTTATACAAACCTAGATGGGATAGCCTGCTACACACCTAGGCTATATAGTGTAGCCTATTGCTCCTATGCTACAAACCTGTACAGCATGTTACTGTACTGAATACTGTAGGCAGTTGTAACACAGTGGTAAGTATTTGTGTATCTAACATAGAAAAGGTACAGTGAATATACTGCATAAAGTTCTCCAGAGAAAGGGAGAACTTAAAAAAAAAATACTGTATAAAAGATAAAACATAAAAAATGGTGTACCTGCGTAGGGCACGTACAATAAATGGAGCTTGCAAGACTGCAAGTTGCTCTGGGTGAGTCAGTGAGTAAGTGGTGAGTGAATGTGAAGGCCTAGGACATCACTGTGCACTACTGTAGACTTTTGTAAATGCTGTACACTTAGAATATACTAAATTTATAAAAAATTTTCTTTCTTCAATAATAAATAACCTTAGCTTGCTGTAGCTTTTTTACTTTATTAACTTTTTAAAACTTTTTGATTTGTAAAAACATTTAGCTTATTACACATTGTACAGCTGTACAAAAATATTTTTCTTGGCCAGATGCAGTGGCTCATGCCTGTAATCCCACAGTTTGGGAAGCCAAGGTGGAAGGATCACTTGAGGCCAGGAGCTCGAGACCAGCCTGGGCAAGATAGGGAGACCTCATCTTTCCAAAAAAATTTAAAAATTAGCTGAGCATGGTAGTGCATACCTGTAGTCCCAGCTACTTGGGAGGCTAAGGTGGGAGTATTGCTTGAGCCCAGGAGTTTGAGGTTGCAGTGAGCTATGATGATGCCACTGCACTGTAGCCCAGGCAACAGAGCAAGACCCTGTCTCAAAAAAAAAAAACAACAAAAAAAAACCCAAAACTTTATTTTTTCTTTATATCCTTTTTCTGTAAACTTTTTTCTATTTTTAAAATGTATGGGGTTTTTTTTTGTTTTGTTTTTTTACTTTTTAAACTTTTTGTTCAAAACTAAGACACACACACACATTAGTCTAGGCCAACATAGGATCAGGATCATCAGTATCACTGTCTTCCCCTTCATATCTTGTCTATCCAGACCACTGGAAGGTCTTTCTTCAGGGGCAATAACACCCATGGAGCTGTCATCTCCCGTGATAACAATGCCTTCTTCTGGACTATCTCCTGAAGAACCTGTCTGAGGCTATTTTATAGTTAACTTTTTTTTATAAGTAGGAGTACACTCTAGAATAATAATAAAAAGTATAGTATAGTGAATACATAAACCAGTAACAGTTGTTTTTTATCACTATCAAGTATTATATATTGTGCATAATTGTATGTGCTGTGCTTTTATATGACTAGCAGCACAGTAGGTTTATTTACACCAGCGTCACCACAAATACGTGAGTAGCGCATTGTGCTAGGGCATTACGATGGCTGTGACATCACTAGGCAATAGGAATTTTGCAGCTCCATTATTATTTTATGGGACCACCATTGTATATGTGGTCCATCATTGACTGAAATGTCATTATGTGGTGTATGACTTTACTTTTTTAGAAATGATTACTAAATAAAAGATAATTGTTATATCTGCTAATCATTCTCTGATCCTATGTTCCTGTGCAATGACTGCATCAGGAAAGAACAGTTTGTTACACTTAGTTACATCATAGTAAATAAATTTGTTCAATGAAAGTTTCACCTTGATCTAAGGTGAAACACCTCAAAATGAGAAAAAAAAATAGAGTTTAATGAGAGCAAACACTAGCCAGAATTTATTAAATACATTTGATAAAATATTTGCCTTATAAAAGCAGTTTATAAGTTTTGCTATTTCTCTTCTGTGGTGACATTCTTGAGCATAAATGTGTACATTAAATAGCTGTTCTTCCCCTTGGAGGACCAAGAACCTTTAGTGGTTTTGACATGATATCAAATGCATTCCCCACACTTAAATGTTGACAATAGTTGATGTGTATTGTAGATACATATCTCCAATTTTTAACTGTGAAAGACAGCTGTTTACTTGGATGTTTTTATTATGTGTACATAGATGCTACATAGTCTACTATCTGTGTTTGCATGTTTGCCCATATAAATGCATCCGTGTCAAAAACAGATATTTTTTAAAGGAAAAAAGGAAATTTTATAAAAATATAGAGAAAGGTGATATTAGATTAAGAATATAATTGTTAGATTTAAAAAAAGAATATAATTGTTAGATTTTTAGTTGAATTACATCCATAATTATTTTAGTTCATCATAGTATCTCTGTAATTGAAACATATTTTCCATGATTTAGTCTTTCGGAAAGAGTTCTCTGTTTTATGAATGTTCTTCAGGCAAAATGCATGCATTCTGTAACTTGAGAAGATGGAATGACACCAAAAGAAAAATCAAATGTTAAAAACAGAGATTGCCTGTGTAATATATTTCATCTATTCTAGGAAGCACTTATTTTTACTTTTGTATGAAATTTCTCTGAAATTGGGGGTGTGTCTTACTTTGTATGGTATTTTACAATTGACAGTGGTTTTTTATTCCTTTTGAAACATCAAATAATGATACATTTTACTTTTGTATGAAATTTCTCTGAAATTGGGGATGTGTCTTACTTTGTATGGTATTTTACAATTGACAGTGGTTTTTTATTCCTTTTGAAACATCAAATAATGATACATCTTATAATTGGTAATGAGTCTATGAAATATTTGTATGTATGTCTGGGAAATGTGTTTAATGAGTTGCCCAATGTATTTATTTGGATAGACCAAATATTTTTTCTTTACATTTTCATATTTTATAAAATTGTTTTTTACATAGATATTTTACAATCTGATATTAAGCCTTTAGTATTTTAATAAATTTTCATTAAATTTTATTAGACTGATCAAGAATAATATAAATGGTGCCAAAATGATTTTCATTTTTTTTTCTTTCTTTTTTTAAAGTGAAAGCAAGATTTATTCAGAAACCATAGAAAGTTAGAAAGTCTACTCCACAGGCAGAGCACAGGCAAGTTCTCCCTGCAAAAGAGAACTGGCCTATTTCTTAAGCTTCATAATATTAACCTTCTACTTACTATTGAGTGTTTCTACTAATACATGTTTGGTATAAAATACATGTTTATTTATTCAAATCTTTTTTTTATAATTTTAAAAAATTGAATAGCTATTATTTTGAATGTCTAATTCTTAAGAGGTGATATGATGTTTCTGTTTTTGTTTTTAGAGTCTTACATTTAAAGAAAAAGTAACAAGCCTTAAATTTAAAGAAAAACCTACAGATTTGGAGACAAGAAGCTATAAGTATCTTCTTTTGTCCATGGTGAAACTAATTCATGCAGATCCAAAGCTCTTACTTTGTGTAAGTATTTTCTATGAAATACTTCAAAATTATGACAGTAAGTTAGTTTGGTTTAAATGAAATGCCAAGATTTTGAGGATAATTGTTAGCTAACTGTTACTGATCCTTTCTGATTGTACCTAAAACCTAAGACATCCCTAAGAAAACTGACTTATAGAGAATACTAATATAATTAGATCAGATTTCTTAACCTGTCTTCTTAATTTCCTTTTTCATTAGCATACTTTGGTGAGATCTTCGGTCCTCTCTCTGTTACCAGGTTATATGTTATTCAGGCATAATCTTGGGATGGGGTGGAGATAATGAAGCAACAATAAATCACAGTGCTTTCTACATCTGCACTGTTGGTTTTTCGAATCTCCAGTTGTTATTGCCAAATAGTTTAGCTTTTCTATACCCTTCTTCCTGTTATCAGCCTTCTATTTTCATTGGCTCAGCCTGGAAGTACTGTACTGGAAAGAGAAGGAGGTAAAAATGAGTGTGGTTAGTACTCATTTATTGTCATAAATTACTGGTACATGGTAATGAGGAACTAATATAAATGATGCAAATGATTGATAGTTATATGAAGTAATTAAAAGCAGGGCTCCGAGACAGACTGCTTACTAGCTGTGTGATTTGGGTGACTTATTAAACCTCTCTGTGCCTTAGTTTTTTCATCTGAAATATTGGGATAATGGTTCCTGCTTCAGAGAGATTGTTAAGAAGAGTGAGTGAAATAGTACATATAATGCCTTTAGGAACAATGCCTGGTGCATAATAAACACTAAGTAAATGTTTAGCTATTGTTACTATTTATAAGATACAGTTAATATTAACATTAATATTATTAATGCCCCAAATGTAATAGTTCTGTATTGTGAAGTTTATACGATAACATGTTTAATCTTTGTTGAGTTTCTCTAGTCCCTGGAGAGCAGCACCAAGCAAGGTTTCTTACTGTTCAGTAACAGGCTTTTTAAAGTGCTAAGGTACTTTCAATTTTGATGGTGTATTTTTCAAATTACTATAATGTAGGGGTTCATAACTATATGTTCGTGGTTTCAAGAATTCTGTGAACTCCCTGAATTTTAAAAAATGTGCATATGTGAGTAATTTTTGTAGAAGAAGGGAGAAGAGAGAGAGAAAGAATTCTCAAATCAGTGACCCCAAAAGAAGGCCTGTGATATTTTAAACTCTTTGAAAAGCCCATTGAAATTCAGGAGTCTAATGGAATAATAGTTAGATCTTTGGCATGGAAAAATTCCATGAAATCTGTCAATGAGACTCTGTAAAAGTCACGAAATGCTCTTTCTCTTCATTTCTTTGTTACATATCACAAGTTATTTGTGGCATTATTTCATCATGCAAGTCACATAATAATAGCATTGCCCTGTTTACATGGCTTTAATTCAGGTCCAAAGAAGGCACCAAAGTAACTGATGTGTTTTATGTTACATATGTTATTGTTTGAAAAAGAGTTTAAGCAAAACTTGCTAATTTTCCAAGGATCATTTAAAATGGAAATTATTTTCTTTGCTGCCATCTAGTGGTTAATAACTTTTTCACTTTAAAGTTACCATTCTGAGTCTTAGTAAATAGTCTGTCTCAATCACTGTATTATTAAAATAATGTAATTTTATTGTCTTCCATCTCTACCATCTTTGTCCTAATTTATATTACTCTCAGTTTTTCAAGACTTCTAATTCCTCAGCTTGTGTCATTTCTTACATCCCCATAATCATTTCTGTGCGCTGAAATTATGGTGATCTCTTTAAAAAGTAAATCTTACCTCACCCTTTGTCCAACTTAAAACCTTTTGTTTGAAATTGCTCTTGCTATAAAAACCAAACTTGAAAAATATCTGCAAGGTCATGCAGTCGTTCTCCTATCTACCAACTATTCTTCCACATCTAGCATTGTATTTTTCTTTGCCTTTTCTATTCATGATGGCCTTTCTTTCAATCCTTCTTTTCATATTCTTTTATACCTGCTCTTGTACTTGCTTTTTCCCTCTACCTAGAGTCTTCCCTCTACTCTTTGCATAGTAATTCCTGCTAATTCTAAGCTATTATCACTGCCCTAAGGAAGCCTTTCTGACTAGGCCATATTTCCCTGCTACAGGCTTTCATAGCAGCTTGTACTTTCATAATTCCTGTCTGATTTGCAATTTCATATGTGTCAGTCTGATTTTTTTTTCTTTTCTTTTTTTTTGAGATGGGCTCTTGCTGTGTTGCCCAGGCTGGTCTCCTGGGTTCAAGTGATCCTCCCACCTCAGCCTCCTGGGTAGCTGGGACTACAGGTGTACACCACTGTATCTGCTGGTCTGATTATTTTATTGATTGATTAGAGATTGAACTCTTCTCTATGAGACCACATGCTCCTGGAGGGTGGAAAACACATCTTTTTTTCATTTTTGTGTCCTTTTTTTTTTTTTTTTGAGACAGAGTCTCGCTTTGTTGCCCGGGCTACAGTGAGTGCCGTGGCGTCAGCCTAGCTCACAGCAACCTCAAACTCCTGGGCTTAAGCGATCCTACTGCCTCAGCCTCCCGAGTAGCTGGGACTACAGGCATGCGCCACCATGCCCGGCTAATTTTTTCTATATATATTTTTAGTTGGCCAGATAATTTCTTTCTATTTTTAGTAGAGACGGGGTCTTGCTCTTGCTCAG
>CM052441.1:114518775-114548917 GCA_028533085.1 Varecia variegata
GTGAGTGCCGTGGCGTCAGCCTAGCTCACAGCAACCTCAAACTCCTGGGCTTAAGCGATCCTACTGCCTCAGCCTCCCGAGTAGCTGGGACTACAGGCATGCGCCACCATGCCCGGCTAATTTTTTCTATATATATTTTTAGTTGGCCAGATAATTTCTTTCTATTTTTAGTAGAGACGGGGTCTTGCTCTTGCTCAGGGTGCTCTTGAACTCCTGAGCTCAAACAATCTGCCCGCCTCGGCTTCCCAAGTGCTAGGTTACAGGCGTGAGCCACCGCGCCTGGCCCATTTTTGTGTCTTTAGTATTCATTAAATATTGAGTTATGAATGAATTTAAATGTCAGAAAGTAAGCTAACAGTTTTGAATTACAGATATACTGGGATGATGGCTTACCTTAGTTATAATGGGGAAGAATCTGTAGTTACAAAATAAAATATGGACGCAAATTGCATTGGCTTCACATAAATATATCAAAGTGTAAATGGATGCTTCTATAATAAATTATGGGAAGCTTTTTAGTCTCTAAACACATAGACATTCACATTTATTTACAACATTAATTTTCTTTGCTTAGTACACTATGTTTTTCTATAATGAAAAGGACTGAAGTGTAGATATCTAGAGGTATGGATGCTAGCCCTCCTTTTGACACCAGCTGTGTAGGTTTGGGCAGGACCTTTGTACTGGACAAGTGGACTATACCAAATAATCATACAGTCCTCATCCAACATGTATGTTCTTTGCCTTTGAGTGCAATGTATAAGCTCAAAACCAGAGTTCCAAACCAGATGTATATTATTTAGCCAGTGTACTATTGACCCCCTATCTTATTGATATAATATCTTAATGGAAAAGTTTAATATGTGGTTTTTGTTTTCTCTTAGTTAGGATTTTTCCTGGCCATTATTCACATTGATGAACAAATATAGTTGTGCATTAAGAGAATCTCCAACAAAAGTAATTTTGATTTTTCAAGAATTCCATTATTTTTATTGAGATATAGTCCACATACCGTAAAATTCACCATTTAAAAGTGTACAATTCTGTGGTTTTCAGTATGTTTATAAGGTTCTGCAAACATCACCATTATCTAATTCTAGAACATTTTTATTACCCCTATAAGAAACCTTGTACCATATAGCACTCGCTCTCCATTCCTTCCTCCCTCTAATCCCTGTCAGTTGATTTTTTTCTTCAATGGAAGTTTGCTTTTTTTCTTTGCAGAATCCAAGAAAACAGGGACCTGAAACCCAAGGCAGTACAGCGGAATTAATTACAGGGCTGGTCCAACTGGTCCCTCAGTCACACATGCCAGAGATTGCTCAGGAAGCAATGGAGGTAAGAGGAAAATGAATTCTATGCTTTTGGAGGAAAGCTTGTAACTATGTACATTCTTGATGTTCTTTTTGTGTATGGTTTCTATGAGTAGTAGGTAGATGTCCTTTTGGACATGGTATGTTTGTGTCTATACATTGTTTTATAAAACTCCATTGAGAAAGAAGGAGTTTACTTGCTTTATATCTCATTGTACAAATTCCTATGCTTAATGAAATAATTCAAAATTTTCTAATTGCAGTTGACTTTTTTGAATTTAATATGTATTGACTTTTTAAATTGAGACATCATTCATGTACCATAAAGTATACCAGTTTAAAGTGTACATTTCAGTGGTTTTTAGTATATTCATACAGTTGTGCAAACATCACCACTATCTAATTCCAGAACATTTCTGTCACCCTAAAAAGCAACCTCATCACTCCCCATTCCCTTATCCCCCAGCAACCACTAAACTATTTTTTCTGTTTCTATAGATTTGCTTATTTTAGACATTTCATATAAATAGAATCATATAATATGTAACCTTTTATGTCTGGCTACTTTGACTTAATGTTTTCAAGGTTCCCTGATGATGTGACATGAATCAGTATTTCATTCCTTTTTACTACCAAATATTCCATTGTATGGATATTGATTTTGTTTATTTATCAGTTGATGAACATTTGAGGTTGTTACCACTTTTTGGCTATTATGAATACTGCTGTGCATGTTTGTGTAAAAGTTTTTATGTGGATGTATCTCTTAGGTATATATCTAGGAGTGGAATTGCTGGATCATATGGTAACTCTCTTGAACTTTTGAGGAACTGCCAAACTCTTTTCCAAAGCAACTGCAACATTTTATATTCTTATTACCAACGTATGAGGGTTCTAATATCTTTGCATCCTTGCTCACACTTGCTATTGTCTATGTTTTGATTATAGCTATCCTGATGGATGTGAATGCAGTTGACTTGTGTAAAAATTATTTTTATATTGATTACTTGATAGAGAATATGGTTTTAATTTAAATGAGTTTCATTGAGGTATAATTTATATAAAATAAAATCACATAAGACTTATAGTATTTTTAATCACCCCAGTAAGATCCCCTGTGTCCTTTTACAGTTACTACCCCCACCCCCTGTCCCAGAGAACCACTTGTCTGATTTCTATCCCTCTAGGTTAGTTTTGCCAGACTAGAAGTTCGTATGTTGAATCTTAGAGAATGTATTCTTATTTATCTGTCTTCTTTCAGTCAGCAAGTTTTTGGGATTCATCCATGTTGTTGCATGCATTAACTCCTTTTTTATTGTTGATAAGTATTCCATTGTTGATTATACCACAGTTTATTCACTTGTTGATGGGCACTTAGGTGAACATATCCATTACTGCCAAAAGTTACCTTGTACTCCTTTGTAGTGCCTGCCTCCTTACCTCCCTCCCTACCGTTCTTACCCCTTGCCTGCCCCCTTTCCTCCTTTGCAGCCACTGATCTGCTTTCTGTTACTATAGATTAGTTTGCATTTTATATAAATGGAATCATAAAATATACTCTTTTTGTCTGTCTTTAAGTCAGCATAATTATTATGATATTCATCTATGTTGTTGCATGTTAGTAGTTCATTCCCTTTTATTGTAGTTCATGCCTTCTTATGCTGTATAATGTTCCATTGTATGAATATAGCATAATTTGTTGATCTGTTTACGTGTTAATGGACATTTGTATTGTTTCTAGTTTGGGGCTGTTATAGATAAATCTTCTAGGATCATTTATATACAAATCTATATGTGGACATATGCTTTCATTTCTCTTAGGTAAATAACTAGGAATGCAAAGATCTTACTGTGTGGTCTTTACAAGAGGTATAGCTTAAATACAAGGACACTGGAAGATAGACAATACAAGGGTAGGAAAACATGCCCCACAAACACCCAAGAAGTCTGGTGTAATATATAGATATAGAGTTTAAAGCAAGATATATTACTAGAAATGAAGAGGAACATATTATTATTACAAAGAGAACCAACCCATCCAGAAAATAAAACTGTATATGAATCTAATAACAAAACTTCAGAATATATAAAGCTTCAAAATATATACAAATACATAAAGTAAAAGGAGCTATATAATCCAGTTATAGTGGGATACTTAAGCACACCTTTCTCAAAATCTGATAGAACAAACAAGAATAAAAGGTAAGGAATAGAAGATTTAAGCAACATGATTATCAAATTTGACTTATTTGACATATATAGAGCATTACACTCAGCATTTTCAAGTACACACGGAACATTCACTATATCCTGAGCATAAAGCAAGAGCCAACAGTTTCCAAAGGATTGAAATCATTCAAAATATTTTCTTGTGACCACAATGGGGTTAGGCTAGAAATCAATAACAAAAAGATTTATGAAATGTCAAATGACTACACTATGTTTTCATTCATACTTTGCTATTAGGATGTAAGTTAGTATAACCACCATTAAAAATTGTTTTGTAATATCTACTTAAGCTAAACATAGCAATTCCAGTCCTAGGTATATATCCAACAGAAATGCATATGTACATTTACCAAAAGACATACATAAAAATATTAATATGTAATTTGTAGTACCCCTCTAATCAAACAATCCAAATGTATCATCAATAGAATAGATAATTTTGGTTATGTTCATTCAGTTGAATACTATATAATAAGAAAAAGAGTGAGCTACTGCTAAATGCAAAACATGGATGAATCTCACAGACATGATATCGAGTGAAAATAGCCAAGCACAAAGAGAACACGCTGTGTGATTCTTACACACAAAGTTCAAAAACAGGCAAAACTAATCTATGGTGGTGGAAGGCAGAAGAATAGCTACCTTTGTGAAGGGCTAATGACCAGGAGTGGATGTGTAAAAAGCTTCTGGATGTTGGTAATGTTGATCTAGGTAGTAGTGGGGGTATATACTTAGTGAAAATTCATTGCTCTATAATCTAAAGATTTGCTATCTTACCATACACTTCAGTAAAAATGTTTATAAAAATGTTTTAGCACTCATTAAATAAAATCATTGCTTATATTTGTTTATATTGCTGTTGACCCTATAAATTAGTACATTTCTTGTATTCTTTTTAGAAGGCTGTTTGACAGTATTTGGCAGGAGCTATATAAATATTTCAATTTTTTGTCCAAATAATTCAATTTCTGTGATTTTTTAATCTTATGAATACAGTTCACAAGGAAAAGGCTACACATATAGATGCTTATTACTCTTATTTATAATAGAATATTAAGAGAACTTTATTCACTAGTGAGAGAATGGGTTAATATTCAATAACAAGAGAATGGTATTTCAACTTGAGCTGTTAAACATTTATTAAAACCTATGTAGATCACACAGCAATATGGAAAAGTATTTATGAAATATCATGTGAGTATACTGTGTTTACAGCTTTGTTAAAATACATATGGAAAGGCTGGGTGTGATGGCTTACTCATGCTTGTAATCCTAGCACTTTGGGAGGCCAAGATGGGAGAATCACTTGCAACTAGGAGTTTGAGACCAGTTTGAGCAACATAGCGGGATCCCGTCTCTACAAAAAATACAAAAAGTAGCAGGGTCTGGTGGCACATACCTATACTCTCGTGTACTGGGGAGACTGAGGGAGGAGGATCTCTTGAACTCAGGAGTTTGAGGCTACCAAGAGGTATGATGGGGCCACTGTACCACTCTAGCCCAAGCAACAAAGAGAGACTTCGTCTCAAAAATAAAAATATATACATGGAAATTTTAAAAGAAAGGGAGCATGGAAAGAAAATCTTACTAAGATGGGAAAAGGCTAATTCATTTTCTTTCAATATTTAAAAAAAAGGCTTTATCAAACAAAAATATAGAGAATTTGTCACTTGAAAAAACTAAAGTGCCAGAAATTGTACCAAATTTTTGCACAGTAGTGTCAAAATTGAAGTTTAATTTGTGGTGTTTATTCTTGATATGAAGAGTTTTAAATTATATAACTTTTGAAGACTCTCACAATAAATTGCAACTTTCACTAAATATTTAAAAGTAATTACAGTAAGAGTTTTTGAAATGATATAGGTCTGGTCTTTATATAGTTTATAAATTTTGGAGTTATAAAGTCATCCATTTACATATCTTTTCCCAGTGTGAAGCAGGTTATCAATGCAACGATTTGCAGTGCATGCATTTGATTTGGTTTTAAAAGAAAAAATAGTTTTCATTGTTTGTTCCAAATAGTGTTTCGTTGGAATTTTAATAAGAGGCTTTAAAGTTAGAGAGTAAAGAAATCATCAATATGTTGACCAAGGACTGAAAGAGATGTGCAGAGCTCAACAGTGTTTGTTGGGGTTCGGGGAAGCATTGTGAAAGTGGAGTTAAGGTAGGATCATTTTGAAGGGAGAGTCTATATTTTACTTTTTATACCTTTTTTGTGTGTGTGATAGGATCTTGCTCAATTGTCCAGGTTGGAGTGCAGTGGTGCAATCATAGTCCACTGTAACCTTGAACTCCTAGGCTCAAGTGGTCCTCCTGGGTAACTAGGACTACAGGTTTGTGCCACCAAATTGGCTAATTTTTAAATTTTTTGTAGAGATGGGGTCTTGCTGTGTTGCCCAGGCTGGTCTCTAACTCCTGGCCTCAAGTGATTCTCCTGCCTAGGTTTCCCAAAGCACTGGAATTACAGGTGTGAGCCACTGTACCCAGCCTACTTTTTATACCTTTGATGGTTTCACAAATAGTAATTTATATGTTGCATATTTTAAATGAATTATTTAATTCCCGTTAATGTTCTGTGAGCCAAGTTCCAATTTCAGTTCTATGGTCAATTGAATTACTTTGGGATGAATAGTCTGCCATAAAATGTGAAAGAAAGTCTGTTTCACTTCCTCTCTCTTTGAAAAATAATTTATCTTTTCTGTTACAAAAGAATTTGTGGCAAGCGAGATGATTTCCACTTTAACTTTTGCTGTGTGTATTTTTGGTGAGCTCTCCTTGGGGATTCACTTGTTGTTTCATAGAATTCTTTAATATGCATTGAAATCATTTTGTTTCTTAAAGCAGTTTTTGCAGTCATATATTGTTCCAAATTCTTCACTCTTTTACTTTATATGTGCATGTTTTTATTAGAGTAAGAATGATGGAAATAAAGTGATTTCCTTCTACATATATTATTCCCTAGAGATTTGTGTTCTCCAGAGGTTTTCTCTTTTACTTTTTACTGTAAGTTGAGGCTATAAATTAAATAGCTCACTTTTTTTTAGCATTTTAAACATGAGTACTCCAGTGTTAACATTTACCAAAAATGTTTTGACTGAGTCTTCTCTTTTTCTCTGTTTTTTTAAAATTCAGGCTCTGCTGGTTCTTCATCAGTTAGATAGCATTGATTTGTGGAATCCTGATGCTCCTGTAGAAACATTTTGGGAGATTAGGTATATGTACTTTTATTTTTAAATTGAATTTTAAAATTTTATTTTTTTCTTTAAATATCAACTCTACAGTCCTTAGTTCATTGTAAAATTTTACTTATACTTCCAGAAGTTTTATGATTTTACATTTTATTTGACTTGAAATTATTAGAATATTTCTTATTTTAACTGCAGAACAATATTACAGCAATTTAGAGAATAAATTTTTAAAAATAGTGGTATATTTTATCATGCAACCATAAATACTGTCATTTAGTATATTATCTTCTGTTTCAGATTTCTATGTAGTTATAACTGTGTTTTTCATAGATTTTCATAGTTATAAGCCTAAAGTGATAAAATTCTGTAACAATCATTTTTTTCAGTTTTTTAAACTATGATCTTTTATAAATTTTCCATAATACCAGTGCTTTTGATGAATAATTAATAGTGGACATCTGCTTAGAAGACAAAAATACATACAGAATTTTATAATCTATTTCCTAGGTTATATAAATTATTACCTTTTAATAGCATAAAGTCACCACATTGAGGAAAATATAGATGTATAAACCTCAAGTTTACCATTGTCCTATGGAAATGGATTTGCTGACTCACTTGGCAGCTGAGTTAAATCTTAAACTCTAGAGCAGTGCTCTCCAGTAGTAATATAATGTGATCCACATATATAATTTTAAATTTTCTAGTTATCACATTACAAAGCAAAAATAAACAGGCAAAATTAATTTTAATATATTTTATTTGACCCAGTATATAGATACATATCTTAGAATATTATAATTTTAGCATGTAATTAATATAAAAGTTATTAATGAGATTTTTTTTTATAAAATCTTCAATATTTGGTATGTGTTTTATACTTACAGCATATATCAATTTGGACAAGCCATATTTAAAGTGCTCAATGGCCTCATGTGGCTGACTAGTGGCTACCATGTTAGACAATGCAGCTTTAGAGTAAGGATCAAGAAGCTTGTTCTCTAAAGGGCCAGATAGTAAATATTTTAGACTTTGTGGGTTATACAGTTTCAGTCATATAACTATTCAGTTCTGCCTTCGGAGCATGAAAGTAGCCATAGACAGTATGTGAATGAATGGATGTACCATTAAAACTTTATTTATAATAGCAAATGGTGGGCTGGATTTGGCCTGTGGGTGGTGGTTTTCAGAACCTATACCCTAGAGCACTAGGTTTATCTATAGTCTCTGCTGTGTATGTGGTTTATCATTTGCTTTTATATCCACTGCAAGGATGGGATTCATGGATGAAACATTGGGAGTTTGATGAAACATAGGGGACTTATAAAAGTACTTGCTTTTTACATATAACCTGTAGACTTACTTCCTTTGATTATGGTGCTGTTGACATTTTGGTAACTATTAAAACAAACCCTGCATGGGATATTAAGGTTCTCTAAACTTATATCCATTGTGAGATAATGCCTTTCTTATGTACTGATTATATCTGTATTAGATTATGTATTGATAATACTGGTAACAATGAACTTTATGTTACTGCAGCTCACAAATGCTTTATTACATCTGCAAGAAATTAACTAGCCATCAAATGCTTAGTAGCACAGAAATTCTCAAGTGGTTGCGAGAAATTTTGATCTGCAGGAATAAATTTCTTCTTAAAAATAAGGTAAGCAAAATTACCTCTTTAAAGATGGAAGAATATTTGAAATGATAATGAGAAGAGGTTAAGGAGGTGTTTATGACCCAAATTAGGTCCTACTTCAGCTCCTTCCTCCTAAGGTTCTCATAGGGACATATATGTGCAGAGGAGAATGGCTGGCAAATCAACATTTTAAAAATTCTGAGGCTTTGGCCTTACAGCCACAATATTGATGAATTATAGGTAAGTTAAGGAGATCTCTATGGGGCAAGCCTAGAAGGAGTAGGGGCTGCTATAACCAAAGTAGGTTGAAGAGCATATTCTCTCTTTACTCTCAAGTTCATACATAAGACTTGGTTCTTATGGCTAGGCTAGTCCAGCAAATGTTATCTATCAAGAAACTAAAGAGAACAGGTTGAGAGTCCTCTATCTAGGTTTATTTATATTTCTCCCATAAAAATTTCACCTCTTGAAAATACAACAGACTTCTTTCTTAGGGTGGAGTGAAACTTTTTGATCCTGAACTATTGAAACATGGTGAGGTTGTAGGGGGGATAGAGAAGAGCCTTAAATATGTTTTAACATATAGTTTCTATTAATATAATCAATTTAAGAATTCTACTATTGCATAGTTTTAGGAGCACTTGATTTAATGAGTTTTTATTCAGTCATAGAATCATAGCTATGAGAAATCTTAAATGTATGAAACTCATATGCTTTTCAGTGCCATGCAGCTTGTTAAATTGTCTCTGTTTAGAAATGGACTAATGGTAAGATGGGTTTATTCACATCTGGCTTATCTTAGTGTGCTAATATAGTGGAATTTGGCATTATTCCACGGATAGGGAAAGAGATTAGACTTCAGAGTTTCATGCCCTCGTCTGTGGTATACTCTCCAGAGTGTAAACATTTGTCATCCAGTAATGAAGGTATAGTGCTCTGATCAGCAAAATCACTCTTGTGACATACTTGGTGTATATACTAATGTTAATTAGTGGTCCAGAAGAGCTTAATCTCAAAAGAGTCAGCTTCCAATTATCCTGACATGGCACAGGATAAAATATTGTGGGAGGAAATCTTTGTTGTTGAAATTGCATTACAGTTTTGATACATTAGATTTATGTTGTTGTTTTCCTTGTGTCCATATTAGCCTTAATTTATATTTCTAGAATCTGCTGTTTCTGATTTGGAGAGTGGAAAACTAAGAGGAGTTTCAAAGACATTGAGCAAATATTATTCATCCTAATGGGTTTCTAATGAACATTTCTCAAGGTGGGATGTAGGGATTAAGAGAAGAGGTTTCCCAGGTTTCAAACAGAAAGACAACTCAACATTGTTTATTTCTCTTGGTTATCAGTGCTTTGGTAGAGCTTATTTTTTTCTTTTTTCTAGCAGGCAGATAGAAGTTCCTGTCACTTTCTTTTCCCTTATGGAGTAGGATGTGATGTTCCTTCTAGTGGAAATACCAGTCAAATGTCCATGGATCATGAAGAGTTACTACGTACCTGTACTCCTGGAGCCTCTGTCCGGAAGGGAAAAGGAAACTCCTCCATGGTAAGAAGCTGCTTTTGTAATTTTTCTATATCATCATCTGTGCTCTATTTTTTTCCAAATGAACTTTGGTAAATTTCAAGTAGGTAAGATAGTAATAGTTAAAAACTGCGTAGATTCTAGTTCTGTCACTGCTGTTTGTGGAAGCTTGGGCAAGTTCTTAACATCCCTGTGCCCAAGAGTCTGAACTTTAAAATGGGGATAATAATAATTCCTGGCCAGGCATGGTGGCTCATGCCTGTAATCCTAGCACTCTGGGAGGCCGAGGTAGAAGGATTGCTTGAGCTCAGGAGTTCGAGACCAGCCTGAGCAAGAGTGAGACCCCATCTCTACCAAAAAGAAAAAGAAAAAAAAAATTCATAAATAAATAAAAATTAGGGATAAAAAGAAGTTTTGACCTGGAAAAGAAACTATTCTGTAATGATTTGTTATTTTCACTTGTATTATGATTTATTTATATTTAAAAGGAATTATATACACAAACAAAAATCACAGAAACACTTATCTACAACATCAAGCAAAATACTTGGTTTTTATCCCAGTAAATCTGTACCTTTGTTAGTTGGTACAACTTCTAAACTTCTTGGGTATGAATGGTTTTTCTTATGAGGTGGAGGTTTATAATAATTAGTTATCAGTTATAGCTTGTAAGTGTCAAGTACTATTTATACATCATCTCATTTAATCCTCACAACTCTGGAGCAGGAATTATTTTTATCCCATTATTTTCTTATTTCAGTAGGTTTAGGGGGTTGAATTCTGTTACATGTACATTATTGTGCAGTGGTGGAGTCTGGGCTTTTGGTGTACTGGTTACCTGGGTAGTGTCCATTGTACTCCATAGGTAATTTTTCATCCCTTCCTCCCTTTCTCCCTCACTGTCCCCCCTCACCCCTTTTGAGTTTCCAGTGTCCATTATATCACTCTATGTGCCTTTGTGTAGCCATAATTTAGCTCCCACTTTCAAATGAGAACCTGTGGCATTTATTTTTCTGTTCCTGGGTTACTTCAATTAGGATAATAGCCTCCAGTTCCATCCAAGTTGCTGCAAAAGCCGTTATATTATTTCATACTTTCTTAATGCTGAGTAGTACTCCATGGTGTATATATACCACATTTTCTTAATCTACTCATCAGTTGATAGGCACTTATGTTGATTACATATCTTTGCAATTGTGAATTGTGCTGTGATAGCATACGGATACCAGTATCTTTTGGATATAGTGATTTCTTTTCCTCTGGATAGATACCCAGTAGTGGGATTGCAAGGTCAAATGGTAGGTCTACTTTTAGTTCTTTAAGAAATCTCCATACTGATCTCCATAGAAGTTGTACTAATTTACTTTCCCACCAACAGTATGTAAGTGTTCCCTTTTCACTGCATCTACACCATCATCTATTATTTTTTTACTTTTTAGTAGCCATTCTGATTGGAGTAAAATGGTATCTCACTATGGTTTTAATTTGCATTTCTCTGATGATTAGTGATGTCAAACATTTTTTATGTTTGTTGCCATTTGTGTATCTTTTCTTGAAAAATACCTGTTTGTCTACTTTTTAAGGGGATTGTTTGGTTTTTTTCTTGCTGAATTGTTTGAGTTCCTTGTAGAGTCTGGATATTAGTCCTTCATTGGACACACAATTTGCAAATATTTTCTCCTATTCTGTAAGTTGTCTTTTTAACTCTTTTGATTCTTTAGCTGTGCAGAGGCTTTTTAGTTTAATTAAGTCCCATTTGTCTATTTTTATTTTCTTTGCATTTGCTTTTGGGGTCTTAGTCATAAATTCTTTGCCTAGACCAATGTCCGGAAGAGTTTTCCCTAGGTTTTCTTCTAGTATTTTTATAGTGTCAGATCTTACATTTGAGTCTTTACTCTATCTTGAGTTAATTTTTATATATGGTGAGAGATAGGGATCCAGTTTCATTCTTCTGCATATGGCTATGCAATTTTCCCAGTACCATTTATTGAAAAGGGTGTCCCCAGTGTATGTTCTTGTTGACTTTGTCAAAGATCAGTTGTCTGTAAGTATGTGGCTCTATTTCTGGGTTCTCTATTCTGTTCCATTCATCTATGTGTCTGTTTTTATACCATTACCATGCTGTTTTGGTTATTGTAGCCTTGTGTATAATTTGAAGTCAGACAATGTGATGCCTCCAGCTTTGTTCCTTTTGCTTGGAGTTGCTTTGGCTGTTCAGGCTCTTTTTTGGTTCCATATGAATTTCAGAATTGCTTTTTTTAATTCTCTGAAAAATGACATTGATGTTTTGATAAGGGTTGCATTGAATCTGTAGATTGCTTTGGGCAGTGTGGTCATTTTAACAATATTGATTGTTCAAATCCATGAGTATGGGATATTTTCCCATTTGTGTCATCTACAATGTCTTTCATCAGTGATTTGTAGTTCTCATTATAGAGAGCTTTCACCTCCTTGGTTAGATTTAGTCCTAGGTTTTTTGTTTGTTTGTTTGTTTGTTTGTTTGTTTGCAGCTATTGTAAATGGGACTGAGTTCTTGATTTGGTTTTCAGCATGGTTGTTGGTGTAGAGAAATGATATTTATTTTGGTACATTGATTTTATAACCTGAGACTTTGCTGAACTCATTTATCAAATTTAGGACTCTTTTGGAGAAATCTTAGGTATAAGATGATACCATCATCAAGCAGAGATAATTTGACTCCCTCTTTTCCAATTTGGATGCCTTTTATTTCTTTCTCTTATCTGATTGCTCTAAGACTTCCAGTACTATGTTGAATAGAAATGGTGAAAGTGAGCATCCTTGTCTTGTTCTAGTTCTCGGGGAATGCTTTCAACTTTTCCCCATTCAGTATGATGTTGGCTGTGGGTTTGTCATAAATGGCTTTTATTATTTATTAGGGGTATGCTGAGTTTCTTGAGGGTTTTCATCATGAGGGGATACTGGCTTTTACTGAATGCTTTTTATCCATCTATTGAAATGATCATACGGTTTTTGTTTTTAATTCTGTTTTTGTGGTGAATCACATTTATTGACTTGAGTATGTTGAACCATCCTTGTATCCCTGGGATAAAACCCACATGAGTGTGGTGAATTATGCTTTTGATGTGCTGTTGGATTTGGTTTGCTAGTATTTTGTTGAGGATTTTTGCATCTGTGTTCATCAGTGATACTGATCTATAGTTTTCTTTTTTGTTGTGTCCTTTCCTCGCTTTGTTATCAGGGAAAGAGATTAAATACTGGCTTCATAGAATGAGTTAGGGAGGATTCCCTCCTCAATATTATGGAACAGTTTCAGTAGGTTAGGTGCCAGTTCTTCTTTGTTGGTCTGACAGAATTCATCTGTGAATCTGTCTGGTCCTGGGCATTTTTTTTCTTGGGAGATTTTTTATTACTATTTCAATCTTACTACTTATTATTAGTCTGTTTAGGATTTCTGTTTCTTCCTGATTTAAGCTTGGTAGGTTGTGTGTTTCTAAAAATTTGTCTATTTCCTCTAGATTTTCTAGTTTGTGTGCGTAGAGGTTTTCACAGTAGTCATGGCTGATATTTTGTATTTCTGTGGTATCAGTTGTAATGTCTCCTTTTTCATTTCTGATTGAGCTTATTTGTTTTTTTTTTTTTTGAGTCAGAGTTTCACTCTGTTGCCCAGGCTAGAGTGCCGTGGTATCAGCCTAGCTCACAGCATCCTCAAACTCCTGGGCTCAAGCAATCTTCCTGCCTCAGCCTCCTGAGTAGCTGGGACTACAGGCATGCGCCACCATGCCCGGCTAATTTTTCTATGTATATTTTTAGCTGTCCATATAATTTCTTTCTATTTTTAGTAGAGGTGGGGTCTCACTCTTGCTCAGGCTGGTCTCGAACTCCTGAGCTCAAACAATCCGCCCGCCTCGGCCTCCCAGAGTGCTAGGATTACAGGCGTGAGCAACCGTGCCCAGTCTGATTGAGCTTATTTGAATCCTTTCTTTTCTGTTTCTGCTTAATCTAGCTAGTGATCTATTGATTTTATCCTTTAAAAGAACCAACTTTTTGTTTTGTTGATCCTTTGTATTATTTTTTAGTCTCTATTTCATTTAGTTCTGCTCTGATCTTTGTTATTTCTTTTTTCCTGCTAACTGGGTTTGGTTTGTTCTTATTTTTCTAGTTCCTTGAGGTGTGTACATTGTTAATTTGTGATCTTTCTAGTTCGTTGATGTAGGTACTTAATTCTATTAAATTTCCTTCTTAGCACTGCTTTTACTGTATCCCACAGGTTTTGGTATGTTCTGTTTTTATTTTCATTTGTTTCAAAAATTTTCAAATTTCTCTTTATTTCTTCATTAACAATTATTCGGGAGCATGTTATTTAATTTTCGCGTATTTGTATAGTTTCTGAAGTTGTGTTGATTTCTAGCTTTATTCCACTTGTGGTCTGAGAAGACACTTGATATGATTTCAGTTTTTAAAAATTTGTTAAGACTTGTTTTGTGGCCTAAAATGTGGTCTGTCTTAGAGAATGTTCCATGTGCTGCTGGAAAGAATGTATATTCTGTAGTTGTTTGGTTGGAATGTTCTGTAAATATCTGTTAAGTCCATTTGGTCTAAAGTCCAATGTGAGTCCAGTGTTTCTTTGTTGATTTTCTGTCTTGATGATCTGTCCTATGCTGTGAGCAGGATGTCAAAGTCCCCCACTTTTATTGTGTTGCTGTCTGTCTCTTTCTTTATATCTAGTAATATCTGTTTCATGAATCTAGGTGCTCCAATATTGGGTGCATATATATTTTGGATCATTATATCCTCTTGCTGGATTGATCCCTCTGTCATTATGAAATGACCTTCTTTGTCTTTTTTTTATGGTTTTTGATTTAAAGTCTATTTTATGTGATGTAAGCATAGCTACTCCTGCTTGCTTTTGGTTTCCATTTGCATGGAATATCTTTTTCCACTCCTTTACTTTCAGTCTATATGTGTCTTTACAGGTAAGGTGAGTTTTTTGTAAGCCTATACTTAGAGCATGTTTTTTTTTTTTTTTTTAATCCATTCTACCAATTTGTATCTTTTAAGTGGAACATTTAATCTGTTTGCATTCAAGGTTAACATTGATATGTGAGGCTTTGTTGTTGTGATATTTCTAGTTGATTTCTAGTTGTTTTTGGATTTTTTTCCGCTGTCTTTTGTCTTTGTAGTTTGCTGAACTTCTGTCATGTTGCCGCCTTTCTCTTCCTTTGTGTGGTTGTTTTATAAGACCTATGAGTTTTATGTTTTTATATTTTTTCATGATGGTGCATATTATCCTTTTGTTTCCATGTTTAAGACTCCTTTGAGTATTTCCTGTAGGACTTCTCTAGTGGTGACAGATTCTCTCAGTGATTCCTTGCCTTAGAAAGACATTATTTCTCACTCATTTATGATGTTTAGTTTGGCAGGATATAAAATTCTTGGCTGATAGTTTCTTTTTTTCAGCACTTTGAAAATGCCATCCTATTCTCTTCTGGCCTGTAAAGTTTTTCCTGAGAGGTCCACTATTAGACTGATGGGGTTTCTTTTACAGGTGACTAGATGCTTTTCTCTTGCTAATTTTAAAATTCTTCCACTTCAGCTTTAGTCATTCTAATTGTGATATGCTGTGGTGAAGTCCTTTCTGCAGTGTATTTACTTGGGAATCGTTGGACCTCTTGTATCTGAAGGTCTAACTCTCTTAGTAGTCCTGGGAAGGTTACATCAGTTGTTTCCTTAAGTAGGTTTTCTAAACTTTTTGATCTTTCTTTCCCCTCCAGAATACCAATAATTCATAAGTTTGGTCATTTTTCATGATCTCCATTTCTCCTTGGTAAATTTCTCATTCATATCCTGAATTGATTTTCTGAATTCTTTGTATTGGTTATCAGATTTCCATCTCATTGAACTTCTTCAGGATCGATATTCGGAATTCTTTATCTGGCATTATGAGGATTCTTTTTGATTGGGATCCATTGCTGAACAACTGTTGTGGTCCTTTGGTGGTGTCCTATTTCCTTGCTTTTTCATGTTTTCAGTGTCCTTCTGTTGATATCTGCACATATAATGTAGCAGTCACTTGTTCTGATTTTTTGAAATTACTTTTGAAGGGCAGAATTTTTTTCCTGAAGGTGTATATATGTTGTTGACTGAGTAGGACACTTTGGCTTTGATTTTGGGTGTCTGCAGCAATGTATTCTTTGTATGATTTCTTAGGCAGTACACAGGGTCATGGTATCTGTGATTTCCTTGGTTGGTTAGGGAACAGTTATTAGTTGAGGCTGTGGTGAAGTTTTGCTGGCACTTGAATGGCAGTCAAGCTAGTCTTTGGGCCCCAGCTATGAAAAGAGTGGACTGACTATGCTTAATTTTAGGCCTCAGAGCAGCTTACACTGGCAGTGATGTTAGTTTGTCTTGGGGGCGCCAATTCTTCAGCCTATAGATGACTTACTCAGAAGCTAGTAGTTGGAGCAGATGACTGGGTATGTGGGCAGTTTCTCAGGCTCCTGAGCAGCTGGTGTGATGTGGAAAGTGGCAGGTGTGGTGGTAGAGCCACCCACTAGGACCCAAGTGGTCTGTGTTGGTATTACTGGTAGGCTAGTCCCCAGTCTCACAGCTACCTGTTACAGGGCAGTGGGTAATGTCTTCAGTGTGCTTAGGAGAGCTTGGTCTCTCCTGTCCATTCCCGGCCAGGTGACTACTGTAGTCCTGTCACCTTGAACTTGGCTCAAGGGTGGGGCACAGCCCAGTGTTACACTCTCAAAATGGCACTGGGTATGGGCCTGCAATCAAAGAGGGCAGGGCTCCTTTCAGACAAGCAGCATGAACAAGAGACTGTGGGGAATGCTGTCCAGTCATGTCTCCATCTCACAGGAGCCTGTAGCAGGAAGGTGGGAATTGTTCTAGGAGTAGGTAGGAGAGTGTGGGCTCCCCTTTCCCTCCTCACCTGGGCAGTGCTGCAACCACATCAGCCCAAACTCAGCCCAAGGATGGATCACTGCCTCACTTCAAACTCCAAAATGGCACCGTGGGCTGATGACCAAAAAGGGCAGAGCCCTTCTCAGGCAGGCTGCTCTGGCAGGAAACTGGGGAGTGCAGTTTGCCTGAGACTCGGTCTCACAGCAGCCAGATGCAGGATGGTGGGCACCATCCCATATGCATGCTGGAAAGCCTGGTTTCCCTACTCCTCCCGAGGCAGATGGGCTGTAGACACCTCAAGCCCAAACTTGGCCTAGGACTAGGACACAGCCCAGTGTCAGCCTCTCAAAATGACACCTTGGACCTGAGACCAGAAAGGCTGGGCCCCACCCAGGCAGGCCACGTGGGCGAGAAACTGGAAAATTCTATTTGTGTCTCAGTCTCAACAGTGGCCCACAGCAGGCTGATAGGGACCTTCCCATGGGTACATAGGAGCACCTGGGCACGTCTGTCCCTCCTCGGGGTTGCACAGTGGCTGCAGGCATGCCCACAGTTCCAACTAAGCAGTATGGTTTTTACTGTTGTCTGCTTTACCTGCAGAGTTTGTATTTGTTTTGTAAGTGAGTTTCTCCATTTCATGTTTGGGTAATATGTAATTTAGAATCAAATATATCTTCTACAGCACTGTTTAATTCTTCTTTATGCCCTTATTTCAGTCAGTGCCTCAGTGTACTTATTTTATTTCTTCCGTATAGTACGTAGATAGAATTTCCTGTTACTTCTTCCTTTGTCATTTATAATTGACTAGGAAGTACATTATATTTTTCCTGTAGTAGATTTATGTTGTGGTGTTTTACTAGTATCCATGTTAGACTTTATTTACGTATCTGGAATAGGATAATGCCTATTTGCATTGAAATTGGGCAGATAGTAGCATTATGTTGGTCCAAATAATCTCATTTCTCATTTAGACAAGATATTGGGAGGGGGGTTGAAAAATTCCTACCATGATTAGAGGGAAAAGCTTATTAATATATGCTGATATATATGGTACAGTTTATTGGATTGTTGGGTTTTATAAATAAAATTACCTGAGTTGCAAATTTATGCCTCCCACCCCTGGCTACCAGGATAGTGCAGCAGGATGCAGCGGAACCCCACCAATATGCCGACAAGCCCAGACCAAACTAGAAGTGGCGCTGTACATGTTTCTGTGGAGCCCTGACACTGAAGCTGTTTTGGTTGCCATGTCCTGTTTCCGCCACCTCTGTGAGGAAGCAGATATCCGGTGTGGGGTGGATGAAGTGTCGGTGCACAACTTCTTGCCCAACTATAACACATTCATGGAGTTTGCCTCTGTCAGCAATATGATGTCAACAGGTAAGGTAAATGTGGATAATGGCTTTTTTTCCTCAGGATGCCTTAAATTACATGAATCTGATTGTGTTAGGAATGTATTCAAGGTTTCTGCTTTGTAAGTTTACTGGGCTAATTCAGATAGCTTACTTGAAATCCTTTTCTAAACTTAGAAGGGTGAAAATAAATAGCATTTAAAATAAATTCTCTCTCACTGACTTTTTAATATGCTATACATTTTTAAATAACTGGCAGTATAGATTACTATCAGTTTAGATTATATAATTTACTCTGCCTGAATCATATGTAGTAAAATTTTAAGCACATCGGCATATGTTTTGAGTAAATTATAGGTGAGGATAGCTATTTTATGCTGCGGACATAGTGGGATCCAAGATAAATACCTTTCCTGTAGGGTTGCTGAAAGGAAATTTTTGGAGCATTTCTTCTATTCTTCCTACTCTGCCTTTTGGGTGGGGATTGTCACATTCTTCCTTGGCAAGCAGGGCTCTCAGTGCAGTAACTTGATTTGCTGTTGTCTTTGCTTAGGGAGAGCAGCACTTCAGAAAAGAGTGATGGCACTACTAAGGCGCATTGAGCATCCCACTGCAGGAAACACTGAGGTATGCCCTTAGCAACAGAAACCTCTTAGAAGCCTCATGTTACATGCATGTGATCTGGAATAGCTTTTGAAGCAAATCTAAGATGTGTGCATACTATAAGTAACATATTATATTTGTGCTATGCACCAAGTTTGAAACTTAGTTGTAACAAATTGATTTTTAGGCCTAGGCTTAAAGTTGCTTTCAAGTGATAATCGCCTTCATTTTAGGCTTGGGAAGATACACATGCAAAATGGGAACAAGCTACGAAACTAATCCTTAATTATCCAAAAGCCAAAATGGAAGATGGCCAGGTGAGTTTGTAAAGTTGATTTTGTCTATTATTTCATCTGGTAATCATATATACTTCAGTAATCTTCTGTGAGTCACTCCTTGTATAAGCATATAGTTGTATTAAGACTAATACTTAGTTTTGGTTCATCTAGACCTGCACTATCTAATATGGTAGCCAGTAGCTACATGTGACTATTTAAATTAAATTTTAACTTACATTAAAATTAAATATGATTAAAATTTAATTCCTTGGTCATAAAGTAATCACATTTCAAGTATCCAATAGCCATATGTGGCAATTAGTTACTATATTAGACAGTAGAGATATAAAATGTTTCCATTGTTATAAAAATATAGGGCAGTACTCCTAGAGACCATTTATAGTAGAGATGATTCCTTTACCCTCTTCCTTGCTCTTTCTCCCTTCATCAGGGTATTTCACAGAATTTTCAAAAGATGGACAACATAGGTAGAGAAAAAGAAAATAAAATTGTAACAATCATTTTGCTATTTTGTTAGGTATTCTAATTGAGGGATCTGGTGGTCAGAAGATTGAACCCATGGGTTAAATGAAATTTTAAAAGTTGGATATTTTACCCATCTACTATTACTGTAAACTGTATTATCACCTAGTACTTCAGAAATTAACATTTAATTGATATTTTAGTGTATTTGATTTGTAATGCCTATATTGCTCTCATTAGGTGTCTTTAAAAAACTTTGATTATTCTCCCATTGCTTTTTTTCCTGTCATGCTTAATTAGAATAAGAAAGAAGTTTTTTGTGTGTGTGTGAAGCAAAATTGTGTACCTAATATCATTATTTGGAGAGGACATGTAGCTTTAGAATGAAAGCTTTTAACTGTTTAATTGGTACATAATTCACAAGCATACACTTCACCTATATAAAATGTCCAATTCAGTGGCTGTTTTTAATGTGTTCACAGAGTTGTACTACCATCACAAAAATCAATTTTAGAACATTTTCATCACCTCAAAAAAAACCCTTTAGCAATCTCTGCCCCCTTAACCTTCTGTTTTCCTACCTCTCTGCCCCCCACCCCTCCAGCACTTGGCAACCATTAATCTGTTTTCTGTCTCTGTAGATTTGCCAAGGTAGGCAAATCTATTTTCTATAAATGAATCTGTGGGCTTTTGTAACTGTTTTCTTTCACTTAACATGTTTTCAAGGTTCATCCATGTTAATCAAAGCTTTTTAAAATAAATTTGTTTTTCTAGTTCGATTATATTAGTCTAACTATAACAAAAATATATCAGTGCCTCTTTAAAAATATATAGAGTAATTTCAGGTTTTGATTTTTTAAATGTAAAACATATATGTTTGTGTTGGAAGAAATGCTTCATAAAGAGTAATTTGTCAAGTCTCAACTAATTTAGGTTGAATTCATGCTTTGCACAAAAATTTTGTGTTTAGGCTGCTGAAAGCCTTCACAAGACCATTGTTAAGAGGCGAATGTCCCATGTGAGTGGAGGAGGATCCATAGATTTGTCTGACACAGATTCCCTACAGGAATGGATCAACATGACTGGCTTCCTTTGTGCCCTTGGGGGAGTGTGCCTGCAACAGAGAAGCAATTCTGGCCTTGCAACCTATAGCCCACCCATGGGCCCAGTCAGTGAACGTAAGGGTTCCATGATTTCAGTGATGTCCTCAGAGGGAAATGCAGATACACCTGTCAGCAAATTTATGGATCGGCTGTTGTCCTTAATGGTGTGTAACCATGAGAAAGTGGGACTTCAAATACGGACCAACATTAAGGATCTGGTGGGTCTAGAATTGAGTCCTGCTCTTTATCCAATGCTATTTAACAAGTTGAAGAATACCATCAGCAAGTTTTTTGACTCCCAAGGACAGGTAAAGTGTTCTCTTTTATTTTTCACCCTTTCCTGTGAATAGAGTAACTTGTTTGAAATAATGAATGAATTAATTATTTAAATTAGGTACTGTCATGACTACTCACCATTTTAAAAAATTGTCAAAAATTGCAGAAAGACAAGTCATCTAATGTAGATCCCTACGTCTAATGTAGGGATCAGTTTGCTTCTTAGGAACTCTGTTCTTATGAGTGTGCCTGGGATTATGAATATCTTGGGTATGGGTATGAGTGTCTGTGTATATCTGTGTGCTTGTTTGGATATATGCCAATGGGTGCTATGTGTATATTTATACCAGTCAGTTTCGTCTCTCTATGGTCTGCCTTCTGTGCATTAATGGCAAATTACTAAAGTATTTTGTTCTTTGTGTAGGTTTTATTGACTGACACCAATACTCAATTTGTAGAGCAAACCATAGCTATAATGAAGAACTTACTAGATAATCATACTGAAGGCAGCTCTGAACATCTGGGGCAAGCCAGCATTGAAACAATGATGTTAAATCTGGTCAGGTAAGCATTCTACTGAAATGTAGCAGAGACATTTTAGGGGGTAGGAGAAACCTCTTACACATTAATATTCGTAGTAATTGATGAAATAATTTGTCATCCTTTTCTTTAGTACACCCCAAATAGGGTGTGTCAATAAGCTAACCAGAAGTTGTACATTTTCTCTTATAAAAAATTAAAAATCTTACTGTTTTTAAAGTTACATTTAGTCTTTTTCTTACTGATTAAAGCATTTAGAATACCTTCTTTTTTGTCTATATCTGATGATTTTTTTTTTGATGTTTCTATGTCTAAATAGATATGTTCGTGTGCTTGGGAATATGGTCCATGCAATTCAAATAAAAACCAAACTATGTCAGTTGGTTGAAGTAATGATGGCGAGGAGAGATGACCTCTCATTTTGTCAAGAGATGAAATTTAGGTGAGTTCTCAAAAGAGCAAAATAGGGTTTTGTAAATCTTAGTATGTTAAATGAAGTACAGAAAAATAGTAGGACCTGATGATCAGAGGAAGAGGAACATTTTATATGTTTGTTTTTCTCCGCATGTCTTTTCAAATTTACAAAAACTTTGTGCCCATTGCAATGCTCCTTTTTCTAAAATTGTGCTATGCTTGAGCTAAGAACTTAATTGTTTCCAAACTTACCATAGCTGAGGGCCAATGCAGAGGATCAGTATCCAAGTTGCTTGTGTTTTTGCTCATTTGACTTTTACATCTGTGATAGTAATATCTCTTTTATAAAGTTGCCATGTCACTTGGATTATTTGGCAAGTTATTTGCATTATTACAAAAATCTTATATGACTAGAAGTGTGTGTGTTTATGCATGGCTTTAAAAAAATTGTTTGCTATTTCCCTTTTCTCCACCATTCTGTAGAAATAAGATGGTAGAATACTTGACAGACTGGGTCATGGGAACATCAAACCAAGCAGCAGATGATGATGTAAAATGTCTTACAAGGTAAAAAAGAGAATGACTTTTAAGTATTAGCAGGTTTTACTCTAAGCATTACAACTACTTCATTATAGCTATTATACATATATTTTATGTGTATTTGAATTTTTTGGATACCAAGCTCTTGTGTTTGAAATAAAGATATCAATCGTTATTATTACTTTTTTTTTTTTTAACTGATAGACTTTCAGTGAAAACAAATGGAAGTGTTATGTTTGGAAAGTTAATGTTGTCAATTTAGGAAGAACAGTATACAGTTATTGGGAAATAAGATATATAAAGCCTTAGAATGTATTTATTTGGTGATTTGGTAACTTATTTGAGGATAACTTATTTGAGGAACTTAATTGTGTTGAATCTTTCTAAGAAGTAATTGCTTAAATTTGCCTTAGTGATAAATACTTATTGAAACTTATCAGAAAGTGATTAAACAATATGAACCATATAATAACAATTCTTTGGCTAGGCCTGGTTTTATAATACACTTTTCCCTCAGTGTCTGTGGGGGATTGGTTCCAGGATCTCCCAACCCCCTGTTCCCATGGACACCAAAATCCACAGCTGCTCAAGTCCCTTATATAAAATTGTGCAGTATTTGCATATAACCTACATACACTCTCTCATATATCTTAAATTATCTTTAGATCACTTATAATACCTAATACAGTGTAAATGCTGTATAGATGGTTGTTATACCATACTGTTTAGGGAATAATGTTAAGGAAATAAAGTCTATACATGTTCAGTACAGGCACAGCCATCCTTTTTTTTCCCCAAATATTTCTGATCTGTGGTTGATTGGATCCACAAATACAGAACTTATAGATATGGAGGGCTGACTGGACATACTTTTGATTTAAGGTAGTCATTTAGACAAGATTACTTTGTAGAAGGTTGTTATTGCCTTCTCCCCAATTTGAAATGTTTTGTATTCTGGGGTCTGCATATCAACTCAAATTATTTAGGGTGTGCTAATAATTTGTTTAATGAAATAGGTAGTTCCTAAAGTTTATGTCTGTTAGTAAGAGGTTTATTTGAGGGAAAAGTGGAATGGAAGAACCTGAAGGACTTACAGTCTCTAAATTTTTTTTCTTCAGAGATTTGGACCAGGCAAGCATGGAAGCAGTAGTTTCACTCCTAGCTGGTCTCCCACTGCAGCCTGAGGAAGGAGATGGTGTGGAATTGATGGAAGCCAAATCACAGTTATTTCTTAAGTAAATTTCAGCCACCCAAAACACAAAGCAAAAAGCAAATAAAGCCCCCCACACAAAACAAATTGTAACCAAAGTGGCAAATGATTATAGTGGATCTAATTGCTTTGGTATTAGGGCCATTAGCTGCTGTTGCATAAAATATACCACATTTGTGAAGAAATATTCCCTATGACAGGACTGAGATAGGAAAACAACAGTGTTTTATGGTATTTATAGAAAATGATGTGGTTGGTGAGTTTTTACTTGTAATACAATCGAGATTGCTTCATTGTCATTTAAAATGACATTGTCTAAACTATTAGGACTACTAGTTTTATATGCTAAACATTAAAAGTGACACATTTATGAAGAAACATTGCATCTATTTGGTGCTTATGTTATGAAATGGGTACTGGGCTTTGTCAAGACAAAATCATATCCAACATAGCACCCTTCATAATGAGCCACCATGGCTGATTATCACAAGAGAGGAGAGAAACAGATGCCCAGGGCCACTCGTACAGTGCACATATGATTACTTCAGAATGTCTGCTTAGCTTTCTCGTTGATGTGGCCTTCACTGTGTAAGGGTTAGTCTTTTTATTTCTCAGATACTTCACGTTGTTTATGAACCTTTTGAACGACTGTAGTGAAGTTGAAGATGATAATGCACAAACAGGTGGCAGGAAACGTGGCATGTCTCGAAGGCTGGCATCACTGAGGCACTGTACAGTACTTGCAATGTCAAACTTACTCAATGCTAATGTGGACAGTGGCCTCATGCACTCCATAGGTAAGATCAAGTGAAAGCTTCATAGAGAAATGTAAAACCTAGAGAATTGACAAGTAAGACAAGTAAAAATCACTTCAGCAATGTCCTGTTAGTAAATTTGCATCTCTTTGTCCAGGTTTGGGTTATCACAAGGATCTCCAGACAAGAGCTACATTTATGGAAGTTCTGACAAAAATCCTTCAACAAGGCACAGAATTTGACACACTTGCAGAAACAGTATTGGCAGATCGTTTTGAGAGACTGGTGGAATTGGTCACAATGATGGGTGATCAGGGAGAGCTCCCTATAGCTATGGCTCTGGCCAATGTGGTCCCTTGTTCTCAGTGGGTAAGTGCATTGAGTTAGTGGGGAAGAAGAGTGCCTGGCACATAGCAAATGCCTCAAAATATATTTGTTCAATAAATGTTTATTGAATGAATTGATACGGTTTTAGAGGTAGAAAAAACTTGAGATACTTAGTTAAGTGGTTTTCAGCTGTACAGAGTGTTTGACACATTTAGCCCTTGCTAGTGTTCTATCTCATTACACCCACTGAAAAATTCCATTTAAACACTGATTTAAAGAAAATTAAAAACCACTGATCTGGGCTGCTGTCTTCATATATTAGGTAAGGTAATTAAATTAAACCTAATATTAGTTGTTAAGAAAAGCCAGAATTGGAATCCACGATTTGTGTCTGTTTACTACTTCCAGTTTGCTATTCTTTTTCTATGATGTCTTGTACAATTTTGTTTTAATTTAAGCACTGTAACTGCGTTTGAAATTATGGTATTTTCTTGCTTTAAACACTGAATACGTAATATGGCTATTTGACCTCTCCCTTAATTTAGTGAAACTTTTTCCTAAAATCGTATGATTCTTAATAAGAGAGACTTTGAGAAGGGTTGTTGACCTTTTCCTTGTTAAAAAGCCATTTGGTTTATGGTGTACCAAAAATGGTTTCAGTTATAATAAATTATAACTAAGGTAATTTGTCATTGTTTATATATTTGTTCCTGCTTAAAAGCTATAGAATCATGTTTTCTTTTCTTTCTTTCTTTCTTTTTTTTTTTTTTTTTTTCTGAGACAAGACTCTCACTCCATTGCCCTGAGTAGAGTGCCGTGGCATCAGCCTAGCTTACAGCAACCTCATACTCCTGGGCTCAAGGGATCCTCCTGCCTCAGCCTCCCGAGTAGCTGGGACTACATGCACGCATCATGATGCCCAGCTAATTTTTCTATTTTTAGTAGAGAAAGGTCTCACTCTTGCTCAGGCTGATCTGGAACTCCTGAGCTGAAGCGATCCTCCCGTCTCAGCTTCCCAGAGTACTAGGATTATAGGTGTGAGCCACAGCACCTGGCCAGAATCATATTTCTCATACCCACATTTAAAGTAAAATTCAGACTCCTTATTCTGGCCTACAAGGCTCTACCCAGTCTGCGCCCTGTCTCATCTCTGACATCATCTTACACCATTTTCCTTCTTGCTCAGTAAACTTAAGCCACATTGGCTACCTTTCCATTCCTCATACATGTTAGACTTGTTTCTGCCTTAGAGCACCTTTGCTGCTACTGTCATCTGAAATGCTTCTCCTCTGATTATTTTATTTTATTTTGGTAAGAACACTTAGTACAAGATCTATCCTCTTAACAGATTTTTTTTTTCTTTTGAGATAGGGTCTCACTGTGTTGCCCGGGCTAGAGTGCAGTGGCATCATCATAGCTCACAGCAACCTCAGACTCCTGCCCTCAGGAGATCCTCCCACCTCAGCCTCCCAAAGTGCTAGGATTACAAGCATGAGCCACCACTCTTGGCCCTCTTAACAGATTTTTAAGTGTACAATACAGTATTGCTATCTATGGGTACAATGTTGCACAGCAGATCTCTAAAACTTACCTTGTATAACTGAAATTTTATACACATTGATTAGCAATACCCCCAAATTATTGAAATCCTCTTGAAGCGTAAAATTAGTTCACAGATCTTCATATGTTTTGAAAATGGATGTTCCGAATTATCTTGTTAGCACCTTCCTGTAATTAGCACTAAAAATACTCAGTAATTTTCTTAACGAAGAATCGGTTAAGTCCAAGAAGCTTTAATTCATTGAGCTTTATATTAAATGACTTTTATGTTGAGAAGGAATTTTACATTCAGCCAAATCTGTTAAAGCTATATCTAAAGGAGAACAAAATATACAGTAACATTTTTAAAAATTTAATACTATTTTGTAAATATGTTTTCGAATTATGTTGCTTAAAGTTTTCAGAATTTGGGAGGGAGGGATTGGAGTGGAAAAAACACTTAGCACAGCAGTCTACAAATTTTTATAACTGAATTCTCACAATTTCACTTGACTTTATCATGGAGGATAGAGTTTTTATGTCTAGTCAAATATGTATTATGTATTAGGGAGTAGAGCAGAATATTGGGTCTTCATAATTCTTTGGCTTCTAGATTATTTGTGATTAGGATTATTAAACTTTTTCCTTTACTCAAATATCAGATTATTCTAATCCTGAGACCAGGCAAGAATTAAAGAGTTATAGCTGTGATCCTGGCCTTTGTTGTTACTCCTTGAGGACTGAGGCATCTTTTTATGGCTGCCTTTAGAGCTCTTCTCAGCATGTGGTTAAACAGTGATTTACTATCAGATCATTTTTCTTGAGTGTACCCAAAACTACTTTATCGTAGGGAATTATAAGGGTTGTCATTTACATAATAGATGGTAATTTCAGCTCCTCTCCCTAACCCATCCCCAGCTTTGCATATGAATCTGGCTGACCTCTGGGTTCTGAATGCCCAGTTCCTTTTCTTCCTGATTTCTTCAAAATCCTGTAGTCATTCCATTTTTGTTGTTCACTGAGTTCCCCTGTCCATAGAGAAGAGAGTAGAGCTGTTCTGGTCACCAGTCTTATTTCTCCTCAGTGATTTTCTAAGAAAATGATATGTGCAAATGCCTATGCAAATTAAACTCTTCGATATCATCTTCTAGTTCTACTCTTTATTTTGTGATATAATTTGATCAAATTCTGAATCTTGAAGTTTTTGTCTCCTGGTGAAGCTTACATCTCTTACTAACTTTCACCAGTTAATCCAGAGACTTAACAGCTATTATAAACATTTAATAGTCATCCACTATAGGCAAATTACACAGATAAATC
Organism: Varecia variegata; assembly: GCA_028533085.1. Taxonomy (NCBI): domain Eukaryota; kingdom Metazoa; phylum Chordata; class Mammalia; order Primates; family Lemuridae; genus Varecia; species Varecia variegata. The sequence goes on from CM052441.1 coordinate 114,546,306, forward strand.
TCAGGAAAAGTATTAATCAGTCACCATTTGTCTTAATTTGGCAGGTGGTTTTCAGCTTTGGATTTGCTTTTTTGCTTATCTTCAGTTTCTTGCTTAAGAAAAAAATGGATTGTTCGCACCAACCTGGTTTTGTTTTGTTCTCAGGATGAACTAGCTCGAGTTCTGGTTACTCTATTTGATTCTCGGCATTTACTCTACCAACTGCTCTGGAACATGTTTTCTAAGGAAGTAGAATTGGCAGACTCCATGCAGACTCTTTTCCGAGGCAACAGCTTGGCCAGTAAAATAATGACATTCTGTTTCAAGGTTTGTATCATTCATTTTGTGTGTGTGTGTGTGTGTGTGCTGAGGTATGTCCAGTAATAATTATATATAGAATGTACAGAACTGATTGTCCTCTTTTAATGCAAGATATATGGAGCAGGCATAATTCCTACTTGTGCGTTTCTTTAGGTATATGGTGCTACCTACCTACAAAAACTCCTGGATCCTTTATTACGAATTGTTATCACATCTTCTGATTGGCAACATGTAAGCTTTGAGGTGGATCCTACCAGGTTTGTCATCTTTTCATTTACAAGTGCTCTCTGTTTTTTTCACTAAGACCACATGAGACAAGGCCCTCATAATTTCTTCCCTTGATTCTTAAAATTACTTTTTAATTATAAAAATTATACACAAGTACATTTTTCTTAAAAAGTTACAGATTATTGTTAAAGATGTCTTTGTCACCTCTAAGAGACTGTTTCTGGTTTAGTTTGCTCTTTTCTCCTTTTTCTGTGCATTTGCTTATATTAATACATATACAGTCACGAGCCACATAATGACATTTCAGTCAACGACGATCTGAATATATGATGATCTGAATATATGACCGTGGTCCCATAAGGTTATAATACTGTATTTTTACTTTTTTTTTTGTTTTGCTACATTTAGATACACAAATGCTTACCATTGTGTAATAGTTGCTTACAGCATTCAGTACAGTAATATGCTATACAGGTTTGTAGCCTAGGAGCAATAGGCTGTGTTATATAGCCTAGGTATGTTGTAGGCTATACCATCTAGGTTTGTTAGTGAACTCTTTGATGTTCCCACAACAATGAAATCACCTAAGGATGCATTTCTCAGAATGTATCCCCCTTGGTAAGCAACACATGTCTCTATGTAATTTGCAGAAAATACATGTTATGATGTGAGTGCTTAATATAAATGGTATCATATTGTATACACAGTTTTCCAACTTAATATTTTTTAACTTTAGATCTTTCTGTCTGTATATAAATATTAATCTCATTCTTTTGAACTGCTATATAACATTTCATAGTTTGGCTATATCATAATTATTTGGCCAGTGCCATCACCACTTGACTTCTGCAGTACCTTCCTAATTATTGTCCCAGCATTGTCTTTTCGTTTTCAGGCCATTTGCTATAGGAATTATTTTTCTAAAACATAAATTTTTTGTCACTTTCTTTCTCATAAACCATCAATGGTTCCCCATTGACAGCAAGATAAAGTACATAGTCTTTTGCCTTGTAGTAGCTATAATCTACCTTCACCTCTTGCCATTCTTTCATATGTACTCTGTACTTTAAGCTCCAGTGAAATATGCACATTATGTATTTTTAAAGTGGCGTGGCACAAGGGGTTCGTTGGGATTGGAGATGCCTACCAAATAATATTCCTCTTCCCTGCCCAAGTTTAAAACCAAGAAGGGGTGAGGGGAGATGAAGGGAGGCACCCAGAAATCAGATATCACCTTTATTTCTGGTAAAAATGATTAGAGAATGTGGCTTTAGGTGCTGTGGGCAAATAGACTTCCTAATACCTCACCTTGACTTAGACTCATCTACCTCATTTCATGCACAGCTGGTTAAACTACAAGCATGGCTCATAGGTGCTAGCAAGCTTTTTTCCACACAAGTGGAAATCAGACCAGAATACATCTTCTCTGCAGGCAGACATATCTAGATTGGTGAGGACAGCACTGAGCTGAGCATGCTTAACTCTTTTTTCTAACTCACTTTTTCTCCTGTAATGAGGAGTGACTTAGGAGAAAGGAAAGAGGATGACAGGTAACTCAGGATGCAGTTTAAACCACTATCTCTGTGAAGCTTTCTCTGCCTTTTACCAGGTACCACCCTTACACACACTACATAGGAACAAAGAAACAATCTTTCTTCTGTGCTCCACACCATCATTGTAACACTTAATTGTGGTGATTTATTTTATGAATTATCTCCTCTTTACACTGTTGGCTGATAGGTATTTTTTATATCTTTTTATCCTTCTATGAGTATTTAGCATGGTATCTGGCTTATATTAATAGTTAACATTTTATAAATACTTGTTGAATGAATGAATTGCTTATCCTAAGCCACACGTTAACATTCTCTTATCTGTCTTTCAGTTAGGACCGTAAGGTTATTTTTTTACTTTCAAGAGCAGAGCTGCTGATGGTTGTTCTTCCTAAAAAATTATTTAACAACTATGTATTAATTGGTATTTTTGGCTCTGCCTTTGTTGAAATATCAACATTAATATCTAATCAGAAGTCCAGCACTAAATTCGCCAGTTTTTCTTAAAATAGTTAATAGTTTAAAACTTAA
>CM052441.1:114558133-114600974 GCA_028533085.1 Varecia variegata
GTTTGAGGTTGCTGTGAGCTAGGCTGACGCCACGGCACTCACTCTAGCCCGGGCAACAGAGTGAGACTCTGTCTCAAAAAAAAAAAAAAAAAATGATAGTTGTATACCATAGTTGAAAAAAATTTATAAAGCCACATTTTTGTGATATGTATGGTTACTAGTGCTTTTGTCTAAAGTTTGAACCAAAGCTCCATGAGATAACGGTCTGTGTTGTCTTGTTTTACTGCTATCTCCCAATGCCTAGAATGGTATTTAGCTTGTAGATGCACGATAACTACTTCCATGAATGGATAGATGGATGGATGAATATCAAACTAACTTACTTTAAGCCCAAATTATGAGTTAGGTGTTGGATGTCCAGAATTCCTAGAATAAGATGCCATGTGCTGGTGAATTAAAGAACTCTAATTTGGTTTTTAAAATATTTTTAAAATGATTATTCTGCCTAGTCTAATCCAATTAGGAGTCTTTTAATTTTGAAGAAATTTTTTGGTCTAGAAGGAGCTTGGAGAGATGAAACCCATATGTCTCTGTTGGCTTTTGGGGTTTTTGTAGGTGGCTTTTTTTTTTTTTTTTTGACACATTCTGATAAATGGTCAACTGTAATACGTGAAAAATTTTAAGCAGGCTTATAGTTTTATTCTATAATTTTCTCTGCATTTTCTTCATTTTAATATTATTGATTAATCCTTTTTTCTAGTTAAGCTGATAACATACGTCTCCCAAATGTTGCAGAGCTTTTAACCTCTTCTGATGTAGTACCATTTCAGGAAGTAGCCTGCAAACACTGAAAAATATGTGAAATTTTAAGAGTAATCTTTTCTAGAGAAGGAGATTTTTAATTCAGAATCTCTAACATGAATTTTTCTATTATGTTTAGCTATTTAATTTTTATTTCTTTAGTCAGTAGGATCTTAATTAAATGCCAGATGTTGAAAAAAGAACTCTTAAGTCAATTGAAGGATACACAGAGAAATATTTTACATATCAAGAAAAAATTATGTAGACACAAAGAAATGTTTTTAGTGTGTGGTCTACTTGTAATGTTTTATATAAAATTTATCAAAAGCTAGGGATTAACTAAAATGTAAATATTTAATATCCTCAAATTCACTTGGGGAGAGCTTTTCTGTAATTGATAGCCAGAAATAGTAGACATGATTGGGTCTCAACATTTCTTGCTATTTTAGTGCTTGGCTTAAAAATTAAAACCCAGAATTAAAATTCATCCCTCAAAATTCAGTTGATTTCTAATTTTTTTGTTGATTCCATTTGTGTTACATTTTATTGTATAATTTTATGTACAAGCCAACATTGTTTTTGTTGCTGTATGTAGTCGGTGCTGTGACTTGTTTGTGCTCATCTCTGTTCTGTAGGCAACTTGCCACTCCCTACTGAATAAAGCTACAGTAAAAGAAAAAAAGGAAAACAAAAAATCAGTAAGTTTGGAGAACTTTTTACTAGCTGTTTCTTTCAAAGCAAAACAAAAATCCTTTGCTGTTTGTTAAGAACATCTTCACTTCAGCCTGTTTGACCTTCACTGTAAAATCATTCTACTAATTCTGGCACAAAATAGCTTTCATTTCAATTAACCCTGGAATTAAGTTACATTGAAACATTCTCTGTGTTCCTTTGGTTTGATTTATTCCAAAGGCATTTTGTGGGCATTTGTTGCATTGGATATCCTCAGTCTAATTTTATTATTGTTATTTTTAAAATTATAAGTGAATGCAAAAGAAACTTAATTTCAAGGCCTTAGGAAATGCTGACTCTCTTCATTCTTGCTTATTGTTTGCAGGTAATGTGAGTGGTTTCTTTGCTAAGAATGAAAGTTTTTCTTAATTTTTATAAGTATATGGCAGGAAAATGTCACTTTCTAAATCTTACCTAAAAGTTGCTAAATTTTATTTTTTATTCCTAAGCGAGAGTCATACCCTTAGACCAACAAGCCACCAATTTTTTATTCCTTATAATTTTATCTAGACAGTCTCAGCCAGAATTTAGATGTTTATGCTCAGATTATAGAAATTCTAATGGTAAAACCACTTTTACCTCAGAGAAAATCTAAGGTAAATGATAACTCAGTGAGTTCATATTTGTAGAGAAACACCTCATTTTGCAAACATGATATGAATATTCTGCCTTCTTCTATGAACTTGCCTTAATTTATTTAAAAGGAAGTAAGTTATGATAGTCATACTTATTTTCTTCCAGTGAATGGAATTTTCCCCAAAATATTAATACAACATGTATTCATTTTAAATTTGCCATTATCTGTCACTGTGACTTATCCTTATCAAGCTGAGTCCTATCTTTGTTTTTCTAATGACAAAATGATTGTTTTAAAAAAGTCCAAATGATTATTAGCAAAAGAAAACTTTTAGGAGTCAGGTAGATAGTTTTCTTAAAAAGGTACAATTTAAAATGTAGTGTTCATCTGGTTTCATCTTTCATTCCTTGTCTAAGCTTTACATATGATAAAGCTTTACATATAAGTTTCTAAGCTTTACATATAAATTATCTAAGCTTTAAATATAAATTTCTGTTGTAAATTCAGAACAAAATTAAAATTTAGAGATATATGCTTTTATTGTGTCCATTCAAGATTTTATTTTTGAGTATGTTAAGTATATTTGGTCATCTGTGAACAAATAGATTGGATTGGATTGGATAGCCTTCTTGCCCAATAAAGACATCTCTTTCTAATGCTTCAGCCTTCTAATTCTCAGCATATGTGGGTTTAACATAATATACACCATCACTATTGAAATTAATTTACTGTTTCTAACACTCTTGTACAGTGTTTTACTAATACCATTGTGTAGTATATCACATAAATTAAAATTCAGACTTTCTGTGTTTTTCTGGAGCATGTTTTCTATTTAAAATTAAACCTAACATTGCTTTATTCATTAAGATTTTGTCTAAAATTGTTCCTTGAATTTTTTTTCTGCTGGAGTTATTTTCAAATTTTTTTAAGTTTCTGGGTAACACTAAGTTTTGGAATGTATTTCTCAGCACAGGTGATGTGAGCTCCTCATGGAAACAAGGGGAATATGATTGGTAATTTGAGATATTTTAGAGCACGTTCCAAAGTATAAAGACAGAATAGTCATTATAAATTTAAAATGTTGTTTTATGGAATTATTTGCTTAACAGAATCTAACGATCTTTTCTTTTAAGAGCAAGGTGACTTTCTTTTGGGGAGTATATGTATCATGGATTGAAATACATAAAATATAGACAGAAGGTTCTGCCTTTTGGTATAGTCATATTACAGATAATTCTGTTCATTATATTCAAACATAAAATGTATAATTAGATTTACTTTGGAAGTTAACTGCCTGCCTACCTCAGGGAGAATTTGCAAAAATTAATCACGTATGGGTAGCAGTGCTCTTGCTGATGTGCCGCTTATGACTGCATTTGTTTCCATCATGTAGTTCCGCTTTTACTGAAGGAAGTAAAGGGGACAGTTGGCTGATAACTGGTCTCAACACATAGACTGGCCCAAATTTGACCTTTTATGCAGAATGTCTTTTGGATCCAAATTAGATTTTTATGGATTAAAAAAACACACTTGAATATGTGTGTATTATGAGGTAAAATTACATTGATGTTAATTAGTGGTGAATGAAAAAAGCAATCCTTTTATAAATTGACTGAAATTCTTGAAACTTGTTATATAGCATTTTTATTGATATTATGTTTTTATCAATTTTTAGTTCCAAAAATGTATTAATTCTACCATCAGTGAGTTACATGAAAAACTGTATGTTCTGGAGATATAGATACTTTTTGTTTTGACATAAATTATTTTTGAAGATGTGGAAGATGGTGGAAGTGTTTGGGAAATAATACATTCAGGTTTTCATTAAATTCTGATGCTGAGTACTATTAAGTATAAATCAGGTATAAATGTAAGTCATACTTTAAAACTTCTTTGTCCTAGAGAAAACCAGTAAATAGCTATTTTCAAAAACTGTATTTTGACTAATTGATCACAACCAGTGACAGATTTCCTTGTTCCTTGTCTACTCCATTGCTTCACTTCACTAGCCTAAAAAAAAAAAAAGAGGGGAAAAAAAAGTATTTTGAAAGAGCTCTCCATGTGCATATAAGTTACTGATTTTTATGAGGCACTTTCACTGCTTGTTAATATTTATTTTATAAACTAGCTGGTTCTTTGAAAGCCAAGTATGGTTTGGTTTAGCTTTTTGAAAAGTTAAAGTGATTACATGCTAATTCTTTAGACCAGTCTATTTAAAATTAAAGCAGTTTTTAGTCCTCTTCCCTCTTGCTAACTCATTCTTTAAAGGCTTTAAGATCTTGCAGGTTTGTCAATGATTTATCTGTTTTAAAATTAAAATTTGGGACCACTCAGTAGCAATGGTAATCCATGAACATTCTGAAATTATATGAAGACTTTTGTCTGTGTGAATGCATACATTCACTTTTCTGACTTTTTATCAGATTTCAAAGAGGTTCCTAATCCCCAAAAGGTTACAAAGTACTAATAGAAGCACTTGACTTTTCTTCTTAATTCTATATCTAAAACTAAAAATTCTAGGCTAGATGCAGTGGCTTGTGCCTGTAACCCTAGCACTTTAGGAGGCCAAGGGGGGAGAATTGCTTGAGGATAGGAGTTTGAGACCAACCTGAGCAGCATATCGAGACTCTATCTCTACAAAAAATAGAAAAATTAGCCAGGTGTGGTGGTGGTACACCAGTAGCCCCAACTGCTTGGGAGGCTGAGGCAGGAGGATTGCTTGAGCCCAGGAGTTTGAGGTTGCAGCGAGTTATGATGATACCACTGCACCCTAGAGCAGGCAACAGAACTAGACCCTATCTCAAAAAATAAAAATAAAAAATTAAAATTCTATATCTAATTCTATATCTGTATATTTTAGCTAAAAATAAATGGTATTTAAGTTTTAAAGCCATTCTACTAAGGCAGCTATATTTAGCCACCTTTACCAGTTTCCCCTTATTTATATAAGATTATTCTTCACGCAATAAGCACCCAAAATACTGCAGCACAAAAAAAGCTTCCTGAGCTATATATATGTAGTGTAAGTGAAGGTGAGAATATATTAGCTGTAACTCACCCCTTTTATCGCCTCTTATAAATATTTCATTCTCTAAAATCTTTTCACTTATTTCCTATTAGAAATGATAGAAAATTATTTTGAGGCCAGGCGCGGTGGCTCACGCCTGTAATCATAGCACTCTGGGAGGCCAAGGTGGGTGGATCGTTTGAGCTTGCAAGTTCAAGACCAGCCTGAGGAAGAGCGAGACCCCATCTCTACTAAAAATAGAAAGAAATTATATGGACATCTAAAAATATATAGAGAAAAAATTAGCTGGGCATGGTGACGCATGCCTGTAGTCCCAGCTACTCGGGAGGCTGAGGCAGGAGGATTGCTTCAGCCCAGGAGTTTGAGGTTGCTGTGAGCTAGGCTGACGCCACGGCACTCTAGCCCGAGCAACAGAGTGAGACTCTGTCTCACAAAAAAAAAAAAAAAGAAAAAAAAGAAAATTATTTGAGATTATAGGCAGTGGATAAGAATACATTTAAAATGTGGATCATATGAAGCACTAAATGGAATAGGGTGAAGTGAAATAATCCTTATTCTTTCCAGAGTTAATCTGGAGTTAGCCATGTGAATTACTGACAAGAAGTATTACTTTATTGAGGCATTGTGAAGAAAAAGAGTTATGTGAGATGCTGCACATAAATCCCATTTTCTCATTTTTTCCCCAAGGTCCTTTGAAATGCAGGTTTATTTATCCCTGGAATCGCAGAATATTGAGGGGAGTACTAAAGCTTTACCATTGTAGTTGCTGCTGCTTTAAACAGCAGTTAGCCCCACTATGCAAGAATAATTGTAGAGATTAAAATGTTACATAAGTGTTCTTTAAATGTGTGTGTGTAGTTCATGTAAAAAATGTAAAGTGCAGAAAAATATAATTTTTATATGTTAACATGACTTAAAACAGAGGGCACTGGGAAGAGATGTGAGCTAAGCCAGTTTCATAACACTTTTCCCAATCTAATGCACCTATCTTCAATGTAGAATGTTTTATAAAGAGAAGATAAACCCATTTTAAATACTGGGTTCACATTGCTTTTCATGGTGGGCAACCATTTCTTGAATCCTTAAATTTTTTTATTTGACAGAATTATAAAGTGAGGTAGACATAGGGGTTCTCTCTTCTGGTAGGATCCTTTTTTCTTTTAGGTCCCCAAGAATTCCTGTTCCTCCATGGTTTAAATAATAGGTAGGTCATTATATTATAAAGCATGCTGGTAAAGAAAAGGAACTGGCAGTAACATTACTTGTAAGTAAGTTTGTTTTGTTTTGTTTTTCTCTCAGTAGGAGTCTAAGAAAAAAATTGTATATGGCAAGCATTTTTTCAATAAATTCAATTGTACCTGGTATACAGCAAAATGTAAATATTTACTATTAGATATAGGGTGTTTTGAGGGTTTGCAGTTAAAAACATAGCTTTGCCGTGTAAGAGTTGACCACACTTTGATGTCTATTAATCTTAATAAAATATAATATTTGTGTGACAATTTGGTCTATTTTTGTTATTCATCAAACTTATAAACAGTGATGATAAAATGAAGATCTTTTTTCAGGTTTCTTCTACCCACCTCATCCTTGAGGATTTTCTTTCCTCTGAGATACTGTAATTGTGCTTTAATATGATGTAAGACTAGAATTGAGGGTAAACTTCATTTTCTGGTATTTTAGGAGAAGGGAAAAAATAGAAATTTGTCATTCATGAAGATTGATTGATGCAGTTTATGTGCAAAATTTGACCTTTGAGCTCTTTGTTCCCATTTCTTTATTTTAATTCAAACGTTATGCTCAATTCTAACCTCCTTGTTTTTAGGTGGTTAGCCAGCGTTTCCCTCAGAACAGCATCGGTGCAGTAGGAAGTGCCATGTTCCTCAGATTTATCAATCCTGCCATTGTCTCACCGTATGAAGCAGGGATTTTAGATAAAAAGCCACCACCTAGAATCGAAAGGGGCTTGAAGTTAATGTCAAAGGTGAATTATTTTGTTAATCTAGCTATCTTAAATTCCCCTTTCCACTAAATTTTTAGTTTTTCATATAGTACTTCTTGAATTTACTTTTGAAATGCCTTATGGTTTTCAATTATGTGCTTTTGTTTTGTTGATATTATAAAGGAATTCATTAGATCAGTACCTGATGGGCCTTATTATCATGAGAAAATATTTTAGCAAATGTCTTGTGTTCTGGAGATAGGTTTCTGTATAATCATTCTGGAAGTTCTGAAACAGAGACTGAAATGTAGACTATAGGATTTTTTATTTAAAAGGACATTTTAAAATTTTAATATGTATTTTATATATGTAAATATATGTATATAATAATTATATTTATATTTGGAAAGAATAGAAACAACACCTAGAGTAACTTATAGAATGAGAAATGATTGATTGGTTTTAACTACTAGTAGAAATTATATCAATGAGAAAATTCATGCTTTTAAAGGATATATTAATATATAGACTTCATACAATAAATAATTGGGTTGCTTATAACCCTATTTTGTTGTTTAGATACTTCAGAGTATTGCCAATCATGTTCTCTTTACAAAAGAAGAGCATATGCGGCCTTTTAATGATTTTGTGAAAAGCAACTTTGATGCAGCACGAAGGTAAGCAGCCTGCCACTTGGTTGATTGCTCTGTTTGAATCAAATGTTTTCAGTTTCACTTAAGTACATGTACCTGGTCTACATTGAAGTTCCTATGTAGATTTTTTCCTGTTCCCTTTCTAGGTCAAGACATAGTTTGTCTTACCTTATTTTACTATAAAAGACAGTCATGAAATAAATCCATATTCTTTAAAATTTGGTTGTCATTTCTGTATTTGAAAACCAAGAGGGATTTTTGACATATCTAGCAAAATAAAGGATTTAAGGTTGGTACCATATGTAGACAAGGAAGAAGGAAAAGATTACTTTTATGAAAAACTAAAACCAAACTGGTATAGATAATTTATACTAGCATATAATCAGAATTTTTTTGATGTAAGAATATTTTTAATAATTCAGTTTGGAAGCTTATCTGAACTAAAAAGTTATTCTTTAAACCAAGTAGTGCAAACACGTATTTTATTCATGAGTAATTGGACAAATGTTGAGGCTTTGTGATTTTAGAAGACTTTTCCGCTAGATTTCCAAAACTGAGTAGTGAGTTCACTTTATTTCCCTGAGTTATTGGTTTATCTGTAAACTAGTAATAAACTGTGTTTGCCTGAGTTGTTTTTAGAAAAACAAAATAAGATAATCCATGTGAAAGTGCTTTATAAATGTAAGTTAATGTCCAAAATTCTACCTTTCACACAGTATGAATTTAATTGATCTCATCATCTAAGCTAGCCCTGTACAAGTCTTTCTTCAAGTTTATCATTATCATAGTTCTTACTGACTTCTTTCTGTTAGGGAAATTGGAGTTTAAAAGGTGTATTGCTGGACTCCAAGCCATATTGGAGAGAAAGTGAACATCATCATAGGATTTATATTCTAGCAGACTTGACTACCGATAAAAAGTTAAAAGAACCCAGATTCTGATCCTGGTTCTGACCTAATAGGCTGTTTAACTTTGGGGAGGTCTTTTATCTTGTGTGGGCCTCCATTTAGTTATCTGTAAAATACTGATTTTTCTCCAGAGTCTCATCCATCTAAATTTTGTTCTCTAACTTTAGGGCCTAATCTGAAGCTGAAGCCAGGTATCAGAATTGGAAAGCCAACTTTCTCCTTGTTCTTCTTGCTTTGTTTAATGACAAGTCACATTGTGTGAACAAGCCCTCCATATTTGTAATCTCAGTTACTTCACAAAGTTACTTCATATAAATTTAATTCAAACATAGGTATGAGTGTATCTGGTGTTGAAAATTCTAATCACTTTGCATTTTTAAAGGTTTTTTCTTGATATAGCATCTGATTGCCCTACAAGTGATGCCGTAAATCATAGTCTTTCCTTCATTAGTGATGGCAATGTGCTTGCTTTACATCGTCTACTCTGGAACAATCAAGAGAAAATTGGCCAGTATCTTTCCAGCAACAGGTAAGCTTTCCCAATCATGGAGATAGTGAACACTCTCAGTTTAAATTTATTTATAAAATTATTGGTCGTGAATAGTACTTTCCTCTTTACATCCCTGCTCAGAGTAAGAATTACAGTTTGTAAAGAGAAAGGTAGACTCTTTTTTAAAAAAATGGGCAAAAGGTTAAGTCATATTAAATGATCAACAAGCCTATCTAGATGCTACTGATTTTCCTTTTTTAATGTCAAATTAAGAAATCTCAAATTAGCCCTTTGAATTTTTTGGTTCTCAATCTGTAAAACATAATGTGTGACAAGACACAGAGAAGTTTAAATTTACTAGAAGATCAAATTAGTATTGACATTTGAACCTGAAGAGCAGCTAAGTCTTAGGAATTTAATAATTAAAACATTGCAAGTGGCCTTAGTCCTATGTCTGAGGAGTTCTTTACAGAGGTAAAATAAGTCCAGATTATTTTCAAATGCCAGTAAAAATGGTTTGCTTATTCATGGGAAAGGTAAGAGACCATGAAGCTAAGGCTAAGCAATTAAGAAATGAGAGTTTAAAAGAGAGGGCATTTTAATCCTTCATGAATTGGTAATGGTTTGAAGCAGACATAGGCATGACTAACGTATACCCCAACATAGAAAAATGAAGTTGTTTCAGACAGCAAAATAAACTCTGAAACTTTTGAATACAAACATTTTTTTCTCTTATATAATTTATATTTATATTCACAGTTTGATGCTAGAGAGTTTTTTTTATTTTGGTTTTTAAAAAATTATACACATTTCAAACATACAAAAAAGTATAGAAAATAGTGTAACAGAGACCCATGTCTACCAACTAGCTTTAACATTATTTATTTTGCTATACTTTAGATCTTTATAACGTTTTATTTCTGGTGGGTGGGGGACGAATACACACACACACACACACACTCTCTCTCTCTCTCTCTCTTCCTCTTGACAATCCCATTTCCTTTTTTTTTGAGACAGAGTCTTCTCTGTCTCCTGGGCTAGAGTGCTGTGGCATCAGCCTAGCTCACAGCAACCTCAAACTCCTGGGCTCAAGCGATCCTCCTGCCTCAGCCTCCCAAGTAGTTGGGACTACAGGTGCGCACCACCATGCCTGGCTAATTTTTTTTCTATTTTTTAGTTCCCCAGCTAATTTTTTTCTATTTTTAGTAGAGACAGGGTCTCACTTTTGCTCAGGCTGGTCTCAAACTCCTGAGCTCAAGCGATCCGCCCGCCTTGGCCTCCCAGAGTGCTAGGATTACAGGCGTGAGCCACCATGCCGGTCCTGACAATCCCATTTCTAAGCTTCTCTCTAGAGATACCTACTTCCTAAAGCTGGTTGGTATGCTTCCTGGGTGTACATTTATACCATTCTGCAGTATACGTGTAACTGACAAAATAAGGAAATCATAGGTGTATATAACATAGTTTTGTGTGTATTAAAATTTTACAGCAATGCTATAGTGAATACAGCTTCTTCATGCAACATTCTATTCCAGATTTATCATTTATTTAACTCAAGTTAATATTTCATTGAAGGACTATATCACAGTTTATTTTTGCATTCCTGAATTAATGGGCATTTACATTTGTTTCCCATTTTTCACTGATATAAATAGTGATGTAATAAATATCTTCATGCTTGTCTCTTTGTGTAATACCTAAATGTGTAATTGCTGGGTCTGGTGTACACCTAGCCTCAACTTTACTGGATATGGCCAAATAGCTTTACAAAGTGTACGTACCAGTTTACACTTTTACCAGCATTGTGTGAGAATATATTTTTATATACATCCTCACCAAAGTTGGTATTATCAGACTTCATAATTTTTGCCAATCTGATGTTGTGAAGTAGTATCTTGTTATTCTTACATAGTTTTAGTTATTGAAAATTCACGTTTCCCCTGGTTATGCAAAGATCTGCTATGAGGCAATATGTTCGATTCATAGATACTGGTTTCTCAAGATGGATTCTTTTCACCCTGAGAAAAAGTGGATCAGAATGTTATTTTTACTTACTGATTGACCAACTGTTTAGTGGAATGGATTATGAATTCTAGAAAAAATTGAATTTTTATGTAAATTTTATACTTTGGGGAGATGTTTCAGTGTATACTTATGATCCCTGAGGTCTTTTTGGTGCTGTTTGCAAATCAGCAGGGACCACCAGCTGACAGTAAAAAGAAAAGCAAGCAGTGACAATCTAAAGAAATGTATACTGCTAAATGTGAACTGCCATGTTTTTCTAAGTAGTTTGCTGTATGTAGGGATCATAAAGCTGTTGGAAGACGACCTTTTGATAAGATGGCAACACTTCTTGCATACCTCGGTCCTCCGGAGCACAAACCTGTGGCAGATACACACTGGTCCAGCCTTAATCTTACCAGTTCGAAGTTTGAGGAATTTATGACTAGGTAAATATAACCTTGAAATGATGATTACTTTCTTTTTGTTTGAAAAGCAAAATTTACCACCAGGCCACTTGTTAGATATGATAGTTGTATCTCATAATCACATTGCCATGTTTTTGGATCCAACTTTCCTCTTACCCAAGGCATTATTGAAATATATACATATTCATATGTATATATTTCAGTAATATTTGTATATATATTTTTGAGACAGGTTCTTGCACTGTCACCCAGGCTGAAGTGCATTGGCACACTCATAACTCACTGTAACCTCAAATTCCTGGACTGAAGCGATCCTCCCCCCTCAGCCTCCTTAGTAGCTGGAACTACAGGCACATGCCACCACACCCAGAAGTCTCTTGGTTTTAGGTGCAGGAGTTTTTCTATTACACTGTGACATTTTTCAAAACTCTCCTTAAAGTTAATGCTTTTAAATTCTCTTAGATTAAGGCTCAGCAAATATAGTATACTTTAATATTGCTATAAAATTTCTATGGACATTTGTTTTAAATCTCATTTACCGGGATTTAGTTTGTGAACTAAAAGATCCTCATTGTTAGACACTTAGCGCTATAATGTTACAGTGAAGGTAGTTTGCTGAATTCTTCAGTCTTTAAAGTACCTTTGACAGTACTGTACACTTACTAAGTGCTCCATCGTGGCTGTGGGTAAAATGTTTTGTTCATAGTGTGTGCCAGAGGCAGAAAGAAAAAAAAACCAGAATCTGATGTTCAGAAGTTCATTTACATTAAAGATTTACATATAATATGCCTTGAATTATAAGTGCCTATTATTAATCATATTACATATAGGCCATAGTTTTGTACATATAACTCCAATTCATTGATATTGGTAAAAGAATATATGAATATATAAAAGAATGTATGAATATAAGAATGTATAAATATGTACTGTCCTTTCAGTTTAATTTTTGTTTTTAGCTCTGTTAGATTTTTCTCAGTATAACAAATATTTATTCCTACATAATTAAGGGAATATATTCCATGCAAAATTTTTATATTACCTAATTGAAAATTACACAGTACAAAAATATAAAAACTTTTTCATTCAACATTGCTGAACATCCAAACCATTTTTCTAAGAACATCTTTTTGTTATTCCTTTCTTTCTAAGATCCTATCATCCCTTACAAAGCAGTCATCTGTGCTTTTGAAGATTAAATGATTTAATATGTGTAATATACTTAGTGTCTGGTCCATGTAAAGTGTAATGTTAGATATTATTTTTGTTCTCTTCTAAATTCCCATTGATGCTCTTTGAGACCCTTCTCTTTTTTAAAAAAAGAAGGTAGCTTTATAATTTTCTCAATTATTAAAAAAACAATTATTAAATTACTCAAAATATAGAAATCTAAAGAAGAAAGTAAAAAAAAATTCTTTTATCCCACCTATTAGAAAAAATTCAATTAACATTTGGTGAATAGCTTCTCAGTTATTTATCTATGCACATGTATATCTGATTCTCCTATCAACTGCTTTCTAGGTTATTTCCATTAATAGTAAACAAATACTGATCTGGTACCAGCAACATGGTGAACTAAGCTAATACAGTCTCTTCCCCAAGATACAAGGCACATAGAAATACTATGTAAAAGAAAAAATACATATTAAAAAAATTTTTTTTAAATGTATACCTGGAAGACATTTTCTGAGCAAATTACCAAGCTTACAGTTAGTACAGATAGATAAAGAAATGGAAAATATGAAAGAGGTTAAGAGATGCGGAAGATAAATGAGAAGGGCAGACATATGTCTAGTAAATGTTCCAGAAATCAGGCTTAGTAAGAATGGGGAAGAGGTGATATTTGAAGGGAGAATGGACGAGAATTTTCGAGGATTGCTGAATGACATGACTGTTCAGATTAAAGAAGCACACTGAGTCTTAAACAGAATTTGTAAAATTAAACCATGGTTTTTCAGAAATATATTTCAGTACATATGGGAACTTAATATATGATAAAAGTGGTATTGAAAATCAGGGAAATTAGATTGGACTTTCAATAAATGGTGCTGATACAACTGAGTAACCATCTGGAGAAAGATTTTCATACCATTTATGAGGATAAACTCCCATGAATCAAAGAAGAAACATGGGCGAAGGAAGGCGTTATCCAATTCAAAATCCATAAACCAGAAAAGGAACGGTTGATAAACTGAATTCATAAAAAACAAATGATAACTCAAAAACTTCTCTCTGGGGAAAAAACATCATGGGTAAAGACAATTCTATAATTTATATCCCTGTTCAGTAGTTTTCTTAGGATGGTCCTAAACGTGCTCTTGTGATTCAAAGAGTAACACCTTGAAACTTTTGGTGCATGTTGCTGAATTACCCTTCAGAAAGCCTGTTGCTTTTTAAAGAGTTTGTCATTTTTATAGTTTGTCACTGATCGAGTTGTAGATTTTTGGAAATAGTGGACAATATAAAGCCTCTGAGTTAATCTGTTCTTTTTTTCTTTTAGGCATCAGGTGCATGAAAAAGAAGAGTTCAAGGCTTTGAAAACGCTAAGTATTTTCTACCAAGCTGGTACTTCCAAAGCTGGAAATCCTATTTTTTATTATGTTGCACGGAGGTAAATACCATGTTTTAGTGTTTCTTAACAGAATTTTAAAAAATGATAACAAATGTAGAAAGACAGCAAATTTGATTTTTCTTATTTGACTTACCAGGAATTGAGTTTACCTGGGAGTGTATAGCTGGGTAAACAGCCATCATGTCATAAAATGATCCTCAGTAGATTAGAAATTGCTTTTCAGACTACCCATTTCATATTAGCTTTCCTATATCAAATTTTAAAATACTATCTACAATGGATTAATTATTAAGAGTAAAAAACCCCAAAGAATCTTTTGTCTTCAGGTATATTCTGATTAAATAGTATCTACCACATTATAATCAGGGACTTTTTTAAAAAACAAATAAAACTTAAAGAAGCCTATTCTGAGAACTTTTAGTAATATGCTATATAAGACAGTATCAGGGTGATTTAGAAAATAATTAAGAGGAGCTATGGGAAATCTCTATAAAATTGGCACAGAAGACATCCTGGAAAATTGTATTTGTTCTTGCTATCCTCAGTCAAGGCTAGTTCCTAGAAAGCCTTTCTGGAAATGCTGTGAGCTCCTCCTTTATAGTAAATATGATGCTTGCTTTACTTTCGCTACCATTGTCTTTTCTTTCTTTCCTCATTTTGCTTTCCTTTTGAAAACTCATCTGTGACATTATTTACTCAATTTTACTCTCTCCATTTAGCGTGACATAAATTCATGGTAATGGAACCTTAGAGATAACACAATATAATAGACCACTGACTTTGGAATCTCAAGGACTATATTCTCCTATTCATTGGCTGTAGGATTTAGTATGAGTTTCCCGAATTTAACAGAAATTGTGGAATTATGTTAATAGACTTAATGGTCATGGGCAGCAAATACTTGGCAGTGTGTAGGAAACAAATTGAGATTGAGAAATAGTGGGGAGAGGGGTGAAGAAAGACAGGTGGAAGATGGGAAACCTGTTTAATCAGATAGTTCAGGTAGCCTTAAGGCCAAAAAGTCCAGAGAACTTATTTTCTAGATGAAGAAATCTAGAGAATAAGAAAAATTGTATTTCTCTTTGTCCCTCCTCTTTCACAACTCTTGAGTAACATTTCCTGACTTTCCCATGAAAGTCCTCTCTCCAACTCTCATTTCGGTTGCCATTTCTAAATTGCCTAAGATAATTCTAATTTTCTTTTGCACTTGGGATGCACCATATTTGTATTCCAACCCCAACCTTTAATACAACCAGGAGACTTTGACTTTACTTACTTTGTCTAATTAAAAAACAAACTTTGATGAGGGAGAGAGATAGATGTGTGCTCCCTGCCCTGCTCTCCTTTGAATTCTTGTTAGTTTAAAAGTAGCAAAGATTACTGGAAAACATCAAAGCTGGGCTTTTTCTACAAGATCAGAAACTGTTAAATTTGTATTCCTTCTCTGTGGTAATCTAGAAAAGGCTAAAGGAAAGCAGGGATGGGTCTGATGCAGACCCCTCAGTGGGATTAAACCAGTGGGATTTCTATAAAACCTGTCAAATATGGTGGCTTGAAAGTGCCAAGACTTCTCAGCTCTGCTGCTTGTTAGCTGCATAATCTTAAGACAAGTTAGTTTATTTTTCTGAATCTGTTTCTTCATATGTTAAAAAGGAAGGAATGCACTTATAAAAACTGTCTACCTCTCTTGTAAAGTGTTTTGTGGCCTATAAAGTAATTCTATACAAAAGAGGCTTTCTATCTTTTTTTTGTTGTTGTTGTTGTTGCTTTTTTTGAGACAGAGTCTCGCTCTGTTGCCTGGGCTAGAGTGAGTGCCGTGGTGTCAGCCTAGCTCATAGCAACCTCAAACTCCTGGGCTTAAGCGATCCTACTGCCTCAGCCTCCCGAGTAGCTGGGACTACAGGCGTGCGCCACCATGCCCGGCTAATTTTTTCTATATATATGTTTTAGTTGGCCAGATAATTTCTTTCTATTTTTAGTAGAGACGGGGTCTCGCTCTTGCTCAGGCTGGTCGCGAACTCCTGACCTCGAGCGATCCACCCGCCTCGGCCTCCCAGAGTGCTAGGATTACAGGCGTGAGCCACCGCGCCCGGCCTTTTTTTTTTTAATATGATCCTGTCAATTTCAGATTTTCAATCCTTTTAGTTTCTTATTTAGACCTACTAGAGCTCCTCCTGGCCTTCATTATCACCTGGTGTGAAGCCTTAGCTTCGGGACAGATGAACATACAGTAGATCAGAACAGAGAGAAGCCCAGTTATTCCATCATACAAATCCAGAAGTTGGTGAAGGCCTTGAATCTATACAGCCAGCTTTATCAGAGAGCACTTGGGTTTGACTTTTCTTTTGGTGTACCTGTGTTTCCGTGGCTTAGATTACCATGTATTAGGTAAAGATTTTTGAATTATAGATTTCAATCTCCTTGTAGATAGTCCACAGACATTTCAAACTTGAAATGTCCAAAACTTATTTCAGTGTATATTAAGATCAGCCTCTTCTTCACACTGTATTCTCAATAGCATTACCATCCCTTCTTGTTCCCCATCTAGAAACCCTAATCATTTTAAATTCCTTCCTCTTTCTCTTTATCGTCCTCATTGTCACCAAATCTTGATTTTATCTATGAGATCCTGACAAATCAATTAAGTTGTTTTAGTTAGGCCTTTATTACTGCAAAGAATTCCTTCTTCTTTTCTAAAGAAGATAGTTCTTTAGGAAAAGCATAAATTAGAGCAGAGCCTGCCCAGATGTAGACAGAACTAGGTGGTGTTTGGTTCTGGAACCGGCTTATGCTCTTTGACTCTCGCATGGCTTTGTGTTCAACTCTTCCTCCTGATTTTCCTCTTTCTATATCCTTTCAGCTTAAGCCCCAGCTGTGATAGTAACCCCTTCATTACCTCAGTATTGCACGTTTGAAATTCCAGAAAAAAAATGTAATTCAGTATAAAAAGTATCTCTGTTTAGCAAAACCTTTAATGCTAGGTGCTGGCCTGCCAGTAGATTTCTGGCTGCCCCTAAGTCAAGTTCCTGGCCCAGCAGTCATGTGATTCAAAATGTGACCATAGAGTGCTGTTCCCTTGTCAGGAATTGTCCTTAGGTATATGTTTTAATTTTTGTTTTTTAAAAAATTAGACCTTAGCAGTCTAATATTAGGTACCTTGGAAATATCTTTTGAAACGATTTTTTTCCCTACCATATTGCTGAAGCTCTCATTATCTCTTAAGTGTACTAATGCAACATTATTCTCCTCCTCCCTCGTCCCCAGATGACTACTTCTAGGTCATTCTGACATTACTTCTGGAGGCATTTTCCAGTACACATCTACATAGCCTTTCCCATTGACTCCCCGTGTAAAGTTCAAGTTTTGTAGTCAGGCACATGCAAGGTGCTCCATACTTTTGACTTAATTTACTTTTCTAAACTTTTCTTGCTATTCTCTCGCATGTGCTTATTCTCTTCCCCTGTAGTAGTTAAAGTAGCATAAATACAAGGACGATTGTTGTAGCATTGCTTGTAGTGGCAAAAAAGGGAAAATGATATGTGTATTTCAAAGGGGGAATTGTTGAATAAATGATGATACATCTATATTATGGAATAATGCAATGTGTTAAATTTATTTTGCTTGTTGTAAGTGGCAGAAATGCAATTCAAATTTGTGTGAACCAAAAAGGAATTTGACACATGCACCTAAGAAAATCAAGATGTGCTAGATTCTTATATGACTAGATGCAGAGCTTTGAACAGTATCATCTGGAGAACATCTGTCTTCTCTGGCTTTTGACTGTACGTTCTTTATGTTGGTTTTTTTCCCAGGCAGCTCTTCCCAAGCAGTGGCTCGCAGTACTTTGTATTCTCCCAGCTTAACAACCTCAGTGGAAAAACACCTCTTTCCTAGTAGTTTCAGCAAAAGTGGTTGATCTCGTTGGCCTGGCATGAGCCACACGTTAGTTCCTGACGCAGTCACTATGGCAGGGGGGATAGAATTCTTGGTTATCTAGGCCTGGATCATGTGCCCATTCTTGGAGCTCAGTGGTGAAGAAGCAAGCCCTACCTGAATTGCATGAACTGAAAGGAGGGCATGCAGGCAGGGTTTCTCAAAGGAAAATTAGATTGATGATACCAGAATGAGGAAAAATAGATACTGGAGAGGCAGAAGTAACAGAGGTCCTATACATACAGCTTTAAAAAGACCCAGAAGGATGACTCTGACACTTACCTTACAAGATGCAGAGTAATATGTTTGTGTATGTGTGCAAATGCACATAAATGTGTATAGACTGAGAAATATGTAAAACTATACACATTAAATTGTTCACATTGTTTATCTCAGAAGTATGATTAGAGGAGGTAGAGGATCAATTATAGTATTTCTGTTATATAATCTCTGTTATTGTTTGACTTGTCAGGAGCATATATTATTTTTGTAAGAATAATTAAAAATAGGCCAGGTGCGGTGGCTCTTGCCTGTTATCCTAGCATTTTGGAAAGCTGAGATGGGAGGATTGCTTGAGGCCAGGAGCAAGAGTGAGACCCTGTCTGTATAAAAAATAGAAAAATTAGCCAGGTGTCATGGCATGGGCCTGTAGTCCCAGCTACTCGGGAGGCTGAGGCAGGAGAATCGTTGAACCCAGGATTTTGAGTTGCAATGAGCTGTGATGATGCCACTGGACTCCAGCCCAGGCAATAGCGTGAGACCCTGTCTCAAAAAAAAAAGAATAATTAAAAATATAAAATCCAAAGTTACAATGAAGAGTTTTTACCTTAGGAATATTGTGATACTTGACAATTGCTTTTTGGGTGGTAGTAGCAAATAATGATAATAGCTACCATTCACTGAGTACTTATACTGCATCAGGCAAACTGTGCATTGTTATATAGTTTCTCATTTAATCTTGTGGTAGCTTTCTGAGGTATTATTATTAACAGTAATTGATGTGTATATAAACTGAAACCCAAACCTAGCTATCAGAATGATGTGGGGAATTAAAACAAACAAATATGTCCCCAGCCCCCACCCTTGGCTGCCAAATGAAAATCTCATTTCAGGACCTAATTTATATACTTAACAGGAACCCAAAGTGATGCATTTGTACTCAGTTTATTACTGATATTTGTTTGGGAATTCCACTAGGTCATGTATTTAACCCACGTAGCACAACTAGTAAGAATGAGAATTAGGTTTCAAACCTAAGCCAAAGCTCTTAACAACTGCACTATTAATAACAAGGTTATTATTACTGTTATATATATGGAGTAAATCAACCTGTGTAGACCAACATGAAAATCTAACCAACAGTTATGAGATTATATTACTATGGGGGAAATGAGTTCTGAATTCCTGGCATCTGATTTACGAATGATCTTTTAAAACAAGAGAAGGGTTTCCTCAATATGAGATAATCTTGTCATTGGAGCAACAGTATTAATGCATTACAAAGGTTAGCAAAATTGGCTTTTTTTTTTAATTGGAATGGCATATTACTATTACACATTTGTTAAATGTTAGTACAGGTAGGTGTGTTGTTTTGTAGCATACTATAGTTTGTCCTTTTTAGATTAGCACTTTTTTGTCTATTTAATAAAAAATAACTTTTTTTTTTTAGGCTCCCCTGCCCCAGCTGGGCAATGAGCACAGCCCAGTTGGGTCCCGGGGAGGGGGCTAAAAAAATAAAATATTACAAAACAACTTCCCTCAGACCAACCACCCTTTACCTTTTAGCCCCCATCCCCGATCCCTCATTTCTCTTTCTCTCACACATGCACACACACATCCTTTGGTTAAATGCCACCTATGTAATTTCTTCTCTTACACCTTTAATGTAACCATCTGAGTTTCAGTTCAGTTT
Organism: Varecia variegata; assembly: GCA_028533085.1. Lineage (NCBI taxonomy): Eukaryota > Metazoa > Chordata > Mammalia > Primates > Lemuridae > Varecia > Varecia variegata. Next base: position 114,578,051 of record CM052441.1, read on the forward strand.
TCCAAACATTTCAAAGGCAAACATGGTATTTTGCTTGTTTTAACATTTAATAGAATAGTGCCTACTTTTTTTATAAGGAAGGAGGAAACCATCATATTAAGATAATAAACTTACACAATAAAATTTGCAAACAACCAAATCAAGTTAGGATAATGATAATTTCTTAAGTAGTAAGTTGAAATAAATTTTATTTTCCTAGGGTGCTTGTCATTCAGGTATTAAGGACTGAGATAAGAATGCAGGCAGTTCAAGTTCATTTCAGCCTGAGTGCACACAAAACAGCAACAATTACATAGAAAAGAAAGGGAATATTGTCCATTAGATTAAGTATGGTGCTACCATTTGTCACAGTGTTCAGGTTCATAGTTGTGACTATCTTTGGGGTCGCTGATGTATTCAGAGGTGTCTTGGTATTCAGGATCAGATTGGAATTCGTAGTCATCTTGGGATTTGGGGTTGTTTCAAGATTGGGGCTACTCCCAGGATTCAGCCTAGTTCCAAGACTGAGGGTCGTCCCAGGATTTGGCCTGGTCTTGGAATGCAGGCTTGTCCCAGCTTTGGAGGTTGCCATAGAATTTGCAGTTGTCGATGTTGTAGCTGTTCCCAGAATGTTGTCAGCAAACATGAGGATCAGGCTAATCACTAATAGCTTGAACATCATTCTCCTCTGTTTCAAAATATATAAATTTAATCTAACACTTGGATCACAAAAAGCCAAGCATATATCCTTAATTGTGTTTATCAGTACTTTCGTGTTATACAAATGTTTGCTTTTTCATTGTTTATTAGTGAATAAATAGAAAACTTCCTTTTCTTTGTTCTCAGCATCTGCTGACATAAGACCTATTTTCTATCTCAGGGCACCAACTAAAGGCAAAAACAATCCAAAGACTAAAAAAGAGCTTAATTGGGTTCTTCTATTTTTTCAAAAAGGAAAAAAGTAAAACACTAGATATCCAATACAGTAAATATGGGGGCTTAAGATCAATATAGATCAGGATAGGGGCCAAGGATGGGAGGCAGTTTGGGCGAGTAGAGTAACAAAAGAAGTAATGAAATAAATATTGGCATTTTCTTGAAATTTCTCGTAGCCTTTATTCCAATAGTTTAAGGTTTAAGTTTAGGTCACAAATTAGGATATTACTTCAAAATATTTACTCCAAAAACTAAAAGAGGTTGAACCAGAGGATTTCCCCAGTGCTGGGATGAGGTTTCCTTCATTTTTTAAAACAAGCTAGTCCTTAAACAAGTTCATAGTTTTTAAGAAAGAAAGAAAGTTAGAATTGACCAAAATTATTTTACAAATGGGCTTAGACAAGGGACATAACTTGCCTGAGGATGTGTATCTAAAAATGACCAAAACTAAAACTTGAGTCTATCTTAGTTGAATGTTCTTTAGATGTGGGCAGTAAAGACATAGTATATATACATATACCAGAATTTTAATAGTAACCCATTTTTACAGTAAAGGCTAATTTTTTTTTATTCTGCGTTAAAATCTAATGGCTTATCACATTTGAGATAATGCAACTAGTCCATGCTGGGTGTGGTTAAATATTATTGTTTTAAAAACTTAAAAACTCAGACTTAAATTGTAGAAATCTAATACATATATCAAAAGTTACTTTGGCTTTAATATGTAATTGAGAATATTTCAAATTAATATTACCTTTTGCTATTTTTCTGTGAAGATTAAGAATTCAGGCTTTCTCCAGCGTCCTGTGGGGAATCTGATTTCTCACTCATTGCATGCTATTTAAATATAATTAGTGAGGAGGTCATGTGCTCTAAACTTGACCTGCTATTTGTTCCTTGGACAAACTGGATACTCCAGTATCCAACTGAGTGTTTTCCAAACAGCTGATGTAAACAGATGGACTTTGGCAGAGATTAAGGAATTCAAAGTCTTTGTAAGATCTACTTGCTTATTTAAAGAATCTGGTGAATACCACTTTGTTATTCCTTTATCCACGTATACATTAGTGAATTTCTTCACTGAATTGACTTTAACTAGATGAATATACTATTTTGACTGCTGTGATTATCATGATTTAAAATCAAGTAAGTATCTTAAAGATAGGTGTCTATTTTTTTTTTCTTAGAGCATCTCTGTATGGGTTTATAGGGTAGTTTCTAGCCATGATTATTCTGAAGTTTTAAAAATAACTCAAGAATAGCACATTCCAGGAATTTAATTTTTTGGTAAATAATTAAAAGGTTTAGAAAAGTAGTTAAACTTTATTAAAATGAAACTTAATAAGAAAAGGATTGTATATGAAAGTGGTACTTTCATACTGAGTTTGCAAAGTTTTGTGTTTTTTTTTTACTGTGTTAAACCATCCACCTTGAAGCACATTAGTAAATTTTTTAAAGGAATTTTATCTTTTGGTCAGTCCTTTCTCTTGATAAATAGCATACAGGGAAGTTGGTTGTATTGTGCTAACGTTTGCATCACATCGGCCAGCACTCTTTAAAAATTGCAGAGCTGGGAACAGTGGTGTTGTCATATAAGGAAATTGCTACATAATGGCAGAAGTACAAGTCAATACATGTTCCTCACTTGTTTTACTGTACTGTGAAGTTTTCTTCCTCCTCAATGAATAGAGAAAATGCTTGCTAAATCTTATTTATATGGTACATACAATAACCTCACTTACCTGGAAGTAAGTGTGGTCAGATCTGAGAAGTAAACTAACAAAGCCTCTTGGCAACCAGAGTAAATATTACAAATCAGAGTACTAAGATAATTTATAGTTTAGTACTGTCTTCTCTCTACTTGCCGATTCTGTGGATTTCCTGTTGGGGTGTATATAGTTGATAATAATAATGGTAATATTTTGGACTTCAGTAGACTATCAGTGAGTTTTTCTATTTTTCCTTTTTTTCCATTTATTTTTTATTTGTATATATTCATGGGGTACAAGTGCAGTTTTGCTACATTAATTTATTACACTGTGGTGAAGTCAGGGCCTTCAATGCCTACATCACTGAAGCAACGCACATTGTACCCACCAAGCAACCTCGTCATCCACTTTCCTCCCCTTCACTGCCTATTCTTGTATCCAGATATATTCTTCTCATAATCTGTTCATTAATTGCATCATCACCTACCTAAATAACTCTCCAACCTTGAACTTCTGATTATCTTCTCTTATTAATCTTAAGCTCCTTGGGCCTCTTGATTATGATTAAGTGAAATTTAAAATTCTGAACTTTCTGGCACTCAGATGTTCCCAAACAAAAATTTGCCATTATCCAGGCCTTCAGATACCTCCCATGTTTGTACCTTGTGCAGCCTCCCCCATCTGCCCAAAGCTCAGTGGTTCTCCCTTATCCTAGGTGTTGGCTTCCTCCAGTTTCAGTTACCCATAGTTAATTGCAGTCTGAAAATATTCAATGGAAAATTCCAGAAATAAACAATAAGTTAGACGTACGTCAGAAGGCCAGTAGTAGCCCAATGCTACATCACAAATGCTCTGTTATTCGCCTCACTTCATTTCATCACATAGGCATTGTACCATATCATATTATCACAAGAAGGGTGAGTACAGTACAATATTTTGAGAGAGAGAGAAACCACATTCATATAACTTTTATTATAATATATTGTTATAATTGTTCTGTTTTATTATTAGTTATTAATCTCTTACTGTGCCTAATTTATAAATTAAACTTTATCATAAGTGTGCATGTGTAGGAAAAAACGTAGTGTATTTAGAATTTGATGCCATCTAGTTTCAGGCATCCACTGGGGGTCTTAGAGTGTATCCCCTGCGGTTAAGGGGGAGACTGCTATGCTTTGTTTCCTCTGTTCTTTCTCATGGTTTTGCTCTGATGTCAGGACCTTTTATGTGAACCTTCCCTAATTCTATACCTCAGAGTCAGTCATTTTAGGACTTTGTACTTATCAGAATCTGTTTTTAACTATAGATGTATCCCAAATCTTTCTTTCCCCATATTCTGGCTTTGTTGTGGTCAGATACCACCTCTTATTCTTAGTATTTCTTCTACCCTCTAGCATACCTTCTACCTTCTAGGACGGTGTTCTATTCTAGTGCTTATAAAGAATAGAACACAACAAACATTGGAATTCATTGAAATACCGCCTGTTTCTCCATGCCTGAGGACTGATACCATTAATGATGTCTAAAATAATAAGAGACACTTGGTCATTTGCAGTTTTCCTTGCATGATTAGGATAAATTTACAAAGCACAAACCTGAGTTTGTCTCATCTCTACTTTCTGGCTGCTATTTTGAGAGGATTTCTTCATTTGTACAATGTGGATCATAATGCACATTCATCCCTTATCTATAATCTGAAATCCAAAGTCCTCTGAAAACCTTAAGTTTTGTCAAAGTTTGACACCAAAATTTATTTGGTAGAAACACCTGACTTGCATTAGTGTGAGGTTTTTTTTTTGCTATCTTTATTATTATATTTCTTCATTTGTCCCACTTAGTGTGTATATTAATGTTTCATTGCAGAAATATTAGTGAGATTGATTTTGGGGTGCTGTCCCAGTTTTCACTGAGGTGTTATATAATACATAATAAGGCTAATGTACAGTCTTAGCATCCTTGTAGTTAGATGATACCATGTAACTTAGTTCTGGCCAGTAAAATGTAGGTTCCAAAGATGCACAGCTGACCCTTGAACAGCGTGGGGGTATGGAGCACCAACCCTCACACTGTGCAATTGAAAATCCATGTATAATTTTCAACTCTTTCAAAACTTTACTACTAATAATAGCCTACTATTAACCAGAAACCTTAACAATAACATAAGCTGTGAATTAACACATTTTGTATGTTATATGTATTATATACTATATTCTTATGATAAAGTAAGCTAGAGAAAAGAAAATGTTATTGAGAAAATCATAAGGAAGAGAAAATATATTTACTATTCATTAAGTGGTGGTGGACCATCATAAGTTCTTTATCCTTGTTGCCTTCACATTAGTAGGCTGAGGAGGAAGAGGAAGGGTTGGTCTTGCTGTCTCAAGGGTGGCAGAGGCAGAAGAAAATTCACGTATAAGTGGACTTGCACAGTTCAAACCCATGTTGTTCAAAGGTCAACTGTTTATCACTTCCAAGCCTGGTGTCTAACTTCTCATCAGTCCTCCATTCTTGCATGCTCCTGTCAATGCCTAATAGAAACAGGTTGAGTGGAGGCGTCTCCAAGACCGTAGAAGACAGTAGAACCTTTAGATGACATGGTATCAGTGATAAATAAACTTTTGTTGTTTTAGCCAGTGATATTTGGGGTTGTTTGTGCCAGAAGTTAGATTGTGCTAATATAACTATGTGTTGGATACTTTCCCTTTGCTTCTTCATATCCACTCTATACTTCACCCTGCTCTATAATTGTTTCTAGAGTAAGATACTAAAACTTTAACTTGAAATTCTCAAGTTAAAGGCTGACCTGTGTAGAGAATATCATTGGGCTCCTCTACTCTCTGACTTTCAGCTGGCCCATGGGGAGTACAAGCAGGAGATTGGAGGGAAGAGAGAAAGGTTGGGGTATGTATTCTCTTGGCTCCCATACGACAGGGTCTCTGTGGGCTGGCTGCATCCTTCCTCCATGAAGGTTATGGTTTTTCTTGGGCAATCCTCTCCACACAACCTTATGTGTCTGCTTTCTGCTAACTGTTCCTTCCCCCCACTACTTCGGATATAGTATCTCACTATTTCTTGTAGTTTCTTTAAACCCTGCCTTCTCCTTTATACATAATCTCTAACATCCCAATTTGAATGTGCCTCCTCTTTCCTGCTGGATCCCTAACTGTTGTAGATAGTATGTGCACTGTATCATCTTTCTAAAATCTGAGCAGTTCTATATTCAGAAATACATCTTGCCCCCAAGATTTCAAATAAGGGATTGTAGATATATACCAAGTTAATAGGTTTATTGTGAGTATTAATTGTAATATGTCTATGGCACTTACTAGAATGCCCACACATGGTAAGCAGGTAGCTGCTATTTGTTTAAGAACAATAACCATGTTGTTCATTGTTAATTTTTATCTGATAAATCTAAATTTTCATATTTAGAGCTGGAGTTTTTAGACTAGTTATCAATTATAAAAATAGTATCTTTCTTTATATACTTATATTACCTTGAATTGACCTACTATTTTTGAGATGTTTGCAGAACTTTCTGTCTGCCTTCATATATTGATTCTTCCAAAATTCTTTTAAAAATGACAAAAAGTAATTTAACTTATTAAAATCAACCTGAATGATCATAAATTTAATATATAGCAGTTTATTGAGAATTTCAAGTTAAAGTTTTAATATCTTACTCTAGAAACAATTAGGTCCAGTTTTCCCTTCTGTAACTTTTCTCTTTAGTCTCATGAAAAGAATACTGGGTCTTTTCCAGAGTGGCAGTTGCACATATACCCTCTTGGCAATGGTAGCATTTTTTATTTTTTAGAAAATCCTATTAAGTCTTACACCATGTCTGTGCTCATTGTACCTAGCCTTGTGTCCCTTTTAAATAGAAGTTTTAAAATTTTGAAATGAATTTATGTATATTTGGTTATTTCTGAAAGCAGTTCAGGTTTTCAGGATTAAAATTTTTATCATGCTACTAGTAGGTTTTTACCTATATTTAAAAGTATTATAAAACATTTTAATACCATATAGCACGGAAAAGTGGCTTTTCATTGTGGACAGTTACTTTTCAAGAAACTATCTGAAAGCTTCCTGAGACAGCTAATATGCAAATATGCAAAAAGACAGCTATTGTTATGGTAGACTTAATTGAGAGTACCTTTAGAATTGCACATACGCATGATTCTCTTCTACAGGAAAATGTCAGCCTCTTCATTTTAGAAATCTAACACAGAAAAAAGAGCACATTTCTCCTTAGTTGTAAAATACATATTCTGGGGGCAAATGCCCATCTTTGATCAGGTTTTTACTATAAATCTGTTATCTGATTTTGGCTTGTTGTAATTTATTCCTAGTTTTCATAACCAATGAAAAAATGATTTAAATTTAAAAAGATAACTCTCCTCCTTTCTGTTTCCTCTCTTGGATAATGGTATCCCATCTCCCTTGAGATTTTAATAGAAGCCTTAGCATCAATCTTCACTTTTACCACATCTGATTTGTCACTACGTCTGTGTTGACTTTTTTATGCTTTATCCTCCGACTGCAGACTCGGTAGTCATCAGTTGTCTAAGCTGGTATTGACAAACTTTTTCTGTAAAGGACTAGATAGTGTTTTAGGCTTTATAGGCCACATAAAGTTTTTTTTAATTTTCCTTTTTTTTTTTTTTTTTTAATTTAACAACCCTTTAAAAATGTAAGAATCATTCTTAGCTTGCAGGCCATACAAAAACAGGCCGCAAGCAGCCTTTGGGCAGGATATTGCAAGTGTGCAAGATTGCTGACCTCTGGTCTAGGCTATTGCAACAACTTCCTAATTGGATTATTTGTCACCTGTATTTTACCCCATCCCCCTCAGTCCCCCACATTACTGCGAGAGGGATCTCTCTGAAATACGAATATGTCACTTGTAGGTAAAACATTTTATACGTTCCTGTTGGCTAAGTTTTCATGCTTAAGGCATTCATATATCACTTGTGGGATTTTTACCATGTCTTCATGACCATCCATATTATTAGTTATTCAATATTTTTAATGATTTTTTTTCTTAAAGTAAAATTTATATTTTGAATGGAAAATCAGTATTGATTGTCATAACTAGTAAACAAAAGGTAACAGTAAAAAGAAATACAGAACTATTAAATGCCTATTTCTTATACCACCCAATCATATATGCATCACACTTCAAAAAACCACTGGCTTATAAAATAAACCTTTTATTCTTAGCATTGCATATAAGTCTCTTCATAATCTGTTATACTGCTTACCTTACTTGCACAATTGCTGGGCTCCAAAGCAGAAGATTAAAAGTCATTTTGGTAAGAGGCTAGATGCTGGCCTTATATTCTGGAAATCTGATGATGCTGCCATCATTGATGTGGTTCCAGGTAAGCCGGTGTGAGCTTCTGGGCTATTGTCAGGAAAGTGTCTTCATGATACATTGCTGAGGGTATCATCAGGGCAGTTGTTGAGAAAACTCTGGGAGCTGGCAAAGCCACAAAGTCTGCCCAGAAAGCTCAGAATGCCAAATTAATATTCTATGCATTACCGTCACCATAGGGGTAGGAAAAATAGTCTCAAAACTGTTTGTCTCAATTGGTCATTTAAATGTAATAATAGAAGACTAGTTAATCATCATACTGTATAGTAATATCTGTAGAAGGATGCTCCAGACTCCATACTGTATGCCTCACTGTGTGCTTCAGCTACACTGACCATTTCACCATTGCCTTCTCTGACATGCCCGGATATCCTCGCATGCTGCTGTGCTCTTGCTTAGGCTTACCATCTGCCTTGAATGCCCTTCTTCTAACATAGGACAAACACCTACTTTGGATTTAAGACCCATCTCAATAACCTGACTCTGACACCTCTAGACAAGTTTTTTTTTAAAAAAAAAACTTCACTAAATATAATTCACATATTGTAAAATTTCACCCTTTTTAAAATATGCTATTTAGCATATTCAGAGTTGTACACTGATCACCACTATCTAATTTTAAACATTTTCATCACCTCAAAAAGAAACCTCATAGCCATTCGCAGTCACTCCTCTTCCTTCCCCCTCTCCCACCAGCCCCTGGCAACCACTAAGCTACTTTTCATCTGTATGAATTTGTACATTCTAAGCATTTCATATAAATGGAATGACACAATATGTGTGCTCTTTTGTGACTGGCTTCTTTTACTTTACATAATGTTTTCCAGGTTCATCCATGTTGTAGCATGTGTCAGAACTTCATTCCTTTTTGTGGCTAAATAATATTTCGTTATATGGATATTATACATATAAGTTTTTGTGTGGTCATATATATTCAATTTTTTTAGACATATATCTAGAAGTGGAATTGCTGGGTCATATGGTAACTAAATCTTTAACCTTTGAGGAACTGCCAAACTATTTTCCAAAGCACCTGCATCATTTTGCGTTCCTACCAGCAGTGTATAAAAAAGTTCTAATTTCTCCACATACCCAACACTTGGCATTGTCTGCCTTTCTAGACAAATTTTGATTAATTCCTCCTCTACTAAGCCATAGCAAATTCTATTACTATTTAACAGTGACCATGTTAGAATATAATTTTTCTGTTCACACAGTGGACTTTTAGTTCCTAGGTCTTACATGTCTTTATCTGAATATACAGAGAATCTATCAGAGTATGTGGCATTTCATAGAACACTTAATAAATGAATCTAGGCCTTAATTGGTATATATATGTAACATTCAATAATAGTATTAAAACTAAGTACCAGTTTTAATTATAGACACACAACTGTAGCTTGAAGGAAGAAGACTTGATTTAATACTAGTGATTAGAATTAAAGTTCAGAATTGAGCCAAAAGATTTCTTGGATGGTTTTGTTTTCTGTGATACTTGGTTTATAGAAGTAGAGTGGGCTTGGGTGTTAGTGAAACAAGGCTTTGCTTGACTCAACAAAGATGATTTAGTGATTGATAAATGCTAAATAATGTAGTGGTTATGACTTGACATATACAAAAAAGACAGTTCATTTATTGCTCTGTAAAAGCTGTTTTTTCAGTCAACTGTAGTTTACTTCTTTTAGTTTAAATATGTAACCCTTGAAAGGAAATAATCCTGAGATGTACTTAAGAAGTTTGATAATATAAAACAATATGGAAAAATTCTAAAACAAGCATCTAAGAATAAATACATCCAAATGAATGTTGTTCCCTTCTGAAGAGTCACTGTTGGAGGTGATGTGCTTACTTCAAACCATGTTGCCCTTTTTTTTTTTTTTTGAGACAGAGTCTCACTCTGTTGCCCGGGCTAGAGTGAATGCCATGGCGTCAGCCTAGCTCACAGCAACCTCAAACTCCTGGGCTCAAGCGATCTTCCTGCCTCAGCCTCCCGAGTAGCTGGGACTACAGGCATGCGCCACCCTGCCCGGCTAATTTTTTCTCTATATACTCTTAGTTGTCCATATAATTTCTTTCTGTTTTTAGTAGAGACAGGGTCTCGCTCTTGCTCAGGCTGGTCTCGAACTCCTGAGCTCAAAGGATCTGCCCGCCTCGGCCTCCCAGAGTGCTAGGATTACAGGTGTGAGCCACTGCACCCGGCCTCATGTTGCCTTTGATCACAACATTTTAGGGAATTTTTTGGAAGTATTGTCAAAGTCTGAAGCACATTCTTTTAGAATGTGGTAGGAAAATCTTCACACTTGAGTTTTTTTTAATAAATAAGAAAATATCAAATTTGGTAATACTGCTTTTTGTTTAAAATGAGGTTTTCCTTATGTAAATTATAAACTAGCTCTTAGTAGTATTTGAAAGGAAGGGCTCCAAAGATATTTTCAGTAATGAGAGTATCATTGGAATAAAAGTATAGTGACACAACATGACTGCCTTGAAGAAATATACAGAAATTTGTGTGTATCATATGACATTTATATCTTAATTTAATCAACTCATAGTTAATATATGAAGATGTTTTGCTAGTTTCAGATGACTCCTTGATCCTTTAACTAATTTTAATATGTTTTAAAGAGACTTTAGCTTTCACAATGTGTCTCTAGCTCTATTTAATGACCCACAGCTTTCATGTAGCATTTAGTCAGGTAAAGAGACTTAAAATATTTTATCCAAGTATATTTTGGATACAGGAAAGATTTCATGTCATCATTGTAGAAAAGCCATACTGTGAGGATTTCTGTTTCTATAAATAGATGAAATTATTTTTAGGCAGTTATTTACTTTCTTTGATTATTTGTCATTGTATGAGGATATACAGCTGAGTATTTAATGTATAAGTAATAGAATTGGTAAATGGACATGGCTGTATGCCAGTTACTCTTACACTACATAATATCTCAGATGTGATAGTGGTCGCTGAGGCTTTGGATGGCAAATGAGGGCTTTCCCAGTGGTTATTGTGGTGTATGGTATCATTGTCTTCCCTTAGTGATGTTTTATTTTTTCTTTCTCAATGAAAAGCTGTTAGATCTTAGTTTATTTTCTGTTGAGGCAAGCATTTGACAAGCATTTGAATTCCTTCAGCCTTCCAGCAGTGTTTAGTTTGTTTGAACTGTGACTGTGGGCAACAAAATAACACAAAATGAAAAAGTACATTTCCTGGTATGAGTGTTTCATCAGATCTATTGATCCTTGGCCCTGTGATATCCATGGGAAATATCCAGATATCTAATTTTTTACTGCTAAATTAATTTTCCCATGGGATAAATAAATAACAAACCTTGTAAACTAATTATTTGAAGCATAACTGAAGAGGGCAGATACATGGGGAATTATGTACCATTACAGGTTCAGTCATTTCCATTTCTAATCTTATAAATTACATAAGAATCTCATATATAAGGAACAGTAACATTCATTACAATGTTTATGTAACACCTACAAAGTGCTTTAATATACATGATTTAATCCATTCCTTAAAACACCCTTGTGGAATACACATTCTTAACTATATATATATATATATATATATATATATATTTTTTTTTTTTTTTTTTTTTTTTACCAGAGGACACAATTACTTGCCAAAAGTAATAACATAGACCATAGGTGACAAAATTTTGTCATGCTCTTTCTATTAAACCACGGTATGCTTTAAACTTAGAATTATTTTGATCAGACAAGAACCAACCAGTTTTGTTGTTTGTGTGTGTCCTTGTTTAATTTCTGTGCTTTGATCTTATCAGTGACTTCCAACAAATTCAGAATCGCAGGCCAAAGTTTCCAGACAAGGATAAATGAGTGTATTGAGCATATATCTGACCTGGTTCTTAAATATGTTTAACCAGACTTAGGTCTGTTAAACAAAAATGGCATTTCTTAAAAGTTGAGCTTCCTAAAGACCTCACTTTGCACCACAGTTTTCAAAGTGTGAAACAAACTAATCTGCTTAACACATTATTAACACGTTTAGGTGACATATCTTTCTACTTCCTCGACTGACTTCCACGAGCAATTTGCTGTACTGAATTGCTCACAGGTATCAGAATTAACCTCTCTGTAGAATTGTTCCAAAGGTAACTCCACACTGCCCAGAACTAGTTTCTTATATGACAAGTAGTAGCCTAGCCAAATCCTCCTTCATTCTTCACTTTTCTTTTCTCAGGACTTTGAAACTGTAACTTTGAACTAAATGGAAGAAACCTAAACTCTATAATAAAATTTGGAGGTTTGACTTGGTCATCTTAAGTTGGTCATTGTTAGCCCACTAGTCACATCTTTTATCTGTGTTAATTCATTCTTATATTTACAAATTCAGATAAAGATGGTTCAAAAAAAAAAAAAAACTTCTAGGAGCATTCTGAAATCAAAAGGATGAGTAGGGTTTTCCAGGTCAAGAAGAGGGAGAGAAGTGTAGCAAAGGAACTTTAAGATGATATTGCAAAGGGAAGCTAAGACCTGGTCACACAGTAAGCCATATTAGGAATTTAGATTTTATTCTGAGATATGCAAAATTATTGAAGGGTCTATTAATTGTGTCCTTTTTTTTTTTTTCTTTTTTTTTTTAAGGAGAGAAAAGGGCTTCTTTAGTTAGATTTATTGAGGGAACAATCCTGCCATTGACCATGTAGAGCTAAAGCTAATACAATGTATACATGCTTCCAAGAATTTCAGTTGTGATTCTCTATCTCTGATCTTTACCTTCATGCTACTCTCTAATTTTCTTGATCATAGTTCATCTTGTATGTTCTTATTTCTCATTTTCTTAGTCAACTTAGATGCCTTGGACAGATATTTCAATAGTTCTTTTCTTAGATCTCTTGTATTTTTCAAGAGCAGTGTTAGCATTTTGGCATATTTCTTTTTTTTTATTGTTTTTATACATAGTTCTATAGGATATGCTTATATCCTATAATTTTTGTTTATCTTTATAACATTTGCATTTCCATATTTCAAAAATTTTAAAAAATTCTTCATAAATATTTTTATTGGCCACATAATATTCTGGTCAGTCGGTCATCGTTTACTTAATTTCTTTTTTTTTTTTTTTTTTTTTTTGAGACAGAGTCTCGCCTTGTTGCCCGGGCTAGAGTGAGTGCCGTGGCGTCAGCCTAGCTCACAGCAACCTCAAACTCCTGGGCTTAAGCGGTCCTCCTGCCTCAGCCTCCCGAGTAGCTGGGACTACAGGCATGCGCCACCATGCCTGGCTAATTTTTTCCATATATATTTTTAGTTGGCCAGATAATTTCTTTCTATTTTTAGTAGAGACGGGGTCTTGCTCTTGTTCAGGCTGGTCTCGAACTCCTGAGCTCAAACAATCTGCCCGCCTCCGCCTCCCAAGTGCTAGGATTACAGGCATGAACCACCGCACCCGGCCTACTTAATTTCTTAATGGTAGATATTTAGCATTGTTTTCATTTTTCTTGCTGTTAGAAAGAATACTATGATTTACTTAGAATTTACTGAGTTAAAGGTTAAAATATTTTAGGTTTTTTATTTTATTGCCAAATTGTTGTCCAAAAGAGTTGTACCAATATGTGAATGTGGCCGTTTCATTATGCCTTCCCCACCATTGGTTTTTATTACTTTTTTAAAAAATCGCTTGCTGTCTTAGTAATGAGAAATGGTATCACATTTTTATTGCATTTCCCAACTATGTGGTTGGCCATATTCCCATATATTTATTAATCACCATGCTTCATATCTTATAAATGTTCTGTTTGTATCCTTTCCCATTTATTTGCTGGGAATCTTAATATTTTTTCTTATTTTATGAGCTCTTGATTAACAATCTCCTTTATGGTATTCTTTTTTTTTTTATTTCAGCATATTACGGGAGTAAATTCTATTTGAATATTTTTATCAGGCTTGTTTTAGCATAAAGAAATTGGAGGTTTCGTAGAGACAGATGTATTGATTTCTTTGTGATTTTTTTCCTTTTTCTAATTAATAACAAATAGCCTTCTACCTGGAGATTTATAAATATTTTTAAATTATTCTGCTGGTTTTGTGACTTCCTCATTAATGTTATCTTTTTAGATTCACTATGTTGGTGTATCAATTGAAGTGAGTGTTAAATTGGACTGTTTTCTAAACTTCCCAGCATTGTTTATTATTAAATCTTTCCCCTTTCCCTCTGATTTCTGATTTTTCCTTCTAAAGTTAACAATGATTAAAAACTTACTATGTGCTAGGCACTGTTCTAAACATTATATATATTATCTCATTTTCTTCTCTTAACAACCCTGTTAGGAAAAGGAGGCACAGAGAGCTAATTTGCTGAACTTACACAGCTAATAAGTAAAGCTTAGTCATATATTGAGTTATTGTGTGTAATATGCTCTAATTGTGCTATCATATCTATATTGTGGTTGTCTTCTTTTCTATTTTTATGCCACTATCATTGTCTTAATTAGTATAGCTGCTATACATTTCCCTCTCTTTAAGGAAGGCTAAAATAACTCTACTATTTCTTCCTTTTTCTCTTCTTGCCTGTTTATTTTTCCAGATGAACTTAAGTATTTTATGTCATGTTCCAAAAAGTTTCTTATTGGAATGTTTGTCAGAATTGGCTTAATACATAAATTATACTGGAAATAATTGCAACTTTACAATATCCTGTCAAAGTGTGTCTCGTACTTAGCCTTGGGTATGTTCCAGGTGCTAAATAAATATTTGTTGAGTGAAAGAGTGAATGAATGGAGAGACCTTAATTTATTATCTCTCCATCAAGCCTTGTCTTTTTTTTTTTTTTTTTTTTTTTGAGACAGAGTCTCACTTTGTTGCCCGGGCTAGAGTGAGTGCTGTGGCATCAGCCTAGCTCACAGCAACCTCAAACTCCTGGGCTTAAGTGATCCTACTGCCGCAGCCTCCTGGGTAGCTGGGACTACAGGCATGCGCCACCATGCCTGGCTCTAGTTTTTTTTTTTCTATATATATTTTAGTTGGCCAGATAATTTCTTTCTATTTTTAGTAGAGATGGGGTCTCGTTCTTGCTCAGGCTGGTCTCGAACTCCTGAGCTCAAATGATCCACCCGCCTCGGCCTCCCAGAGTGCTAGGATTACAGGCGTGAGCCACCGCGCCCGGCCAAGCCTTGTCTTTTTTTGAGACAGTGTCTCACTCTTTAGCCCAGACTGGAGTGCTGTGGCATGATCATAGCTCACTGTAACCTCAAACTCCCAGGCCTCAACCTATCCGTTCTGTCTCAGCCTCCCAAGTAGCTGGGACTACAGGTGTGTGCCACCACGCCTGACTAATTTTTTTATTTTTTATAGAGACAGGGTCTCACTGTGTTGCCCAGTGTGGTCTCGAACTCCTGGCCTCAGGTGATCATCCCACCTCAGCCTCCCAAAGCATTGTGATGACAAGTTTGAGCCACTGTGCCCGGCCTCCATCAAGTCTTAGTTTATACCTCTCATTAATGTTTTTCAGCTTTTCCTCATTTGATCCTGCATATTTCATACATGTGTTACTTCTTGGCATTGTATATTTTTTCTGTAATTTTCTAATTATTTGTTGCCAGCATATGAGGAAAGCACTGATGTTCCATATTTATTTTGTTGTTATTTTTTGTTTGAGACAGAGTCTCGCTCTGTTGCCCGGGCTAGAGTGCCATGGTGTCAGCCTACCTCACAGCAACCTCAAACTCCTGGGCTCAAGCAATCCTCCTGCCTTAGCCTCCCGAGTAGCTGGGACTACAGGCGTGCACCACCATGCCCGGCTAATTTTTTTTCCTATATATTTTTAGTTGTCCGGCTAATTTCTTTCTATTTTTAGTAGAGACAGGGTCTCGCTCTTGCTCAGGCTGGTCTCGAACTCCTGAGTTAAAGCAGTTCTTCCACCTTTGCCTCCCAGAATGCTAAGATTATAGACATGAGCCACCCGCGACCCGTGCCTGGCCTATATAAGTTACTTTTCACCAGCATGATGTTGGGTGGTAGTTTGCAATGCATAGTATCATTCTTTATCTAGTTCTTAAAATATATCTTACAAGGATTAATTTTATAAAGGATTTTAGGTTGACTCTTGTCTGATGTTTTTGGTGTCAGTTAAAGGATTTGCTATTGCTTCATAGCATTGTTATGGAAGATTATGGAATAGCACGTATTTG
Organism: Varecia variegata; assembly: GCA_028533085.1. Classification (NCBI taxonomy): domain Eukaryota; kingdom Metazoa; phylum Chordata; class Mammalia; order Primates; family Lemuridae; genus Varecia; species Varecia variegata. The sequence continues at coordinate 114,594,214 of CM052441.1, forward strand.
GAATCTTTTAAGTTAGCCATAGAAGACACCTTATTCTGCTGTGGTAAGTAAATGTTTCTCTGACTTTCTTCTGGGTCCCTGTTTTACTAATATCTAAACCTGAATTCTAGAGGGTGTAAGAGTGGAGGCTGAAACAAATGCATCCTTGCATTCCCTTACTCTTAGGGTGTAGAGCTTGAGTGTTTCTGTGTATGGGAATATCTCACAGCATTGGGCTTGGGCATACATATATAATAATAATCCTCACAACAACAGCAGCAACATTACTGCATTTAGGAATATGAGTGAGCCAAGACACTGTGAAGGCTTTATGTGCATTATGTTTAATCCTCAGAAAAAACCACTTTGTATTCTGATAGCCCATTTTATAGATGAGTAAACTGTGACTTAAAGTAGTACAATGACTTGTCTAGGGTTGCACAGCTGAGAATTGACAGAGACAAGTTACTTATAAAATAGAACCAAGCCTTAGGGATGGCTGGATAGACAGAGATAGATATATATACTTATATATACACATGTATGCAAATATTAAATATTTGAGTTTGAGAAACATGCTGAGGACTAATGCATTTTGACATGTTTATGGATCCCAGTAATACGGTAGTACTTGTCTTAATGGCAAATATTAAGGCCTCTTCCATTAGTAATGATAAGAATACAATTTCCTTAGAAGGAAGTGCTATCTAATTATATTTTTCCCTCAGTATATGCAGAGGATTGGTTCCAGAACCCCCATGTAGACAAAAATTCATAGCATACTCAAATCTCACAGTTGGCCTTGTGGTTTCACAACCCACAAATATTATATCTTCACTCCATGTTTGGCTGAAAAGAAATCCGTTTATAAGTAGACTCATACAGTTCAAACCCATGTTGTTCAAGGGTTAACTGTACTTTAAAGCTAGATAGTATTTCTTTCTAAGGACTTACAGTCTGATTAGTTGACATATATTACTTTTAAATTTGCCAAGTTTTTTCCTCTGCATTTTGCAGGCATGTCTGTAGGATTGACATAATCCTTAGGTGCTCCTAATACTGTAGTCCATTATTACACGCTCTTGCCACTTTTCCCCATAGGAATTCTAAGACAGCACTGAATTCTTGGCACCCTCAGAATGAAAGACAGTTAACTCTAAGAAATCTGCTTTCTCTGGAACTCAGTATATATGTTTTTTTAAACAAGACACAAGCATGTGGTAGAGTAGGGATTTTCTAGGCAGTTCGCCTCTATCATGGATGGTGAGGGTATTAGATCAGTGTTTGGAAGGGAGTAGGGACAGCTTGCCTATTTAGAGAGGTAATGCATTTTAAAATCATTTAGGAGACTTTTTAAAATAACCCTGTTTCTTCATGGTGTGAGATTCCCTGACATGGTGAGCCATTCAGGTTTGCCAAGGGGAAAAATGTTCAAGACCCACTGTACTAGACAGCATAAGACAGGAATTGTATTATTGAAGCATAATAGTAATTTTTCCATAAGCAAGGGCCTTAAAAAGAAAAAAAGTACGTATTAGAATGTTGATACCTCTCTCTCTCTCTCTCTCTCTCTGAATAGAAATGTTCCTAAACTAGAAATGAAGGCTATCTGAATTTTAAAAATTTTTTAGGAAGGAGCACCTATGTACTTTTTTCCCCAACTCCAACAATCCTTGAAATTAGATTCTTCCTTATTTCTCACAAATTAAATGCCTCAGTTGTGTCTCACCCATCTCAATTATGCAGTCTTGCATTTTAATCTATCTTTGTTTCAGGGTGTCTTTTGCTGACTCTTGGCTATTGTGTTTGTCACTGATTTATTAGGTGGCTTACTTTTATATTTGTAGTTAGAGTTCCAGTGCAGTTTGAGTTGGAGTGTCAAGATTGTCCCATGCTCAACCCTAGTCCTCAGTCTGCTTTATTGGGTTCATCACTTGGTTGTAGCACCAAATGAATTCCAACCCTTTTACCCTTTAACCTTTCCTCCCCCCACCCTCCCATACTGCCCCAGTTTGTTAGACCCCATGATTTTAGCCTTAAACTAATCTTATTTTTAATTTATGTAAATCAGATTCTAATTTCTTATGTATAAAAGGTAATTTCCTTCTCCATGTGGTAGAATTTTAATTTTGTTAATATTTAAATTTTCCATTAATGTTCTGTTAAATATGCACTAAAAATGCTTCTTTATCTGACTTTAAAACTTTTCATTATATTGTTTTTAATACTTTTCTTAAATGCAAAAATAAAGCTATTAAACTTTCCTTATTAAAATGCTAAGCTTAATGTCTTCTAGCTTTTTGAAGAGCTTTTGTTCATTATATAATCTGTAAAGTAGCCAAGAGTTCCTCAGAAGCAGGACATCATTTAGATTTAAAACAATTATGGCTTGTGTATAAAATAATAATGTGGCATAAGCATTCATGGGATGGCAGCCATGACTTGACTTTAGTGGCAAAAATCCTTGGATACCGCCAACATTTTATTCTCCTTAAAGACTTTACCAAGGTACCCTAGAACAAAAATGGTTAGGTCATTTCGATTCTGTTAGATAGATAAAGTTGGTATGACTAGAAAGCCAAAGGACACAGTTATGAGCATAGACCTTTTATTTTTTTCCCACATTTGACAGTGTAAACATACATAAAATACATATTAAAGTTTAGATGCTTTATATTTTGTGCAATAAATTGAAGCCTTAAAAAAAAAACATTTCATTAAAAAAAAGAAACTCATTAGTTTTACTTAAGACAGTAAAATAGCAGCAAGTACCAAGACATTGTGCACTTCTTTTATTTAATACAAGTTACTTCGTTTACATCAGTCAGAAATGTAAGACTGGCTTTCTTGAATACTTAATATAGCTTGAGTCACTGGTTAGATAGGGCATATTTTCCCAACTGTACATCAGAGAGGAGTGCTTTCATTAGTTTCAGAAAATACAGACCCTCAGACAGCCAGCATGACCATAACATTGAGCATTAAGAGAAATGAAGCATTGACTTTCCAAGCACTTGCCACCGAAGGTAAGCGAGTCTTTACATTTGTGGTTGTCTCTTCCCTCCGTAAGTTAAGGGTTGTGCTTTGTTGAGGCATTTCAGAGAAATTATTTGGCATGCCACTAGTGATACTTAGGGTCATGGGTGTTGGGGATGATTTTGTTGAGCTAGTGAGGCTTGTGTTTGTAACCATTCCATCTTGGAGATGAATAGTTAGAGTTGCAGCTGCTGCTTCATGTGTTTTGATCGTTTCTGTGGATGTATCTTCTGGATAGGGCACAAAAGCCTTATCAGTGCTAGTAAAGGTGGTGTCTTTGCTTAGAGTGGCACCAAACGTTGTTTCCCTTGTTCGATATTGTTTGGGTATTTTGGTCACTTTGGGTTGAGTTACCATGCTCAGAGAATTAATAGTGTCCACTGTCTGCATCCCACTTATAGTAAATACGCTTGAGGTAAATCCAGAAGGTGTGGGATATATGGTATGTTCCTTTAAAGATGATATTTGGTTAGAACAGGGAGTCCCTACCACATGGGCTTTTGTTTCCATCATCCACTTCAATAGGTAAGTAATGTTTTGTTTGTGGTCACATGACCACCTGTTATTGTAAAGAGTTATCTCTTGCAACTGAAAGAGTTGATCAAAAGATTGATCTGGAATGAATGTGAACTTATTGTTGTGCAGGTAAAGATGTGTGAGATTTGTGAGGTTTATTAATGTTCCTGGAAGGATTTGTGTCAAGGAATTATGAGACAGGTCTACAATAAGTAGTTTGGAGGGCATGTTGGTTGGAACCGTCCAAAGTTTGTTACTGCTGAGGTTGAGAACCTCGAGACTTCTTAGTGTATTTTTAATGAGGACAACCTTTTCCAGCATATTCTTAGAAACATCCAGATATTTAAGGTTCCATTGATAAGCAGTATCAGATTTGTCAAGAAGTTTAATGTTGTTGTTAGCAGCAGACATGTTCCAGAGAGACCGAGGTAACTGAGCAGGCAAGCTTTCAAGCCTGTTGTTTGAAATATCCAGGGTCCTCAGATTGGTATATTGGGTTAACTGGTTATGCAGATCAGTAAAGTGGTTATAAGACAGGTTTAAGTGTATAATATTCTCTTGCAGTCCAGATGGTAATGTAGTCAAGTTTTTGCCTGAACAGTCCACATGCCTGTGCCTCTCTGTACATATACATTGGAGAGGACAAATGCACAAAATACCAGGTGTGAGAAACAGAAGGATGAACAGGCACGGAGACATTTTCAATGTCTGATATTCCATCAAAGCCTGGAAACAAACAGATACACCCTTCTTTTAATATGCAAATACAATTTAGGCATCTGCATGGGTCAGTTAGCATTAGGCAAAATTTTCAATAAACCTCGTTGTTGTTGAGTCCTTTTATAATTGTTCCAGTGATTAAACTAACAAAGCTCCCCTTCATTTATAGTCCAAATGCTTAATCCTTCAATTGGGGCTATGTGGTAGAGAGAGACTCTCTCTCTCCCTACTCTGTTCTGCATTTTCTCTTTTATTCCCCCCCCCTTTTTTTTTTAACATATTCTTTCTTAAGCATCTTCCCAGAGCCTTAATATGATAAAATGTCATTCTCTGCAAATAAAGAGTTATAGTCTTAAGCTATTACTATTTTTGATAATATGCTTTCTTACTCAGATAGGAAAAAATGGCTGTCATGTCTTTTTCTTTAATCTCTGCAGTAATATAATAGTCAATGTGTGTCTGTGTCTGTAAGGTAAGATTTTATTTAGATATTAAAGCAATTCTTTGAAATTTCATCTTTGTCTTTTTAGGGTAAATACATCTTTGTAAAACATTTTAAGGCACTTGAAAAATCCAGACAAACACCATACCTTTTAAACCTCACGTTTTATAAAATTATTTTTTACTGTATATTTCAGTGCCAGTTCTAAAGAAAAACAAAGTGTTATTTACAAAGTGAATGAATATTTAAAAGAAATCCCTCAACTGACACTGCAGCAAATTTCTGGTGCATGCACTTGCAATTGAATATATATTCAATCCTAACGTTGACTTTTTCTTAAAAAAAAAAAAAAAAGGAAAAAAATTCTGAAGTCGGTCTTTTACTGATTTAAATAGCAGCTTACCATAGTGTCGTCTTCAACATCAGCATCTCATTTTCTCCGGGAAACTTAAAGCTTAAAGGTCGTCTTGTTCTGGAGAGTCGGAACGGTTTCTGGCTGTGGGCTGTGCTTGCCTGCTCAGCTGCATTGTGTTGCTGTGAGCTGAAGCTCTGCAACCACCTGATCAGTACCACATAGGAGGACTGCAGAGCTGTCATTGGTGCTGACTCAAATTTATGGCAAGAGGTGCACACACAAAAAAATGGACAAATTTTTTTTTTTTTAATTTACAGCGTTAAGCACACCTATATATCTCAGATTTGCTATAGGATGGAATACCTCACGCACACAGAACTGGCCCTTCTTTCTATGTATTTGTCTGAGCTTGGGTTCCACATTTTAACATTTGCCTCATTAATAATTTGTGATTCTTTTTAATGCCTCTACTCTTCATTCTTTTTACATGTTGAAAAATGTTGAAAATGAATTTGTCCTTTCTCATGAGTGGTTTTCTATTTCAATTATTTTTAACTCCTGCTTTTTTATGTTCTTTTCTATGATAGAATGATAGAAATTGTCCTGATACAATTGTCCTGTCACTTTTTAAAATATAATACAATATGTTTGATTTTGATGTCCTCCCCCAACATGGTGATTATTATGTTTAATTAGCTTTTCAAATTCATTAACCACTTAATGTTTCATCTTCCCATTTAGGAGGAACAGAAGTACTTAAATATGATTATTTTCTCTTTATTTTTCTTATACAAAGGATCATTTGACCCAAGGCTACACACAAGTTAGGCTACATTTTAAAATGAGCATCTTATACTTTTATTTACAGTCCTTATGGTAAAATAAACATTTTAGTTTATGTATTTGGGGTTAAAGTGGTTTTTTTCCTTATGAAACTTACTTTAGCTGGTAAGTGGATATGAGTGTTCTTTTTTCCAGAGGCATTTTTGTTGCTATGTAAATGACCATTTATTTGATTTCATGTTTTAAAAATAACAGTATCAATTTTCAGTGATTTATTCAGAGTATTTCACATTCCATCTTTATGAGAAAGCAACTTATATTAATAGTTTTAAAATGACATGAAATAATATAGAAGGGAAAACTTTGGTCATGAGTTTTATAAAATGAAATCAGATTTATAGTAGCTTCCATTCCACTCTTCAGTGGACTGATTGTTTAAATAATCTGTTAAAATTCAAATCTAATTTTCAGAATGGCCAGGTTACCTTAAAAAAAAAGCAAGTAAGAGCCAGGTGTAGTGGCACATGCGTGTGGTCCCAGCTACTTGGGAGGCTGAGGCAAGAGGATTTCTTGAGCCCAGGAGTTTGAGGCTCTAATGAGTAGCATCTGCACTCCAGCCTGGGCGACTCTGTCTCTTAAATTAAAAAAAATATGAGCAAAGCGAGTAAAGTTATAGCATTTTCATTATCAAATTGTCACCATTTAAAAATCAGCAATTATTAGCACATTACATGTAAAGTAAATCCCTTTATGCCATGTTACTAAATCTTTTGTTTTTCTCTAAAATTGCATTTACCATTATTTGGATTATACCCTAAATAGAATTTATTATATTCAAATTTGAAGTTTGTTTCTTAGAAAAGAAAGTATAGAAGTCACTTTTTGTATAAAGCTAGTGTTCCTCGAAAAGTATCTACATTTTAAAAGTCT
>CM052441.1:114601474-114632282 GCA_028533085.1 Varecia variegata
AAAAAAAAAAAAAAGAAACAACAACAAAAAGAAATTATCAGGTCAGAATCCAAGTGGATCAGTCCCTTAAGCCACCTCCCACCCCTTTCCGCCCACCCCCCCCATGCCATTGGCTTGTTGCCATAACTCAGTCGATTGTTCTCTAGAATGTCCCTCATTCTGGGTTTTGCCTCTTTGCTTCCATTGGAAGATTTAATTTGTTCTTCTATCCTCCATATTTCCTACAAATGGTTCCTAATATCATTAATATAACTGCTCGTTTGCATCATTCCACAATAGTTTCAAAATAATTCCAGTATCACTACAATTAGATTACACACTACTGAATAAAGTTTAAAATTTCTTTGCAATTCTGTTTGTTCTTAGAATATATTTCACTAAGGGTCTATAGTGAACTCTGTTCTGATGCAACATGAAATAATTCCTTTCTCTGTATTTTTATATCACCAACTTGACATAAAGTTAGGTCCATGTGTTTCAGTTTTCAGTTTTTCAGGGTCACTTAAGTGAAAATTATATTCAGAGTAATCTTTCTTCTCTGTCTTCTCCATCCTATTTCCTTCTTTCTATTGGTGACAATTTTTATTAGCTTTTGGTTGTAGCTTAACAGTATTTCTTTTTGAAAACATACAAAAATATGTATTTCTGTGTATATATTATTTGTTTTATACCCTCTTATATAAAAGGCTTTGTACTCTATATACTATTGAACAACTTGTTCCTTTTTTTCTTAATGTGTCTTGAAGGACCACTCCACGTCAGTATATAGGTATCTGTCTTATTCATTTTGTGATGCGTAGTACTCCATTTGGGAATCTGTCATGGTTTATTCAACCAATCCCCTATTGGCACACATCTGGGTTGTTTCTGGACTTTGGTTCTGACAAATGATGCCACAGTGAATACCCTTATACCTAAATAATTTCATAGTTTTGCAAAAGATTCCTAGAAGTAGGATTGCTGGGTAAAATGGTAAATGCATCTGGAATTTTTCCAGATATTATTTAATTCCTCTTCATCAACTATACTGTTTTGCAATCCTACCAGCCAGTGTATCAGGATGTCTAGTTCTATATAGCCTTACTGTATGCCTTGTTGTTGAATTTTTATGTTTATGTCAGTTTGATAGGTAAGTAGTATCTTACTGTAATTTTAAATGCATCTCTCTAATTATGAGGATGATTGAAGATCATGAATGAAGGATTATGAAGAAATTGTATATTTTTATATATGTTTTTAAGGACTGTTTAAAATTTTTCTTCTGTGACTATTTTGTATATGTTTTGCAAATTTTTTATTGTGCTCTGAGTTTTCCCCACTCTATATTTAGGAACTCTTCTAAATTTTAGAAATATTAGCACTTGTCTTGATTTAAGTTGCAGTTTTTTTTCCAGTTTGCCATTTGTCTTTTTATTAGGGTCCGGTGTGTGTGTGTGTGTGTGTGTGTGTGTGTGTGTAGGTGTATGTTTGACATTTAAGAGTTTCATATCATTTGATTTTCCTTTTTCTTTTTTTTTTTTTTTACCACTCTCCCCCGCCCCCACCCCGCAACAGACTTTTTTCTTTTTATTACTTCTGAATTTTGAGTCTCAGCTGGGAAGGCTTTTTCTACTTCCAAATTATAAAGGAATTCACCCATACTTCCTTCTATTACTTGTATAATTTTCATGGTTTATATTTAGATCGCTGGTCTACTTGGTGTTTATTCTATTTAGTGTGAAGTATGGATCCAATTTTATCTTTTTCCAAATATCCATCCAATTGTCTCAGTACTTGTTCCCACTGATTTGATATTCGAGTTTATCCCTGGACTTTCTATTCTGTTCTGTTGGTCTGTTCGTTTAATCATATACTAGTACCACCATGTTTTAATTATAGGTGCTCAAATATTTTGCTACTTTACTTTTTGATCAGAATTAGGCAATAACAACAATTACAGGTCACCCTCATCTAATTCATTATGTCCCCACTACCAACACTAAATAGAATACTTGTATGACATATGTATGTTTTGATGCATGGAGTAAGTGCTCTTTGATCCTTTATTAGTGAAAAAGAGTGACCAGGAGTCAGGAGGTAAACTCAGGTTGTAGTACCACTTCTAAGCAAGTCACCTGCTTTCCCTAGTCCTGTTTTCTCAGCAGTTAACAAACAAAAGGAGTTGAACCAAGTGGTCTTAGAGGTTGTTTCTGACTCTGGTTAATGCTAATCTGGTAGGAGGACCACTGGTATGTGGTATGAAGTTCAGTCTACCTTTTATTCCCCTGTGCCTTGTTCTTTTGCTGTATTCATGAAATAAACTTTATCTTCTGGATCCTGGTTCTTTAATCTTTTCTCTAGGCTTTTCTTTGTTCCAGCATTTTCTTTTCCCTTGTATTTCTTTTATTAGCTTGCATTTCTTCCTGCTGATTAAGCAAGGATTGCCACTGACCTCAATGGGGAAAATGGTATGCAGAAATGTGAATTATTTTTCCTCCAGCAGAGAATTTCTTTAAAAAAAAAAGAAAAGAAAAAGAAAGTTAACATAAAAACCTAGCTGCTACCAGTGGACTGTCCTGTTGTACAACGAACAGAAGGAGAAAAGCTGCCTGTAGTATTAAAAGAAATCAGAACAGACTATGACCAGGTCCTCAGCTCCTGTTTTATCTGGGAGAGTTGGTATTTCTTTCTTTTTCCCTATATTTCCTTATATTTCTGCCAGGAAATAAGGTAGTAAAAGGAGCAAATATGTGGAAAGAGCCCATTAGGTAACAGTCTTAAGTGTTTTTGAGTTATAATGATTTAAGGCATGTCAAATACTTGACCAAGTATAAAAATATTATACTTTATTTATCCTAACTACAATGCTTAAAATTCAAAAGAATAATAGGAAATTCTCAAACTCCAAATTGCTGCTGGGTAAATCAACCTTGAAAGTGCTAAGTTTAAAAAACACATACAAGAAACCTTTTAATTTTAATGGGGAAGACAGTAGAGAACCAATGTAATATGGCAATAAACATCATGCTTATTCAGGAAAAGCAAAAAGCTCAAGGAAGTGTTTGTGCAGATAAAAAGCTTTAATGGTCAGTAAGGGATGGCATGAAAGATTTAAAGAGAAACATTGTATAATATATAAAATTCTAATCTAAAGCTTACAAGTTTTTATTAAGGATGGAGCTTTGTTAGTTTCTGCAACATGAGTGCTACAGATAAATACTATAGTCTGTTCTGAAAATCCCAAAACTATGAGAGGTTCTCCAAGACTAATCTATCAATGAGGCTACCACATTTCATTCTAAGTAACTGTTTTACCCCTAGAGTTAGGGTGGGGCTGATGAGGAAGAGTATGTGCTTGTTGAGCAAAGGAGCATTTCTGCAGACACCGACTGGCATCTCCACAAGCATAGACCAATGACCACACTTTACCTTGACTTCGACAAAGGTCAGGTTCATCCCTACTCTAATAACTCGGATTTATTTATCAATTGTCAGGTAATGGATAAAGATGAAATTCTGTATAAGAAAGGTAGTTAGGCCGGGGGTGGTGGCTCATGCCTGTAATCCTAGCACTCTGGGAGGCTGAGGCAGGAGGATCGTTTGAGCTCAGGAGTTCAAGATCAGCCTGAGCAAGAGTGAGACCCCGTCTCTACTTAAAAAAAAAAAAACAAAACGGAAAAATTAGCTGGACACCATTGCCCACATGCCTGTAATCCCAGCTACTCAGGAGGCTGAGGCAGGAGGATCGCTTGAGCACAGGAGTTTGAGGTTGCTGTGAGCTAGGCTGACGCCACTGCACTCTAGCCAGGACAACAGAGTGAGACTCTGTCTCCAAAAAAAAAATAAATAAAAGTGGTTTATGAGTTTAAATGGTTAGTATCAGAAAGTATAAGTTTAGTGAAAAATTGAGAACCATCTTTCTTTCCTAGAAAAATCATCCAAATTCAGAATGAAACCATAGTTTCTATTTTTTTAAATTTCCATATGAGATTCAATTTTGTTTGGGTGCTTGTAAAGCAGAGACTTTTTAAAGAGACTAGTTTTAAAATTTGTGCTTCCCCAATATTATAGGAAAATGTTTACATTTTATGGTGCATGCTCTTATTTTTTTCAGGGTAAATGTCCCCAGTACCCCAGTTTGACATTTTAATATGTTTGTTTTACTATTTCCAATAAGACCAAAAAGGAAAGTGTCTCTCATCACCACAAATTTGGAATATGTATTTAATACTTGAGGTATTAATTTAAAACTTGGAATATGTATTTAATCTCTTATTTCTCTCCACCCCAAACTTTGAAATGGAAAAATAAGTTTGTTTATTCAAAATAAGTTTATATACAGCTTTTTTGGAAAAATATCTATTGGGTAATAACTAGTATATGTAGATTGCTTGTTTCAGAATGGTTAAGTTACTGACATGTATACCATTTACATATGTAAAATGTACTATATTTTAAAGACAGGTACTATAACTGGTAAATAGATCACTGTTAAAGAACTTTATAAAAAAAAAAGTTCCACCTATGCACATGGGCTCTGAGCAGATTTCACATAGTTCCTGAATAAAAATCAAAAGTGACTACCAGTTGCCATTTTATATATCTCATTATATGAAGAAAAACAAAAGATGGAGTCATTTAAGGATTGAAGATCAGCTTCAAAGTACTTTGTAAAATTTATAACAGTTCTGCAGGTGGAGGTGGCAGGGATTCATTAAGATCTTGATCAGAGTCAGGAGGAATAGAGAACTCCTGACTCTGGATCTCACTGTTGAATTCCTGATTTTTCATGAAATCCACTGGCAGCTGGGGCAAGTTAAGTGAGTCAGGGGAAGGTGGAAATGATTTGATCTCAGATTTATGATCTTCACAGGCTTGATTGAGACAGTCCAGAGATGGAGGGAAATTGGCAGAATCATTTGGAAGAGGAGATACAGTTGTCATTGTGGGTTTGTCAGATTGGTTATTCTCTTGTCCTTCCAAATGAAAAAGGGGAGGTGGTGGAGGCAGATCTGTATCATCTGAAGAAGAAACAGCTGTGCCAATTGTTGATCCACCCACACTATCCTCTGATGTACCATTTACTTGATCTTTTATTTCCTCTGTTTTGGGGTTGTTGGAATCTTCGGTGTTTTCACTTGATTCAAACAACTTAATTTCCAAGTCATCTGCTAAAAGTGTGCTTTTGCTGGGTTTCCAGGTCATAAGTGAAACAATTGACGTACGTTTTGCAGATACTTCATTTTCTCTAATGTTATCCATACACATGTCAGGGATTTCTCCATCAGCAAATGGAGACCTACCTGCCCAATTTTGATCATTTAAAACTGGTTTTCTCAAGCATTTCCATAGTACAATTATGATTATAGCCACCAACATAGAAGTCAGAATTATACCAATTAATATGCCGGCTACTGAATTGGAATTGGTTTTATGTGAGGTTTCTTTGTTACTGGTAGTTTCTAAGACGAATTCTGGTGTACCCCCAGGTGAATTTTTGATAATCGATGTCGGTTCTGTGGATGGATTATGAACAGTTGGTGGTACTGGTTTTCTAGAAGGGGTATGGAAAGATAATGATGGTTGTTGAGTGGAAGTATAGACAAATGATGTTGGTGATTTTCTGGTAGTATGGGCAGATGATGGTATTTGTCTGGCAGAAGTGAACACAGGTAGTGCTGTTTGCTGGAAGGAGGTATTGACCGTTGGTATTGGCGATTTGGTGATGTTGTAGGTGAGTGGTTGTCCAGCAGAAGTGTGTGCAGCTGGTTTCTCAGAAGAGGCATGGACAGCTGGTGTTGGTTGTCCACCAACAACTTTGGCAGATGATGTTGGCTGTCCAGAAGAAATGTTGTTGAACTGTGTTGATTGACGTGAAGGATTCCTTGTTGTATTTTGAGAATTATCCGAGACATATGACGCTGATGATCTAAATAAGGTAGGCTGTGGCTGCATCTCTGTTGTAATTGCCTCTGTCTTTGAGAAAAATGTGTTATCCAGGTGTCCACAAAACAAAATTAAGATGAAATACTTGGGCTCCATTTCAGAATGTTTCCTCCTTACCAGAGGTTTTATAAAGAAAGAAAGAAAGAATGAAAGAAAGAAAGACAATTAGGTATCATTTGGTATCTAGTTATATTTGACTTTTCATTATAATGCCTGGCATAAAGTAGGTAGGTACTCAATTAGTATGTATTATTTCTAATTTAGACTTGACACACTGTAGGCTAGAGTAAACATCTCTTGAATATACTCTAACCCATCATACAGCATTTGGACCTCATAGACCAATGTTCTCTCTTAATTCTTTGATAAGATCCATACTTCTCCTGCTGCCCCTGTAGCTTCATTACATTATAGTTCTTCCTCTCACAGTCATCCTTCTTACAGTGCATGGGCTCTTTATGCTGGATCCATGTGTTCTCTTACTTTTTTTTGCCCTTTACTGATAGAAATGTATTGATTCTGTTGCTTTGAAGAATACCAGTGATTGGGTATTAGGTAACATTTGTTACCTAATTCAATTGTCTTTTCTTTCTTCTTTTTTCCCCTTCTCTTGACCACATTTGACACTACTGACTCTTCCTTCACTAATATTCAAGTAGCTGTTTGTAATCAGTCTTCCTACATGTTACTCTCACTAGCTGTTTCTCTCCTGCCTCCTTAATATGGATACTTGATACTCAGTCCTTACCCCTATCTACTTTGTTCCTGATTCTATAAGATTTCACTTGTCACTTTTATGCCACAACTCCCAAACCTGTACATCCAGCTTAAATCTCTCCTTTGTTCTGATTCTATTTGTACAACTTCTTGGTGGATGTTTCCATGTATATATACCACTATCAGCAAATTCAACATATTTAAAATGGAATTCATCTTTACTTTACAACTGACTCTTCTCTCAACTTCTCTGTTAATGTTACCATTAAGTTTCTTATGCACAGAATCTGTTATATTAGTAATCTTTCCAGCATTCTCAATGTCTAGCACTGTGTCCTTATGTTAAGATCTCATATTTTTAAAGGAATCATTTCTACTGAAAGTCCTAAGCTCAAAATCCTAGTGTGATCTTTGAATCTGGTCAAGTCAGTCCTATTCAGATGGTCCTGCTGCTGCTTTCATTCATTTATTGGTAAATACCATCTTTGTGTGAGGCTCTGTTCTAGGTTTAGGAAATGAAAAAAAGAGAGAGAGAGATGCTGCCTTCAGGTATTTCAGGTTCTAGTGGTAGAAATAAACAGGTAAAAACTTATTACAATTTCATGTTTTCTCATAAAGGTATGCAAGAGATGCACAGAAGAACTAACCTAGCTTGAGAAGTCTTCAGGGAAGTTTTCTCAGAGAAATAAAACTTGAACTGAATCTTAAAGTGTCTGTAATAGTTAATTAAGCAATAAATAATTATTCCAGCTAGGGGGAATAACATATGGGCACAGGAAAAGAAGGCACATGTGTAAGTTTGGCATGTAAGTGCCTTTTGTGGTAGATGCTAACACTTGAAAAGTTAAGTTCCAGTTCTACTTCTACCACCTAACTACCTATCTAACCATGAGAACTAGTCACTGATCTCTACTGTTCTCAATTACCTTATCTCTAAAGTGAGGAGTTATACTAAGACAATTTTCAGCTTTGAATGTAATATACTTGTTTTGCACAATTAGAAAAAGGAGAATCTCAGGGTGTTAGATCTTGGTATATATGATTAGAAACTGTAGTTCTTCTATGAATCATAGGCCAATCTAAGACAGATTTGATGTTTTTTTGCAAGGTGTAATAAAAGGTTTTGCAACTAAATAGACTTTTTAGCATATTTGAGTAGTTTTCATTGCTTGTTACTTGGTACAAAGTGAAGATAAATAACCTTGTTTTAGGAGAAGAAAAGGTGATTTTTTTTCCTGTACTTTCTCTTCCTTTTTATTTTCTTTTTAATGCTTCAAGCCAAAACTTTAAAATAGTTCACCTTTGAACTATCCTGCACACTGCTGATGAATTAATCTTAAAAACATGCATGATCAGGTTACTACTCCCTTGCTTTGGGGATTCCCCATTGCTGTTAAGCTAAAACTTTTAAACTGAGTTTTTTTCCTTTTGTCTTGAGTTAACCAGTCCAGACTCACATCTCATGACTGAAACTTCTTATCTAGCCAAATATAGCCTTTCCCCACCTTACATACTTTCTAAACACATGCTTTCCCGCCCCACCCCCCGCAGACACTTTTAATCATGCTGCTTTTCACCATCCTCAACTGTGTTCTTTTTTTCCAAACCTGGCCTCTTCTGCTTTCTGACTGTGGGTCTGAACCTGTTCTCATCTTTCAGACCTCAGTTTAAATTCCCCTTCTTAAATCAAATTCTCTGTGACTGACCTCAGCCCAGAGAAATCAGCCATTCACAGAATCCCCCTAGTTCTTACTGTCATAGTTCCTTTATGCACCTCACTCACACTTCTATTCTCTTAAATAAGTGTTTATTTTTTATTACTTTACTTTTCATATTTTCTTATTATTCCCACCCCCTTGAACAACATTATAAAGAACCTTGAAGAAGGCAGAAAGAAAAGAAGAAATAAAAATACTTATCTGGAACATACTGTGTGTTGTACTATCCCAGGTGTTTTACATATTTTATTCCACTTAACCTTTAAATGAATTTATGAGGAAAGTGAGGGGATTCTTTATTTACAGATAAGAAGACAACTTCAAATGAGTTAAGCAGTTTGCCCAGTGTTATATCACTATCAGTGACAGACTGGGAATTTGTACTGAGGACCATCTGATTCCACAGCATATACTGTTTCTACTACCCTATACTTCCTAATGTTTTTATATTTTGATTCCTCTGCAGCATAATGTCTTACATTATGTAGTTTAGTAAACATTTAATTCGTATTGGGCTTCTTCATTCCTTTCCATTTTACTTTTTCACTTTTTATTAATACTTCTACCAGAATATGAGCATAAATGTGAAATCTAAGTCAATAAATTATTTTTATCCACTTTTGCAAAAGATTTTAAAGAGAAAAATTTGAAACTTTTGGCATAAATATGGGCGTTTGAATCATCTCTAGATGGTTGACATTCATGCAATTCCTACCTGATATTCTTATAGATTACCAAAAAGAAGGCTTTGTTAGAAAATGGTATTCTTCAAAGTTTCATTTTAAAAATGTTTTTTAAAAATGCTATCTAAGTATCAGAAAATATAGGTCATGAATTGTCTTCAGCCAAAAATGTTCCCTCTTTCGTGACTTAGCTTAAAATAAAGAAAACATACAGTTCCTCTTTTCAGTTAGCTGAAAATGGCATTAGAGAAGGAAAGAGCTCAAACAGGAACATAATTATAAACACAGTTTAGTTTGTAAGATCAGTTTTGATAGGTTCATAGCCTCTTATGTCAATAGGAAATATGTAGAACCTTCAGTGTATGAAATTTTCACTTGTCATTTAAGGATTATGGCAATATTAAAACCAAATTCCATTTTTTACCTATCCTACCTCTTTCTCCCACTCTTAAGTTAGGTTTTTACCCTCCTAGGATCTGCTACATCAGAGTACTAGAATCTGTGTTAGACTCCTACTACAGTAATTTGGCATAGCCCAGAAAAGAAAAGGAGAAAGATTCAAAAGAAAAATAAATAGGAGATATAATAGTGAAAAAACTGACTTTTTTCCAGAGGTAGTGAGACCAGTGTTGTTACTAGTTTGGAAAATTATTTAACATACATATGTTTTAATACATTAACTGTCATGTGAGTTGTATTTAACTCACGCTAGTTTTGAGCCTGGGGCCTCATGAAGCATATGTAACTCACATGTCTCTTTACCTTATTCACCATAGCTATGGGCACAGAAAACAATAAAAAATAACAAATTTTTCATAAAATTAGAAAGGATCATTTTGTTTTCAAAGTTTTTATTCTGTTTTCATAATAAAAAACCATGGCCCCAAGGGAAAGAATTTTTTTTTTTTTAGTGTGGCAGTCAGTGTGTTAATATATAAGTGGTATGTATCTGAAGTACCAACATTGTTTCTGCAGGGAAAGAATAATGTGGTACAGGGGAATAAAAAGGAGTAGAAAATTTAGAATAAGATGAAATGAAAAGGCAATGCAAAGAAAAGTACAAAATAACACAAAGAAAAAAATAAAACAAAAATTATAGGAAGCAACAAACATGGAAAAGAGGAAGGTCAATTGACCAGAGAAGGTATTGAAGAAAAGTTAAACAGCTGGAAAAAAGTGGTGGTTATATAACTGACAAGAAATTAAGTTACAAGATTAAAGTGGGTAAAATGAAGTTGGGGGAAAAGATTGAAGTGTATGAAAAAAGCAACCACAAAATGCTGCTCCCTGTCACTGGCTTGTGTTTGTGGGTGCAGAGAAAAAAGGGGAGCTGTCTTTTCAAGATGGAGGGCCAGCATGAGCCATCCTTTCAAACTCACTTATCTTTCATTTCAGGCTCTCCTGCCTGCTTTGTCATTAAGATATTCTTTCTTGCTCTCTCCCACTCTCTCTCGCTCTCTCTCACTTTCTCTCTCTCTTTCCTCGCACTACCCAGAAGCATATCTGGTAATTACTACAAAGAACCTGTGCACATTCTGTGTAAGATTTTTCTAGAAATCCCTTAGTCTGTTGCTCAGGCAAATCTCAAATTTGTCAGCCTTCATATGGCAGTATTTTATTTTAGGCTGATGATACTTTGAGGTTTAAATGTGTGAATTTTGGTCCTGTGCTTTTCCAGATTATTTAAATTTTTTAAAAGGAAAAAGAAAAACATGAACTGTTTTAACTAAGCATGTTAAAAGCCAGTTGCAGTAAAGCAGAAATCCCCATGTATTATACATGTTTTTATAAATATGATGCATAAGTACATAAAGGGTCCAGCATTTAAAAATGTTGCTGTTAAGTTGGGTATGTTGGCCGGGCGAGGTGGCTCACGCCTGTAATCCCAGCACTCTGGGAGGCCGAGGCGGGTGGATCGCTCGAGGTCAGGAGTTCGAGACCAGCCCAAGCAAGAGCGAGACCCCGTCTCTACTAAAAATACAAAGAAATTATCTGGCCAACTAAAAATATACATATAGAAAAAATTAGCCGGGCATGGGGGCACATGCCTGTAGTCCCAGCTACTCGGGAGGCTGAGGAAGGAGGATCGCTTAAGCCCAGGAGTTTGAGGTTGCTGTGAGCTAGGCTGATGCCACGGCGCTCACTCTAGCCCAGGCAACAAAGTGAGACTCTATCTCAAAAAAAAAAAAAAAAAAAGTTGGGTATGTTAAGAAATATGTCATTGTCATTTAAAGGGAATCAAGGAGATCTGGAGAGCATACCTAGACAAGGCAAGTATAGATAGCAGTATCAAAATGATTATCTGTGTTCCAGTTACTTTGACATAATAAAAGTAAGTTATAATGCAAATATAATAGATTAAAACTTTCCAGTAGTAGTATGTCCAACTAATGAAGTTTTGAAACCATAAAAGGAAGAAAACAGCAATTCTATATCTTGAGGAAGAACAGGGAAATTGACCTTAAAGTACAACAGAAAGTATTTGATGACCATTTATTTACTACTATTTACTGAGCACCCACCAAATGCTAGGCACTATCCTATTTCAGTGAGCTAGGTGCTGGTATTTTCATCTTACAGATAAGGAAACTCAGAATTTGGGTAACTTGGCAAGTGTCACAGCTCTTCTAAGTAGCAGCACTAATACAGAAACCATACCCATCTTTTACCAGAGCCCTTTCCTTCTGTTACATGTCATGATATATACTACACTGCCTTTCATAGTAACAATTATGAAATAAAAATGCTTTATGAGGGAAGAAGATGTGAGCTCTCTGAGAACAACACGTAAATAACTTTTGGAGATAGTCTTATATAAATGGTAGAAAAAGAAATACCAGAAAACCCATTTTAATCTTTTAAGAGTTATGATTCTGTGAAAATAGTTATAGGAGTTTTGAATGGTTGGCCTATAAACTATTGTATTTAGTAAGTTTACTAAAATATTTGTGGTGATTTTTAAAGATTGGATAGTGAGAGGCATCAGATTTATGTTTAGCAAATTCAGACTTACTCAGAATTAATCATTCCTTCTAATTAGAATTATGTAGGAATTAGTTGAAAAACGCAGGCACTATTAAACTATATATTTGAGGTAACCTTTTAAAAATATGTATGGGATTCTGCGATGACAAAGACACCAATGTCAAAGATTCATGGAAAATTTTTGAATTAAATTATTTAATGAAATATGAGTGAAAATAATATAACTTTGTCCTTTAATATGAATAATGAAATAAACTAAATATTAGAAGCAGAAAAATATATAAACAAGTCTTGTCTAAAAAAGAGATAAAAATCTTTATTTTCTATCTTTTGTAATACTTAAAAGAAATCCAAAATGGACTTCTGTAAGAGAAAGTTGTAAGTATTCATGATGTGTTGAAAAAGGACATCACCCACTATAAACTTATTTTTCCTTGAAATTATAGGTCTATGTAAAATTCTCTTTGCAGTTTTTATCTAGAGAATAAATTTACTTTGTAATTACCTAGTTTACTCACGTTGTAAGCATATTTTATGCTTACTATCAATTTTCTAATTGTTCTGTGGATTTTTTTCCTGTATCTTATGCTATCTACTGAAGACTCAGTAATATGTGACATAAATACACAGGTGATATGAATATGTCTATACATTTTATCATAACATTTTTATCTTAGTAAGTTTTTAAAATGAGCAGTATTTTCATGTCATCATTATTACTTCAATCTAAAATTCAGTGTAAAAACCATGGCATACATAATGATAATTGAGTACCCCATCTAATTTACTTCTTTCTAAATTAAGTGAAGGTAACTGTTCTTACTATGGAAACTAAAGAAGATTTAAAAAATAAAAATAATTTAAATCTATGGATTGTATTATATATAAGAAAATTTTATAGAAAGCAAATTAGAATTTAACAGTATATTGGAGGGTATAAATTCAGTCATAATGCATGGAATCTGGTTTTATTTCTAACCCTTAGCTTTATCTGCCATGGCTATAGTTTATTTCTTTCAATTACAAAACTAAGGTTAACAAATAATACAGTTGAATAAACTTGAAAGGCCTTATACAAACCTGGATGATAATCTTTTTCTAAGGAAACCTCAACACTTGTGTATTTTTAAATTCTATGCAAAAAACCCACAAAAACATGTTATAGACACCTTTAGACAATCATAGTTGAATTTAAGTTTAAAACACTAACGACATTTTAGTTTTTTAGATAAATTTTATATAAAGCAAGATGAAATCAAATTGCCTGTGTGAAATTTTCTTACCTCAGCTGCTAACTTCTTTTGCAGAATGCTAAATTCTTCTAACTGGACATTTTGGTGATTTGGCTAAGAAAGCAAAAGGGGTGGTTCAATTCAGATTAAAAATGGTCCTGTAGCAAACTGAAATAATTTCTGTAAAAGAGGAAGTTTATCAATAGCTGGTTCCGGAAGTGCAATAAGCCACAAGATGACTGAGAACTGTACTACTTTAACAGAACTTACATTGAAAAGCAATTCGGAGCTATATGATTTGAGTGCTTTTAATTAATGTTTGTAAATAAACATTTGAGACTCTCATAATATGATTATATAATTAAAATATTTAGCATGGATCCCTGAAGAGGAAATTATGTGTTCTAAGGAAAAGCTGCCAGTTAGGTTATTACCCGTAGTGAGATTTCTTTTCATAAGCAGTGAGTGATATGTTCTGTTTGCTTATATGACCTTAGCCAAGTTGCTGCACTTCTGAGTCGCCATTTCCTCCCTAAAGAAATGTTTCCCCTATTGGGTTATTGTGAAGATTAAATAAGATAATATAACATAACATGTATAAATGTCTCTTACAAAGTAGACAACCAGTAAATGTTAGTGTTATTTCTTCATACATAATATAGGCAAAACCCAGGTAAAATTATAATTAAATTATTTTGGCCGAATACTTTACTAAATAATCTTTGAGTTCAAGCTCACAGCTATTTATTTGATTATCCACAAAGTAGGTACTTCTCAGTGGAAAATAAAATAAATTGGGAATCATTTTTAAAATAAAAAATTAACTAAGCAAAGTGTATTGAAAACAGTATATGTCCAGGCCGGGTGTGGTGGCTCATGCCTGTAATCCTAGCACTCTGGGAGGCCAAGGCAGAAGCATCATTGGAGCTTAGGAGTTCAAGGGCAGCCTGAGCAAGAGTAAGAGCCCATCTCTACTTAAAATAGAAAAAATTAGCCAGGCGTGGTGGCACATGCCTGTAGTCCCAGCTACTTCGGAGGATGAGGCAGGAGGATTGCTTGAGCCCAGGATTGGAGGTTGCAGGGAAGGAACTATGATGATGCCATGGCACTCTAGCCGGGGCAACAGAGTGAGACTCTGTCTCAAAAAAAAAAGAAAAAAAAGTATGAGTCTACCTGAATAAAAACTTTTTTGAGCAAGTCACCTTTTAGCCCTGTTCCTCTGCTGAAAAACAGATCATAATTCCTAATCTATAAGTTTATTATCAAGTTAAATAAATATAAAGTGCCTAGCTTAGTGCATATTATAGTAGATACTGTTAACCCATGTGCTGTTTGTCCCTGGTCACTACAGAGGAACATAGATTATTATGATCTGGTTCTTTCAAGGCACTTATAACTTGGTATAAAAAGAATAGTTTTTTTAATTTTTTAAGGGATCTTACTATAAAGCAGAATATAATCAAAATGCTCTAAAGCTTTTGATTCACTATTTTTAAATCCCTAGATAAAGCTGGGATTTTCTACTCAGGGATAGAAATTATAGTGCTTTTGTTCAAAAATGACTTAAGTTTTAGAGTCAAAATTACCTTACCTACCGTCTTTAAATACCTGTCAAGTTTGGAGAGGAGCCACTTCTGTTTATTCATGAAGTATCATTGGATGGTATCATTCTGAGGGTGTGTGTTTATTAGCCAAGATAGTGAGTGGTGAATTTTAAATATTCCTGCAGTAGAAGTTCTCTGGTGAGAAAATATTGTTGAATATGAAAGTAGTTTCCTAGTAAATTTATTTTATTTTTACAAAGATACTAATTTCTTTTAAATTCCTCTGGTATTTTTTTATGACACTTGATTCAAGGAGTGCTTTGTATTATCAGTATGTGTTCTGGTACACAATCTCAAATTTTTAATTTTTGCACAAAATGGGAGCTCTGCAGTTTCATTGCTAATCTGGGCCATTTTACCCCTAAAAAAATAATCTGGTGTCACCATGATTGGCATGGGTATTCTCATGCTTTTCTTTTACTTCATTGACATTTAGCTTAATCTGAAATAATATGGTTTTGATTTATTGTTTAGGGAATGGACCTTTTTTTACAAATTGGTAATAAATTGATGCTTTATTTTTTCCCCCTCTCATTTTTTTTTTTTTTTTTTATGAGACAGAATCTCACTCGGTTGCCCAGGATAGAGTGCTGTGGCATCAGCCTAGCTCATAGCAACCTGAAACTCCTGGGCTCAAGCAATCCTGCTGCCTCAGCCTCCCAAGTAGCTGGAACTACAGGCATGTGCCACCATGCCCGGCTAATTTTTTCTGTATATATTTTTAGTTGGCCATATAATTTCTTTCTGTTTTTAGTAGAGATGGGGTCTCGCTCTTGCTCAGGTTGGTCTCGAACTCATGAGCTCAAACGATCCACCCGCCTCGGCTTCCCAGAGTGCTAGGATTACAGGCGTGAGCCACTGCGCCCAGCCATTCCCCTCACATTTTAAGATGTACCCTAGATGTTTGGAGCCATGGAACTTGTAAGAAGTAAATTTGATGACCAAGAATGGTGTCGCCTAGGGAGTTATGTAAAATTACCAATGCCTGGAGCTCACCCCATTCCCATTGAATCAGAAGGAGGATGTGAGAATTAGGCATTGGTGTTTTCTTAAAACTCTTCAGGTGATTCTGATATCCAACCAGGGTGAGAATCACTAGCCTAGAAGGGAGAGTAAGTCATATTTGGAAAAAAGATGTATAAAATCTTTTCTTAAATGACTAGTATATTCCCAAAATAAATGCTCAATAAAGAATAAGATTTTTTTTAAATGCAGCCTAGTCTTTAATTAGTATGCCCTGTGTCAGTTTCAGTAGATATTTGGAAAGTCTCTCAAACCAAATTTTATAATATTTAATTGAAGATAGAGGTCTTGACTTAAATGTAAGTCATTATTTTACTTGAAGCCAATTTCTTAAAGGTTAAACAATTATCTGAAGTATCCTGTTTTCCCAACTTGAACAGACGCACACACACTTTTCATTTGCTCATGTTACATTGGATAGTAAAAAATAAAATTGATCATTTATTAGGCTACTTGGCATCCTTGAAGTCCAAAAATTAATCAACTTTTGAGTATTTGTTATTAATGCTCCAATAACCAGTATTTATAGAAAAGATGAATGTTACTCTTAAACAGTAAAACATACTTCACATTTATGCTTAGCCTCTTGGTGTGGCTATGAATCTCATAGAATTTAGTTGTGCTCTTTCTTATTGGTGTTTACAATGTGTTCTCTAAGATAATAAAGTGAATGCAAATATACATAGTCATAGTTTTATTCTAATGAGTTTAAATTTATTATACAGAATTAAAAGGTTTAATTTAATATTTATGGTAGAAAAACACTTTATCATGTGTGCCATATGTAAAGATGAAAGCATCTGGACTAAAATTAGCTGTGTTTATAGATGAACTGGTGTGTATTCTGCCACATCCAGCAAAGAGGTTGCCATTAAATTATACAGTTCAACTCTATGCATTAGGAATTTGAGTTTCTGTTAAATGTTGGAGTATATGCTTGGCTGTAAGGACGCACTAAAATTCTTCAAAGTTTAATTATATTCGGACAAAGATCATCTAACTACTGTTGCTGAATAGGAAATATTTATTTAATTATCCCTTTCTCTCTATTCCTGTCCTCAACTTATCTTTAAAACTTTCCTCAAATGCTTGGTGATTTTATTATTTGCTTTTTAAATCATTCAGTGTCAAAAGTACATAGTTTAAGTAATTAAATAAGCAGGCATACTTCTCCCCTTCTTGTCTGCTTGATTTAAATTAAATTGCAAGGCCTACCATGACAAATTTTAGATCCATCAGCCCAACACTTTGGTATTAAATACCAAACTGACTTCATTTTTACTCTATAATCTTTCTCATTGCTGCTTTGCATTTTTCTTCAGTAAACCATCTGTTAGTTAGTGAGTTTCTCAGTTCCTTCATCTTTTTTTTCCCTTGTAGCTGTGAGCACTCCAGTAGATTGCATCATTAGGTTGGGTCCTGTGAGCTGTTGTGCTCTTTTCCAAGTGTCTGATTCAGCAGGCCATAGACCACTGCTTGCCAGAAAATCTCCATTGCTTCTAGGCTGACGCTTGCCTACTGTTTTCGATCGTCTGAGAGATGAGACTTTGTTTGCCAGAACCACAGTCGATAGAAATAGCAGGGTACAGATAAGAAAAAGCACTGCAATTATAATTAAGCAAATTAGCATAGCCATGTTGTTGTTGTTTTCCTCACAGACATCCTTTTTGAAAATTTCACTGTGACTTTTGCTGGTGTTTTCAATGCTCTGTACTGTGGGAGAACTCTTCTTGACAACAGAAGGTATATAAAGCTCCTGTTCAGATTTAGAAATTAAGATGTGAGATGTTGCCATTTCAGGCATGTTTGTAGAATTACCTTTGTAATCTACTGCAGGAGTTACAGGGTTGGTGTTAATGTTTTCATTTTGGTTTCTGCCCATCTTGTTTTGAATAACTGAATCCCAGGCAGTAGTATTATTAGCCCACAGCTGGGTATAGTTTGCTTTTGTTCCAGGGGACAAAGAAAAAACTGTTGTCATCAGAAAGGCAAGATGCAGGTAATGTCCTCTGTGTTCCATGTCCATGAGTATACTGGTTATCTGTTGGAATAGCAATATAATTTGTTAATTTGTGAAATAATAATGGTTCCTAGTTTTGGTAGTTGTAGTTACAAGATATTTGAAATGTTATAAGCTCACATCTAACATTAGTTACCCTGTTTGAATTCCTTCTCAGCTGAATTTTTTTCTATTACTGTTAGGCTATATACAAAGAAGAATTTTAATTTCTGTTATACTTTTAGGTGCCAGAAATTAGCATTACAAATAACTACTAATCATTTTAAACTGAATAACATGGCTTTGTATAGTTTTCTCCCTTTTAAGCATGCTAGACTTCTGCTTTAAGTCAGATACTTCTGCTTTTACTCTTTTGATTCCTCCTTTAAAACAAAAAAAGGATCATTCTTGTGGAAACTCCCTACCCTACCTAATCTGTCACCAATCTTTATAGTAAAGGAGGAATATGGTCTTGAGCATTTTGCTTCATATATGAAAAGCAAATGCAAATTTTTTTTGGTAGCGAGGAAGAAGGAAAGTTGGGCAGTAGCCAAAAAAAAGTGAACTTCAAATAGGAATTAAAGATGTTCTTTTTTCTTCTTAGGTATTTATCTTGAAGCTTAGAATAAAGCTGGTACTTAGAAATATATTCCCAGTATTTATGAAAGCAATTTTATGGTGGTAGTTCTCTCTTTTCGCCTCTATTCCCCCTTTATTTCCCCTGACTTACTGTGACTTTCTGAAAGCAAAGGCGTGCCAGTTTTGTCAACCTAAAAATCCGGCAAAACAAAGAAAAAGCAGCAGACTTTTCTGAATAATCTCAGAAATTCAACAAAAGTTATTGGCTTTTTTCAGCATCTTTTATACCTAGCATTTTTTTCTGATTTACCATAATTCTAAAAAAAGAAATTGTACAACAAAATAGAAAGAAATAGAGCATCAGGATCTTAGAGATTTAGAATGAAGTGACAGATCGTAAGCATCTCAACATACAATTGAAAAAGTTGAATTTCAGTTTTGGCTGTGAGCTTCCTGGAAGCCAGTACAAAAAGGGGCTAAGTTCTATTCTAAATTCTCATTATCCTACCATGTGATTAAAGGTTTAAATAGAACTGGCATATCTTAGAATTCAGCAGTTCCAGGTACTGCTAACATAGCAAGAAAGATTTATCATCATTATTAAGGTGTCTTATAATAATATACCAGTTTGTCCTGAGCTACTTTTGAAAGAGTATTTTATTGTTAGCATTTATTTGAAGGAAATAAAAGCAAAACTAGATTGTTCTCTTAACATTTACTAAATGAAATTGCCTGGGTAAGAATCACGTGTATTTTCTACAGATTCTCCTCAAACTTAAATGTTCATGAGTACTTTTTGGTGGTTTTTTTTTTTTTTTTTTTTTAATGCAGATTCTGATTTATCAGGTCTAGGTGGGGCGTAAGAGCCTATATTTCTAAACTCACTACCAAGCAACACAGATGCCACATGCTTTTGAGCATCAAGGTTTTTTATAAGAAATGGTTATTAGTCATCAGGTAACTTTTGTATACCATTGAAATATAGAAATTAAGAATAACATGTAATATGTTGTTACACAAACAAAAGTAGGATATAATCAAATGTTCTAAGGTTCCTTTTTGGACTTGACCGTTAGTAGACAGTTAAGGGTACAGTGTACTGGCTTTGTATAAAAGTGTTCAGCTTTAATTTTTAAGTTGAATGACATGAATCTTTGGATGCTTTAAGATTCTTTCACAAAAAGAAATACTTGAAATTGGGTTAGCAGTAATTTTCATTCTTTTATACTAGGCTGGACTTGCACATTCGATACTAAAATGATTTAAAGTGGGTTATTCTTGTCACATTAGTTCACTGACAGTGTAGTATACATCATAGTATTCGTGCACATTTTAACAGTGCTCACCACGGGACAGAGAATAGGCCCGCTGTTGATTGTCTTCAGCCAGATGTACTGCCGTGGCCAAATAAACAAGCTGCTGACAAAATGAGACTTTCTCTTATCCTCACAAATGCCTGAGAATTGGGGACTGTTTCTACATCTCTAATTTATGCCATGAAAGCCAGGTTATGTTATCAAAAGTTTTCTTTATCTCTGGTTGTTTTCAATAAAATTTATAATGTTTAAGCATTAGTAATGAGAAATTTATTTTTTTAACCTTTTTTTTAATAACAAAACTTCTCAGTTCACTTGTGGAGTCCAAAACACAGATCCTTCCTAATCCTAATTTAAGACTCCATGTTGATGGTAAATCTTTTCCATTTCTAACTTAAATTTTACATAATAGAACAGAAAAAAAAAACAGTATACATTTTCAATCACATGATTCTACTTTGTTAGTGAGATTCTTAGACACTCTTTGAAAGCACTTCCTCAAAAGCTACTCTGTACAAAGTTAGAAGTGAAAAGGCATAAGAAAAGCCATATATATGACCTACCTTACAAAATGCTTGGTCAAAATCTGATTATATGTGATTTTTGTAACCCACTTCTTTTCTTCTTTTCCTATTTAAAGCAGAACAAACTTGGAGAATATGAACCTTAAAGTAAATCTGCAGTAAAAAAGGATATGTGCAGCTAGTTTTCCACTTTTAAAACCAAACCACAGATGACACATTTCCTTTCTGCTGCAGCTAAAGCACATGTCACAGGGAAAAGAAAAAAAAAACCTCTAACTTGTCTAGTTAGCCACTGGCATGACAGGAGGCTTTGTAGAACAAATCCCCGCCTCCAGAGCAGGGAGGGTTCTTCGCTTAATTCCCTTTGACCTTATATTCATTCTGTGTGCCTGCTGCAAGCTTTTGAATGATATGTTGTTATTACTCAAAAGAGGTTCTAAAATGGCATCTTCCCTGAAACATAAAAATCTTCTCCAAAAATTTTATTTGTATGCTATGGACTGATTTGAAAATGTGAGTTTGGAGTCCTCGGGGTCAGATAATAGAAACAGTGACAACATAACTGACATTTTAAATTGTGGAACTGCAACAATGATTTGAGAAAATATTAGAAACTTAGATTATATGGGACAGAAAATGCTTTTGTGTCGTCTACTGTGTACACATACATACTACCCTCAAATGTCCTGTCATCACCTCAAATTCAACGTGTCTAAAACAGACTTTATTTTTTCTGTTAAAGTGGCTACCCCTCACGATCTCCCTGTTCCTGGTTTCTGCTCATAATGCAACATTCTTTGTAATCTCAGAGGCTTGTTATACAGCAGAGCCTTTTAATTCTTTCAGTCCTGATCTGACTTTGGATCATGTTGGTCCTTCCTTCCTATTTTTGGCATGTTTTCTTTTTTCCTATTTTTACTGTCACAGTATTTTTAGATCCTTATTAGGTCGTATTTAAACTACCACAATAACCTTTTACTAGGCCTGATTCCTTCGTATATCATGTATATATCATTTTCTTTGATCATATCACCCGTTTCTTTAAAGGAAAAAAAGTTGAATAATTCCCTAATAGCTATAGTTGTGATTCAGAAATGTTTGTGCACATAAAGATCAGATGAGAAGGTTGTTTAAAAACACTAAAAATGTCCAGGCCCCACTACATAGATTCATATTTAGTAGGTCTGGGCTGGGACCAGGAAGCTGTTTTAATCAAGCACCACAAATTGATTCTAATCCCAGCAGTCCACAGAACACATTCTGAGAAATACTGTGCCCTTAGGAGAAAACCCACACCCCTTGGTTGAGCAGTTATGGCTCCTTCTTAATTTGGCTATTATGTATTTTCCCAGCTTTATCTCTCAAAATTTATTCCAGTTAAACTAGCTGTTTCCTCAACACATCTAGTTACCACTCTACCTCTTTCCATGAGGCCTGCCCAGTCTCTCCTCTTGTTAAGTTCTAAATTCCTCCTACCTCATTCAGCCGCTGGATTTTCTATGTAGCTTTTACTGACTGCCCAGTTGGTGTTGATCTCTCCCTCTTTTGAACTTAATAACAGTATTTTTCTCTGCAGTTCCTTTAATAAGTGATTACATACTACCTCATATCTTTAATATTAAATATTTCTTTTGTTTTAAAATCATTTAACTTGTCGTATTTTTCTTATTTTAAAGATTTTTATATAATATAAATTTATGTAATTGTACATACTGATGAGGTACATGTGATATTTTGATACATACATACAATATGTAATGATCAAATCAGTATAATTAGGATATCCATCACCCCAAATATTTCTTTTTTGTGTGTGCTGGGAACATTTCATATCTTCTCTTCTAGCTATTTTGAAATAGACAACAAATTATTTTTAACTATAGTCACCCTACTGTGAACACTAGAACTTGTTCCTTCTATCTAACTGTATTTTTGTACCCATTAACCCCCCTCTGAGGTGAAGATATTTAGCTTCTCCTACTTAGTAGTACTATCACCAGAGTCATCAAATACAGAAAACATTGGACCTAAGATAATATAGGTTGTTTTGACTTGAAATTCTAGTACCATTTCTTCAGGGCTTTCTCATGGTCTTCACCATGGCTACTCACATTCATTAGTGTTCTTTTGGTTTTAAGGAACATGTGACCTAATATGGCTTAATCAAAAATGGTATTTATTGGCTTATACAACTGAATAATCCAGGGATAAATTTGACCCCAGCAGAGGCTTTACTTTAGCACTTAAATTATATGGCCAGGGCCCCAGTTTCTCTTTTCATTTCTCAGCTCCTCTTCAGTTTTTAGGCAGATTTTTCTTTCATATCCCAAGATGTGAACTAGCAACTCCCAGAGCTATATATTCCCTATTTTATAAACCCTGAAAAGTCAAGTCTCAAATCCCAGCAGTTTTAGCGGAAGTCTCTGAATTGAGCTTCTTTGTCCCAAGTTGTCTTGATTTGAGTCCTGTGTTCCTTGTTGAATCAGTCTCTGGTCAAGATGGGATAAATGGATGGGCTAACGCCATTCCAGTTCACTCCAGAGCTCCAGGCGGGTCATTCTCACCTAAACTGTTCACCTGGGAAGTTTGGTGGGCCAGGAAGCAACCAACAAATACCCACTGTCTTCTTCCTTTCTTGACTGAGGGGCAAACTATTGATTGTTGCTATTGCTCAAATTTTTTGAATTGGAGATTTGTCTCTTCTCTTTACTTTAGCCTTATTTCTCAGTGTCTGAAAAACAACTGATTTAAAAAATGAATCCAGACCTTGAATAATTGTTTATTATTATTATTGTTATATTATTCTCTCTAGAAAGCTAATCAGAAAACAAAGAGATAAAATAGATTTGTGGCATCTGTATATTTATTCAGAACTCTGTTAACAATCTGTTATTCTTTTTTGTCATCTTCCTTAGGTTCAAAACTGGGCAAATCAATGGTGATTTGCTGATATATCATGTCTTGCTGACCTTAAAGCCATATTATGCAAAGCCATATGAAATTGTAGTGGACCTTACCCATACTGGGCCTAGTAATCGCTTTAAAACAGACTTTCTCTCCAAGTGGTTTGTTGTTTTTCCTGGCTTTGCTTATGACAATGTCTCTGCAGTCTATATCTATAACTGTAACTCCTGGGTCAGGGAGTACACCAAATATCATGAGCGGCTGCTGACTGGCCTCAAAGGTAGCAAAAGGCTCGTTTTCATAGACTGTCCTGGGAAACTGGCTGAGCACATAGAGCATGAACAACAGAAACTACCAGCTGCCACCTTGGCTTTAGAAGAGGACCTGAAGGTATTCCACAATGCTCTCAAGCTAGCTCACAAAGACACCAAAGTTTCTATTAAAGTAAGTTTCAATCCGTGTTTTGTAAATGACTCATTGCCTTTCTTGACTAACTAGACTATATCCTGGTCTCCCTAGGTGTCCCCATAGTTGTATATCAAATGTCAAGTAAAGCACTCGCTTCCAGGGATATGATTCTCGCTTTGATTGTCAAACGTCAAGTAAATCTAGATGTAGGAAGACCAAGATCTCCGTCTTTGAGGAGGTCCTGTAAAAGATATGAGAGGTGTACATTTAATTATAGGTTAGGTTGGAGGCAGAAGAGTGTTGTAGAGAGGCCGGTTTGCTATGTGTCAGTCAAATGGTAGGAATGTGTGGAGAGTGGAAATTACCTAGTGAGAGTTCTTCTGATTATTACATGCTTTTTGCAGAGTAAGGAACATCATCCTTCAGGATAAAATCACTACTTTTCTATAGGATTCTTGACCTGTTTTAAAAACAAAATTAATTTTTTTCTGATGTTTTTAGTTTCTTTTGAGAGCATTTATCACAGTAATTACTGAACCCATTTGAATATGTAATAGTGGTAACTCTTCCATAAATGCAAAACATAGTATGTTGGTTGGTTGGGTTTTGGAGCCTCTTAGAAACATCTACATAATGGAATTTAATTCTTCTGCACTCCACCCTCTCACCACCACTTTCCAGGTTGGTTCTACTGCTGTTCAAGTAACCTCAGCAGAGCGAACAAAAGTCCTAGGGCAATCAGTCTTTCTAAATGATATCTATTACGCCTCGGAAATTGAAGAGATCTGCCTAGTGGATGAGAACCAGTTCACTTTAACCATCGCAAACCAGGGCACACCACTCACCTTCATGCACCAGGAGTGTGAAGCCATCGTCCAGTCTATCATTCATATTCGGACCCGCTGGGAGTTGTCGCAGCCTGACTCCATCCCCCAGCACACCAAGATTCGGCCAAAAGACGTCCCTGGGACACTGCTTAATATTGCATTACTTAATTTAGGCAGTTCAGATCCTAGTTTACGGTAAGTTTTTTTAAAAATTCATTTCAACTTTATTTAGAGTTTGTTGCTTTTAAAATGAGACTACTTGGTAAGCTTTTAAAGCAGCCTCTACCTTAATACTGTAAGTTGGAAGGTATGCTGCATTGGTTAACCAGTGTGACCTCATCAAGTTATGGGATATTCACATAAACTCTGGAATTCTGAATAGTGTGTGTGATTCACACTAAACCAATATATGTTCTTTCTCCAGGAAACTTTCATCTAAAACAGATACCATGGCAGATTTTTTTTTCCCCAAAGAAAATATCCTTTTTTAGAAAATCTACTCCTAAATCGTTTCCCCTCCTGAGTCTTCTAATTAAGTTTTTCCATGTTTAAAAGTATATCACTATTATGTTTCCTAACAGTCAAATCAGGTTATCATTGTTTGACAAGGAAGGCCTGATGTTCAATAACTCAGTAACATCATTGCATACTTTGTACTTATGTCACTTAACAGTATTTTTTAAAGACATCTTAGGATAAATATGTCATCTGAGCAGAGTATAATTGATTCTTTTTAGGCTTAGTAATTTGAATGTTGCATGTGGAAAGAGCATGGTCTGTGGAGTCAGTAGATTTGGTTTAAACCTTGATCTCTTATTTTCTAACTATGTATGATTTGGGGCAAGGTACTGAAGTTCTCTGAGCTCTAGTTTTCTCATTTGTAAAATAAAGATTACAATGCCTTCCTTATATACCACCAAAGGTTTAATACATACTACAGCAACCATAGTATAGCAACCCACAAAGGTTTAATAACATAGTATAGCAACCTATATGCTACCTATGTATGCTATACATAGTATAGCAACCTAAGTTTATACATAGTATAGCAACCTATACTACGCTAATAGTTTGTGCATAGTAAATAGTAGTATTTTTTACCCTGCATTTGCTCTCCCTGCAACATCTCTTTGTATCCCTTCTCCCTTCTCTCCCCTCTCCTCTTCATGTCATGATAATTCTTTGTCTCAAGTACTGTAGGACTGTCAAGATTTTTATAGCTGTGAGTTCATAGCTTCAGAAAATTTTCCCTGGGTATAACATAGCCCAGGTTTTATAGTGGGACTTTTAGGATTCCAGATTCTCCTTCATTTAAACAGGAAAAAAATAAATCAAGATTTCTTTACTTGGGTGAGCATTATGGCATCCATGAACTCCCAGAAATCATATATAAAATTTTATGTGTGCCTAGCTTTCATTGTCTCAGAGGGGTCTGTGACACCTGCCCTCAGGTTGAAGAAGCCCAATTCTTTATAGCTTTTGAAAAATGCAGAGTAAAAGTCAATGTCAGAATAGTATAACTTAGAATTCCTAGCAGTTAGTAAAGGATACATAAACTTAGAAGCAATAATATTAACATTCTCATTTTAGGAAAATGGAGCTTTAAGCCTGCCTTTAATTTCTAATTCAAAGTTCTTTCTTCATAGAAAAATGCTAACAACCTTCTAATAATTATTAGCCTGGGTAAACCCCTATTCATCTATAGTGACATAAAGCAAGTGACAGCTTCTGCTTTTTGCTAAAGCATGTCATTTCAGAAAAAAAGCCTTTAGGCAGACTTAAATTTCAGTGGCTTTTTTTTTCATCTGTATGGTTGTTGCATAAATATATTAGCATGATGAAAGTTCTGAGGTAAGGAAAACCTGAAATTTACTGAGCAGTTGAGCTCTTTCTTTTGCTGGGTGGGAGAGAAAAATTAAACTTTTAAAATTGAGTCTGAGTTTTTTAGGCTGTCTCCTAAATTGATTAAATATATTTTCAGACATTTGTAAGTGAGCTTTGGCCTTCAGGTAACCTGGATATTACAGTTTTTTGTTTTCACAGATTGTATATGATATAATGAGGTCATAGAAGGAAAAATGGGGAGACTTAATTATAAGTTAATTTTGTTTTTAATCTCTAAGCTTGTAGTATAACTTGTAGGACACCCAGAAGGAAATTCAGTAGATGCTGATTAAAGATTTTAACATTCTAATTTGATGAGAGGACATCTCATTTCTCTTCTTATGATCCCCACTATAACTGGATCTAGCAGGGGAAGAAACCACAATTTGAGTTTTGGCCTTACTAAAAGTATGATATGCCTTGTTCTGACTTTCTTTCCATTGATCCACCTTACGACCATAAATCTCTCATGTTTTATGTCCCAGTAAAATGTCTGTTAGGTGGTAGACCTATACCCCTCTGTTTTAGAAGCCTTATAGTGCTCTTTGTGGTAATGTCAAGAATCTACCTTTTTAAAAAAAATCCTTAAATGATCAAGGAGTATTTTGGTTTTACCATAGAATCATAACGTCTCTAATGGATCATAAAATTTAAAAATAGTTGATTATGCTTTGTAATAGAATCACAAGTTGTATATTATGAAAAGTTTTTGGAATTATAAGGAAAAGTCCATTTTAAAACAACTTCATTTGTGTTTTCTCCTAGGTCAGCTGCCTATAATCTTCTGTGTGCCTTAACTTGTACCTTTAATTTAAAAATCGAGGGCCAGTTACTAGAGACATCAGGTTTATGTATCCCTGCCAACAACACCCTCTTTATTGTCTCTATTAGTAAGACACTGGCAGCCAATGAGCCACACCTCACGTTAGAATTTTTGGAAGAGTGTATTTCTGGATTTAGCAAATCTAGTAAGTAATGATAATTTTCTTCAATACTAACAGTATTCTAAGAAAATTCAAAGAAAACCCTTTCATTTCAGAATTTGCCAGTGAAGTCATTCACTTACTATATTTTTACTTTTTTTTTTTCCCTCTTCTAATTTTACATCTATGTTACCCTGTAACTGAAGGAACTCTGAAGGAACTTCCTGGTAGGCCACATTGAGAAATCCACCGAAATTCTGACAGTAAAAGCAAGGTGGAAGATTTTGGTACCTTACATGTCTCTGGACCACTTACAAAGTATTTTATTTTCTTCACTGTTTCAGTTTAATCAGCTTCAGCATTTCTCTTCTTGGCAGAAAATTCCACATGAGTAAAGTAGCCATGTTGTCTCCTTGATTTTAGGGAAATAGTCATTTTCTCTTTTCTTCAGGCTGACTTTGAACTATGATTTTATTGTGCATGTACAGTACATGAAGAATGCAGTGGCACATAATACAGGGTCCAGAGTCAGTCGTGACTTGGCTTTAATAAGTCTCATAAATTCAACATCTACTTGTTATATCTGTCCATCTTCATACCCTGTAATAGTGTAAATGTTGATCTTTTCTCAGCTTATTTCCTGACGTTTTCGTCCTTTTCCTCTCTCTCTCCATAATACATAAAACTTTTTTTCCTGTGTTCAAACACCTTTCTTGATTTTTCTGTATAATTGAAAATTTTAACAATTCATCAAAACTAGGTCACTATTTATATGTTTTTCCCCCCAAATAAGAGATGTAGGAGTAAAACTCTTAAGAAAATGTATAAGACTGACAAAACAAGAAAAGTATAAACCTTTATTGATAGGTATTAATATAAGAAAAAATTTGAGTGAGTGGACAGGCATATTGAATTTCTGCATGAACAATTCTTCCCAGGTTAGTACAAATTTGATGCAATTCTCTTAGAATAGCTATGGAATTTGAGGATTGAGAATGGACAAATGATTCTAAATTCTACTTAAAAGTACAAGAAAAGCTAAGAAAATATTGAAAGGAAAGAAAACACTTGATGTTATAGATGTCTGAACACTTTAAATGGTACAATAATTAGAACACGGGTGTTCAAGAATCAGCAATCAGATCAGTTTAAGAGAACAAATTGGTAAAGAAGCATCAGAAATGGATAAGGAAGAGATTAAATCATGTAAGAAACAAGATTGGGAAATGAATTAAGTTAGGTCTTCATCTTCACCATACAGCACAAGATATCAAATAAGTTCTAGCTATACTTAAGAGTTGAATATAAAAACTAGAGCCATTTTTTAAAAAGAACAGAAAGAATTGAATATTTAATTGCTTTCTAGAGTAAGGATATATGAAGCAAAAAAGTGATAAAAGGAAGCAAAGGGAATGGTGAACAGATTTGACTACATAAAACTTCAGAGCATCTCTACTCAAAAAAAAAGTGAAAATTAAAATTTAGGAAATACACTTGGACCAAATATGAGAAAATATTAACATCCTGAACCATGAAGAGTTCTTATAGATTAGTAAGAAAAATGGATCAACAATAATATATAGATCATGCTAAATATTTATATTTTAAGTTCATTAATAAAATCAAAGAAATACAAATTGAAAGAATAGTGAGATAACAAATTCAGCAATCAAAATGGCAAGATTTTTTAAAAATTCAGTCCTGGTGGTCTGTGGAATTGTAAGCAGAGGCAATTTTTCTAGAAAGCTGTTTAGAAGTAGATATTAAGACCCTTAAGACTATTCATACCTTTTGGCCTCATAATTCTACTTTTTAGAATTTATCCTAAGGAATTTTAAGATGTTTATCATAGCATTATTTTTTTTTTACTTGAAGTTAATCTTGTCATCAGTAAAGTGCCCAGAACTTAAGTGAACAGCTTAATGAACTTTTACATGTAAATACATCACAAAAGTACCTTCCAGATCAAAATATGTAACATTTCCAGCATCCAGAAAGATTCTATCAGTATCATCCCTTTACCAAGAGTAAACACTATTGTGACCTCTGTTGCCATAGATTTATTTTGCTTACTTTAGAACATCATGTGGCATTATAATAGCAAAAAAATAGAAACAGCCAACAGTCAGTCAAACAATAAAGAACTGATTAAATTTTTGGATCTTCATATGATCCAGTAATGTGAAGACATTAAAAATATTTTTGGTGCAGAGTTTCAGTTTGGAAGATGAGGAAGTTCTGGAGGTGGATGGTGGTCATGGTTGCACAACAATGTGAATGTACTTAATGTCACTGAACTGTACATTTACAAATGGTTATAGTGGTGGATTTATGTTCTGTATATTTTACCACACAATTTTAAAAATTGTCTTTGAGACTGTAGGTGAAGTATATATAGGAATTTTTATAATCTTTTTGTGTCTTATAAGTTTAAAGTGTTTTCAAATAAAAAGTTAAAATATTTTTGGAGAATTTTTAATGATTCATAAATAATCTCAGTATAATGTTTAGTGAAAAAATATTCAGAGCATAGTGCATAACGGCATACTCCTAATTTTTGTAGGGGAATGAGGGTGAGTTGTATGTGTATACATACACACATAAATGTACATTATCTCTACATAGATTTGAAAGTGTAATGGGAGATGACATACACCAATCTATTAATATCAGTTTCATTTTTGTGGTGATGCTTTCCTTTTACCAAACTTTCTATGATTACCACATATTCCCTTTATAATGAGAATAAAACTTAATTTTTTAACTAGAAAATAAATGACTAAAAGGGAGAAAAATAAGGCAAAACTTTTCAAATATTGGCTTACTGGCTTTTAAAATTACTTTCTTCAAGGCTTGTTCTCTTTCTTCACATCTGTCTTCAAAAATATATTTGCCAAGTCTCTTTTCTCCAGGCCTGCCTCTAGGTAATGGTCTTTATCTTTTACCTTTTTTCCCCCAATCCTTTATATTAAAATAATTGTTGATGTAATTTTCATTGACCATCTATCCTAATAGTGTATTTTTTTCCCCAGGTATTGAATTGAAACATCTTTGTTTGGAATATATGACTCCATGGCTGTCAAATCTAGTCCGTTTTTGTAAGCATAATGATGATGCCAAACGACAAAGAGTTACTGCTATTCTTGATAAGCTGATAACAATGACCATAAATGAAAAACAGATGTACCCTTCTATTCAAGCAAAAATATGGGGAAGCCTTGGGCAGGTATTGAGTTTGCTCAAATATTTATCTAGTATCTCCTTTTTGCAGATATTTGTCGGGTACCCATTTTGTGCAAAGCACTGTGCTAGGCACAAGGGATACAGCTGTAGAAAACACAGTTCCCTTCTTCAGAAAGCAAGCAGACACCCACCCAACTCTTCCTCTGGTTCAAAATTGTAAATGCCTAATGCATGCTTCAGAGCCAGGGTTGTTTTAGCAGTCTCTTCCATGGCATAACTATGTGGAATTTAACTGTAGAAATCTGATGTCATTTCTAGTAAACATTGCTTTAATCTATCTCCCTACACACCATGGGTGTCAGTAAATGTTTCTT
>CM052441.1:114640113-114650714 GCA_028533085.1 Varecia variegata
GAGTTCGAGACCAGCCTGAGCAAGAGCGAGACCCCGTCTCTACTAAAAATAGAAAGAAATTATATGGACATCTAAAAATATATATAGAAAAAAATTAGCCGGGCATGGTGGCGCATGCCTGTAGTCCCAGCTACTCGGGAGGCTGAGGCAGTAGGATCGCTTAAGCCCAGGAGTTTGAGGTTGCTGTGAGCTAGGCTGAAGCCATGGCACTCTAGTCAGGGCAAAAAGAGTGAGACTCTGTCTCAAAAAAAAAAAAAGAAGAAGAAGAAGTAATTAAAATAATTGATTACTTGAAGTAAATTAAAATAATTTAGCCCCTATGTCTTACTTTAAATGCAAACTATATTAATGAGTTATGTTTTGTTCAGTATGTATTTTAAGAGAGCCTAATTTCCGTATCAAATATCAGATTTTTCTAAAAAAAGTGAGTTGATTCGTTTAAAATGCATAAATACTGAGCTTTCTAATAGCTATATTATTAGTAATAGTACTTAAGTATCTTACTGATTATCAAAATAAGACATACTGCAAATCAGTAAGTATTTGATTATGTTGAAAAGTGTGAGAGATTTAATCACAGGTTTTCTTCAACTTATTTCTAGTTTATTGTTAATGAATACTATTATTTTATACCATAGAACTTCATCTTCCTGGTACCTCACTCCCACCCCTCCAAATTTCTATATTGTTTATAGCCAATGATCTCCACTTCTTCCTTAGAACGAGCTCATTTACTTCCTGACCTGGCTTCACTCCCCATTGCTGACTTCGCAGCTTGTTAACTTTGGTTCATTAACATGAGGCCATCATGGCCAGAGAGTGTAGTTAACAGGAACAGCATATAGTGGTAGGTCAGAGACAAAACAGAAGTGTAAAGTAAGGCCTGGGATAATGAGCTGGTATGAACCAGTGGTCTTAGGCAGTACTGGATTTGACCACAGTAGAGATTCAAGCCAGAGCCTGAGTCTACAGTTTTGTATCAGTTTAAATAATTCTTAGGCTTGAGGGATCATGGAGGTTTCCCCAGGTTTTATCTGGTATATATGCATACACCCACCACTGTGAATGTATGCATTTGATTTCATCTCCTTATAAAATTTATATTAAAAATATTGACAGTTTTAATCTCTAAGGTGAATAGGGATTGCTCAAAAGATTTTACTAAAGGATACTAAGATGAGGGACTCCAACTGAACTGATGAAGTGCTTACATATTCTATATTTCTAAAATAATACCAGATGTTTTCAGTGTTCAAATCCCCTATTTAAAATGGAGTAGTATTAATGATTAAAAGCTGGCCAGAGATCAAAAACCCTCTAATCAACTCTGGAGGGTTTTTTGGCTCCTAGAGTATATACTTCTTATGTCATTAGGGTTTTTTCTTTTAATTTAAAAAAAAAATAGAATTTGTAAGCAGTAGGACCCTATTTTCAAAAAAAAAAAAAAAAAAAAAATCTTAAGGGGAACTCCAGTACATTGATTTTTTTAAATCCCTATGCTCCTTTAGGGAATGGAAGATCTGAAAGATTATCATATTTCCTAATTTTCCTCTTCCCTGAGGGCACAGTAGGGTTCCGGGGAACACTATTCTATTCTACACATTTTTGGTACTTAATCCTTTATGTAATTAATTAACTATTCACATATGTATGTTTTACCTTCCCAGATGGCTATTCTTAGAAGGCAAGAGTTATCCCTTATACTTCCTTTCCTTGCAGAGTTGCTACTCACAGAATAAGAACTCAACAGATACTTGTTCAAAGAATGAACTAACTTCTTATTTGTTTTTCTTTTTTTTTATTTTTGTAGGGTACAGGCATCCTTCACCTACCATTGTTGCAAGAACAGTCAGAATTTTGCATACACTACTAACTCTGGTTAACAAACATAGAAATTGTGACAAATTTGAAGTGAATACACAGAGCGTGGCTTACTTAGCAGGTAAAAACACAAGAGACAAAATTAATCTTACCACATCTATATCTAAGGATCACCAAAAAGGTTCAGATATGTGTAGGTACTTCAGCTGATTGCTTGGCAGAGTAAAGACTTCATAGTCCAGTCCTTTAGTGGTGTTTAAAATTTTGAAAGTTTTGCCCAAACATTTTTCCTTATGAAAGAATTTGCATTAAAATCTGAAACGTGTTCCCTTTGTCATCTTTGATTCAAGACACTACAGTTGCTTCCAGTTATCTGTCATAAAATCTGAATGCCTCGGCCTAGCATCCTGGGTCCGGAGAGCAACCAGCTCTCCGGATTCTGTCCTCTTTCTCTAAATTTCATAAGCCTCATTTTTTATTACTTCTCCAAATAGGTGGGCTATTTTAAGCTAATCTACTTGCCATCTCCTACAAGTGACTTTCTGCCTCTTCAGTAGTCGCTCCTTATGCCATTTTACCTGAATGTCTGCTCTATCCACACCATTCCATTAAACCTACCCTATTTGCTCTTATCTGATTTTTGTTTTTCTACTTAGCAACACTTAGCACTTATGTATAATACAGTTCTTGAATGTAGTTGTTTGATGGAAAGTGCTGATTCTCAGTTTAGCAGACTCAGTTTGTGACAGCTTTTTTGTTTGAACCCTATAAACTTGAGCAAATCATTTAATATCTCAGAGTATTTTTCCTTAATGAACTTAATAATACCTCCCCTGCCTACTTTTTATGTTTGTTGAAACCAAATGTTCATTAAAGCACTTGAAAAATATGAAGTACTTGGCCAGGCGTGGTGGCTCACACCTGTAATCCTAGCACTCTGAGAGGCCAAGGCGGGTGGATCCTTCGAGCTCAGGAGTTTGAGACCAGCCTGAGCAAGAGTGAGACCCCGTCTCTACTAAAAATAGAAAGAAGTTAGCTGGACAACTAAAAATATATACAGAAAAAATTAGCCAGGCATGGTGGCGGTTGCTTGTAGTCCCAGCTACACAGGAGGCTGAGGCAGAAGGATTGCTTGAGCCCAGAAGTTTGAGGTTGATGTGAGCTAGACTCTGTCTCAAAAAAAAAGAAAGAAAGAAAGAGAAAAATATAAAGTGCTTATTAAATCTCTTCATATATTTTATGTTTATTTACAGTCTTCCAAAACAGACTGTAAACCCTTTGAGATAAACAAGTCTGTCCTAAGTGTTTGATATCCTTAAACCTCATACTCTATGGAGATCTTTACATGCACTTTTAACAGGTATTATCCTCTTTAGGAGGTTGTGAGAAGTGTATCCTGTTTTAAGTCACACTTGTGATTTGTTATATATTTTAATCTGCCTTCTTTTTCCTTTTAGCTTTACTCACAGTGTCTGAAGAGGTTCGAAGTCGCTGCAGCCTAAAACATAGAAAGTCACTACTTCTTACTGATATTTCAATGGAAAATGTTCCTATGGATACATATCCCATCCATCATGGCGACCCCACCTATAGGTAAGTGGATTTGCTCCCCTGTAATTACCTAATTATAGTGAGCTTTCAATTTTCCATCCTAATAGAGGCCAGCAGCCAAGTAATCTAGAAGGTAATGTGGTGGGGGAGGGGGGATCCTAGAGATGGCTAGGAAGAATGTATAAATCAAAACTCATTTTATAAATGTACTTTATATGGGTTAGTGGTAGGAAAGTTACTCTACTTCTAGTCTAATTGTGCTAATGTTAACATTAGTTTGCCTCTTTTAGACACAAACCAGTTGAATAATGAGAAGAGATGATCTTGAAAGTACTGGGTTGCAGGAAAAGGCCTGGGAAAAAAACTAACATGAAATATAAGCAACCTTACATGCTTAGTGATAGAAAACCAACCTATATAGATTTATAGGAACATGTCTATGCCAACACATTTTTTGTATTTACTCATGTCACACTAAAGTTACTAAAAAGTTTTCTATATTACCGATTTAGATAATAAAATAATCAAATTTATGTCCCCTGTACATGGTTTGGGGTAGTGGGTATTTTCCAGTATAACTTTGAGAAATTACATGAAAATGGCATCATTTGGAGGTTTTTCTATATTTTCAATTAAATGAAAGTATCTTTAAGGTTTAGGGGCAGTGTTAAACATACAAAAATAATTTTCTATTTGTAGAACTTATGTTATTCAATATGAACATTCTACTTTTTGATACAAAGCCCTCAGTAGTTTCCCACTGAGATTCTAACAACATATGCAAAAGTTTTCCAGACATACTTGGTATTCAGTAGTCTTATTCTTCAATCATTCCCATGATTATATTTCTTTGAGTTATGAAAAGGAGAAAATGAGTTTGCCTGTGTTCCCTTGTCAAAGTATAAATTTAGGTTTGATTTTCTTGATTTTTAAACCAAAAATTCAGTTGCCCATTTAGACTTGATTTTCCTTGATTAAAAAATCAGTGTACCAGCCTGAGCAAGAGTGACACCCTGTCTCTCCCAAAAATAGGAAAAATTAGCCAGGCATGGTGGCACACACCTGTAGTCCCAGCTACTCCGGAAGCTGAGGCAGGAGGATCGCCTGAGCCCAGGAGTTTGCAGTTGCTGTGAGCTAGGCTGACACCTCCACACTCTATGCGAGCAAAACTCTGTCTCAAAAAAAACAAAACCAGTGCAATAAGTTCAAGATCTATAAAACAACATAATGACTGTGGTTAATAACAATGTATTATATACTTGAAAATTGCTGAGAGAGTCGCTTTTAAGTGTTCTCACCACAAATGTTAAGTATGTAAGGTAATGCATATGTTAATTAGCTTGATTTAGCAATTCCAGAATGTATACATATTGTATTTTATTTATTTATTTTTTTTGAGACAGAGTTTCCCTCTGTTGCCCGGGCTAGAGTGCCATGGCATTAAGCTCACAGCAACCTCAAACTCCTGGGCTTAAGCAGTCCTTCTGCCTCAGCCTCCTGAGTAGCTTGGACTACAGGCATGTGCTACCATGTCCGGCTAATTTTTTTCTATATATATTTTTAGCTGTCCAGCTAATTTCTTTCTATTTTTAGTAGAGACGGGGTCTCACTCTTGCTCAGGCTGGTCTTGAACTCCTGACCTTGAGTGATCCTCCTGCCTCGGCCTCCCAGAGTGCTAGGATTACAGGCGTGAGCCACCGTGCCCGGCCTGTGTATACATATTTATAACATCATGTTGAACACCATAAATATATACAATTTTTTAAATTTATTTTTATGTATAAGATACTGTGGCAAAAAAGTTGATACTTCTGGGGATACATTGACTTTGTTCCCTAAAGCCCTTTAAAGTGCAGTTTTAAATTAATTGATTGCTGTCATTGGGAAATAGGACAGTCATTTAGAAGGGGCCTACAGTGGTTGTATTTGTCATCATGTTAATTAATTCTTCTCAATTGCTTTAATCTCCCAGGACACTAAAGGAGAATCAGCCATGGTCTTCTCCCAAAGGTTCTGAAGGGTACCTTGCAGCCACCTATCCAACTGTGGGCCAGACCAGTCCCCGAGCCAGGAAATCCATGAGCTTGGACATGGGGCAGCCTTCTCAGGCCAACACTAAGAAGCTGCTTGGTTAGTTTATCTAAATTATGTAGAATTTTTTAAATTACTTTTTTAAATGGTCAGATACTTTCACTCTTGGAAAATTATTTGAAACCGTTCAAGATTATCAAAATTTTCTGTTTCGATGCAGCAAAGTTTTTGATGCAAATTAAAAGAGAGTTGGAGATCTCAGTTAAGCCATATCCGTTGAGAGAGAGAAATGAGAATAGGACCTTGAAACAGTTTTTTCTGATTCTTAGACTAAAAATATTGTGGCTTTCCTTATTTTGTTTTGCCTTGGCTGGGCAGCAGGGAATGGGAGTAGCAAAGACATTAGATAAATACCTATGAGAAAGGAAGAGTCTTGCTGTGCTCAGGACCTTTAACAAAATAGTAATATTTCCTAAAATTATCATTTGAGAACAGAATACATCAATATGGTATGAAGGTGTAATAATACTATTTGCCATATTTTCTTTGAAAAGACAAAAATGTAAGATATTTTTCAAGAAGATATAATTCTTGAAAGTTGATTGCTCAGTTACATCAACATTTGTCTATGAGAAGTATACCTAAAATGCTGTGAGACCCTTTCCCATGTCAGTAACTGAAAGTAAATGAACGAAAGAGTCCACTGATCCTACCCTGCACTACAGAGGAAATGCAAAGGTGCTCTTGTATTCCACTGGCTAAAGTTTTAATTGTTACTGGAATACATTGAGATCCATATTTCAGTGACCAACATTGTGAATGGTTCAGTGGATTTCAGTTATCCATACAAGCATATTTAAGTATCTTAAAGTATTGGGGAAATGTTTGTGTTCATAAGGAAATTAGTGAACATACCACAAAGCGTGACATAAATAATGTGCCAGTAAACCATGAAAGAAATAGAAACCACAAATGTTAATCACTCTTACCAGTCATATAGGTCTGTTAACTTTTGTTTGAGTTCCCTTCTGTTAATGCTTTGCCATTAGTAATCTTCTAGGAGTTTCCTGGTTACTTTGTGTTCTGTGTTATAATTCTGGATTTTGATGCCAAGGAAGTTGTAAATGAAAAACTAACTTCAGAAAAAAATGTAGTATTGAATTCATTCAACCCATGTGCTAGGTGAAAAAGATATGGTCTCTGCCCTGGAAGAGTTTGTAGTTTGGTGCTAAGACTTACAGTCAGCCAGTCACAACAGTGTCTCCCAGGTGCCATTAAAGTGATATGTCTTGATGGGGGAAACTAAAGATCTGGAGAAATTAGGAAAAACTACAGAGAGGAAGTAACATTTGAGCTGTGTCTTAAAGATTTAATACATGCTTACAATGTAGA
Source organism: Varecia variegata (assembly GCA_028533085.1). Lineage (NCBI taxonomy): Eukaryota > Metazoa > Chordata > Mammalia > Primates > Lemuridae > Varecia > Varecia variegata. The sequence continues at coordinate 114,646,909 of CM052441.1, forward strand.
CACAGGATAAGGAAGGGCATGTATTCAAGAGAGGAAGGAATAGCATGAATAAAGAAAAGTCAGGAAAGCCACTGGCGATAGATCATAGCATCACAGGGAATGGGATAGGAAATGAGGCTAGAGAAGAGTTGGAACTTGATTGTGAAAGACTTTGTATGCCGTGTTAAGACATTTAGCCCTGTGTACTTAGCTGAGATCTTTAAGTAGGAGAGGAACATGACCAAATTTTATTTTTTAGAAAGGTTTTCTGGCAGCAATGTGGATAAATAGGAAGATATTTTTAGCAAAGGGACCATTTAAGAGAATTAATACAGCAGTCCAATCAAACTTAGGCCTACACTAAGGCAGGAGCAACGGGAGAATGGAGAAGAATCAGGTTTGGAGCCAGGTGCAGTGGTACACACCTGTAGTCCCAGCTACTCAGGAGTCTGAGGTAGGAGGATAGCTTGAGCCTAGGAGTTTGAGACCAGCCTGAGCAACATAGCAAAACCCCATCTTTTTTTTAAAAAAAGAGCTCACACTTGTAATCCTGTTACTTTGGGAGACTGAGGTTGGAGGATTGCTTTTGGCCGGGAATTTGAGATCAGCCTAGGCAATATCAAGACCCCGTCTCTACAGAAAATTTTAAAAATTAGCCAAGCTTGGTGGTGTGCACCTGTGATCCCAGCTACTTAGGAGGCTTAGGCAGGAGAATCACTTGAGCCCAGGAGTTTGAGGTTGCAGTAAGCCATGATGATGCCACTGCACTCTAGCCTGGGCTACAGAGCGATAACTCTGTCTCCAAAAAAAGAGAGAGAGAGAGAGAATCAGGTTTGGGAAGATAGATGGATTTCTGACAAGACTTAGTGCCTGACTCATTGATTGGGGCGAGCGAGAAGGAGAACACTGTGAAGGATGTCAGAAGTTTCTAGTTTCAAAACCTGGCTGGATAGTGATTCGATTCATAGAGATCAGGACTAGTATGTTTACATTACATGATAAATTTAGGTTGGTTGATATTATATATGAGATCTTTTCAGGACATCTAGGAATGTATATCTAAGAGAAAAGATGTATCTGGAATTCAGGAAGAGAGAAGTAAATGAGTAAGCATTTAGAGTTGATTAACTCATAGATAGTTGAAGCTATGGGAGCAGAATGAGATCTCCCAGGAAGAATGCAGAGAGTAAAATAAAAAAAAGTGACAAAGGTAGGAAAACTAAATGTAGAGAGTAGCATCCTAATCTCATACAGTATGGAAAGCACTGATTGGTTTTAGAAAACCTGAGTTTTCGACCTGATCGTTAACTGGATCCCTAACCATGCAACATTGGGCTCATCGCCTAACTGCTATGGCTTCCTCAGTTTGCAAGTGTGTGAAATGAGGAGGCTGGACTAGATCCTTTTGGGCTGTAATTACTTGGCCTTGATATTTATGACTATTATGAATATCTATTAGTGTTTATTAGTACCTGAGGTTAATAGAACATTGTATTTCTCAAGTGTTCACTTGTCAGAGTTTATCATATTGGCTTCAATTCTGACTTTAAAAAAAATAACACTGTCAAAAATATTCCAGATTTTTTCTTCGAGCTGCACCAAAAAGATTAAGAGAAGTTCTTTGAATATAAAGAACAGAAATATATGAGTTCCAAATAACCTGCTTTCAGTACTTTTACTTTAAATAGTAGAAAGGCAGTTAATATTCATGATTAGGGAAATGCAAAACCAAGTGGAAGATAATGCTACTTGCTATTTTTGAAGCATCTCCCAGTGTATCTGTTCTTTAGTACTTGCAGGCATGCACATCTGTTTTTCAAAACTTGAAAAATTATTAGGTCATTAAATATGAAATGTCCAATTTCAAATCAAAAGTGTAGATTGTTATATGTAAAATAAGAAACAGTATAATTAATCAAGGTATGCACCTAAACTATCTACACAGTTTTGCCATCTTATCTGTAGCTTGCGTATGCCAGCAGCGAAGAGGCCTGGAGAGTGAGTGGCAATGAAATCATGAATGGTGTTTTCCATAGCTTGTTGAGAATTGAATATTTTTCCTTGCAAGAAGTGGTCCAGAAGAAGTCATAGTCAGTTAATGCAAGGTCTGGTGAATATGATGGATGACAAAGAGTTTCCAAGTTCAGCTTCTATAGTTTGAGCAGGGTTGTTTGTGCGACATGTGGTGGAGCGTTGTCTTGCAATAGGATTGGCCTGTCTCTATTGACCAGTCTCGACAGCTTAATCGCAAGCATCCTCATCATTTCATCCAGTTGGTTGCAGTAGACATCTGCTCTAATCGATTGACCAAGTTTCATGAAGCTGTAGTGGATAATATCAGAGCTGGACCACCAAACAGACACCATTAGCTTTTTTTGATGAATAGTCAGTTTTGGACTGTGTTTCAGCACTTCATCTTTACTCAACCTTGTGCCAAGCACTTGTGGTTGTCAAAAAGCATCCATTTTTCATCATGTATAACAATACAATGTAGAAATGGTTCACCTTTATGTCATGATAGCAAAGAAGGGCAAGCTTCAAGACAGTTTCTCTTCTGATGCTCATTTAATTCATGTGGAACACATCTATCCAGCTTCTTTACCTTGCCCATTTGTTTATAATGGCCTGATATTGTTGGAATAGTAACATAAAACCTTGGTGCTAATTCATGCATAGGTTGAAATGGATTTGCTTCCACTACAGCTTTCAGCTCATCATTATCCACCTTGGTCTCAGGTTGCCCACATGGCTCATTTTGAAGATTAAAATCACCAGAACAGAACTTCTCAAACCATCAATGTACTGTGTGTTCATTAGCCACATTCTTCCCAAACACTTCGTTGATATTTCAAGCTGTCTGTGTTGCATTGGTTCCATGATGGAACTCATATTCAAAAATAACACAAATTTTTTACTTATCCATGGTTTAACAAAAATTGCTCTAAAAAAAGAATTTGAAAGATAATCACAAGCAGCCGGGCGCAGTGGCTCACGCCTGTAGTCCTAGCACTCTGGGAGGCTGAGGCGGGCGGATTGTTTGAGCTCAGGAGTTTGAGACCAGCCTGAGCAAGAGCGAGACCCTGTCTCTACTAAAAATAGAAAGAAATTATATGGACAGCTAAAAATATATATAGAAAAATTAGCTGGGCATGGTGGCGCATGCCTGTAGTCCCAGCTACTCGGGAGGCTGAGGCAGAAGGATCACTTGAGCCCAGGAGTTTGAGGTTGCTGTGAGCTAGGCTGATGCCACGGCACTCACTCTAGCCTGGGCAACAGAGTGAGTCTCTGTCTCAAAAAAAAAAAAAAAAAGAAAGATAATCACAAGCCAAAATGTGCATTTGAAAGACTGAGAATGTACCTTCACAATAAAAATAAACAAGATCCTGAGACTTGGCAGAGGGAAATATAAAAAAGAGAAACAAAAAATTTAAAAATAAATAAATAAATAAATAAACAAGAAGTGTCAAAGTGAAATGTCAGAGATATCAACTGTCAAATTTAGTACTTAAGAAAATCAGACATTTCATACTTAATAACCTAATATTAATGCAATCAAACTTTGGTTTTGCATAAGTTTGGAAATTCCTCATATGTTAATAATGGCTAATTCTTAGCACCAGCAGAATTTCTTAAATTGAAAAGGCTATTCCGACATAGTTGAACAGTGCATACCTTTGTATTTATTATCAATAATTGTATTTGTTGGTAGAGTTTGGTTTACCTTGAATGTAGTGAACCTAATCTCAGCTTAATTTGGACTGGTAAGGTACATCCTACCCTGAAACAGAAAGCTGTGGAAACAAAACCCTTTAAGAAGATGGAGAATA
>CM052441.1:114651214-114678024 GCA_028533085.1 Varecia variegata
CTGAAACGATTTTTAATGTTTTAGAGAACTGCTTATGGAATCACCAGACCTTTATTTAGTTTTATCTTGATTTGTTTTCCTTCTCTTTCTTTGTTATTACCCTGTGTTTAAGGGAGAAATATAATTTTAAATTGAGCAATGTTTGGTGTAATTCCTGCTAATTTTTCATCTCATTTTTTACTTTAATTCTTAATTTGAACTAAAATTCTTAATTCTAACACAAATGGTAAATAAGTATCTACAGAATTGTAAATTCCACCATTTGTTTACAGATTATAATATTTAGGAAATTAATGTTCAGAGTTTAGTAATTAAAACCAAATTCCTTTTGAAAACTAAGGAACATCATAATTATCCATTATCTAATCATGCTTCACCCTTTTTTTAAATGTTATCAGCATCACTCACTTTTGTTTTTTCTTCCATTCTGTGTCTGTGAAGCTTCTCTGCCTTGCTCTAAATCAGCAGTTTTCATGCAGCTGTTTCCTCATCAAGGTACTCTTTACTTTCGTCATCTTTGCACGAAATACTGCTTACCCTGCACTTGGCCTGGACACATGGCATGAGACTTCACTCACCAGTCCCTGTGAGCTTAGTCTGGCTTAGGCACTTGAGGAACTTGTGAAGGCACCACTTTATAGGGTCTGGATGCTTACTGGAACTACAGGGCCCGAGTGTGTCCTGTCTTGGTTAAGGAGCTGCTGATACCACCCTGAATGCTGAAGATGCCATCCCCGCCCTGTACTAACAGGGGCAGGCTAAAAACAAACTCAAGGAGGGAAAGTTAATACAAAAAAACCAGCATATGGTTTGAAAAGGAAGATTTTTTTTTTTTTTTAGCTTAGAAAATACTTGTTTTCCCCAAATATAAAGTCAGCCTCTTCTTTAGAAATTAAAGTTGGCTGTCTACCCTTATCACCTGTGTTTAAAAAATTGAATATGATCATTAGTTAGCTCTAAGGACTAAGAAGAAAAAATGTGATACACTTCTATCTAATTTATAAAAGATACCTTTTTTTTTCTTTTATTCATCTGTGATTATACAGAAAGATTAGACCTAAGCAGAGAAAGAAGTATTAGCAATTGATAAAATTCCACTAAATTTTTTAAAATTCTTATAATTTTTGTATATCAAGGTCAAAATAAAAATATTTCTAAATACATCTCTGTGAATATATTTACTTAAGAACAAGCCATAGTTATGTTTTCTTCTAAGACACTTTATTATATTTTGTGCTTATTTACATTAGCTTCAGTAATTTGATAAATTCTATCATAAAACGCAAGTCCTGTGCGTTTGTTCTAGAACTTTTCAGTATATCACCTGGTCTTTTTTATTTCAAGTATTAGGAGCATCTTAATTTATGTAGTAATTATTTTATCTAGGTGTAAAAATTCTTCACATAGGTTATCTTATCTGAGTCTTCTAACGGTCCTTTGAAATAGGCAAATCTGCTGTTATCCTATATTGCCAGATTGGGAACTAGAACCAAATAAGAGTTCTGATCTAACCAAGACTCAAACCTGGGTCTTCTGACGTATTACATATATTTGCCTTCTCATATGTAGTAAGAGTTTTCTGATGTTTGACATGTTGCATGTGTAACAAACTAAGCAATGCAGAGTCAGGTAGCCTACTAGTGTTCCTATGCAGGTGATGGGAAATTTGGGTTATTATCAGTCTAACATTTTTGTAGTACAACTTCTCATGAATTACCTAACCCCTTTTTCCTCAGGTTCACAAGAGCTAAAAAGGATTTATTTCTTCTATTATTTCATGAAAATGTTAGATTCTAGTTTGGGAAAGTGTTCCAGTTTAGAAACCAAAAGTGTTTAAAAAAATAGGTGATTAAAAATATTATTTGTCAAGCTGAATCTATATCACTAGTTGGCAAAATAAACCCTGATACCTGCCTTCAAGGAACTCATGTTCTGTCTAGCAGGGGAGATGAACATATAACTTAAATAACAATAATGTAATCTAATCATTCTTTTCCCCACTCATTCAATTCACTAAATTTTGGCCAATCACACCTTCTATTTAGGATTTTATTTTTATGGAGCCACCACAATTCACTGAAGTATGATGCTGTTCATACACTACTGTAGAGAGTTTCCAGCTTCTCCTGCCCTGCCTGTTTGTAACTGGCTGCATGTTTGACCACAGCATATCTGTGGGGGGATTTAAACTAGCAAATCAGGTCCACAGAAGTTTTAGCTTTATTTCCCTCAAGTGGTAGCCTCTCCGTTTCTGTTAGTCACCTCATGGGTTTTTGCTTTTGTACCCACTTAGGGCCAGAAGGGAAAGGGAAAGCTAGCAGTGCTTCAGGTACAAAACAGACCAGAATGCAAAGCTTCAGAGAGGCTTTCATGAAAAGTATAGCACTAGGCCTTCTCACTAACTTAAAATATATCATGTACCAATGCAGGATGGATTTTGTCTCCATTGAAGCAGTCTGGCTGATAATCTGAATTTTTCCTATAGGATGTTGAGATGAAGTCCTTTACCAGCTCCTAGAGAGATTTCTAGATTTAATTTTAGAGGGTAAAAACAAAGAATGCTGCCAAAATTCCCAGAAGTAAGAATTATGCTTAGAAACTTAAATGCCATAACTAGATGCTATGATCATTTGGTTTCATTTATTTATTTTTTTTTCTTTTAAAGACCAAGTCTCACTCTATTGCCCAGGCTAGAGTGCCGTGGCATCAGCCTAGCTCACAGCAACCTCAAACTCCCAGGCTTAAGCGATCTTCCTGCTTCAGCCTCCCCAGTATGTGGGACTACAGGCATGCACCACCATGCCCAGCTAATTTTTTCTATTTTTAGTTGCCCAGCTAATTTTTTTTCTATTTTTTAGTAGAGACAGAGTCTCACTCTTGCCCAGGCTGGTCTCAAACTCCTGACCTCAAGCGATCCACCCGCCTTGGCTTCCCAGAGTGCTAGGATTACAGGCATGAGCCATGGTGCCTGGCCTGATCATTTGGTTTCATACTTTGGCTCTTTCAAGATGCTATATTTTGGTGTAAATATATGCATTTTTAATTATTTTTTTAATGACCCTCCAAGATCTTTATGTCAATTTCTCCTTTGATCCTTACAGTAAAAACATCTTTGCTGTGAAGTTGAACTTAGGAATCACATATATTACTTACAGGTGACTTATAGAGTTGGGTCACTAAGTAGGAAGAAAACACACATTCAAAAACAAGAATTGAGATGAGAATTGAATTTGAAAGTAGAAGTAGAACATCAGCCTTTCACATAGCGTTGAAGCTTTTGGTTATGAGTGACAAGCCTGACAAGTCAGTCAGACTCTAACATTTTTAATTAATGTGCTCATTAGGAAGAAAATTGGAAAATTCAGAAAAACAGAAGAAAAAATCACCCATAATCCTACCACTCTAAGATAGATAATCAATATTTATTAACATGTGATGAATCTCCTTCCAGTGTCTTTTTTTGACATAATTGAGGTCATAATACATGAACAACTTTATAGCTTTTTACCCTTAACGTTTAGCAAGATACAAATAAGGCTTTTAAGTTTTTATTTTGAGGTTTGAGAGTTATTTACTTAACAAAACAGAAAGTCAAATGTTCTTAGCACGTCTTTGATTTAATCTACATGACTGCAATTTATGTAACTTTACTTCATAAGACTACCACTGAGCAGGCCTTTGTGCCCAAGCAGAAAAATTGCCACCTTACAATGTAATGGCTATTTTCCCCTCAGAGTGCGCCAGTCTAATAGTTGCAAGTTGCAAGGCTGTACCAAAGGTAGACACAAGAAGGAGCCCTAGGGTGGGAGATTGCTAGCAGAGCGTCACAGAGCTTTCCTAGTGGTCGTCCATGCTGGATGCCCTTCCTGATGGCCAGCTCCAAGTTTTTTCAAACCTTTGTCTTACTAAGGTTCTAGTTTTGCCTGAATCTTATTTCTTATTAAAGAAATAACCCCAAGATAAAGAACTACTGGACGAAACTTACAGGCTACCTACCTGCTAACTTAAGGAAATGGAAGAACAAATACACTGACAGGTTCATGATAATTTCAGATAGAGGACACCAGAGAGGAGAAAACATTTTTATCTTTTCTGCTAAAAACATGGTATTACCCCCTGGAGATCAGGGGTTGCATGCATTTGGGCTCTGAATTATAAGAATCCAGCCATTACATTTTAAAATAGAAGCATTCAGAGTTCGAGACCAGCCTGAGTAAGAGTGAGACCCGGTCTCTACAAAAAGTAGAAAATTAGCCAGGCATGGTGGTATGCACCTGTAGTCCCACCTGCACAGGAGGCTGAGGCAGGAGGATCCCCTGAGCCCAGGATTATGAGGTTGCTGTGAGCTACAATGATGCTACCGCACTCTAGCCTGGGCAACAGAGCAAGACTCTCTGTCTCTTTAAAAAAAAAAAAAAAAAAAGCATTCAGTTCAACCAATATTTATTGAAAATAATTTTTCAATTTATAGAAAAAATAATCAACTAGACTTTACTTTTCTAGACTTTTCTAGAAAAATGAAAATGAATAATAAATGGTCTTAACCCTTCTATGCTCTGGTAGAGGAAATAAGATACATATACAAGTTGTGATAGTAGAGGCAAAAGTTAATAAATATAAAAGCAAGAAGGAAGAAAATTCTAGCAGGAGCCAGAAGAATGCATCATAAAGGAAATAGAGATGAGAAACAATATGGGTTGTAGAGATAAGCAAGACAATTGAAAGAGCCTGGGCCGGGCGTGGTGGCTCACGCCTGTAATCCTAGCACTCTGGGAGGCCGAGGCGGGTGGATCGCTCGAGGTCAGGAGTTCAAGACCAGCCTGAGCAAGAGCGAGACCCCGTCTCTACTAAAAATAGAAAGAAATGATTTGGACAGCTAAAAATATATATAGAAAAAAAATTAGCCGGGCATGGTGGCACATGCCTGTAGTCCCAGCTACTCGGAGGCTGAGGCAGAAGGATTGCTTAAGCCCAGGAGTTTGAGGTTGCTGTGAGCTGGGCTGACGCCACGGCACTCCAGCCTGGGCAACAGAGTGAGACTCTGTCTCAAAAAAAATTATATATATATATTTATTTAAAAAAAAAAAAAAAAAAGAAAGAGCCTGTGTAAACATACACCACAAAGTTCAAGGCCCATTCAAGAGACTATGAGCATCCTTCTTTCTGTTTTGTTATTTCTTTTTTTAAATAGCTCTGGAGAAGATGCAAATGAATATACAGAAGAGAATAAAAATTGTCCAGAATTCTGTTACACAGAGAAAAAGTTCTGTGAACATTATGTATTTTCTTCTATTCATCTTGCTGTGCATATGATTAGATTAGAATAGAACAGATTCATGGTGCTGGTTCAGCTCTGCTCGGTTCCTGGAGACATTGCTGATGTTTTTAACTCTGCGCTCACACCTAGCCCATTGCACATGTTCGTGAACAATCTCTGACAAATGCCCGTGTTCCTTTGATAAATTCCATACAACAGATCTCTGCTAAGCCTATGTCAGTCAGGCCACGTGCTTGTCAACGCCTGACACTCTGCATTGGATTCAGGGGTGGATCCAAGGATGTGTGGCTCCTAGAGAGAGGTGATCCCAAATTCATTTTCTGTTCATGAACCAACAAATAGCTGGGTGGATCTCTGTACATGTGTACCTTTTCTGTAACATAGTGATTACTTCTTGACTTGAAGTATTACTCTCTGTCCAAAAAGGGAAATTTTTCCATTCTCACATTTAATGATCATTTGAAAATTCAAATAGTACAGATAAAAATAAAATAAAAATTACCTGAAATCATGCCATCCAGAGATAAAATATTTTGGCAAATGTTCTCTCAGCCTTTTTTTTTTCTCTCTGTATATGAGTATTTTTTTCCTACTCTAAAAATTATGGTCATCTTTCTGTATCAGTAAATATCAATTAATAATTTACATTTTGATACAAGCTGCTAAAATAGTCTTTCAGCTATTTGCTCTCCTGCTGATAGTTATGCCAGAAGTGGATATATAATCAGTCTAATTTGGGGGATAGATTTTATTGACATGTAACAAATAGAAAAGTACCCAAATCATGATTTTATAGTTTAATGAACTTTAAGAAGTAAACACACTTGAAAAGCCTGCATCCGGATCAAGAAATAGAGCATTACCAGCAGCCCAAGAAGCCACCCTCAGTCACCACTTCCCCAAGGGTAACCACTGTTCTGTTATCTGCTTTGTAATCTTTACTAATCTGGTGGGTAAAAAATATCTTGTTTTTGTTGCTGATTACTTTTCTGAAGTTACTACTTAGAATATTTATAAAATTCATTGTAAGACCTAGATTTTGGAGGTTTAATCTTCTCTATGAGAGAAAAAATGGCATCTGTTTAAGCTTGTAGGATGTGAAATGACTGGCCATAGTTGAAAAGAAGAAACAAGGATTCTGTAATATGACCTTTGTGATATATTATTTTCTCAGTAAATACTTGAGTTCCTTTGGGACAGGCACTGTGCTTAAAAAAATAAAAAGCATCTGCCTTTTCTTTGAAATGACAAATTTGCTGGAAAGATCAGTGTCAGAGAATATTCTGTTTATGAACTTGAGTTAAGGATATGTGGCTAGAAGCTGACCTCTGCTGGAAGTTTCTGATATGATTTGGAGGAAAGAGCTCTGATCTTCCCTGGTGGCTGCTAGCTTTTCGTTCATTTCAAGCCTGCCTGCCTCTAGCTTTCCCTTGCAACTTCTCTTTTCTGTTTTCTTTATGCTATTTTCTGCTGTGATAGCAAATTTTGCCTAACAAAATATGGGACTTTCTGTGTGACAGGGCCTTTGTAAACATTCTGACAGTTGACTATGAAAATGAAACGTATAAAAACAATTCGCCAGGTTGTATCTCATATGCAAATAGTCATGCGCAGCATAACAACGTTTCAATGACAGACCACATATAGACGGTGGTCCCATAAGATTATAATGCTATATTTTTACTGTACCCTTTCTGTGTTTAGATACACAAATACCACTGTGTTACAATTGCCTACAGTACTCAATACAGTAACATGCTGTACAGCTTTGTCGCCTAGGAATAGGCTATACCGTCTAGACTAAGTATGTAATAAGCTATACCATCTAGGTTTATGTAAGTATACTCTTTGATGTTCACACAATGACAAAATCACCTAATGACCATCATTTCTCAAAATGTATTCCCGTTGTTAAGCAACACATGACTTTAATGAGATTCAGTCCTGGAACTAAACACCAGAAGAGAGGGAGTAATTGGTTGCTGTGTTTCTTCTCTCCAGGAATCGACAAGGAGAACGTTGAACTCTCCCCTACCACTGGCCACTGTAACAGTGGACGAACTCGCCATGGATCCGCAAGCCAAGTGCAGAAGCAAAGAAGCGCTGGCAGTTTCAAACGTAATAGCATTAAGAAGATCGTGTGAAGCTTTCTTTCTTTCTTTTTTTAAACCAACTTAACATGGGCTCTTCACTAGTGACTCCTTCCCTAGCCTTGCCCCATCCCTCCATGTTGTGATGCTGCACTTCCTGTTTTATAATGAACCCATCCGGTCTGCCATGTTGCCAGATGATCAACTCCTGAAGCATTGCCTAAATTTAATGCTGCTTTTTTTTTCTTTAACTTTTTTTTCTTCTACTTTTGGCGTGTATCTGGTGTATGCAAGTGTTCAGAACAACTGCAAAGAAAGTGGGAGGTCAGGAAACTTGAACTGAGAACATCCCAATTGTGAGAGGATGAGAGAGAGCGCCGAATCCTAACCACTAGACCACCAGGGAGCGACAATTGTGAGAGGATGAATTCTTGAATACCGCTACTACAGGCCGTCTATGAAAGCCATTTGCACAGAGCTCTGCCTTCTCTGGTTTCCCCTTCTTCATATAAAGTAAAGTGTTAGTCTTATTTACACACTTTTCAAGATAGAAGTTTATGGGAAAAATAATATTATAACCCCAGTATGCTTAATCTTTTAGCTGTGGACTTTTTTTAACCTTCTAAATCTGAAAGAACCATAGAGGTCAAGCCTCAGTGACTTGACACTGTAAAGCCACAGGTGAGGTACTTTGGGGGGCAGGGGATTTAGTATTTTGTAGTGGATTCTTAAGAAATACTAACACTTGAGTATTAGCAATAATGACAGGAAAATAAGCGTGACCACTTATATCTTAATCTTACTGAATTAAATCTATGGGTTCTGAGGCCTTATCCAAACTCAGTCATCCAAATTAGTTTTTTTCTCTCCAGTTGATTATCTTTTAATCTTTAAATATGCTAAAAGTTGTTTATTTGTTTTTGTGTTTTGTAAGCCAAAACTATACTAAGTATAGTAGTTATACATTTTTCCCTCTTCTTCCTTTCTAAATAATTCTGAGCAGGGTAATCAGTGAACAAAGTGTTGAAAATTGTTCCCAGAAGGTAATTTTCATAGATGTTTACATTAGCTCCATAGAAAAATGGAATGGTACGTGACATTTAGAGTAGCTGATACTTTTGTTAAATAATTTTCCATGAAACATAGAGTATGGTGTATATTATCATAAATTTCTTTGATAAGATATATTTTAAAATGTCTTTAATTTTCCCACTCCCCTCCAAAAAATCAGGAATCGCTTTAGCAAAACATTTGGGTTCTATATGATAGAATTACATCCAATCACTGTGAAAAGACTGGTGAGCCTGCATTAGTATGACAATAGGGGGCCTTAGAGTTGCTGCTATACTGAATAGTATGGATTATCTTGGCGTTGGAATTTCCATAGTAATGCAGATCCAGTTTCTTTGTGGTACCTGCAGTGTGCAAAATAATTTGACTTTAGTATCTGGATATTCCAATTTAGAATGAATGAAACCATATTTATTACAAAAGATGTCCCCCTACTCCCAGTTTCCCTTTGTATGTTAAGATATAATGGCTTTGGGAGGGAAAAAAGAAACCTAGGGAAGAGGGGAGTTTCCTGTAGTGCTATTTCACTAGTGGATTTCAGTAAATTCCACAGCTAACTCAATAAAAAATGGTACATTTAAGTGTTCTGATTTTAATAATATAACACATTTCACATTTATCCACACAGTAACAATGTAATATGTTAATGTAAATAAAATTTCTTTTGATATTCAGAAATAACAAGAACTTAATTTTTTTAATTTGTTTACACTCCTGGGAAAAGTAAAAACCATTTGCCAAAATAAAAGAAAAAAAACACCTTAGTGTTAATAGTGATTTTAGCATAGAATTGTTGGAAAATATTAAAGACAGGTGCAATTAACTAAATGTTTGTTTTTAACTATCGTAGAGGCTGCATTAGAAGAAAGTGTTGGTAATAACAGAGCAACTAAGGAGGTAAAGAGAGATTAGAACTGAGTTTAGAAACAGATCAGTAACCTAGTGCCAAGAATGCCAGTATCTTTGCTCTTCTCACAGCTCCCTGCTTCCAGAATAGGTGGCACAGCTTCTTGGCTCCTGGCATAGCTGGCAATGTGAGCCTTTAATAGTTTTGGTTCAGTGTTTTTCCTCTTTTCATTTGTTGGCTTGGTGCATATGATGGTGGGTGTTATGCTATTTTGCTTCTCCCATCAAAATACAGAAACTTCCGAAAGTTTACTGTTAAAAAATATTGATCTTTCCATTAAAAGTTTACCAAGGTATGCTATTTTGTACCTCGTGAAATGGTCAGCATTGTACAAATCAAAATTGAGCCGCCTTTGAACAGCAAAAATAATTTTGACCAGTACATCCTAGGAATTTGAAAACATACTAAGGTTTTTACCTTGTTTAAAGAACTTCCAACTTTCGAGGAAAATCTAGCTTTCCAAATAACTGAAATGGACATGAGTTAAATCTCTCCCCATTATGTGTCCCCTGAGAAATGAAAGATTTTTTTTAGTTCTCATACCTGTAATCTACAAAAGAAATTCTGAAGTTCAGAGCAAGTTGCCCATTTTGCATAATTTGATGTAAGCTCTGTAAAGAACTTTGTAAGTAATTTGTTTTGGGTTTGTGGATGTTTCCCCTGACTTTTTAAAGAGGAAAACAGTAACTCAGTCATGTTTTTGTCTTGCATAATCTACCTGTTAACACCAGTGCTCCTCCTGCCCTAAGGGCATGCCCTTGTTTGTCAAGATCAAGATGCAGTTCACTAGCTTTGAGGGGAAATGGCTAGAGCTCTGTCTTCCATTCACCCAGCGCCTGCTCAGGACAGAGCCCAGTGCTGAGGGCACCACAGTGAACGGTCAGCTCCACCCACCTGGTGGACCAATGCCCTAGTGGGGAAGACAGAGTGCAAGCCAGTAACCCTCCCAGATTTGTAGGTTTTCAGTTTCATTTTGGGTTTTTATTTGGGTTTTTCTTTTTTATTATTTTGGTTTTGTTTTTTATTTTTTTGGTTTTGTTTCTACATCTCCCCTCCCTCCGCCCCCTCCCCCTGCATAATGAGGCATGTCTTATTCAATGTTATGCAATGGACTTATACAAAAATTCACTTAGTGTCAGCCACACAATTTTTTTTAATGCAGTATATTCACCTGTAAATAGTTTGTGTAAAATTTGACAGAAAAGTATATTTACTACACTGTAAATACATGTGATGATATATTGTATTATTTTGCTTTTTTGTAAAGCAGTTAGTTGCTGTACATGGATAACAAACAAAAATTTGATTATTCTCGTGTTAGTATTGTTAACTTCTTCCTGCGACTGCGTTACATCATTTAAAGAAAATGCTGTGTATTGTAAACTTACATTGTATATGATAACTTACTCTCCCTTCCATTCGGGCCTAAACTTTGGCAGTTCCCTTGTCTACAACCTTGTTAATATTGTAAGCAATTGTACGCCAGCAGGAGAAATACTGCCCAACAGACAAAATCGATCATTGTAGGGGAAAAATCGTAGAAGTCCGTTTCAGATCATTGTTGTTCCCCACCCCATTTTCCTCCTTGTGTATGTACTCCCTCACCCCCCCTTTTTTAAGTAAACTGTAAATTCAATCTGCTCTAAGATGTAAGGAGTTATTTAATTTCTTCACATGCATCAAGCTCGGTTTCTCACTTCCCCCCACTTCTCCCTGATCTTTTGAAACATTAAGGCCATTTCCTTTCTTTTAAGGATGTTTTTTTGGGTCTCCTCCTTCCCGCAACCCCATGGGAAAAATCTTTCTATTTCCAGAAACTCTCTAAACTAAAAGTAAAATAATTTTGTTGAAACGCTTTTTCAGGGCATGCTACATTCAGGGGTGACTCTATTCTCTGGGAGAGGTTGACTTCTCTTAAGCAGCAGCAGCCAGTCAGAAATGGCAGAACACCTGAGATTGACCACTTTTTAGCTTCACCCCTCCAGAATCTTCTGAGACTATCTATATATGTGTAAACAATGTAAACCACCTCCCCTGGCTCAGCTGCCCCAGATTTTATTTTTTCATTCACCTCATTCTGTGGGCTACCTCCCTGCTCCCGATGGAGAAGGAATCCAGCCTAGACCGTGTGGCCCGAACAGAGCTGTCCCCAAAAGGGTAACAGTGTCTGACATGCAGCAGATACCTGCAGGTCCGAGGCAAGTGCTGGTCTGTTTATGGGCAGGCTGGGAAGGCAGGAGAGAGCTTGCTAATACTCTGGTCCCATCCCAAACCCCAGAGGCAAACTCTCCAGGGATGGGGTCCTGGCACATTGGGATGGGGGGGGGCACAGGCAGTATGTGTTTGAAGCTTCTGAGGCAATTTCACGGGGCACCCAATGGTTTAAACACCCCTGGAGTAAAGAACTGAAAACTCAAATACTGCAAATAGCTGTCTTTTCTCTGTGGCCTAAAGCATCTTAGTCAAAACTCGGGATGTCTTTGCGGGAATGACCTTCTGAATTACACCTCTCCATTCCTGGACAACAAGATCCTTGAGGACATGGACCATGTCTTATGTTTTTTTATGGGTCCCTGTGCCCACTATTTGCCTGCACTGGGCTTTGCTCTCTGGGACACTCCCGAGCTGGTCTGGGGATTCTGAACTGCCTGGCCTGAGAGTTGATTACTATGGGGTCTTCGGGAAGGGCTGGAAGAGTAGTAAAAACTTAACCCACAACCAGGTGGTAGCATGTGTATTCCTTTTTCCAGAAAGTAGACCATCCCCCCCCCACCCAAGGTAAGCCCCTGGTGGTGGCAGGCATCTGTGGCATTTACCCTCATTCCTGGTTCTCCCTTGGATTCTACCAGTAACGCTGCTTAGCCCGCTCACTGCTCGACACCACAGCCTCTGACACAGCCGCGTGCAAACTCTCTCAAGGGCAATTAATTGCCCCGAGTAATCTGCCAGACCTGTCTTGATTAGAAAGTCATTCTTCATACTGAAGTGAGTTCCATTTAAGACCTCTTTAGTTGCCAATTTAAAAGAAGCCCTTTTGCAAAGTTGATTATGTTTCTATAATATTAGAACCATACTATAGCAACGTAGTCGCTGTTGGTTTGACTCTCACGTTTTGTTCTTGAAGAAGTGCTGGCTAATCGTAAGTGGAAATTTCATACTATAACATGGAATTGTAATCTTCATCAATAGGTTTAGCTTTTTTAAAAAGTACCTTCTAAAAATCGATTTATACTGTGTGTGCATGTACATATATTACGTATGTATGTAAATATATGCCTATGTGTATGCACATTTCAAGTTTCCAGAGCAGCTTCATACATTTTTACCTAAATTGGGCTAAATTACTTTGTCTTTTTTTAATCTCTGAAAAGTCATACAGCAAAATAATTCTAGGCCTTTCCCCATGTACTTATGCTGGGAATCAAGCTAACAGCGATAAAGAGAAGCGTCTGGGGTTACAGGGTTCAGAACTGCCCCCACCGGGGCCACTTCCTTGATAAAAAAAATAGTAAAGTCAGCCGGTTGGTGGCTCATGCTTATAATCCTTGCCAGGAGGCAAAGGTGGGAGGATCACTTGAGGCCAGGAGTTCGAGACCAGCCTGGGCAACATAGGGAGGCCCCATCTCTACAAAAAATTAAAAAATTAGCTGGACATGTTGGCATGTGATTGTAGTCCTAGCTACTCAGGAGGCTGAGATGGGAGGATCACTTGAGCCCAGGAGTTCAAGGTTACAGATGGCTATGATGGCACAACTGCACTCCAGCCTGGCCAATGGACCAAGACCCTGTCTCTAAAAAAAAAAAAAAAAAAAAAAGGCACACTGGAATCTTAATAGGGAGGGCCCTTTCCTACTCAGAAGTTCAGAGTGCATTTCTTAGCAATATTTTTTTTTTTTTTTTTTTTTTTGAGACAGAGTCTCGCTCTATTAGCCAGGCTAGAGTGAGTGCCGTGGCGTCAGCCTAGCTCACAGCAACCTCAAACTCCTGGGCTTAAGCGATCCTCCTGCCTCAGCCTCCCGAGTAGCTGGGACTACAGGCATGCGCCACCATGCCCGGCTAATTTTTTCTATATATATATTTTTAGCTGTCCATATAATTTCCTTCTATTTTTAGTAGAGACGGGGTCTCGCTCTTGCTCAGGCTGGTCTCGAACTTCTGAGCTCAAAGGATCCGCCCGCTTCGGCCTCCCAGAGTGCTAGGATTACAGGCGTGAGCCACCGCGCCCGGCCTCTTAGCAATATTTTTAAGAGAAGAAAATGTTGACCAATGTATCCTCAGCAGATCATACTCTTTTTGTTTCAAGAAACATTTTCAGTTGGTTATGATTGTGGAAACAAGAAAGCTTGGCCTCTGCCCTTTATAAGCTCATGATTTAATAGAGAAAACAGCCACATAAACAATGACCACAGTGTCCAGAGGTATGGACAGAGTTCTTGGAGGGTCACAGAGTGACTGGCAGGGTTGGACTAAGGAGTTGGATCTTGAAAAATGACCAAGAAGTTCAGGTGGAGGTGTGTCCAGTGAGTAGTTGAAAGTAGGGTTTGGGAGTTTTTAGGAGGTAACAGGCCGTGGACAGCCTGGCCCAGAGAGGGCAAGTAGCACAGACGTGCTCAGGCGGAAAGCAGCACACCGTAAAGGAGACTGGCTTGCTGTGTTCTTATTTTCCTCCATTCTCCCATCCACGTACTAACCAGGCCCGACCCTGCTTAGCTGACGAGGTCAGATGAGATCGGACGTGTTCAGGATGAGGGTGGTGTGGCTGTAGACTATTTGCCTCCATTCTTTTGTCCCACTTCGGGGAATGCAGCCTAGTTTTCTACATTTAAAAAGTATAGGAAGGCCGGGCAGGGTGGCTCACGCCGGTAATCCTAGAACTCTGGGAGGCCGAGGTGGGCGGATCGTTTGAGATCAGGAGTTCGAGACCAGCCTGAGCAAGAGCGAGACCCCGTCTCTACTAAAAATAGAAAGAAATTATATGGACAGCTAAAATATATATATGGAAAAAATTAGGCAGGCATGGTGGCGCCTGCCTGTAGTCCCAGCTACTCGGGAGGCTGAGGCAGTAGGATTGCCTGAGCCCAGGAGTTTGAGGTTGCTGTGAGCTAGGCTGATGCCACGGCACTCACTCTAGCCCAGGCAACAGAGCGAGACTCTGTCTCAAAAAAAGAAAAATATATAGGAAGACATGCCTTAGCCCCAAACCACAAAAATAGTGGCACTCTTTCTATCCCAGAAAGTGTAAAGGTTTGAGTCTGGCCCAACATCTAAGTAGAACGAAATCTTGATGGTGAAGGATGCTCCCTTACCGACTGGGTCATTTGTGGATGGAAGGCAGAAAGAAATTCGGTGATCTATGCCGTAATTGAAAACTCCACCACCACCACCGATACTCGTGTCTAGGATTCTACAAGAGACCAAAAAAAAAAAAAATCATTTCTAAAATACCAAGTCTTTCTGAGTTTGCAGCAGTCAGTCAGCAAACATTTACTGGGCACTTTGTTTTCACGAAGTAACTTGAGCCTCAGCCCGTCTTAGAAATGCTTTCTGATCTCCTACCGGCTACAATGAGAGCCCTTCTCTTCCTGCTATGACAGCTTCTTGTTACAATGTTGTGATCATCGACTATCTTCCTATCTTCCTGGTTAGACTGTGGGCCTTCCAGGGGTAGGGACCACACTTTGCTCAAAGGTGCTCAATAGCCCAGGCGCTATGGCTCATGCTGTAATCCCAGCACTTTAGAAGGCCTGAGGCTGGAGGATTGCTTGAGGCTATGAGTTTAAAACCAGCCTGGGCAACATAGAAAGACCCCATCTCTATAGAATTTTTTTCTTTTTAAATTAGCTGGGTATGTGCTTGTATTCCCAGGTACTTAGGAGGCTAAGGCGGGAGGATTACTTGAGCCCAGGAGTTGAGGGTTGCAGTGAGCTATGATGACGCCACTGTACTCCAGCCTGGGTGGCAGACCAAGACTCTGTCTCTTAAAAAAAAAAAAATGAAATGGTGCTCAATAGATGGTTGTTTAGTAACAGATAAGGCTCTATGTTATCAGAGAACTATATAAATAGAATAAGAGGAAAAAGGACCCCATTCAGAATGGCAACCCCAATGCAAAATCCCTAACAAAGTAGAGGTGACCAATGTAATAAAGTCCTATTAAAAACTCTAATCCAGACTTTGAGATTTCACAGATCAGTAAAATTTCCAAGATATATTTCAACTTATGCATTTAGAAATAAGAAAACAATATCTAACATAGTTTTTATAAAAAGAAAGGCCATTTCAACCCCAAAAGAGTAGAGAGGAAGGGACTCTCAGGAAAAAGTATAGCTCTTTAAAAGGAATGAATAAAAGTCACTGTGTTGTCCTATTTTTCTCCCATTGCTGCTGATTCAGTCCACGCAGCGCTGCTCAGCAGACAGGTGCCTGAGGGGCCGGGACAGATCACAGTCCCGGGCGGGGAAACTGAGTACTGTCGAGTGCCAGTTCTTCCCAAATGAATGCGCTGGTTTAACACAATTCCGATCAAGACCCCAACAAGAAGAGAGTGTATCCAGACAACATGCCCCGAGAGTTCACCTTGTAGAACAAGCAAGAGAGCATGGCTAAGAAAGGGGAAAAAAGAGGGTAGTTGGAAACTTTCCTTATTAGATAGTAAAACATCGAAATTTTAAAATATTTAAAACTATGATAATGGTAATTGGACTAGATAAGTAGAATGGAAAAGGCTAGAAAATCCAGATTATGCTTTGGTTAAAAAAAAAAAAAAAAGCATGAGTAACCCCCAAATTTTATTGGTTTCAAAGCCAAAAAAGCTATTTCTTACCCTCCCTACAGGCCCATCGCTGGCCAGCAGGAGGATCTGCTCACCCTGTGTCTAGAGGCCCCAGAGTGTGTGATCAGCCGTCACCACGAATAGCCGACCCTCGTGCCACACTGCCCGGGCCACGCTTGCGATGATGGAAACGTCCCATGTCCGCAAGTCCAGTGCAGGGGCCAGCGTTCACACGCGGCTGCGGAACACCTGAGATGCGGCTAGTGAGAATGAGGAGCTGAACTTTTTATTTAGTTTTAATGAAATGTGAATAGTTACACGTGGCTAGTGCCTACCAGATTAGACAGAGCAGCATCTGGAAGGTCTCTCGTCAGCAATTAAAGGCTCAAGGCCAGATGGGCAGGTCACTTCTGCTCAAGGTCTTTGCCAGAACTTGTCACACAGCTTCACAAAATCACGAGGGTCAGAAAGAGCTATATCCTCCTCTGTCCAAAAGGAAGAGAGCTGGAAATGTTGGCCAAGAACACTAATGACGCCTATGAGAGGGAAGGACTTTGTGAGCCAAAAAGCAGTGGAAAAAATCCTAAGGACCATGCCTTGACTGCCTAACATTAAAATGTCCCCATGTCCCAAAAAAATCACATGCAAAAGGAGAAGGCCAACCAATGGGGACACTTCTCTTATTATAGAGAGCTCATAAAAATCAATTTTAAGGAAAGACCCAAGTAGAAAAAAATACAAAAATGTAAAAAAGGACGAGTACGGCTGATCCACAGAAAGGAAATACTGTACCAACTGCTACTTACATGATGGAAAAGGTCATCACACTCATTAGTAAACAAAAAAGTGCACACTGAAACAGCGGAATACCATTCTCACCTGTCAAATGAGCACACTATTGAACTAAAAAAATTTTTTTTTAATTAAAATTAAAAGTATTTAACTCATACTTGGTGTGGGTCAAGTGTGTGGTGCGACGGGCTTCTCTGCACTTGGCCTCGTCTTTCTGTATCAACCAGCCGTAAACACGTCCACGCCGTCCGCCCCGGCAGTGCTCTGTCTAGGGATCTAGCCTAGAGAAACAAACAATGAGAGAGCTAAGACGTTCATCACAGTGTTATTTGCAATATCAGAACACCTGAAGACAACCAAAATGTTGGTTAACTTACCGACATTCATCTAACACTTTCTGGAAGCTGATCGCTTCCATATGCAGCCTTTAAAAATGGGCTTTAGGAATAATATTTATTCAACGTGAAGAGAAACTAGAGCATTAGGAATAATATTTAAATTTGTGGGGGAACTTCCAATCAAATCAAGAGTTTTAAAACTGCGTATGAGGGTTGATCTTCAATTACATAAATAAATAAATACACATGTTTGTATATATTATATAACAGCTTATGTGGTTTATACATAGGAAAAAGATAAAAAGGAAATGTATCCAATGTTAATAATGATGTATGGTTTATTTTTTTCTCTTTTTTGTTTGCCTATATTTTCTGAGCTTTTTACAGTGGGCATCATTGCTTTAAAAATAAAAGTTAGGTTGTTTTTAAGAGTGAGGGTAATGCTGACTTTTAATTGCACTGAAAAGGTGTTCACAATAGCGAGATTTATTCAGGTAGTAAACTAACTACCATCTCTTGGATGTTTTCACTTTCACCTTTTTCCTTTTATCAAATTTTACCTAGTTTGTTTGTTTATTTTTTGAGACAGGATCTCGATAGTCGTCCAGGCTAGAGTGCAGTGGTGTCAGCCTAGCTCACAGCAACCTCAAACTCCTGGGCTCAAGCGATCCTCCTGCCTCAGCCTCCTGAGTAGCTGGGACTACAGGTGCATACCACCACGCCCAGCTAATTTTTCTATTTTTTGTAGAGACGGGGTCTCACTCTTGCTCAGGCTGGTCTCGATCTGGCCTCAGCCTCCCAAAGTGCTAGGATCACAGGCAGGAGGCGCCGTGCCTGGACTTTTTACCTAATTTAGATTCCAGGGAGCTGGGTTTATTTTTCCTTCCTTAGGGGAATATTTGCATAACGGGTTTGGAGTGATTCAGGCAAACTACCTGTCAACTCCATCAACTAGAGAAAGTGCTGGTCACCACAACCCCTTCACTGTTATTTTATTTCTATTCACAACTTACAATCTTTGAAGGTTAAAAGGGCTGATGGGGAACGGTCCTTGCCCTCAAGAAGCTCTCAGGCTATTAAGGGGTCTACAAAGACACAATTGTATAAATACACGGTGAAGGGTGTGCACACTTAACTGCAATGCAGTCATTTTCCTCCATGTTTTGGACTTCCAGGCACCTGCTCCCCATCCCCGTTCACCTACACTCTGACGGCACTTCCTTCACCCTCCTCTTCACCCATCCCGGCAGCCCTGAGGAGAGGGCCTGGTGTCCTGGCCAGGGCAGGGGCCGTGGGTGGGCAGGGCATCACAGTGCATCATGAAAACATTCTAGGAGAGTCTGCACGAAGTGCAGCAGAGCAGTGAGGGCATCTAAATCAGGGAAGGCTTCTCGGAAGGGGTCGCATTTGCAGGATGACTGGGGGAGGGGGGAGGACAATCCCAGTGAGAGGGAACAGCACGTGCAAAGCAGGCTGGCATTGCATTGGTCAATCCCATGTTGAGTCGCTGTCTTGGAGTCCGTGCCACGCAATGCCTGGGATGTCATAAGTGCTGGGTAATGTGTACCTGCGTGCGGTAGACAGTATTACTGTTCTGCTGTGTCTGACAGAACAAAGGGCATCAGACTGTAACGGGCCTTCCTGCTTGCTGCCCATCCTGTGAAATTAGGAGTCTTTCTTTTAGGCAGAAGGGGGCAGCAGAGAAGGCTGGAAACGGCAATGTGCGGATCCCTGTGGCGTGGACTGCGGGTGGGAGGTGAGACCCTCACCCTGGGTTGCATGCTGCGTCCTAAACAGTGAGGAGCCGGGAGGTGAATGCTGGTGTCCTGCCCGGAAGCTACTTTCAGGGGCTATTTCTGTGGCTGACGAAGGGATCTGGAGCCCAGCTGTGTAGAGTAAGTAAGGTTTTGGCTTTTCTTCTTAGGATCCTGCAAGGAACTTTAGCAATCAGCTGGCCCTGTTTCTGAGGGTCAGAGAACCTCACAACAAGAGCTCACGCAGCAGAAGAAGAGTGAGGTCCGGACGCCCTCCTGCACCCCAGGGGTGCCCCCGTCCTGCCAGGGTCTGGCACTCCCCAGGCTGCGCTGGCTGTGCCCATGAGCATGAGCCTCTCTGTCTCTACTGACCAAGGCATATTTTGGGACAGACAAAGAAGGAAAATAAGTTCACACCACCTTGCTCACCTCCAAAGTGACAATTATTCATGGCTTTAAAAAAACCCAGCAGGTTGTGAGCAGGAAGAAACTGTGAATCCTGCCCCATTTCCAGACAACATGGACATGAAGTCAAGGCCCAGAGATGAAAATGCAGATCTGTTCCCCTTTTAGACTGTTCTAAACTGCTCCATGCTGACACACAGGTTGGTCTTGAACTCCTGGGCTCTAGCGATCCTCCCACCTCAGCCTCCCAAAGTGCTGGGATTACAGGCGTGAGCCACAGTGCCTGGCCCAGGTCGGGTGTGGAGGGGGAACAACACATTTGTTTAGCTTAACATACCACATTTGTCCAGTCCTTAATTTATTCCTCCATTAGTTGTGTTGGTCTGCGGCATCGTGCTAGGAGCCAGGAGCTTGAGAAATCAAGAGAAATGGACACAGTCCCTGCCCTCAAGGACCTCATGGTCACTCCTGTGACCTTTCATACCTGTTTCCCAGATGCTCTTGTGTTAGATAACAGGCGTAAAATGTGGTAAGGATCGTCACAGGGACAACAGCGACCACTCACTGCCCAGCGGCACTATTCTGACGTTTGCATACAGGTAGTAACCTACTGACTACAGCCTCAGCCCCACCTGCACAATGGGCTCCTCAGTCTGGACTCTTCACCTCTTTACACAGGGGAGAGCTCAAGGCAGTGAGGAGGGTGTGATCATGGAAGGCTTCCTGTAGGAAGTGCCACTTCCACTGAATAACGACAGGAATTGGACACGGGAAGTGGAATGGGGGAAGGGGAAGAGTGAGCCTCCCTCCCCCAGGCAGAGGGAGGCAGGAGGGAGCTTGGCTGCTCCCAGACAGGGATGAGGACAGGCAAGAATGTGTAAAGACACTGCATGGAGCCAGCTCAGCCAGTGGGGGCCACTGAGGGGTTTTCAGCATGGCGGAGGGACCCGGCCAAATGTGTCTCTTCCTAGAGAATGGGCTGGAATCCCAACTACCCCTTCCATGTGTATTTCCCAGAGTATTCCCAGCATTCTGAGGCTGCTGCAGCTGTTGAAAGTCACGTGGAGAATCAGAGGTCACCTGGAGGAAGAGGAGGGCAGAAGGGAGGCTCTCAGCCTCCACCACCAGGGGCCTCCCTGGGGTAATCCCCTCCACCCTGGGGCTCACAGCCTTGCAGTGGGCCCTGGCATGGGTATCCTCCTGCCACATCTGCTCGGGGCTGCACTTGGAACTCTCAGATCAATGTGCTGGGAGCCCTGGGGGCCTGGCCCAGGTCCACCTCCTGTAAAACGCACCACCTTTGAGGGTCCTTTGGGTAGGCACTCAGCAGGCCCTCTGGGCCCCCAGAGCCTCGGACCTCAGTGTAGACCACACTGTGCCGTGACAAGCCCATCAGGTTCAGCAAGGGCAGGGGCGTGGCTGCTCCCCTTTCTCTATCCCCCCAGCATAGCTGGCACCGCACAGGTGTTCAGTAAAAACAGTGTGACAAACCAGAGAGCTGCCTGTGATGTGCTGTGCTGGTCCCAGCTGTGCTGGGTCTCTCTGGGAAGCGAGAGACCCAGTGCCAAACCCACATCTGGGGAAGGAGGCAGGCATCCTTCAAACCTCACCCAACAGAGGTAAAATTGCAAAGGGACCTGGCCAAGGAGAGTCGGGGGGCAGGAGGGCTCCCCTGGGAAGGGACTTTTGAATTTGGCATGATCCTGTCTTTGGGGGGGAGAACTGCAAATCTGGTTGTGGGCTTCTGGCTTGGTTCACCTGAGATCTGATCACACTCAGGTCTGAGGCCCCCACCTCTGCCAGCTGAGGTGGGTGAGGTCTCCCAGCTTCCCTGGTCGCGTTTCTGGGGATGCAGTGCCAGGCAGAGCTCCGAGAGCCATTTCTTCAGCTCCCACCAGGGGGCAGCACCGGCTCCTGCGGATCTCTGTGCTGAGACTCTGGGGCGAGAGCAAACGGGCACCTGCTGACCTTGGATCAGGGAGGGGGCAGGGCAGCCCCCAGCTTCCACTCCCTACCTCCCTGCCAGGGGGCTTGCTGGACCTCCAGCAGCCAAGCCCCTCCATCTTCCCTCCTCTTCACTCTCCTCTTCCTCCTCCATTTCACAGGGCAGGCGGGAGGGAAGAAGGATTGCTCAGCGTTCAGTTGCCCTGTAAGAGACGTACCACAACCCCTATTTCCTCAGAGGAGGAAACTGAGACTCAGAAACGTTAGTGTCTTGCTGGGGGGCATCCAGCTAGCAGAGACGCCCACCTTCTTCCCAGAACACCCCCACCCCAACCCCATGGCCTCCGCTTCCTGCTTTCCCACCTTTATGGACTCTCCATCTTCAGACCCACAACTCTCTCCTCCCAAGAGGTACAGCCTTGCATGGCTTCCAGAGGAATCAAAGTGTCAACAGAGAAAGTGCAGCCAAAGGCCAGGATTGCCCCTGGAGCCAGGGCTGCAGAGCAGGGGGCTGGCCCACTATCAGAGCAGCCATGTGGCGGTCCCTGCACAGGATATATTTGGGGTTGAGAGGAAGAGAATAGAGGTAGAAACTGGGGACCAGAATGGGGAGTCCGCTCAGTCCACGTGCAGAACCAGCACACCCTGGACTCCCAGTCTGGGCTGCTACCCTGCTCTTGGCTCCTGCACATGATGGGGCCCATCTCCTCCGGGCAGGGGCTTCCTCTGGGCTGGCTCTTGGCTGGAGATCGCATGAAGGTGGTTAAGACATATCTTGCCCTGTTTCCCAACATGGTGGGGGTGATGGGCATCCCACCAGAGACTTACAGAACTAAGTGGGCATCTGGAAGAGGGGCCCAGAACTTAGACTAGGAGGCAAGATGCCATCAGGGAAGGCTTCCTGGCAGAAAAAACCTCTATGCCCAGCAGGAAAGCATAAATGGGAGCAGGCTTGGCCAAGGCTGGTTTTGGGTCTCTGGCAGCCATTGCCACAAGGAACCTGCAGTGCTCAGCAGGGCGGTGCAGAGAGGGGAGGGAGCAGGGCCCTGAAGTTGGGCTGGGAGTCAGCATGACAAGCTGGGGCAGAGGCTCAGCTGAGCACCACTGGGAGAAGGTCAAGGTCCAGGCCCAGAGGCTGCAGCCAGCACTCAGGGTGGAGAGTCTGCCCTGGACTTAGCTCGGGGCGAGCAGGGCTGTCGGGGAGGTGTGACAAGGTGGGGACCCAGCGCAACTGAGGGAACTTCCCCAAGGCCTTGGGTGGCCATGGGCCCTGCAACCCGCAGCCCGGCGGCAGAGCCTTGCTTTTCCTTCCTCCTGCCTGACCCTGGTCTCTTTACCTCCCCTGCCTCAGGGTGCCTGGTCAGGCTGGGGCCCTTCCCCGGCCCCGGGATGGCCCCACAGTGACGCCGGGGAGGAGTGTGTGCCCCCTCTACGGCCACACAGGGGTGCCTGGAGACCTCTCCTTCCGAAGCAGCACAGAGAAGGTTAAGAAGAGTCTAGAGCCATCCAGACCTGGGTATGAAGCCTGGCCTCCCTCTCACAAGCTGTGTGGCCTCGGGTAAGCAGTCTAGCCTCTCTGGGTCTGGCTTTCCCAGAGAAGAATGTAGTCATCGAGCACGAACGAACGTAGGAAGCGCCGGGAACATACTGAGCGCTCAGCACACGCCAGGTACCCACAAAGAGCACGGTGAGGACGGGCTGACCGCAGGGGGACTGACGGCCGAGGAGGGGCTGCTGGGCGCGGCGCAGGTGGTCCGGAGCTCAGACCTCAAAACGGGATTCTCCAAGGAGGGCGGCGCCCTTGGTCAGCTCTGAATTTCCGGCCACTTGCTGCGCACCGTGTCGCCGCGGGCGCCCACCCTCCCGGCCTTCCAGGGGAATAGGCGGGCTCGGTGACGCCGGGGGAAACTGAGGCCGCGGGGGACGCGGCTTTCGCGGCGCGCTCCCACCGCCGGCCCCGCGCGGGCGGCTCCTTTTGTCTGCAGCGTCCCGGTCCCCGCCGCCGCCGCCCCTCCCCCGCCCCGCCCCGCCCCCGCCCGCCGCGGCGGGGGCTGCGGCGCCGCTGCTGACACGGATCGGCCGCCGCCGCCACCGGGCGGAGGCTGCGCGTCGCAGACCCGGGCGGCCCCGGAGGGCGCGCGGCGGCGGCGATGGCGGCGGCGGCGCAGGGCGGGCGGCGGCGGCCGCGGCGGGCGGCGCGGGGCTCGGGCTAGCTGCGGGGCCGGCGCGGATGGCGGGCGGCGCGGGCTGGGCGGGCGCCCCCGCGGCTCTGCTGCGCTCCGTGCGCCGCCTGCGCGAGGTGTTCGAGGTGTGCGGCCGCGACCCCGACGGCTTCCTGCGCGTGGAGCGCGTCGCGGCGCTCGGACTGCGCTTCGGCCAGGGCGAGGAGGTAAGCGGGCCGCGGCCTCCCCCGCCGCTCGCGACCCTGCCCCGTCTCCCCTCCCCCAGCTCCCCTGCCGGTCACCGCACGCCCCGGACAAGCCTCCCCGCGCCGCAAGCCCGAGGCGATGGCTCTCCTCCCGGGAGAAATCCCGCCCGTGCCATCCTTCCCTCCGCCGCAGCTGAGGACCTCGGACCCCGGGGTGTCCCCTGCCCAGCCGGACCCTCGCTCCCCACCCTTAGCGCCCGTGCCGGGAGCGTCACGCGTCGCACCCGGGGTGGCCTCTGTGCCCACCTTCCCTCGCCGGCAGTGCGGGGCCCTCTGAGCGGTCTGCGAACCCACGATGGTGCTGGGGGCAGGGAGGAGCTGTCAGAATGTAGCCTCAGGACCCCCACCCCACCCACCCTGCGCAGACCGAGACGCAGGGATCTGTGTACATCTGGGCCTCGCCAAGGGGTGGAAGGGACAAGCAGAGGCTCTCTGCAGCCTTGGCACCCTGACTGCGCCTACCCCGCCTGGAACGCAGGAGGTGTCTGCTCGGGGCCATCCTGGAGTCTCGGCCCAGGGCCTGGTGACCTCCCATTCGGGCTCTGATGGGCAGGCCTGGCTGGCGGCTGGCGGCGGTGCCCGAGCCAAGCTTGGCGCGTGGTAGCTGAGCAGAGTGCTTTCCTGTGTTGGGGCCACATCTATTTGGGGAAAGCAGGAGTTATGTGGGTTGCTAGCAGGGTTGTTACCGTTAACAATCCGTGCTGCCAGCGGGGTGGGCAGAGTAACATTAATAAATGCCCAATAGTGTCCTCTTACTGCTGTTGGCAGGAGGACTGGTGACTGTGTCTTAGGAGGAGGACAGGGCTCCCACGGGCAGAGGGTTGCTAGGAGAGCATCCCCTGCCTTCATGCCACTGCCTAATCGGAAGTGGCCAGGGTTTTCTCCTGGGGACCGAAGCCCTGAGCAGTGGGTTTCCAAGGCCACCCACCTAAGGGCTCAGGCCCTGGTGGGGAGCCTGGGGCCATGGGCCTCAAATGGCACTGGCTGGCATTCTGTTCCGGGGACAGGTCAGGCCTAGCATTTTAGAACATGAGAGAAGCTGGGTGATGGCCAGGTTGGGCCCGTGCCTCCCTGTCACCTGACAAGCGGTAGATAATAGATAATCATCTCTGCATGGGCACCTGGGCATGGCCGGGACCTGGGAGTCCCGAGAGCAGTAGGTGGAAGAGTGTGAGGCGGGTGTCAGGTTTGAGAACTTAGGTGCCCTGTCCCGGGAAGCTCACTACTGCAGTTCCTGTTGGAGCCCACCCTCCCCCTCTGCCCAGGTTTGCTCAGGGGCATTTCCTGCTGCCCCCATGATACTTCTCTTTCCACCAGGGCTAACCAAGCCCTCCCTTTGCCAGTGGCTCCCATCTGGGGCAGACTGAGCAGACCCCTATATGGGGGTAGCCTGGCCCTCTCAGGACACAGGCTGCAGGTGGGGTAAAAGAGCCACCCAGCTCTGGCTGAAACCTGGCATTCCAGAACCACAGAGCTTCAGTGCTGGGAAGGGCTTCCCAGCAACCCCTGGCAGGAGGCCACTGCCCCGGCCACGTGCCCCACAAGCCTCACCATCTTACCCCCAGGCTGGACAGCTCCTCTCAATAGAGCCCTCTCCCTCACACGCTCCAGAGGCGAACCTGCTTGTCACTTAGTCATCACGGTTCTGCACAGGGACTCACGTGAGCCTCTCTTCTACGTAGCAGACTTTACATATTTGAAAGCAACACTCCTGCCCCTTCACTCCTTCCTACCCACTCTCTGCCATCTTCCCTTCTCCCTGTTCCTAAAGCCTTGAACCATTTCCATACAACCCAGCAGGGGCCAAACCTCTGGCTTCTGTCCCTGGAGTTGCCATGGACTAATTCTGTGACTCAGTTTTCCTAGCAATAACGTGAAGGGGCTGGACCTGGAGACCCCTAGCACTGTTCCAGCCCCAGGACCCCGTACACATACACGTGGCTCAGGGTGGGGCTGCCTTTTAACGGTGCAGCACACTGTCCATTCATAGTAAGTTTCTGTCCCCTGAAACCTCTAGAGATCTGTTTTAGAAACCTCTGCCAAGCCAGGGATCCGCTACCCTGGGGGGAGGGTCAGTGGTTTCTTTCTTTTTAAAACATAATTTTATATTACTACAGAAGCAGTTTATGTGCACAGTGGAAAATTAGAATATGGACAAGCAAAAACAAAAGTACTATGTCCCGTCTTCCAGTGAGCCTTTCTGTGGCACTTTTGTCAGATGCTCCCAGAGCTGTGTCTATGCTTATGTGTAGATTTTCTCCATGAAATGAGATCATACTGTCCATACCGTCTGGTAACCTCATTTTTTTCCAGTAAATGGTCATCACTTTTCTGCTTCGGTAAATTTTCACCTCATTGAATATGCTGACCTTTTTCAGATTTCTCTGTTTGACCTCAAAATGTCTGTGTTTGCTGTTTTGTTTAAACCAATTTCCTCTGCGGGACTGTGCAGTGTACCTGGTGGTTGTGGCCCTTTGGTCTAACACAATTCCTGTTTCTTTTTTTTTTTTTTTTTTTTTTCTTTTAACGATCCTGACTTGTTGAAGAGATCAGGCCTGTTGTTTGTCAATAATCTCTTGAATCTAAGCCCTGTTACTTGACCTTGATTCCTGTTAAATTTCATCTTGTTCGTTTCTTGTCATTGTATCATTTGAGAGGGAGAATTTAAGATCCTATCTCTGTCCCTCTGGGACGCTGTGCTGTCTGCGGGCTGGGGACAGCAGTGCTCTGTGTGTCTGAATCCACAAGGCTGTTACAAAGGCAGGGCAGGACCACGGACAGGGCCCGGAGGCGCTTGTAGGGGCGGTTCTGCTCACGCTGTGTTTACCAGGACCCCAGGAAAGACACGTTGCATCCCTCGCTCACTACCCAAGTTGATAAATGCATGACAAAACAGGTGGGGCTCCCTTACAAAATGCCATGCACTCTGACAGTTTTCTGTTTCATTTATTTAGAAATCAGGTGGCAACAATGATTTCCCAATTCCTTGGTGCTCTAGGGTGGAGAATTATTCACAGTTCCCACCTACCCC
>CM052441.1:114678524-114707001 GCA_028533085.1 Varecia variegata
CTGGCGCAGGCAGGACCCATCACCCCTTGCTTGTTATTTTGTAAGTTGGAGCGCTGGTAGCTTACTACCATTAAGATCACGTTGGTGCTTGGGTTTAGGTTTATATCCTTTAGCATATTAATAAAGGCCACCCCCTCCCCCCACCCTGTTCTCCTTTTGATAGAGTTTTGTTCAAGACCAGATGGTAAATTGTACCAAATGTCTTCCCAACATCTATTAAATGTTTTAATGATGCTTGCTATTTTCCCAGTTGATGCAAAGAGTTATGCTTGAAACGGTGCCTCTCTGATTGGCCAGGCCTGGTCAGATGCCCGTCCTCGGAGGCAGGCCACCCAAACTACAGGGAATGGTTCAGCTTTCCCAAAGGAAGTCAGGGTGTACCCACCAGGTGAGGGGTAACATGACGCTGGGTGGAGAGACACCACAGGTGTGCAGGACAGCCTGACCTCTTAGCCCGGCAGGGACCCTCTGTTCCCACCTTGCCCTGCAGGAGCAGGCAAGAGCATTCATTTCTGTGGCTTTCCTGGCAAGCAGACTGCGAGGACGGGGCTGGGTTTATGCACCTCTCTGCCTCCAGCACCCCACCTCGGGTATAGTGCATAACAAGGGCACAGCCAGTGTTATTTGAATGACTGAGTGCGTGAATAAATGAAGTGCAAGGGGACCAGCCCAGATCCCAGGAGCCCTAGCTCCGCCTGGGCTCCGCCCTGAAATCATGTGATTGGTGAGCGAGTTCCTCTCTGTTCCTGGAGGCCGCCAGAGGAAGGTTTGGAAGGCAGGAGGGCTTTGTGGTCAAGGACAAAAATTCTGGGTGTGGATAGGTCAGAGGTCAGCTTTCCCATCTCCTGGCTCTGCGACCGCGGATAGGTCTCTTTACTTCTCCGAGCCTCATCTGTGAAATGGGGCTGCAACAGCATTCCCCTGGCAGGGCGATTGCGAGCGTTCTCAAGAGAATGAGGGCAGACGCTCAGCATGGCACCTGGTGCGTCCTAAGCACTTTCTTCAGGGGTGTTGCTATGGGGACTCTGTGGCTTTAGGGACATTTAAGGGAGGGTGTTCTGCACTGGTCATAGACTGTTTGGGGTTCCTGGTGGGGGGAGAGATAAGCATCCAAGTCCAAGGGGCCACTGGGATTGTGCTCCTGCTGCTGTGCCTGCTGCAGCCGCCGTGTGGGGATGACAATGACGACGATGATGGTGGAGAAACATGTACGAGCACCTGCCACTGCACATACGGGGGTAAATTGAAAAGAGGGTGTTGCATAGCAGAAATAGGGCAAGCTCTTGTTAATTCTGGCTCCGTCACTTTCTAGCAAGTCCTTAACCTTCTGGCCTCGGTTTCCTTATCCGTAAAATGCGGCTAATAATAGAAACTGCTTCATGAGCTTGTGACGTGTGGATGGATTAATGCATGTGAAGCGCACAGAGCGGCGCCTGGCTCAGAGTGGCTGCTCATAAGTGTTACCGATCGTGCCCTCATTGTCATTGTCATCATTGTTACTCTTACCCTAGCGAGCTCTCAGCCCGGTGAGGGGGCCCACGGGGGCCGATCACAGCCGTGGAGGGGTTGTGACCGCTGTGGGTGACGGCACAGTCCCTCTGTTTCCGCTGTTACTGCTGGGAATAGTCCCACGGCCACCGCCTCGCTGCCCTGGTGCCAGCCTCAGGGGGCGTGTGCCGGGGCCCTGGGTCAGGACCACCCCTGCCATGCCCTGCCTGGGTGAGGCCCTCCAGCCACCCAGTCTGCATCCCCCTCCCGGGTTTCATCATCAGAATCTCCAGGGGAGACCTCTGAGAACGCAGGTTCCAGGGCCCCCCTGGCTGCCAGCCCTGCAGAGCCGTGTTGAGCTGACCAGGATGGGAATCTCCCCTCCTCCCTCCTCCCTCCTCCCTCCTCCCTGTGCTCTGGGGGTCGGAATGCCGGCTGGCTCACACCGCGTTTTCCTCTCTCCTGACTCTCCTGAGCCTTGGTTTTCTGGTTTATTAAATGAGGCCAGTAGCCTCCCTTCAAGGGCCGGCGTGAGGGTAAATGAGGTGAAAGTGTGCAGGTGCCACACGCCTCGGTCCCTTCTGGTGCCTGGGACCCTCTCACACTGGTCTTCCTCCCTCCACCCCAAGCCTGCGATCCACTTCCTTTTGGAAAGAGATCTAAACTATACATAAAGGCCTAAATCATGCATGAGGCCCCTGGCCTCTGCCTTTTACAGCTTTGCTGGCTGAAAAAGAAATTTGCCTCTGCAAAGTGCTCTGCAAAGGGCTCCCTCTAAATGCCTGGGCACCCCTACCCTGCTGGCTGGGCCCTGGGGAATTTCCCGCTGGCTGGGGTGCCGGACAGGGGTCCAGCCGCTCGGACTGCAGGGCTTCCTCCCAGGGGAAGGCACAGTTGCAGCAGAGAGTGAGGGGGACAGACACCCTGAGACACGGCAGCCCCTGTGCCCGCCGTCCTCCCCCGGGTGGGGCTCTGGGAGGGCTGCAGCCAGGCTGGGTAGCTGAGCCCACCAGCTTCTCCTCCACGTGGAAGCAGCCAGGTCCAGGAATTTCCCCTCCCCAGGTGGAGCAGTAAGTGCTGGAAGCTGCCCCCAGGAGCTCCTGCCTGTGGGGGTGGGGTGAGTGGACTAAGTGTCCTCATTCTCCAGAGGTGACCACATGCACTACCACCCTCCTCTCCCCTGGATTCTGGTTTTGCTGTGGAAGTGGCCCATGTGATATCCCGTGCAGAGGGGAAACCCTCTAACGGTGGCCATGCCCAGAGCAGAGGGTCCCACTCTGTGTCCTGCCCAGGCAGGGAGGGAGGGAAGGTGCGATGGCCAAGCAGGTTTGGAAATGGCACCTCCCTGTGCCTCACACTAGTATGGGAAAGCCTCCAGCTAAACTCTGACTTGGGCTCAGTGTGTCTCATACTTAGTGATCTCAGAACATTGATTTCATGTGACACCTCATGCTCTCTACGAAATGTCCTCCTGGTGACCTGGGGCAAGGAGCTCACGCTCTCTGGGTCCCCCATAATCCCCACCCTGCCCACAGCAACAACATGGGAAGAGTCTGGGCCATGAAGACCTCTGCTGCCCTAGGACCTGAGAGGTCCTCTTGGCGTCCCCAGCCCTGGCTGGGCCTGGCCCAGGACATGTGCAGTAAACCCCAGAGACTCCCATGGGGTGGATGGGCAGGCATCAGGCCCTCTGCCAGGGCCACAGGCTGCGCAGCTCCCCTGAGATCCTTGTGAGGGAAAGACCAACTGGTGGGCAGGACCCTGTCGTTCCCCTACAGCCACCACAGGTGTCTGCCTGAGGCCTGCCGGGCAACAGGGAGGGAGTCAGGTTCACACGGGAGACTTAAGCCGGCAGAGGGGCCAGTGATAGGCCCCTGCGCAGTGTTTCGCCCATGGTCAAGGGCTCTCAAATCTGTCACCTCCTTTAATCCCCACGTAACAGTATGAGGTTGGGGGTATTGCCTGCCCATTTCACAGGCAAAAATGAGGCTCAGGGAGGTTGGGGTTTGCCAGGGTCTCAAGATAGGTTTGAGAAAAGCAAGGCGGCTTCTCTCCTTTCCCTAGTTTAGAAATTCCATAATGGGGTTCCCTTAACTAGTAGCCTGTCTCACCTGCCACCTTTTGTTGTGTTGACAGCACAACATTGGAATTTCTGTCTGGAGCCACCATCTTGTGCTTTCTTTCCATAGCTAGACCTTGGTCCCCTGGAGGGCTGTGAGATGCTCTGGTTGACTCCATTTGCTGGGGAACAGAGGCAGGGCTGGTGGGAGGGCATTTCAGTTTGAGCTTAGTTGACGTGCCAGTGCCCGGGTGCTGGGCAGGTGTGGAGGGGGATGGGATGGATGGATTGGAAGAGGCAGGGTCCTGAGCTCAGGAGCATTCCAGTGCCTGCAGTCCTGTACCCCCTTTGATGAGCAGACATCCCCACTTAATGTTAAGTAACAAGTCCACAATCAACCGGAGCCCTGGAGCGAGCAGCACGGCTCACACGACTCTGAGAATCAGAGATGTCAGCGGTGGGCCTACGGCTGAGGTCAGAGGCAGGGGTGGACACAAGCGACCCCTCCTTGGTGCTTTGAGCATTGCACCTCCCCTGCAAAAGCAGTGTCCAGGGACAGGTGGCCCCTGCAGGCTGAGCCCCCTGCCCCCATGGTCAGGTCACCTCCCCCAGAGGAGGGGACTGCCTTGGCCTCACCACCCACCTTCATGAGGAGGGATTAACCCACATGTCCATAGGCCGCCCCCAAATCTTTCTCCCTGCCCTGGCACCCCAAAGTTCCAAGGGACATGCTCAGGTTGGACTCCCTCTTGGACCCCTGCGTCAGAATTCTGGGAGGTCCTCAGAGGCCAGCTGGAACCTCGTCACTCCAGCAGCAGCATCTCCCAGGAGCTGGTTAGAAACGCAGAGTCTCAGGCCCCACCCCAGACCTTCAGAATCAGAATCTGCAGTTAAACCCGAGGCCGAGGAGTTTCGCAGGCACTCGGGCGTCTGGGAAGCTCTGGTCTGGTCCATCAGGAGCCCAGAGAGGGTATTTGCCCTGCCTTCCACCCTGTGGGGTGAGTAGGGCGTTTTGTGCTCCCTTTCTTCCTTGTCCACCCTGGTGCTCTGTGACCCAGCTGCCCACTCCCTTCTGGGCTTCACAGCACATCTGGGGCCTGGACCTGCCCCAGCGGGCCCTGGTGTTGGCCAGGCAGCCGAGAGAGGGTGCCCCTGGGGGATGATGTGCAGACTTGCAGCCCTCCCTGAGGCCTGGTCGCTGAAGCCAGAACCTTCTCCCTTGAGCTCAGCCAGGGGCCACCCCATGTCCCGTCCCAGACGGGTTCCCTGCATCTGCCACCATGGGGAGGATCCAGCGCTGCCACTGCCATCCTTGGAGACAGGGCAGTGCCATTGGTCAGAACAAATGGAGGAAAACCTTTTCTTGGCAGCCACCATGCCTGGTTAGAGAGGGACCTGTGTCTGAGAGCCCTGGGGACACAGATCTCTGGTCAGGAAAAGCCCCTGGCGTGTCATCCCCAGCCAGCTAAAATCCACCTGGTGCCCCTCAGGCTCCTCACCCTCCACTCCCCCTCTTACTGGGTGTCCTTCACCCAGGTGTCACGATCGTCCACCCAGACCCCTGAGGTGGGACCTGGGGGTCAGCCTCGCCTGCCCCCACGTGGAATCAAGCAAACCCTGCCACTGGCCTGGAAGATCTCCCCTCTGGTCCCCGCTGTGTCCCCTTCTCTGCACCAGGAACTTCTGTACCTTCCCAAACTGCAAGCCTGCTTTGTTGGGCCCCTACTAAGACCCCCACCCACCGGAGGAGAGTGTCCTCCCTGTTTGTCCCCCACGACTATCCTCCCCCTGCTCTCCAGCCATTCAGAGCAGCTGATGGTTCCCCAACCCTCCTCCCTGCCTTGGCTCATGCCAGAGCCCCTCCTTCCTGAATCACTGTCCCCCGCATCTGCTGCGTTCAGTTCCGCCATCCTGTAGGGCCAGCAGAACTACCACCTCCTCCAAGGCCCTTCCATGCCTCTCCCAGGCCCCCAGGCTCTCTGCCTCCTCCGGGCTCCCACTGTGAGGTTTGTGGGCAGCGCCTTCTAGGGGGTTACCTTATGGTGGGTTCTCTCTTATCTTCCCCCACAATGCTGTCAGCAATTTTTTAAAAGAATAAAAAGGCCGAGTGTGGTGGCTCATGCCTATAACCCTAGCACTTTGGGAGGCTGAGGCAGGAGGATCACTTGAAGCCGGGAGTTCAAGGCCAGCCTGAACAACATTAGTGAGACCCTTATCTCTACAGAATAATAGAAAAATTAGCCGAGTGTGGTGGCACGTGCCTGTAGTCCTAGCTACTCAGGAGTCTAAGGCAGGAGGATTACTTGAGCTCAGGAGATTGAGGTTGCAGTGAGCTATGATGATGCCACTGCATTCTAGCTAGGAAAGATTTATTGGTTTTTTCCTGACTTTAAAAATGATCCAAGGCCGGACGCAGTGGCTCACGCCTGTAATCCTAGCACTCTGGGAGGCCGAGGCGGGCAGAGTTCGAGACCAGCCTGAGCAAGAGCGAGACCCTGTCTCTACTAAAAATAGAAAGAAATTAGCTGGACAACTAAAAAAAATATATAGAAAAAATTAGCCGGGCATGGTGGCGCATGCCTGTAGTCCCAGCTACTCGGGAGGCTGAGGCAGAAGGATCATTTGCGCCCAGGAGTTTGAGGTTGCTGTGAGCTAGGCTGATGCCATGGCACTCTAGCCCGGGCAACAAATCGAGACTCTGTCTCAAAAAAAAAAAAGATCCAATTCATTTTTTTTTAATTGAACCAATTAAAAACTGTTGGAAGAAGAGGTACAAGGCCTGGCCGGCCCTGCACATGAAGATAACCTGTGTTAACAGCTCCCCAGCCAGCTTCTGTGCATGGTCTGCCTATAAAGGTGCTCCTTAACCTCGAGCATGCTCCGTGTCAGCTGCCAGGCTGAGTCTCCACATGTCATTCCCTTTAAGTCCTAACACATGATGAGGCGGATGCTATTGCTCAGAGAGGTTGAGTCATTCACTCTCAGTCACACAGCTGGTAAATGGAGGAGGTGGGATTCCAGCCCAGCACTGTCTCTCTCCAGAGCCAGGGAGTGACATTATACTGCCCGTGGGCATGTGGCAGTACTAACAGTCATCTTCACACATGTATGTTATTCCCTAGGCTATTTTTATTGCACTCAGAAAATAGGACAGGACCTCTCTCCCTTTTCTGGGAGCCTGTCTGTCTCCCCACAGGCCGGGAGTCTGGCTGAGGAGCTGGGGAAACAGACAGATGGACAGAGGCATGCATAGGCCAGTCTACTTCAGAGACCACCCAGGCTCCTGTCACTGTCATTCCTATTCAGACACAAACAAAGCCCGCGTGGGTGGCCCAAGGGATTCTGTCAGCATCAGGCTCAGGCTGAATGAGGGGCTGCTTATGACGTCTTGGGCATCTCATAAAGGAAGGCGTTCCCAGCTGTGGCCAGAGGAGAGAAGCTTCCCAGGGGGCTGTGGCCTGGGTGCCCTGTGACTGGGCCACCTGCTGGCCGGCCCTTCTGGATGCCTGGCCGCCCAGGTGACAGGCACCCAACGCCACACAGCCCCTCTCCCCTGTGCACTGAGCACTTCACTCATGAAACCGCCCTCCTGTCACCCCCCAGGGGCCCTCCGGCTTTGAGAACCAGGAACCAACACACAATGGCATAAATGCTGAGGAAAATGTATTCTTTCTTCTGACACGAGGGTCCAAGGTGGGGCAGCTGTGGGCTGGTTCCTTCAGGAGCTCAGTGGCATCATCCAGAACCCAACCCCTTCCACTGAGCTTCCCCCATGCAGGGCCCCGAGATGGAGTCCCCTGTCCCAGAGGGGAAGAGGGAGGGGACCGCTTCCTGCAGATGGTCCTCCTCCTCCATCAAAGACAGAAGCTGCCTGCAGGTGTCTCCCCACCTCTCATTGGCCAGAGGTGTATAACGTGCCTTTGCCTAGACCAATCACTGGCAAGGGGCATGAGCCCACCTGACTGGCTTGGTCCAATTAGAACTCAAGTCCCAGAGGCACCTGGTCAAACAGGAGGTTGGCACCTTGGCCACACCTGGGCAGCATAGAGGTGACTGGCAAAATCGCTACTGCAGTGCTAGTCATTATTTCTTGAGTTTACAGACAAGGGGAAGTAAAAGGCTCAGAGAGGTTGAGTAATTCCCCAGAGTCACACTCTGAGGTCCCCAAACCATTTACTTGGTCCCTGGCGAAGCTGCATTGGATGGAGACATTTTCTCCTGGTCCTTTACAGACACCTATTTCTCTACCCCGGTGTCCTTCTCTTCCTCCTCCCAGCCCCACGCCTACCCCAGACGTCCCTGGAAGAACACTACAGTCATAGGGACTGGAAGAGACCTGGAAGAGACCTTCAAGATTAATGTTATCCAGTGTTCTCCAAATGGGGAAACTGAGGCCCAGAGAGGGAAAGGGGCTCACCAAGACCACTCAGGGACACAGTTGATGGTGTTGCTGGGAGTGAACTTCGGGCCAAGGAAGCACAGGGGGTCTTAGAGACCACCCTGCTTTATCACCTCAACCCCTGCTGCAGGGCAGTTTCTGCAGCCTCCCGCCCGCTGGTGGCCCACCTCTGCCCGCTCCTCCTGGGGTGGAGGGCTCACCCTCGGGCCCTCTCTGCGCACCTTTTCCACCTGACACCTCATGGCACTCTACAGCCTCCACTGGCCTTTACTGTAGTCTCACTGCGTGCTCACAGTGGTCCCGTGAGCTGGTCGGAAGTGCACTGTAGATACGACAGCTGAAGCTCAGAGGGTAACACGACCTGACCAGGGTCACACAGTGAGCGCATTATGGAAGCCCAGGCACAGCCGGCTTTACTGGCATGTGACCTGTGCAGCCACGCAGGGTGTAATGCTCTGCAGGTGCCATCCTGAAATTCTTAGTAGTTTTTGAACAAAGGAGCCAGCATTTCCACTTTGCACTGGGCCCCACAAATCCCGGAGTTGATCCTGCATCCAGGGCTCCCGACTCCTGCAGGGTGCTGTCCAAGACGTGCTCCTCCCCATCTGCCTGGGGCCTACCCAGGGCAGGTCTGAAGGATGCCATGGGACCTGGCAGGAAGGGGGCTTCTGGAGAGTGAGGGGTCATTAGGGACGGAGAGCAGGGCAGACAGCCACTTCCGCCTGGGGTGTGAGGACTGGCAGGACCCGCTTTGGAAATCCCCCCTCATCCCTCTCTCAGGCTGGCTTTGCTGAAGCTCCTGCCTGGCTCCCCCTCCCCTCCTGAGAATTAATGGGGAGGGCCAGTGGCCTTTGTCCTGCCTGGGGGTGGGGGCTCCAGAATACAGGGTCCCATTGTGTCCCTGAGGTCAGGCAGCTGGCCAGCCTGGGGCAGTGGATAAACAAGCAGCTGGAGCGTTTCGCCCTGGGGCCCAGGGGAGGGCCACAGCCCCCTGGGGTGGCAGGAGGAGGGACTCAGGAGAAAACAGCCAGGAAGAGGGACAGAGGCAGGGGGAGAGAGTTGGTAGGATTCCCACCCTACCTGCTGTGGGGACTGCTCCACGGCTGCTGGGAGACCCAGGAGTGAGGCATGTGAGGTGCTTGCAGGGAGCCTGGCCCCTGGCCGGTGCTCTGCACCTGTGAGGGGGCAGTTGTTCCTCTCGTTGCTGTTATTCAGGACAAAGGGCAGCAGCCTGGGCCTGGCCTGTGGTCTTGTTGTAATAGATTATTCATATATGTATCTCTCAGATTCAATTTGCTAATATTTTGTTGAGGATCATTGTATCTGTGTTCATGAGGGATATTGGTCGGTGGTTTTCTTACACTGCCTTTGTCTGGTTTTGGTATTAAGGTAATGCTGGCCTCATAAAATGAGTTGGAAAATGTTCTCTTCTGTTTTCTGGAAGAGACTATGTAGAATTTATGTATATTTTCCTTAAATATTTGGTGAGACTACCTGGGCCTGAGATTTTCTTGTTTTTTGGAAGGATATAGACTATGAAATTAATCTCTGTAATAGCTATCGGACTATTCAGATTATCTGTTTCTTCTTGCCCGAGTTTTGGTAGTTTGTGTCTTTCAAAGAATTGATTCATTGTTTCATCTAAGTTGTAGAAATTATGTGCATAGTGGTGTTCATAATGTTCCCTTATTAGCCTTTAAAGTCTGTATGACTAATGATAACTCTGCTTTCATTTCTGATATTGTTAATTTATATCTTTTCTCTCTTCTCTCTCTCTCTCTCTCTGTCAGTCTGGTAAGAGATGCATCAGTTTTATTAATTTTTTCAAAGAATCGGGTTTTGGGTTCATTGATTTTATCTACCATCTTCTGTTTTTAATTTTATTGATTTCTGCTCTTTATTACATCTTTCTTTCTTTTCCTTAACAATAAATACTATTATTAATTTTTAGTTTAATTTATTTATGGTCAGAGCACATATTTTGTATGATTTCAATTTTTTAAAATTTGTTAAGGTTTGTTTAATGGTCCAGGATATGTTCAGCCTTGGTGAATGTTCTGTGTGCACACGAAGAGAATGTGTATTCTGCTCTTATTGGGTGGCCTGTCCTATAAATGTCAATTAGGTTAAGCTGGTTAGTGGTGGTACTCAGGCCTTTTAGATCCTTGCTGAGTTTCTATCCAACTAGTTCTATTGGTTACCGAAAAGGAGTATTAAAGTCTCCAACTATACCTGTCAATTTGTCCATTTCCCCTTTCAGTTTTATTAGTTTTGCTTTATGTATTTTGAAGTTCTGTTGTTAGGTACATGCACATTTAGGATTGTTATGTCTTCTTAGTGAGTTGACCCTTTTGTGTAATGTTCCTCTGAATCCTTGATAATTTCTCTTGTTCAGATTAGATAATTTCTATTGTTCTATCACTGTTTTTCTGTCATCTCTATCTGTTATTGATCCCATCTAGTGAATTTTTTATTTCAGATATTGTATTTTTCAGTTCTAAAACATCCATGTATTTCTGTTTTTCTAGCTTCTGATTTTCTGCCGAGAATTTCTATATGTCCATTTATTTCAGGAGTGTTCACTTTAAGTTCATGGAGCATGCTTATGATAACTGCTTTAAACTTTTTGTCAATAATGACAACATCTGGGTCATATTGAGGTTGGTATCCATCTATGATTGTCTTTTCTCTTGTACACCATTGTCAGATTTTCCTGTTTCTTTGTATGTCAAGTAATGCTGAATTGTGTTCTGGACATTTTGAATATTATGAGACTTTGAGTCCTGTTAAAATCCTCTGAAGAATGTCAGTATTTTTATTTGTTTGTTTGTTTTCTAATAGGGAAACCAACCCAGTTAGTTTGAAGACTCGGATCCCAGCCTGCCCTCTGTGAGCTGTAGTTTTGCTGTCAGTTCAGTTTTCAAAGCCTCCGCTGTGCTATCTGGATTCACCTCAAGTATGGACACTCCAAGGCCAGTGTGTTCACACTGTAGTTCAGTCCTCAGAGCCTTTGGTGTGCTATTTTGGTTCAGTTCCATGTATGTGCAGCTCACACACACGCTTATGGGATCTCATTCTCGTGCTCCCTCCTCTGCGATCCTGCCCCATCCAGCTCCCAGGGGCCTGTTTTCCTAGTTTTTATATCCAGGCAGAAAGATTTTTCCTCTCTCAAAGTTTTAGATCCCCCTGTGTGACTTCTGTGGCTGCTACCACCACCCAACTTTGGGATCGGGACATGCCTTGTGAAGAGAGGGCCGGGAGAGAAAAAAGACCCAGGGCATTTCTCCCCCTCTGTTTGCCAGAAGGGCCCCCTTCCCTGGCTTGTCACCCAAAAGAGAGTTTCTTTGGGAGCTTTTTCTCTTTGCACCTGCTGCACTGTTCTGCGGTTTGGGCTACCGGAGTCTAGGTTGGAAAATATGCAAAGGAAAAATAAGTCAGAAAACTTACCACCATATTCGTCTTCAAGTTTTTGTTTTTCTCCCCAATTCACCTTCCGCTATTCACTTTTCAGAGTCTTCGTGCAGTTTTATGTCTTCTGTCCAGGGTTTTTAGTTGTCATCAGTAGAAGAGATGGCTGTCGTGTGCTTACTCTGTCTTAACCAGAACCAGGCGTCCTCCTTGGTTTCTACACTGGCATCTAATTGACAAATTTTAAGTCTGTCTACACACCATGTCTGTGATGCTAGCTGGCGACCTCTGCTTCAGCGACACAGCATGTTGAAATTAATTTTTCTTTTAATATTCAAATTCTTAAGCAAGGGATCCATGTACCAATCCCAGTTTGTCTACATGAAAAGAGAG
The DNA here is from genome assembly GCA_028533085.1 of Varecia variegata. Lineage (NCBI taxonomy): Eukaryota > Metazoa > Chordata > Mammalia > Primates > Lemuridae > Varecia > Varecia variegata. The sequence goes on from CM052441.1 coordinate 114,690,272, forward strand.
CAGAATACAGATTTATTCTTTCTCTGGTCAGAGCAAACCCCTAAACTTGTGATACTAATAATAGTCACTATAATTATTTTAATAGAAATAATAATAATTTTTGGCTGAGAGCATGAACTCTGGAGCCAGGTCACCTGTGTTCAGCTGCATCCTACTAGCTGTGGCACCTCAATCCTGAATGACTTAGCCTTTCTATGCCTCAGTTTCCTCATCTGTAAAATGGGAATAATAGTGTCTACTTCCCAGGTAGTTGTGAGGGTTAAATAAATTCATCTGTATAGAGTGCTTAGAACAGTGCGTGGCACAAAGGAAGAGTCGCTAAGCACTTGCCTGGATTAATAGCAGAAATGCCTAAGGTTTATTAGGCACCTCACCTTGTAGACTGAGTCTCACAATGGCGAGATGAGCCCGCCTAGCTCCCTTGTTCAGACGAGGCAGCTGAGACCTCAGCAAGGCACAGGGCTTGCTTGGGTCTCTCTAGCCTGCAGACCTGGAAATTAGGGAGGCGTAGATGGCTGGGCACAGGCTTGGGGAGGCTCTGGCTGGTAGTTCATCAGAGAACAGCAGCAACAAAGCTTTTAACATCATCTGGGCTGAGCTAGAAGAGATGTGACCCATGGGGACCGAGTGGGGGCAAAAATCGGCATGAAGAGAAAGGCAACAGAAATAGAAGGGGAAGCCTGGTAATTGAGTGGCCCAGAAAAGGAAAGATCAATATTTTACTGCCAGTGAAACAACCGATTTCCCTGGCAGCAAGCGCGGGCCAGCTGTGTGCGCCTCGGCAACGGCAGCTGCTCCCGGGGCGCGTGCCAGGCCCGCCAGCCATCGCCTCTGTGCCTGTGGCCCAGGCTCACCACAAAGGCCATATGAGGGTGGTTATTTGCTGTGTGACCTGTGTGACCTTGAACAACCCCCCACCCCCCGGGACTTGGCTTCTCTGTCTATGAAATGAGGGTGACCTAGCGTCGAGACTCTTCGTGATCAAGGTGGGGTCCCAGCCACAGTGGATAAAGCTTTGCTGATACAGGGGCCCAGGGGGCTGAGCCAACACGTCAGTGCAAATAGCCCGTGAGCCTACCTGGAGCCCAGGTGAGCTCGCCCATGTGCAGAGGTGCAGGAAGGCAGTGGGGAGCGGTGGCTGCCTATCTGGTGTCAGTGAGACCTGGGTTCAAGAGTTACCACTGTGGGCCGGGTTCAAGAGTTACCACTGTGGGCCGGGTGTACGCCTGTAATCCTAGCACTCTGGGAGGCCGAGGCGGGCGGATCGTTTGAGCTCAGGAGTTCAAGACCAGCCTGAGCAAGAGCGAGACCCCGTCTCTACTAAAAATAGAAAGAAATTATATGGACAGCTAAAAATATATATATAGAAAAAATTAGCCAGGCATGGTGGTGCAGGCCTGTAGTCCCAGCTACTCGGGAGGCTGAGGCAGTAGGATCGCTTAAGCCCAGGAGTTTGAGGTTGCTGTGAGCTAGGCTGATGCCCCGGCACTCACTCTAGCCCAGGCAACAGAGCGAGACTCTGTCTCAAAAAAAAAAAAGAGTTACCACTGTGGTGCTTTGTCTAAATGTCTTACCCACTCTGAGCCTCAACGTTAAATGGGGGGCTATAATAGTAGCTAGTATTAAGATAGTCGTGGGGATTAAATGAGACTACATGTACCCTGAGGTTCCATGGCTTGAATTGATAGTAACTAGTGTGTGTTGTCATACTAATTTTACGAGGGTCCTGACTGTTTTCTAAAGGGCGGGACAGCAGTGTACATGGCATTTTTGTGGCCACTACTCTGGGACTGCTGCTCTTTGAAGAGCCCTGTGGGAGCAGCTGTAGAAAAGCGAGGTCACAAGCCAAGGGTGCCCCCAACTGCAGCCAGGGACTGTGCAGTGGCCCTCAGGACCCCATCTGTCTGCCTGTCATCAAACAACCCCAGCCCACCTCTGTTCCAGGCGGGCTTTCCTGGAGGCAGAGGAGGGGACAGCCTGCCCACCGTCATCTCCCAGCCCCGGGAGGTGTGGACTCAGGGCTTTTAGGATCTGAATCCGTACGCTGCTGCCTCTTAGGTGGGCTTGAGTTGGGGTTCCTCGCCAGCCACTCAGCACTCTGTGACAGTCCCCACCCCAGACTTGCATCACAGCCCTTCACCTTGGGGAGGACCGTAGGGTCTGCAGAGGAGGTGGGGTGGTTAGGGTGCCCCTGGCCCCCCACTGTGTTCACAGACGGCCTGCAGTGCCCGTGGAGAGAGGGCAGGAGGCGAGGAGGCCGCTCGCCAGCTAGGGTGGTGGGTGGGCTCCCCACAGCCCCGCAGGTGGCACCTGGACCTTGCTATTCTCAGAAGCCACGTCATTGCCTGGCAGTGTCAGAGGCCACCATGGGTTGGGGGGAGGGGGCAGGCCCAAAGCTGAGGAGGCTCTGACCAGGCAGGAGTTGGCAAAAAGCCACCTTCCTTCTTCACTGAAATTTTGCAGGCCTTTCCCGAATGCCCACTAGGCACCAGGTTCAGGGGGTCACAGAGAGGACGGTGTGCAGACCCTCTGCCCGTTCCTCACCCCCAGACTCACACCAGAGTGGGCAAGCAGGGCCGGCTGGAATAGCAGTACAAGCACAGCGCCACCAGGCTTGGGCAGGGAGGAGATGGCTGTGGTAGGGGCTTTCTGGCCACTGCCCGTCTTCCAAAACCTGCTGGCACAGCCCCATGGTGCCAGGCCACTGGCAGTGACCAGAATTTGGTCCCCTGCTGCAACTGCCACACTGTGGGCCTGCAGGAAAAACCTGGTCCTTAGGAACAGAGGAACCCCCCAACGTGTGGCTGGGCTTCAGTGCATGTGACGGGCTGTGTAGGGTGCGGGGCAAGTCTGCCTGTAACCGCGTGAACAGTGACAACAGTGACAGTGAGCCCTTCCCACGTGCTGTGCTCTGCAGTTCCCCAGTGCTCTCGCATCCATCATTGGTAGCCCAGCCTGAGAGGATTCTGGAAAGACCTGGGCCTGGCCCGGCTGTGCTGTAGATACTGATGGTGGTTATTAGGGGGAGGGGCATGGGGCCTGATGCGTGCGGAGTGTGTGCACATGTGCGTCCCTGTGACCACGTGTGGTTGGCCAGGGGGACCCGCAACTACTACCATCAGCCCCCAGCAGGGTGCCCAGAACGTAGTAGGTGCTCAGTCATTGCTTGTTGAATGAATGAATGAATGAATATATGTTTGCGTGTGTGCTGTGGAGGGACTGCCACTAAGGTATAGGTTGCTTTAGAAGCAGGATTCTGGAAGAAATGTCAAGAAGCTGAAATTCAGGCGTTGGAAATTTCAGGGGGAAAAGTGGCTCCAAATTAATTTAAAAAGATAGTTCTTACAAAATTGGCCATTGCCAAAAACTAGGAAAAATACCCAGGGCTTGCAAGTTTGAAGCCGGTTGCCCTGATTGAAGACTAAATTAAGATATCTTTACAGAGAAGAATTTGGCAACTATTATCAAAGCCTTAAAAACTTCAATGTTACCCCCATAATATCCTGAATAAATAATAAATAAATAAAGAAACTTAAATGTTGTTCCTTTGTTCCTTCTCCACTCCTACTTGCCCAGCCTAAACCACTCCCCCTCAAAAAAAACTAAATGTTTTGTAGAACCATTTATGTGTATTCAATAGCTATTTATGAAGATTCTTATGTGCCAGTCATGGTGCAAGGTATACAGTGGTGATCAAATCAGACATGGCTTTTGTGCTTAGGGAGCTCACTTTGTAGAGGGAAATTACCTCTACAAATTACCACATAAACATACAATTATGTGAAAGAAAATGAAGTAAGTAAGGCTAATGCTTTCTTCCGTGGGGTCGGGGATTGTACTCATACCTGCTAAAGGTCAAACCACTTAGATAAACAACTGAAGTCAGTATCCGCCACCCTTCGGCATGTCTCAGCTGGGAGTACCCTGATTAACTAACCAATCACAACAGGTTTGCAATTTAGGATCTCTGCCCGGCCAATGAACTGCCTCCGACAACAACTTTTTGTGGAAATCTCCCATAGAAAAACCTCTCTTGCACTTACGGGATACCATTTAGGACTGTACTGGTTCAGTGCACCCCAATTGCAATTCTTTGTTCCCCAAATAAATGCTGTTGCCTTTGACCTCTGTGTCAATCCTTTCTTTAGTTAACAATTAAAAATTGCAACAAGTAGTTTGAAGGAAAAAGACAGGATGCTATAAGACATGGTAGCAGCAGGATGGGCCCTAATTAGATGGGGTGGTCAGGACAGGCCTGTCTGGGGGAGGGACATTTAAAAGAGGGATAAAGGGAGACCCGAAGGATGAATAAACATGGCCAGATGATAAAGGCAGGGCATGCGTTGAAGATGTAGAGAACGGCATGTGCAAAGGCCCTGGAGCAGAAAAGAGCTTGGTTAGCTTGAGGAGCTGACCTGAGGCCGGCGTGGCTAGAGTGCAGTGAGTGGTGGACAGGGTGGCATATGAGGCAGAAGGGACCAGATCATCAGGGCCTTTCTTATGAGCCATGTTTCAGAGTTTGGATTTTATCCTAAGTGTGATGGGAAGTCACTGGAAGGTTTTAAGCAGAGGAGTGGGTGGCGGGATCCAATTGGAGTGGAGGCTGCTTTGGAGGAGGCTGAGAGTGGAAGAGAGTAGGTGCATTAGGAGACTTGTGTGGCCCAGGAGAGAGAAGATGATGGCTGTGACCAGGTGGGATCCCAGGGGTGATGTGGGGAGGAAGGTGGCTTTGGGATGAGAGGGTGAGAGGAGCAGTCCCAGTGATGCTGGAGAATCACCCAGTGGCAGGGAGGGAGGAAGGGGCCACGGAGTGGGGCGTTTGGGTGGGTGGTAGTGGACGGGGTGATGACTGGGTTGACCACGGGACTCAGTGCCTGAGCTGAGACGTGGGGCAACAAGGAAGCCAAGAATCTGAGAGGCCAAGGGGTTGACGGGCCATCCACACAGCTGCGGAAAACCCCAGAGGTGAGTTATAATAGTAGAAAGTTGGAAATAACCTATATGCCCAACTGTTAGGGGTGGCGAAGTAAATTACGGTGTATCCACCGGGCAGGGTATGTTATAACCACTAACCTTGTGGGTTGTACACACCAGGCAGCACGGAAAAGTGTTTCTGGTATACTTACTTGTTACGTGGGGAGAAACTCCCCAACATCAGGAAGGGCTAACTCATTTGGGATAAAAGTTATTTCCTTATTTATTTTTAATCTTTTTTTTTTTTTTTTTTTGGAGACAGAGTCTCACCCTTTTGCTCTGGCTAGAGTGCCGTGGCGTCAGCCTCGCTCACAGCAGCCTCAAACTACTGGGCTCAAGCAATCCTTCTGCCTCAGCCTCCCGAGTAGCTGGGACTACAGGCATGCGCCACCATGTGCGGCTAATTTTTTCTATATATTTTTAGTTGTCCAGCTAATTTCTTTCTATTTTTAGTAGAGATGGGGGTCTCACTCTTGCTCAGGCTGGTCTTGAACTCCTGACCTTGAGTGATCCTCCCACCTCAGCCTCCCAGAGTGCTAGGATTAGAGGCGTGAGCCACCGCTCCTGGCCTTCCTTATTTGTTTTTAACACCTGTTATTGAAGTACAAGGCACTGACAGAACAGAGAAGTAAACCAGCCACGAGTGTCGGTGAGCGTTCACCATGTAGCCAGTGCCAGATCAAGAAACAGAACATGAGCAACAGCCCAGAAACGCCCCTCGTGTGTCCCCTGACAACGTTCTACAGCCGGAGCCACTGTCTTCACCATACCTGGTTTTGCCTTAAACCTCAATTTGAAATTTTAAATAATTTACACACCTGTGACATAATAATTTCCTCCCTGTTAACCAAGGGGAACTCGACCGGGATCTCAGAACTACAAAATAAAACATTTTTAAATGTGGTTACAATTACGTCTTTTGAAAGAAAAATGGGAAACAGTGGGGTTTCTAGATCTTTTGCAATGAGTTTGTGTTGGTTTTGTGTGAAAGACAGTGCTGCTTTAAAGCTCGGCAGACACTGCTGTGCCTTCCACGTGCAGTCTCTGGGGACGGGCTTGGAGCAGGAACTTGGCAAACCCCAAACCCAGGCTCAGGAAGGAGCCGGCCGTGGCCTTGTTTTTCCTCACTCACCTTGTGTGTTCACCTGCAGAGAATAACGGGGTGAGTGGGAGGGCTGGACGCTGGTGTCTTCTCCGCTCCCTCCATCCCAGCCTCCCCCGCCCCAGCTGTCAGAGCCTCACACCTCTCCCTCCTTCCTTCCCACAGGTAGAAAAACTTGTGAAATACCTGGATCCCAACGACCTGGGGAGAATCAACTTCAAAGACTTTTGCCGAGGAGTGTTCGCCATGAAAGGTGAGGCCTGCGGGGCGGGGGTCCCAGGGGCTCTCAGGTCCTTACAGCTGGGGAGGCCCCACAGTGGGCTCCAGCCCCGGCCACCCAGGGGACAGAGGGGAAGGGGCTTGGGCTCCCACAGTTGTCCCATCCTGTTATCTCTGAAGGAAGCCATGGTTCCCAGTTCGTGTGGGTCAGATCAGGATGAACCTTCTCTGGGGGGTCCCCTGAGTTCCGGGTGGGTGGGACGGGGCAGGAATTACTTCAGTGGAGGTGAGGGGTAAAGGGCAGGGGGAGAGGTCAGGGACACCGCACACAGGCCCCCAGTAAAGGTTTCTGGATGGACTTGTTTGATTCTTTGGGCCACCACAGGCTGCACCTGCCACGTGCCTGTCCCGGGCTCTTTGCCGGTTTTAACTCCTTTGTCCAGTACAACTTGGGGCATTGGCTCAGGAGCCTGGGAGGGAGGGTGTAACTGTGTCAGCAGGAGCTAGAGCCGTCCTCAGGGGGGGCCTATCCTGGACGTTCGGGGGCTTGCAGGACTTGGGGGAGCGCTCAGCCCAAGGGAATGGGTGTGCGTGGAGTCCCTGTGACCCAGGCGGGAAGTATTGTCCTATCTCCCTTCCTCCGGGAGTCCTCCTCGAGTGCCTCTGCCCCAGCCTGCCCTCTGCGTTTGAGACTCTCTTTTCTGTGTGTTCTTTTTTGGGCTAGGCCCAGTGGACGAGTGTCTCGAAAGCAGAGTCCTATTGCAGCTCCCTCTGCCATGTCCCCACAGCCTGGTGCTCCATCCCTGCCTCTCGGAGACTCGGGCCACCTGTCTCCCCTCAGGCCTCCCCACCCCATGCCCGTTGGAAGCAGAGCGACTGCGCCAGGCTGGGGCTCAACCCTTCACTGTCTGTCTGTCTGTCCGCCTGCAGGGTGCGAGGAGCTGCTGAAGGACGTGCTGTCCGTGGAGAGCGCGGGGACGCTGCCGTGTGCGCCGGAGATCCCAGACTGTGCGGAGCAGGTAAGGCGAGGGTGGCCTCGGGGACCTCTGCTCTGCCTGGCCCTCCCTGGTCCTCTTGCCTTTGTTGCACCTTTTTCCAGTATCTGGGAGGACCCAGAACCTCCCTCTGAGGACCCTCTGGCATCAAAGTAAAGAAGTAGTTTTGGAACAGGAGCCCCAGCAGGGCGTGTATGAGCTGGGGGTCCTCACGGGGCATCTTTACTCCCCTCCATGGCACCGAGGAGGAACTGAGTCCCAGACAGGGAAAGTGACAGGCTCGAGGTCAGGCAGGCAGGGCTAGAATTCTCTTCCTTTTCCACTGCATCATAACCCTCTGAGCAGACAGGTGCCTGTGTGTTTTTTTCCAAACAACTAATTCTCCAATTCACTGAGATGAACCAGGTGTCCAGCAATTCCATTCAACCCGACACTAACTTCCCAGAGTTAGCACAGACCCCGGGAGTCAAAGGTCAGCCCCACAAGACTGCCCCCACTTCAGATGCCAGCCCCACTTCTGCCTGGCCAGCTGCAAATTCAGGGGTTTCCACGACTGGGGGGTTCAGTAATTCACTAGAACAGCTCAGGAAAACATTATACTTATGATTATCAGTTCATTATAAGGGAGACAGCTCAGGAATAGCCACAGAGATGCACCAAAGTACTCGGGGAAGGGTTGGCGAGGAGCTTCTGCACCCTCTCTGGGGACACCACCTTCCCAGCACATCGGTGTGTCCCCCAGCCCCAAAGCTCTCTGCAGCTCGTCACTCATGTGCTGTTATAACCCAGTGTCCAGCCCCTCTCTTTTCCCTAGGGGTGGGGGGAGGTGGGGCTGAAAGTTCTCACCTTCTAACCATGTGTTTGCCTTTCTGGTGACCAGCCCCACCCTGACACTGTCTAGGGGCCCCACCTGAGTGACCTCATTAGCATAAACAGGGGGTGCTGAGCATAGCTCAAGGGGCCTGTCATGAATGAAAGCCACTCCTATGGGGAAATGCCAAGGGTTTTATAAAGGAGCTATGTGCCAGGAAGTAGGGACAAAGACCACAGTCCCCAGAGCCCTGTTTTCATCACCTAATGGTGTGTTTATTATAAAGCTTTGAACTATTTTTTCAAGCACTGCAGCTTCATCCTACAGAGAAATAGTTTAGGATGTGCATGTTGACAATCTCCAAGGTCCCTACTGGCTGAGACACTCAGAGCTAAAAGAAGGTTGTTTTGGTTTCTCATCCAGGCAGCTCCAAAAACCTCTTTTCCAGCTCTGGTTGGTGCTTCATCTGGACCTCAAAAAATATTAGTATTTTTTTTATATATATAGCTGAAGGAGGCCCAGGACCCCAAAGGTGACTATGGCCAGTGGTGGGCCTGCTGGGATCCAGCCGGGTCATGGGTCAGGGTTGGGTTCCGTGCGCAGGAGTGGGAGAGGGAGAGTCCGTGAAGAGGGCCGTGATGCCGAGGGCTGCCAAGGAAAACATGTTAGAGAAGCCACGCTCCAGCCTGGACCAAACCCAGGCACCAGGTGCGGGGCCAGGGCCTCCAAGGTGGGAGTCAGGTGGGTGGATGTCAAGGTGCTGTGCTCAAAACAGGAGCCCTCAGGGTTGAGCAAAGAGAGCCGGGCTCTAGGCATGTGCCGAGGCCAGCGGTGCGGGTCCCAGGCCTTCCTCGATGGGTCAGTGTATGGGGGGCCAATATGTGTTTGGGGCCAACCAATGGGACCAGGATCAGGGCAGAGGACCCCCAGTGTGGGACAAACACTGAGTGCCCCAGGAGTGTCTTGGAGTGGGCCCTTCCCGGACACAGTGAGAGGTGTGTGGAGGGCTCCTCCAGAACCGGGTCCATGCCCCGCCTTGGCCACCGACTGGCCGTGCAACCCTGGGCACATTCCTCTCAACCCTTCTGAGCCTCAGTTTCCTCGGCTGTGAAGCACAGCTCGCCACACCAGGCTAGGGGCTCTGTTGTGAAGGTCCAATGAGAAAACAGACCCATAATCCCTGATGACTCCCCGCCTCCTGGTGCCGTGACTTGGAGATTAGTATAACAAAGTGGTGTTGAAGTTAAGGTTTGCATTTTTCATTTTACCCTTGGATTCTGCTGTTTCAAAATTATGTCAAAATAAAACCCTGACCCCGAGAGCTGGAGGGTGAGTGGCGCAGGGGCCCGGGGCTCGCCTGGCAGCGGTGCCCGGGAGCAGGGCCCTGTTCCCCCGTCTTTGGCTGCTTTTGCAGCCCCACGCTCTGCCATCTGCACTTCCAGAAAAGATAGTGCATGGAGAAAAGGTGAGGAATAGGCGTGGAAGAGTTGGCCTCCAAGAGGGTGCTTTTGTTTGTATAGCAATGTGGTTTTTCTCCCAAATCTAGAGGTTCTGGGAAAGCAGAAAGGCCGCACCAGCCGGTGTCAGCAAGCCCAGTGCTTCTCCTCCTTGCCTCTTGGGGACCAGATAGGTGTTTGTTGCTTTTGGTTTTAAGCCCTTCCCAGGTGAACTCCTTTCTGCCCTCCACGTAGTAGATCTGTCCGGGACAGACAGCTTGGTCGGCCTGAGCCCAGCCGGGACACAGCACAGGCTTCCTCGATGTGCTCATAAGGCAGCTTGGTTGACCCGGGCTCTGTTCCCCTGGGCTTCCCAGTGCTGGGGGCGGGGAAGGAAGGGGCATGGGTCAAAGGCCAGCCCGAGGTGGGGAGGGCCCCTGTGGGGAGTGGGATCGTGGGATTGTAAATGACGATCCCTTCCGGGCTCAGGCTCCTCACAGCAGGGGCAAGACCACAGCCCCTCAGGTGGGGATCAGAAGGGACCAACCTGGGGTAAGTCCTGATCCTGCAGGTCAGGCCCTCAGTGCCCTGCTGTGTCCCAGCTGTCCCCTAGGGGTCAGCCTGAGACCGAGACGCCAGCAGGCGCCTGGATCACTACTTGGGCCTCCGCGATGCTCCCAAGGAACGCAGATCTGGGGAGTGATTTGGGGTGGCACAGAGGTGACACACCAGGAGACAGCAGGAACTTGACCCCACCTGGTGCATGCGTGGAGCTTCCCCTCTGTCACTGCCTAACCTCACCCCCCAGGGTGGCTCCTGTTCTGCCAATTACCTATTCATATTCTTTACCCATTTTCAATCCAGTTGTTTGTTGTCTTTTCCTTATTGACTTATAGGAAATCTCTATATATTGTGATTCTCAGTCTTTATGCATTTTGCTTATAATTTAATCTTGTTTTCGGTGTCTTTTATTGTACAGAAGGTTAAAATTCTCCCATCCAAGTACTAACCTTGCCCGACCCTGCTTAGCTTCCGAGATCAGTCGAGATCGGACGCATTCAGGGTGGTGTGGCCGTAGACCAGAAGGTTAAAATTCTGATGTCATCATTTATCGATTCTTTTACACCATTTACATTTTGGGTCTTATTTTGTGCCTTTTCTATCTCAAGGCTATGAACATTTTCTCCTATGTATATTTCAGATACTTTCAGGGGGAAGAAAGTATTTATGTTTAGCTCTTTGATCCACCTGGAGCTTATTTTTGGTTTTGGTGGGAGTAGCAATCTGGACTCTGATCTTTCCGATGTTGCCAGTGCTTTGAGTTCCAATTGTCCAACAGTCCTCCCTTCTCCACTCATTTGCAACTTCACCTTCGTCAGATGCTGGCTTTCCTCATAAATATGGGTCTTTTTCTGTACTCTGGTCTGTCATATTGATCTGTTTGTCTACCTATTTTTAAGCCAAAACCACGGTTTCATTCTGGCTTTATATTAATAGTTGGATATCTCACAGGGAAAGTCTCTGTCATCATTCTTTGTTTAAAAAAACATTTTTTTTTTGTTATTCTTACATATTTCTTCTTCCAGAATAGTCTTTTTGTCAAACTCTGTTACAAATCCTGGTAGAGATTGTGTTTAAGATTGAATGTGTGCATCCCCTGGAGGAAACTGATTCTCTACAATGTTTCATTCTCTCATCCAGGAACATAGAGATCTCTTCATTTATTCTGGTCTTCTTTTATGCCCTCTAGGAAAGTTTTATGATTTTCTTTAAATAGGTTACGTACATTTTCTTTTTAGGGTAACTATATTTTAGAGTTCCTATTGCTTTTATGTATAGGATCTTCTTGCTGTGACATTTTCTAATTGGTTATGGCTGATGTATAAAATAGGTTTTGATTTTTGGTGTTGATCTTGTCACGACAACCTTATTAAACTCTCTTTATATATATATATATTTTTTTGGAGACAGAGTCTCACTCTGTTGCCCGGGCTAGAGTGAGTGCCGTGGTGTCATCACAGCTCACAGCAACCTCAAATTCCTGGGCTTAAGCAATCCTACTGCCTCAGCCTCCCAAGGAGCTGGGACTACAGGCATGCACCACCATGCCCGGCTAATTTTTTCTCTATATATTTTTAGTTGGCCAGATCATTTCTTTCTATTTTTAGTAGAGACGGGGTCTCACTCTTGCTCAGGCTGGTCTCGAACTCCTGACCTTGAGCAATCCACCCGCCTCGGCCTCCCAGAGTGCTAGGATTACAGGCGTGAGCCACCTCGCCCGGCCTCTCTTTATGTTTTGATAGTGTATTTACATCCTATTTTCTACCCTGCTTAATTCTATATAACAATGTAACCATATTATTTTTCAGCATAATTTTAAATGGCTACATAATATTTTATCACATGAAGACAACCAAATTTATATACCAGTTTCTTATTGTTGGGCATATATATATTTTCTAACCTAATTTCAGGAATTAACAAAAGCAGTGTAACAATTATCCTTGTAGTATTTTCCCACAGCAGCGATCATTGCTTTAGAGTAAATCAGAGGTTGGCAAATTACAGTCCCCATGAGCCAAATCTAGCAGCTTGTTTTTGTAAATAAAGTTTTATTGGAACACAGCCACGCCCATTTGTTCGCATCTTGTCTGTGGCTGTTTTCACACTGCAGTGGTAAAGTTGAGTAGTTGCCACAGAGGCTGTGTGCACTGCAAAGCCTAAAATATTCAGTCTCTGCCATTTACAGAAATAAGTATGTTCAACCTCTGTGGTAAATTCTAATAAGTGGAAACTATTTTATTAAGGGATATAAAATATTAGAACTTCTAATATATCTGCCAAATTCCTTTCCAGGAATCCAATCAGACTTGGGTCAGATTCCTACTACCCAGTTGATACTGATGTTGCTGGTTTTAAATTAGAACCCCTCTTCTGGATTATAACATTAACTTAAGGTACATCTTTTGGTCATTAAGAGTTCTTTCTTTATGAATTGACTGTCCACATTCTTCACTGTTACTGATTTTTTTTTAAGGACTAGAAATATTAACTTTTGACATACATTACAATTCTTTTTCAGCTTGTAATTTATTTTTAACTTTATGACAGCAGATTTTTAAATTTTTTATAGCTAATTCATCAATCTTTTCCATTATGGCTTCAGCCTTTGGTGTAATGCTTAGAAAGGGTTTCCCACCCAAGATAGTGCTCTATTTTATTGTTATGGATTCAGTTTTACTATTTAAAGTTGTAATCCATGGAATTAATTTTGATGTCTAGCTAGAATGAGGGAGGGATCCACTTTTTCCCCTCAGTCCCTCTTACCTTTCCTCCCCCACCTCACCTGGCGGGACCAGCAGCTCCTTGCAGGGTTATGACCAAGCCGGCCCCTCGTGGCAAAGCAAACAGGATTTGCTGGGAACCTGGACCTCAGCCTGAGTTCAAAGTGGCTCTTCTGCTCATATTCAGAAGGAGCTTTGCCAAACCCCCATCTCGCCAGGACAGTTTGTGTAACTCTAGCCTGTGCTCCTCTGCAGAATGGCCTGGGGGAGCTTACAGCCTATAGGTCCAAGTCCACCCTCGCTTCCTTTCATCCATCCAGAGCAAGGATTTCTAAAACCACCTATGACAACGGCATTTTTAAGTTCTAAAAATACGTTTCCTGACAAGCAGCTCTGTGATTCAGCTGTGCTGGTGGCGGTGTGGGCGGGGGCGCCGTGCCTGCGCTGGCGTGGCAGCAGGCGGGGGGCTCGTGGCTCAGGGAGGAGCCTTATTTCATCTTTTCTATTATATTTGGTCCCAGTATTTTTTCTGTGTTCCAACACATACACTCCCCAATCCAAAAAGAAAAAAATATCTTACTTATTCCAAGTGTTGGATCTTCTGTAAGAATATAAAGATTTGTGTCTTGGGGAAGTTACTTAATCGTGATGAAGCCAAAGGTGGCTATGATGGAAGCAGCACAGATGTTGGAGCCCCTTTTGTGTGTCCCCTCACCCTGGCCTGCCCTGGACCATCTGTCCCCCGCCTCCTGTGCCTACCCATCCCTACCTTAGGGAGGCTGGGCGGACCTGGCTGGTGAGTGCCCACTTCCCGGGACAGGCCCTCGGGCCACCTCCTGCTTAACCCAACCCTGATGCCCAAGTTCACACACAGCTTTGGAACCTAGACTCTCTGAGTTAGAGCTTCATAAAACTCTAAAGCTGCAGTCCCCAACCCCCAGGCCTTGGCCTAGTACCGGTCTGTGGCCTGTTAGGAACCAGGCCTCACATCACCGTCTGAGGTCCCCTCATCCCCTGTGCATGGAAAAATTGTCTTCCATGAAACTTAGGATATGATCCACACACAGCAGGAGGTGAGTGGCCAGTGAGCAAGTCATCTGTATTTACAGCCGCTCCCCATTGCTTGCATCACCACCTGAGCTCCGCCTCCCTGTCCCACCCTCCTCCACCCCACCCCCACCCCATCCCTGCAAAAATTGTCTTCCATGAACCTGGTCCCTGGTGCCAAAAAGATTGGGGACCACTGCTTTAGAGAGTGGCTACTTATATCCCATCCCATCTTTTTAAAGCTGCAGTCTTAGCTCAGCATTCTTTCTTTCAATCTCTCCCATCCTCCTTTGAACCAGCTACCTGCTTCCCTCATTAATGAGTTAGGTAAATTTTTGAAACGGGTAACTGTGAGAATCGCGTGCGCACGAGTGCACACACACACACACAATCGCACAAGGATAGATGTTAGTGCTCACAAACAGCACAGTCTAAACCAGCGGTTCTCGGCCCTGGCTGTACATTGGAATCACAGAAGGAGCTTTCAAAAAATACTGATGCCTGAGTTCCCCTCCCCAGAGATTCTAATTTAATTAGTCTGGGGAGGAGTCTAGTCATCTATTTTAAGAGCTCCCCAGGTAATTCTAAGGCACATCCAAGTTTGAAAAATAAATGTCTAAACCAGGAGTTCTCAAACTTTGCTGCATATTAGAGTTACCTGGGAGCTTGTGAGATTCCTGTGCCCAGGCATCCCTCAGCCCAGGACCTCTCGGGGGTGGGCCCCAGGCATCGGCATCTTTTAAGCTCCTCAGGCAATTCCATGAAGCCTCGACCCATCCAGTGTTCTGGACTCTGGCCCGTTCACAGCCAACACTTCTTTCCCTGAGGATGGAATGCAGAGGCTGGGGAGAGTCTTATGCCCTGAAAATATCAATGCCTGGCACAGTGTGTGCGCTCAAGAAATGTTGGCTGCTGCCCTTCCTACGTGGCCCCGGAAGAAATCCTCTGGGAAGAGTGGTTTGGGATTGCAGGGCCCTGGCCCGAGGTGTCCGTCATCCCCCTGGACCCCAGCTGCCTGGACGCTCGGTCACGGGAGGCAGCATTCTCGGAGTCCAGTGAGCCATGACTTTGCTTTTGCAGAGAGGCCCCTCAAGGGCTCATGGGGACTTGGTGTCAGTCGGGCCGGGGGCGCATCACAAGTCAGAGCCTAAACTGGAATCTCACTGGAAACTTCTCAGGGCTCAGGCTCCCGCTACAGAAGGTGCTAGAATGGAGAGTAGGTCACTTTTACTTAACAAGGACCTAAAGGGTTGACTTTTCCTCCAACTTTTTATTTTGAAGATTTTTCAACTTTCAGAAAAATTCTAAGGACAGAGCAACCAATACCCATATATCCTTTACTTAGATTCACCAACGTGTTGCTAAACTTACTTTCTCTTCCTCTTCCCCTGTGTTTGTGTATACATGCTTTTTTTTTTTTTTTTTTTTTGCTGGCACATTTGAAAGTTAGTGACAGACATTATGACGCTTCATCCTTAAATACTTGACCTAAGAACAAGGATATTCCCCTATATAATCGCAATAAAATATCACTTACAGGAAATTTATACTAACATCGATGCAGTATATTACCTGTGGAGTTTTATAAACTCCATATTCACATGTTCCCAATAATATGTCAATAGCTTTTATTTTTGATCCAGGACCACACAGTACTTTTAGTTGTCATGTCTCTTTTAATCTAGAAGAGTTCCCTAGCCTTTGTTTTTTGTTGTTGTTTGTTTGTTTTGCACTCCTAATAATGGCATTGACCTTTTTAAAAACTTCAGGCCAGTTGCTCTGAAGAATGTCCTTCAATTTGGGTTTGCCTTTATTGATTTTTCCAGTCCTGTGGGGCAGTGCAATTTAAATTTAAACCCAAAATAAAACGAGGTGGAGAGGAGGAAGTGAGGAGGGGAGTTCTACTGTGTGTGTTTCAGCTCCAAAACGCATTTAAAGTGCCTATGGTTGGCGCCCACTCAGCGGGCCTCAGTTTTCCATCTGAAGCATGATCCAGATGCCCCTTCCAGCTCATGTCCATTCTAGCATTTCGGGAAAAACTGATGCCTCGTTGTCTGTGTGCTGCAGAGCACCCGCCCCTTGGCATCTGTCCCGCGCTGGGAGGAGGCAGCTGGCCGTGATACTTGCAGGCTCCAGGAACGTGCCACGGGCCACGTGAGTGTCTGTGCCGTACATGGCAAACCCTGGCACCTGGGCACAGCATCGGGAGACATGGGTTCTTGCTCATGACTGTGGCCACGTCTCCATCCTCTGTGGGCTGAGATGAGGGTGTTAGAGCAGGCGTCTTTCTCTCGTGAGAGGGCCAATCTCAGGAGAAAACTGTAGAACAGGGCCGGGGACAAGAACCTTCCAGGCCTTTGGGGGGATTATCTGAGACTGTGAGGAAGAGGTCTAGGCCCCTAGGATGCTGCGGGTGATGCTTCTCCGGGTACCCAGGTGCCGTGCCTGAGGCAGATCCCAGCCGAATGCCTGGGCACCAGGGAGCATCTGCTTGGAGCATCAGAGTCCCTGGAAGAATTGGGGGAAGACAGTCTAACATTGAAACAAACTCGGACCATATTAACATGTGAAAGATAAGAAGGGAGACTTTTAAACTAGTTTTACTTTAGAGGCTACTCTTTCAAGCCCTGCTTCTACCGTGGACCCATGTCCACCTTCTTCTGCCGTGGGGCCCCTTTACGTAAGGTATTACTGTTACTGCTGTTTCCTTCTAATAAGATAAGAGCAATGTCCATTTTAATAACAAAACTGGTCTTGGCTCGGAGGGAGGAAAACACAGGGAAATTTGATGCTGGGTGGCCAGGGCTGGGGGTTGGCTCTGTGGGCAGGCTCTAGGGGTGATATGATTTCTCCTCTTCTCAC
>CM052441.1:114707501-114719339 GCA_028533085.1 Varecia variegata
GAAAACCCAAACAGGTTGTTAGACCTGAGGCTAATTGGCATAAAATATGCCCTTTTAACAAAAGAAGTTGTGGAGAAGTAACTAGAGAAAGGAAAAGGGTTTGGGCTCCTAGGGGCAGTAAATTGTGGGAGGGCACCTAGGAAATGTATGTTAGATAAGGATGGTTTAGATTTGTTATGCAGATACACATCCAGTCCATTGGATTGATTCCCTTCTTCCTGGTACTGGAGAGGGGGACACCTTTACAAATGGAAATTTATGTCTCCAAATAAGGGGGGCAGAACCTCCTGTTGGCATCATTTGGGGTGGCATATTGTGATCCCCTGCAAGTTCTTGTCTCAGCCCCTTCCCTAGGCCTTTGTACCCACGGGCACCTCACTCCATCTACTTGAACTAGGCCTCCTTTGACCACAGGGGGTGGGAAGCTTAGCATCCTCTCTGCTCTGATAATGTGACTTTTCGAAACAACTGCCTTTATCACACCCAGCCTGGCTCTTCTTCCTTGTGCTGTCACTTGCAACACCCTTGCTCAGACACCTTCTCCTCAAGGACAGTTTTACTCTAAGCTACAAGGACCCCGGAGATGGGTGACGCCAGGAGGTCTCGGGACCCTTAACTGCTGCAGTGAACATCAGGTCAGCTCTGCCACCTTCAGAGCCGGTGCTGGGGCGGCTGCACGTCCCTCCACTGAGAGCTGGCAGAGGCTCAGCACCGACAGGTGATAGCGGAGAAAGTCACTCATCCTTAGGTCACGTTAAACCCCTATTCCTTTAGATTTTCCTTTCTCTATCCTGAGATCAAGTTCCGTGTCAGAAAGCGCTGTTTAATCTTCCTTCTTGCAAAAACCCTGCAAAAACCCTTTCACTGTTGCACACTTTGTTTTTATTCCTGGGCCTCAGCCTAAGGCAACCCTGAACAGAACATTTCTTTAACTCCCCTAAAATGGCCATCGGAACCCTTATCACCCATCTGTCATCCCTTTACTCTTTGACACAATACATTCTTTTTAGGATTTTGCGCCAGAGAAGGAGTCCTTCCTGCTAAAATAGGTACTCTTCTTTCCATCAGATGTTGAGAATCATAACTAACCCCTTGCTTTTCCCTTTTATTATCTTGGTGGTTAGAAAACTTAGAGCTAATGAGACTGGATAATCAACAAAATCTACCTTTCCATTTAATTATTTACCTCCTTTTTCTATATGGTTTCTTTTTATTACTCCAACTATGAATTGGTCTTTTATTGTAAATAATTTGACAGCTGTCAGGAAAAAAAGCCCAAGGAATTCTGATTTAGTAAGGAGAGACTTACTGGAAAAGATTATTGCAAGGGGCTGGGGGGTGATTGCAAGAGGGAGAAAGTCCTGACCATAGTGAGACCTGTAGGCATCGCCAGGCTTAGGCAGAAGGGTTTTTCTCTTACAGGCGGGAGTAAACAAAGCTGGAGAGAACTGCGGAGGGAGGTGAGGTGAAGGGGTGTGATTGTGATCCTCTGACCCTGAGCAGGGCTGTCCAGCAGGTGTAGTGAGCTGGCTCAGGTGGGGGTGGGGCAGAGTTCACCCACCTGGGGGAGAAGAGAAACTGAAAGTTTGGTTAACAAGCATCGGGTTCTAGGTAAAGAATGGGAATTTGGAGGCCATCTGCATGGGTTCCAGACTGCGCTCTCCCCGGGGGCAGGGACCGGCCACATGGGTTACTTTGCCCTGCCCCAGGCCTGGCCAAGTTACTGGGTCCCTGTTTGTTGACTGAGGGCCTCGCCCCTCCCAGAGATCCAGGAACAAGTGGCCTGCACTTTCCCCTCTGGCGGAGGAGTGCCCAGCTCTGGGCTATGCTCTCACCAACCCCTTCCCCGAGGGGATCCCAGCACCGCCCTTCCCTGCCGCTCCTCCAGGCCTAACTCTGGGAAGGGTTATCTACCGATTCCTTCTCCCACCCCCACCCCCACCCCAGGCCTGGCCTGGCACTGGCTCCCGGCCTGCTTCCTCCCATTTGCTGGGCAGGGCAAGGTGGTGGGGGAGTAGGAGGGCAGAGAAGGGGTCACCCCGCAGCCCCCAGGGCTGACCAGAGAGGCCCAGAGAGAGCAGAGGCTGCAGCCCTGGGGTGGGGCGGGGAAGGGTCCTCCTGCCTATTGCAGGGCCTGAGGCTGCTCAGGTTTCCCAGGCCTCTCCTCACTCCCCCCTACCCCAGCCCGGGCAAGGCCCAGAGGCCCGTTTGCCCTGAGGGGCTGCATAGCTTTAGAGGCTACTCATCTGAAACATCTGGGAAACATATGCATTGCTGGAGGATAGTCTTTTACTCCAGGGATGAAACTAAATGTCAGAGGGCAAGTGAGGCCTGGAGTAGGGAGAGCAGCCAGGAATCCCCCTCGCTCTCCCACCCTACTGGCCTTTGGAGCCCTGAGGGTGGCTCTGACCGGGACACAGAAGGTCCTAAAACAGAAGAAGCCCTTTGGTTTGGTGGAAGAGACAGGTGGGACTGAGCCTGCCAATGTGGGGCCCTGCGGTTGTCAAAAGGTGTTCCTCTGCAACGGAGCCTGGGAAGTGCGTCAAGGAAAGATGAGCCGGCTTCTGGCTGCAGGACTTCTAGGAGCCTTTAAAATGCTCCTGTGCACCTCTGGGACCCCCCAGTGGGGAGGTGGAGGCAGTTTATCAACTTTCTCTGCTCTTGAAAAAACCCTCAGGTACCAGCATCTTTGTCACATCAGTGCAGAAAGGACTGGCCCTGCGGGTAGCCCAGGGTGTAAAACACGTTTGGGGCGCAGCTGCCACTTCCTCCCCAGGAGGAGACAGAGTGTGGCCTGTGATAAGTGCAGGGTTTGGTTGGCAGTTGTCACCCAGGGAGACAAAGGCTTGTGGCTACACACACATACATGTGTGTGAGTCTGGTCACTCTATCTATTAGCCAGGGTCACTGTGCAACACAACCCCAAGGGGCACTATTCTCTTCGTAGTCTAGGGGAATTGTGCGGTGCACAACCTGTGCAGCTGAACATGGTAATCCTGGTTCCAGACCTCACTCATGGTGGTTGCCTGACTGTTGCAACAGCCTCTCTGCTGACTTCCTGCCTCTAGTCTGTTCCCCCTAGTGTTGCCTGCAACTCCCTGCTCCCCACCACCGCTGCAGTCCTACCCTCGTCCGAGTTCCTTCTCCTGCACAAAGCCAGCTGCCAGAGTAGTCTACAAGTACCTGTGTAGGGGACCTGGGCCCTGAGTCCTGCCTCTGAGATGGATGGGCTCTGTGTTCTTGGGCAAATCACTTAACCTTTCTGGGCAACCCCACATTGTTATCACTTATCCTCATTTGTAAAATGGCGGTAAAAGACCCATCAGGTTATAGTTTTACCACTAGATTCAGAGTTTCGGGAGGCCAGAGGCTGTCTCTTGTTCAGCTCTGTACTCCAGTACCTGGCACATACTAGGTCCTGGTGAACGTATGTTGAGTAAATGAATGCATGTCGCTTTGACCAAGCCCTTCCTGTAGCCCTCCTCTCCTGCTTGATCGGTTTGCTCAGGATGTACCAAACACCGCCGCCTTCCCACTGCTAGGCTTCCGCCCACCCTGCTCCCTCTGCTAGAATTCCCTTCTGCTCTGTGCCTGCAGCACTGACCATCTTTGGGACAGCTCAACTGCCACCCTGGAAGGCTTTTCTGTCTATGCCCCACCCCATTGGAAGCAGCCTCCGTCCCCCATCAGCCCTTCCCCTGTGGCCCTGGACACCTTTGCCTAAGGGTGGGGTTGTGTCCCAGAGGGGATCCTCTGTTGTCTCAGCAGAGGGGCAGCTGGGGCTGTACCCTCCTGGGCTTCCCAGAGCTGGTATGGGACCTGGGGCTGGGCAGGGCTCCGGACAGAGGTGCACAGAGTGCCCTAGAAATTGGTAGTGGCCACGGTGTTCTCTCCTGCCTTCCTGTCACTCCCAGCCCTCTCAGGTGCCCCTTCTCAAAGGGAAGAAAAACCAGATGACACTAGGTCCTGCTGCCTCCCCAGGCACAGGCACATGGTGGGCCGGGACACACCAGTTTGCTGAGGCCTGGCAGGTCAGCTGGGCACTTCAAGGTCAGGCTTTGGGGTCCACTGGAAAGTGAGTCTTTGGGTGCAGTGGAGAAGCGAGCATGCTCGAGACGCATGCTCCATGCATTGGCTTCCTGGCCTCTCTGCTGTTGAAAAAAATAAAGTGCATTTAAAATACTTAACCCAGGACCCGAGCTGAGGTAAACAGTTGGTCAGTGCCTGCTGTCAGCGGGAGGAGGCCGTGTAGGTTCACCACTGAGAGCACGCACGGGCTCCACAGTAAGACCTGGGTCTGGATCACGGCTCTGTCCCTTCCTCGTGAGACTTTGGGCAAGTTCCGTCACCTGAGTCTCAGGTTCCTTGTCTGTGAAGTGGGCACGACCCTGGTGCACTTCTCAGCTCATGGGGAGAGTCAGGAGATAAAGTAGAAGCCGTTGGCGTGAGTTAGGATGTGTTGGAGTCTGACAGCGAGACAGTGCTAGAAATGTCGGCGGCTATAAATATTACAACTTTGCTTCTGTTTTCTGGCAAAGAACCATTAATTTCTTGGACCTCTTCATTTTCTCTCTCCTTCCATGACTAGTGGTAGCAGGTGGCTTTCTCTGGGACTATTTTTTCAGAAAGTTGTATTTTTGTTTTTATTCTTATTTTTAGAGACAGAGAGTCTCATGGTGTTGCCCAGGCTGGAGTGCAGGGGCCATTCACAGGCACAATCATGGCACACTACAGCCTCGAACTCCTGGACTCAAGCCATCCTCCCGCCTCAGCCTCCCGAGTAGCTGGGACTTACAGGCATGCACCACCATGTGCAGCTGTGTGTGTATTTTTGGTCATGTCACAGGAGTTATGTGGCTCACATGTGCTGGGTCATGTGCTGAGCTGCCCCCCACAGTCCCCCTATCCATGGGCCCCCACCACCCACAGCCCCCACATACACCACCATGACCCCCCACCACCTACAGATCCCCTACTCACAGCTCCCTGTCACCAGCAGCCCCCCTCCCCCCACCCATAGCTCCCCCACTATCTTCAAAATCCCCTCCTGTCTGTACCCCCCACACACACACCCCCGCCCACAACCCCTTAAGGTCAGTCTGATAAACACCTTAAGGCCATTTGCCACAGAGGTGCAGGTGTGCCAGGGAGGCAGCGGAGCCCCGCCCCCCACACAGGCTGCCACACTCCATCTGCCCACACACCCCTCGGCCAGTCCCTGAAGTGCACAGCTGAGAACCACCACCAGGACACCGGGCACTCACCTAGCACTTAGCTCTGCACAGGGTGCCGCTCTAAGCCCTGTGTGGTCAAACAGAAATTCATGGGTTTCCTCAGTTCAGGACTTCTGAGAGCTTTAACATGCCAGTGCGCCTCTTGACTGTCAACGAGGGCGATGAGACAGTCCAGACAGACTCGGCCAGGGAGCCTTTCTTCCCCTCTGGAGCATGCTGTAGGAATGTTCTAGGTCCCTGCCATTCCTGGTGTGGTCCATGTCTCCCCTGGGGGTCGGCAACAGAGTCTGCGTTTTAACACACCAGGTGATTCATTCATACGCTTATTAAAGTTGGAGATGCACTTTTGTAGGTCACAAGTCTGGACCTCAGCCACATATTGGAATCACCTGGGGCGCTTTAAAAACTATCTTTAATCCGTCTGAAGTTTGGCCTGGTCACTGGGTGGGGGGGTTGTTTGAAAAGCTCCCCAGGTGACTTTAATATGCGGCCAGCTGCACGGATGGGTGAACGTTAGATATGACAGGAGTATCAGCTTGGAAATTTACAGGGAAGCACTTAAAGTCTTGGGACAGCCCCCATGAGGCCCAGGAAGACAAGGAACAGTCGCCAGGTCACAGAGCTGGCTGGTTGCAAAGCCTGTACCAGGACTCGGGTTCCTAACGCCAGTTCCCAGTCCCGGCTCTCAGAGTTGCTCCCTCCACACTGTCTCTTGAAAATTCTCCTTCCTGGGCCTCAGCTCTGGTCCTCCAACAAGAGCGTTGACTGGGTCTGATCATGAGGCCACCTCTGCATTTACTCTGCTGGCTGCCTGCTCAGGACTCCACAAATCGTCCCTAAAGCCAGTAAAGCTTAAGCCGTCAAAGTGGGGAGGCGTTAACTCATTGTAACCATGGGGCACAGTCCCATTATGTAATGAGCACCCGCTGGGAGGCAGCTCAGCTCAGCCGAGAGCCGGGACTCCAGGCAGGCGGGTTCTGAGCCCCAGCCCTGCCGCTTGGCAGCTGTGCTGCCCCACGCGGCCTCTTTAGCCTCTCTGAGCCCCCGTTCCCCTCCCTGTAAACTGGGCACACCAGTGCGCCCCTGCTACAGGTTGGTGTGCAGGTGGAATAAGATAAAGAAGGCGACAAGAGTCCCACAGTGCTCGGGCACGTGGTGAGCACTAGATCAGCGCTGGGGGCGGTGAGGGCTCTCTCTGCAGGAGGCCCAGAGTTCTCAGCAGACCCCAGCACCTCAGGTCCCCCCCCCCAGCAGCAAGGGCACCCTGCACCTCCCTCCCCCAGGCCAGAGGCCGCCGATGTGTGCCTCTCTCTTCCCTCCATCAGCTTCTCATCCCGTGCCAGCCCCGCAGGCTCGGCGAGCGTCCGTGCATGTGTTTGCGTGTGGCTGCCAGGCGACCTGTGCTGTCAGTGTGGGGGACTCCCCAGCTTTCTCGGGCTGATCAAGCAGCAGAAGTTGGCCACGCCGCCCAACAGTTGGTGGCACTCGTCCCACCGCGTGGGCCCACTCATGACAGAGCAGCTGTTACTGTCATAGTTGTTTTATTTTTATTCCTCCCTCTGGGAGCCCAGAATCAAAGGGAAACATCAGTACTGCTGCCTCCTTACAGAAGGCGGAGGAAATAGGGACGGGGAAATGGGTATTCTCCTTCGGGGCCTGAGGGCAGAGTCGGTGGGGACAATTTGGTGTAACATCTTCATCTTACAGATGGGGAAACTGAGGCCGCAGAGGGCCCAGGACTTCCCCAGGGCTGTGTTTGGGCCAGACTGGAACCTGGTTCTCCGGGCTCCAGGTCTGAGGTCTTTCCCCTGCCTCCTGTGCTGTAGCCAGGAAGGAATCAAGGTCAGTGCGCCAGAGTTCTCACCCTTCAGCCAGTGTGTCCGTGTCAAATGCAGGCTCCTGGGCCCCATTGACTGGCTCAGGATCTGGGCTGGACCTAGGAATCTGCATCCTTAGCAAGGATCTGCATCCTTAGCAAGACACACAGACACACACAGATGTTCTAGAATGTTCTAGAGCCAAAGTTCTAGAATCAGTCCTGTGGACTCTACACCTTGGTCCCAAAGCCCAGGCCTGTGCTCTGGGCCTCTCTTCATCAATCCTGCATCAAAACTCACAATTCAAGAATCCCAGCCCCCACCGGCCATGGTGGCATGCCCCTGCAGTCCCAGCTACCCAGGAGGCTGAGGCAGGAGGATCATTGAGCCCAGGAGTTCTGGGCTGCAGTGAGCTATGCCGATCAGGTGTTTGCACTAAGTTCAACATAATATGGTGACCTCCCTGGAGTGGGGAACCATCAAGTTACCTAAGGAGGGGTGAACCAGCCCAGGAGGGAAATGGAGCCACTGCAATCCAGCCTGGGCAACATAGTGAGACCCTGTCTCTTAAAAAAAAAAAAAAAAAAAATCCCGGTCCCTGACTAATCTACCTTCATTCACAGCATCACTCATCTGGTGCACCTGACAACAGTGGGACCCGGGTAAAGGGGGCAGAGATGGTGTCTTGTCATGGTTAAGCACATGCACCCTGGACCCAGGTGGCCCAGGATCAAATCACATCTGCCACTTCTAGTTGTGTGACCTCAATGCCTTTGTTTCCTCACCTGTAGGATGAGGATGGTGATACCTCCCTCCTAAGGTGCTGTGTGGATTATACGAGTTAGTGTAAATAAAGTGCTTGGCTGAGTGTCTAGCACATAGCAAGTGCTATATAAATGTTAGCTATTATTATGCCATTTTACAGGCGGAGAAAGTTATGCAGAGAGAGGTTGGAATTCTGCCAGGGTTGCATAGCTTCTAAGTGGCAGAGTTGGTTGGGGCTTCTACCCTTGCCCACACAATCCCTGCCTGGGCACCTGCCGCCTTCCACTCCCACGGCCAGCTGCAGCTCTGCCCGTGGGTTTCAGATTGGCGAGAAAATACCCTCCCCACTCCTCCACTCACTTGTGCACTCTCCCACGTGCTCCGGGTGCAGGCAAGTTCCCCGGTCCCATGATCCAGGGAGGCAGAGTCTGTGGAAGCCACGGGGCCCTACTGAGCCACAGCAGCTCAAAGCCCCTCATGAGCACACAAGGCCGCTAGGGATGCTGCCACCGCCAATCTCGAAAGCTCGGTTTGCATTACGCCAGTGCTCATTTATACTCAATGCTCATTTCCAATTCCCGGAAGAATTTGCACTGGGCATCTCTGCATTTGGGGGTAAGAGAATGTTTTCAAACAACAGCTCTCCAGGTTCTTGGTTCTCAACAAGACCACTTTGTGGCCTGGGGAAGAAAACAGAGTTAAGGCAAGGTGTCCTTAAACCGTATCTCTGCATCTGGCTTCCCCTTTCCCACCCTGACCCATCTTCCTCTCTTTGATATAATCTCCTCTGAATGGTTCCCATACTGAGTTTGGTCCAGGGACACGACAGGAAGTCTGCGTCTCCCTGATCGTCAGCCTTAGGATGGGCTTTGTAGTACTCTCTCCGCTCCCAGGCTGCTCTGGGGACTGAGGGACCGAGCGAGGCCATTTGGGGCCTGTGGAGCGCTGGGCCTGGCACACTGGCACATACCACCCTCCCCTCCCCATCTCTGCAGCCTGGGGGAAGGCAGCTCCAGGGCTGCTCTTTTTCTCTCCTTTCTTCCCTGCTGTGATAGAATCTGCCCCAGCTTGGGGCCCATTCTAATGAAGGTAACTGAATGCCTGGGCAGCTGCCACTGGCCCTTTGCAAAACAGCAAGGGGAGGGCTGCCCTTGAGGGCCAGCCTACCAGCTCTTGTTTGCCCTAGCCTGTTTTTAGAGAGGACTGGGCCACGCAGCCCAAAGGAGGGGCCCAGGGAGGGGAAGGGGACAGAGAGCAGGTTTATTTGGGGTGAGCTATACTGGTCCATTGCAGTTTGCACTGGGTGCTTTCAGAAGCTGGAAAAGCAAACAATAGATTTGGGTCACGAGGGGGTGGCGGGGAGGAGAGGGTCAGATTTAGCAGGATTCTGAAGCCAAGTAGCTGGTGCTCAGGGCTCTGGGCTCTGGGCTCAAGACCCTTCTGATCAGAGCCTCTCCTTCCCTCCTTCCCTCTCCCCTGGCTCAGAAACCCACACAGCTTGGGCAGACACATGCCACCACTGTCCTGGGCTCCTTTGCCTAGATTTGGGAGGCCTGTGGCAGAGTAGAGAGGGCTTTGGAGACAGGCAGGCCTGCATCCAAATCCTGGCTCGGAAAGTCCTTGGGCAGGTTACTTAATGTTTCTGAGTCTCAGCATTCTCATCTGTGAAATGGGCAGAGCAATGCATACTCTGGGAGATCCAGGTTGTGTGAGGCCCTAAGCTCTTACAATATGTAGATCCCTTTGTAAGGTAAAGAATCTCAACATATCTTACTTTTGCAAATTTTACAAAACACACGACCGTGTGAATACACCGGCAGGGCCCCTCTTGAGCATGTGAGGGTTCTAGAAGCTTAAGCTTTGTTAGCTTCACGGTAAATCCAGATGCATGCACACCTACCTGTAGGACTGTGAAGGATTGAATGAGCTGCTATTGGTAGAGTCCCTAGAATAGTGCCTGGCACAGAGTGAGCCCCTCGTAATTGTTAACTTCCGTTCTTACTGCCTCTCGGGGCTGTCGTAGCATCAGCCGTGTGCAGAGTGCGGGCAGACGCTGTGCACTTGGTACATTCATTCGTTAGCTCATCTGATGTTTAGAGCGTCTGATGGGCCAGGTGCCGTTCTGAGCCCTGGGGTACAGATGGCCCCTCCTAAAGCTTTCAGTCTGGGAGGGGAAACCAGAAAATCAGTTAATCGCATAAATAGGCAGTTCCGAATGGAATGAGGACGAGTGCTATGAAAAAGCTAGGTGATATCTACGGGAAAGAAAAATGAGTAAATAAATTTGACGTGGGGTATAAGGCCTCTCTTGAGACATTGCAAAAGAGGAGGAAAGACTTTTCATTATTCCCATTTCTGCTTTGCTTTCAGTTTCTGCGTGTCCATCTGCAAGGCAGTCTGGCGTGGTGACGTTAATAGCAACTAAAACGTTTCGAGGTCCAACTAAAATCTGAGCAAATATTATCCCATTTGATCCTCTCAGCAACTCTGAGATGACAAAATGGGGACCCAGGCGGAAGTGGCTTTAGCAGAGCTGACATAGGTTCCAAATGGTGGCGCTGGATTGAAATCTGCACCTGCCTGCCTTGCGGCGCTTTCCTTTACACCGCGTGGCTGACATAGAGGCAGGGATGCCCTTGCAGACTCATGTGGTGTCATGACCTTCCCAGAGGTCATGTGGTCACCATGGGAGAAGCTGAGGCCCTGAGCAGCGATACCTCTGGGACCCATCCCCACATCCTCTGCCTGCCACTGTCAAAGTGGTTGTGGCCTCCCTGGGCAGCAGAGTCCCAGAACAGGCAGTCCCCCAGACTCAGGAAACCCTCCCTTGCTCCTCATGCACCTGTGTCCTGGGTACAGCTGCACAGACCCGGCCCCCCGGCCTCTGGTCTACCCACGTGGCTCATTCATTCCTGGAAGGGGGACTGATCCCCTACTGCTTGTCACCTTGGAGGTGCTCACAGTAAGAGACACAGGTGCACACAAACCATTAAGACAGAGGCCAGAGTTCAAAAACAAGTAGGGAAGCAGGGAGAGCCCAAGTATTGAGCCCAGGAAACTACAGTGGGGAGACAAGCTTATCCCTGGGCTTCCCAACAGGCCTGAAGAAGGGAGAATGGGTGATGCATCGCTCACGTGATCTGATGGAGGGTGCATGACAGATGGGCAGGGGTGGGGCACCATGGGGACAGATGCTTCTTACACACCTATCACGTGCTTAAGGGTGGGCTCTACCAGGTGCTTCAAACCCAATACTGAGTGGGCTTCATAACAGTCTTGTGTGGTAGGTACTTTTGTTCCCATTTCACAGATGTAAGCGTTGAGGCTCAGAGAGGCAAATGAACTCATTGGGACTCTCATCCCTGAACCTGACAGGAGTTTATGGGGATGGTGATTAAAGAGGCGATAATGGGCCACATAGGAGATGGGGTTTTCTTATAGAAGTTTTATTTATTTATTTATTTATTTATTTTTTGACAGAGTCTCACTCTGTTGCCCGGGCTAGAGAGAGTGCTGTGGCGTCAGCCTAGCTCACAGCAACCTCAAACTCCTGGGCTCAAGGGATCCTTCTGCCTCAGCCTCCCGAGTAGCTGGGACTACAGGCATGCGCCACCATGCCCGGCTTTTTTTTTATATATATATATTTTTTTAGTTATCCAGCTAATTTCTATTATTTTAGTAGAGATGGGGTCTCACTCTTGCTCAGGCTGGTCTTGAACTCCTCCTGCCTCGGCCTCCCAGAGTGCTAGGATTACAGGTGTGAGCCACCGTGCCTGGCCAGAAGTTTTTATTTTTTAAATCAATTTTATTATTTTTAAATACAGAAGTGTTTCATATTTCTGTTAGCCCTTGTTAAAAGCAAATGTTTTAAAGTCATTGTGACAGAGTATGTCTGGGAAATGGGGGTTCCAGGGTCATAATGTTGACTCACGTCACCCAGTGCCAGAGTAGTAATAACAATGTGCGTATGTATTGAGGTCACACACACTGAGTGCTTTAGAGACAGTACCGCATTCAAGCAC
>CM052441.1:114719439-114733427 GCA_028533085.1 Varecia variegata
CCCAGCTGGTGAGCCTGGCGCGGAAGTTGGCCGTGAGCCCTGTAGGCTGGGCTCGGATTTGTGTCCCAAAGCAGAGAGCCTTGTCAGGTGATGGGATGCCTTGGCTTAAGGCCTCAAATGCCAAGTCACAGAGCAGGAAAGGGCCATTCACCTGAGGTCATTCCCCAGACTTGGCTGAGCGCTGCCCTGGGGCTGGCCGGCCCGGGACACACAAAGAACCACTGTGCAGTGCCACGTGGTGAATGCTCCGGCGGTGCACGGCACCGGGAACCGGTGAGGGAACGGCTGGTTCTGCCCTGGGGGTCGGGTGAGCCGCAGGGAGCTGGCAGCCCAACCGGGCCTTGACAGCTGAGTCACAGTCGTCGTCATAAAAGCTTCCTTCAGGGCCACTGCCAGTGTGTGCCCAACACTCAAATCAGGGGCCTCGCAGCCAGGCCAGGCCAGACCCCAGCCATGCGCTTGTTGTACACACACGGGTGGCACCAGGGGTACAGCTGCCCACGGAGGACAGGTCCCTTCCTCAAAGAACTTGTGGCCCAAGGGGAGAAGGCAAGACCACAAACACGGAAATCAGCCAGTAGCGCAAGTGCAGGCAGCGATAAGAGCTTTGACGAAATACAGCAGTGAGGGGAAGAGAGGGAAGGTGGGGTGTTTCTCCGGGGAGGTGACGTGAGCCCAGGGTGCTGGAGCTGAGGGGGAGGCACGGGAAGGCGGAGCAATGGGGAGGGGGCAATGGAAGGAAGACCAGGGGACATGCTGAGGCGCAGCGCAGGAGTTTGGGGGTGTTTACGGTCTCGGGAGGCCCGGGGAGGGCTCTCAGCTGGGAGTGACAAGACCTGCTTGGTGTCCTAGAGAGATCCCTGTGGCAGCAGGAAGTCCAGTCAGGTAGCTGTGTTTGTCCAGAGAAGAGAAGGTGGCAGCTCGGTCCAGGGTGGTGGCAGGTGGCGGGAGGCGGTCGGCTCGGACAAAGCTGACAGGACTTGCTGATGTGGGTGGAGGAGAGTCACCAGGAGCTATTCTGAGGTTCTCACCTGGGCCCCTGGGTGGATGTCGGTGCCATTTCCTGAGTGGGGTGGGGGTGGGCAGCAGACTGAGGGAGGCAGCAGGTTTGGAGGGAAATTCAACATTTGGGTTGTGGGCGTGTTGAGATGCCACTGGACACTCAGTTGAAGTTGTCCACACCCTGTCACGTGTGTCCACATCCCCTTTAGGCCCGAGGCCCTCGTTCTCCACCTGCAGGCAGTGTTGGCCACGGCGGACCCTCCCCAGGGGCTAAGGGGGCTGCCTTGTCTGAGATTACAGACCCTTCCTGGGGCTGGTCCATGTGGGGACACGAGGGTTCCGCCCCCCTGCCTCTTTCTGGGACAACTTTGAAGGGCCGTCACGGCTGAGGCCGGTTGCAGCTGCAGTGCTGTCCGGCCCTCCGCCCCACCCTCGTCCTTCGTGCCCTCACAGGCCGAGCCCCAAGACCTTCCCCAGCCAGCTGGCTCCACGGGCAGGTGGGGGCAGTGACCGGGAGCTCAGCGAGGAGGTCCAGGCTGGGCTTAAGAATGGGGAAGGACTTCAAAGCCTCAGGCTAGATGACACCCCGCATCCTGCCCCGCCCCGGGAGACAAGAAGAGGAAAGGACTGAGGCACAGGGCTCAGCAACCTTGAGAGCGGAGGACCAGCCAGGCAGCTGGCCTCAGAGACCGAGGACTCCCTGCGGGGAGGCTGGAGAGAGCAGGAGGGGGGTGCCCTGGAGCCAGGATAGAAAGTGTTTAAAGGAGAGAGCCACGAGCCCAGGCGCTGGCGGATTGCTCAGGGACGGTGAGGACCCATGGCACCCTAGTTAATTCATTTCAACTGCTGTGGGGCTTAGTTAGGGAGGGAATTTTGAAGCAGGGGCATTATCTGGTAAGGGGATGGACGAGTAGAGAAGGAGAAATGGAGGCAGAAGTTGCCAGGGGGGCACCGCAGGAGCAAAGGACCTTCGAGGGGGTGGGGTCCAGGGCCCAGACAGACCATCTGTGAATAAATGCATCGTATCAGGAGGAATGCCTGTGCAGGTGGGCGTGCAGACCTGGCAGGGGGACAGGAGGCAGGTCTCTCCTGGTCGCTTCTGCTAAGCTGCACGTGAGTAGCGGGAAGCAGTGCTGGAGATGGGAGGACGAGAAGAGAGAACCAGCTCGGCCTGCAGGTCTCCCGGCTGGCAAAGGGCACAGGTGCGATTCAAACCCGGCTCTGGGCTTCATTAGATGGAAAAAGCACAAGGAAAGACATTCCAAGCAGAGGGAACAGGAAAGCTGTCAAGATGTGGTCTGCCCATCAAGTAATAGCAGTAACAATAAAAATTTTTATTGAACTCTCGCTATGCCAAGTATTCTTCACGCATTGTCATTTAATGACCCTTCCCCCGCCCTCCAATAACCCTGTAACACAGATACAGTTGATCATTATTTGCACATTCTGTATTTGCAAATTTGCCTGCTTGCGAAAATTGGCTTGTAACCCCCAAATCAATACGTGCGGTGCCTTCGTGGTCATGTGCAAACGTGCTCAGGGTGGTGAGAATCGGAGTGGCCCAACAGGCACGTTCCCAGCCGAGGTCAAACAAGGCCACACGCTGCCTTCTTGTTTCAGCTCTCCTACTGTAAACAGGTCTCTCTTTAGTGCCACGTTTTCTGCATTTTTGTGTTTTTTGTTGGTGATTTCACTGTCAAGTGCTGTCTAGTGTTTCTAAGTGCCAGCAGGCTGTGATGTGCCGTGTGGAGAAGATATCAGTGTTACATAAGCTCAGGCGTGAGTTATAGTGTGAGTTCAATGTTAATGAACCAACATATATTTTAAAAGGTGTTGTCAAACAGAGACATGCTTACGATGACGTTAAGTACTGATCCGTTGGTGAAAATGTGATCAGAGGTTCACGGGAATCAAACCCCATTTCCCCTAGGAGCAGTTGTTCAGTACTCACTGATTCATGGCCTGCGGTGACTTTGTGCAACATAAACTACTACAAATAATGGGAATCCACTGTGCTATTATTAAGCCTATTTTTCAAATATGAGACCGAGGCTAAGACCAGGCAAGCTACGGGTAGTAAGTAGCAGGGGTGGGGCTTAAACCTAGGCTGGCCAGGCGCCAGGGGGCTTCACCCCATGAATGTGGCCTTGTGATCCAGTAGGGACAGCAGGGGACCTGGCCTGGAAGAAAGGCTTCTTTTTTAGGGCACCCTGGGCTCCGGGCCTCTCTGGTTTCTACCTGCACACAGCAGCTCCCTCAGCCTGCCTGGGCTGAGGCCGCAGAGGTGGGGCCGGGCTGTGGTTTTCCCCTAAGTGGGAGGAACACTGGCTCAGTGTCCTGGGCCAGGAGCCTTTGGTTTTCCTTTGCGGAGCCCAGCCCTGGAAGCAAAGCCACAGAGGAGGTATGTGTGCCTGAGACAGGAGGCCGGCGCCCGTCTCCCGAGGAGCCCATCCCATCAGCTGCGGCCTCCTGTTTATTCAGGGGATAACTTGGGCAGGCCGAGGGAGCCACCCCCAGGCCCGGGCTGCCCGCCTGCCCTCTCCCGGGCCCCACTTCCTTCTCTGCAGTACGGAGCCTGCAGCCCTGCTTCTGTCTGTTGTGGTTTGGGGTGTGTTTCCATTGCAGCATCACTGAGATAATTTAGGAGACAGCTGGGGGGGACTGTGTTTGCTTTCAGAGTGAAATTACAAGCCCTCCAGCATGTGTCCTTCTGACCCAAAAAAGCTGTAAAGTTGTCATTGTCTGCCACCATCCTTGTCTAAAAGTTGTTCTCCTCCCAGGAGGGGGCTAAATCCCTGAGAGTAATGACCGCCACCTTGGAGTGTCCCTGGTGGAGGGCCCAATGGTGGGCTGAGAACAGGGCGGCAGGGAGCACCCACATGACTGTGAGGAGGGGGCAGTCACCCTGGTGACGGGCCTCAGGGCTTCAGGGGCCTTGGTGGAGAGCAGCTCGGCAGGGGGGGGGGGGGCGGCGGCAGCTTGGGGTGAACCAGCAGAGAACGAGCCTCAGTGATCAGCTGGGGGCCCAAGGAGGGAGCCTGGGCTTGGAGGGGAGCTGGGTGTGGGGGCCCCATGACCCTCCTTGACCCATCAGATACAGACGGGAAACTGGCTGGGAGGACACGAAGCTATAGGGGTGGCCGAGGCAGCTCCTGGAGCCTAGCTGTTCGGGGACAGAGGGCCTCTCTGGTGAGGTCACACCGCAGCACCCACAGGTGTGTGCAGGTGCTAATGAGCGGGAGGGCACCCAGCTGACGGCACAGCCCTGGGTCTCCAGAGGAGCCGAGTGGAAGAGAGCAGCACTCTGGTGGCAGAGAGGCCTGGACAGGTGGGTGGCAGCTCCAGGCCAGGGCTGCATCTTGTCTGTCTGTATCTCCAGGTGGCCAGCACGGGCCTGGCCTGCGGTTTCCGCTCCGTGAATGCTGTTTGAGTAAATGAAGCCGCGACGGGATGGACGGGCTTGGTTCCACTGCGGTTACTTTGGGGAAGGTGCTTGACGAACCCAAGCGTCTCTTTTTCCATAGTATAATGGTTAGGTGCGTGGTCTCTGGAGCCGGGGTACCCAGGTTCGTGTGCTGCCCCTCCACTTACTAGCTTCGTGTCCTTGAGTAACCTCTCTGAGCCTCACTTCCCATCTGTAAAATGGGGATGGCACGTGCCTCATAGGGTTGTCAGAGGGATTAAATGAGTTCAGAGCCTGTGTGTATTAAGTGCTCTGTAGGCATTTGCTATTAATATCTTTAACATGGAGATAATAATGTCTGCCTTCTGTGTGTGCCGGGAGCCTGGTGCGTTGTTTTCCCAAGTGTGTTCCTCACAGACCACTGATCCCTGAGCAGCCCTGGGTTAAAAGCTAGGCAGGTTTCTCTCCTGCTAAGATGCTCTGTGACATCTCCAGGGAGGAGTAAAGAATTTTGCCTGTTAATTTGATCACAGAGCACTTTGTTGCTTTCAGAGTGGGATGAGAGTCCCATAAAACATATCTTTGGAAGCAATAAATACTGCTTCCTTCCTTCTGTCCCTGGAGCCCTGGCCTCAGCCTGCTTATCTCATCTGGTGGCACCCAGGGAGATGCCAGGGTGCATCTCTCTGGGCTTGGAACTGGGACAGGAGGCAGTGGCCAAGTCCATACCAGGTAGTACCCAGTCCTCAGCTCTAACCCAGCAGGTGGGGCAGGCAGGCTGTCATCACACCCACAAGCCCAGGACACTCCCCCAGTGGTATCGCAGAGGTGCACATGGGCCAATCGCAGAGGCCTGGTGTGGGCTGCAACTGATTAAAACATTGACAAGCCGGACAGTGGATGGCTGCTTCCCAAGGATGATGAAGAGGAGCATGAGGCCCTTAATTGTTCACGCTGGTATCACCCTCATTAATTAGTTTCTGTTGCTTCCAGTTGCTGTCAATAAGCTGGTTGTGTAATAAGAGAGGCAACAGAGGAGCCAGCAGATATGGGTGCAAATCTTGACTCTACCATCCTGGCCATGTCACTTAACCCTCTCGAGCCTCAGTTTTCTCATCTATAATGTGGATACAGTAACATCTACCCTACAGGACTGCTGGATTAAAATAAATGAGAAGAAACAAAGTGGCCAGCAAATAGTAGCCCTTCAATAATTGGTAGCTGTTATTAACAATAAGCTGCAGGGAAATGGTCTCTCTTTGGTTTCAGGGCCCCAGTCCAAGGCTCCCGTTAGGCAGAGGGGTGTCTCTTCAGAGCTAAGATCTGGTGTGTTCTGGGAAGAGGGCAGCTGGATCTTGAAAAAGGCCCCTCTCGTACCCTTGTTTCTCTCCCTTCAAATGCCCATCGCGGGAACGTCAGAAAAGGCTCCTGCTAATTCACAGCCAGGCAGGCCCTCAGCTCTCCACTGTCTGGGTGTGAGTGACCCTCTGTCCCGTTCAGGGCCTCAGACGTTCCCCAAGTGACTACTGTGTGCCAGACACGTTAGGACCTGGAGTCCAAAGACACCAGGACATGGATTCTCAGGAATTGCACTGTGGCAGGGGACCTGACAGAAGGCCAATCCCAGCAATCCAGTGTGTTCCTCACAGTAACAGAACTTGTGTTTGAGGCATGGGGATCATGAAGCCAAGGAATAATTTATTCTCACTGGAGGAGACAGGAAAGGCTTTACCTGGGAAGTCACACCTGAGTGGGGTTTTGAAGAATGAATAGGAGTTTGCCTAGTGGACAGAGGTGGCAAAAAGTTTTATACTAAACAGCATACCTCCCTAGTCTACTCCCAGCTGTCTCTCTTTGCTGGGGTCAGTGTGGATCCTTCTGCCACTAGCAAGCTTTGTGACTATGGGTAAGTCATTTCTTCTCTCTAGGCCTCAGTTTCCCATTTGTAAAATGGGATCCCTTCCAGCTTTAATGCACTGTGATTTCATGTCTGTCTAGGCCTGGATACTAATTTCTGAAATGTCCTCCTATTGGTGAAACACCTTGCAAAAATCTTTGACATTTTCTCTTTGAATGCACATCCCAGTCTTACAGAGTTAGTCATACTGTCTCCATTTGACTGAGGAGGAAACTGAGGCTCTGTGAGGTGAAGTGACTTGCCCTTTGCCGGGACAGGGACAGGCCGAGAATCCGGGACTTCTGTCCACTGTTCCACAGAACTTCCTACTCACCCCACAGTCCCTCGGCGGTTGCCCGTAAAGGATCCTTGACAGGTTACTTGCCTCGCCCAGGCGCTTGTCAGACATTATTGCTGACAGTTGGGGAGAAGGAGGGGTCAAGGGCTTCCTGTGCCAGGACGCCAGGCCTCTGCCCTGAAGACACAGCTTACGGGAAAGAGGGGGCAGGAGGCAGGACCTTGAGCACGGTCAAGTGAAAACTCTTTTGGCCAGAGAGCAGGATAAAGTCTGGGATGTGAGCAGGTGCATCCTTTCCCGAAGCAAAAATCAGTGCCTAATCCATGGTGAAAATAGTCCCCTGCCCCCAAGTCTCTCCATCCCTCACCCTGCTTTTGCTACATAGCACAGATCATGTGTATCATT
Source organism: Varecia variegata (assembly GCA_028533085.1). Taxonomy (NCBI): domain Eukaryota; kingdom Metazoa; phylum Chordata; class Mammalia; order Primates; family Lemuridae; genus Varecia; species Varecia variegata. The sequence goes on from CM052441.1 coordinate 114,726,445, forward strand.
TATTCATTTATTTGTTCTTCATCTGACTTCTCCGACTGGCTAGATTGTCAGCTCCATGAAAATCAACTGAGACTTTATTGTTCAAAGCCGTGTCTCCAACCCCTACTACAGGGTCTGGCACTGAGATCTTCGTTAACTGCTCGTGAATGAACAAGTGAACAAACGGAGCCCTCACCTGTGGTCATGCCACCACCCGCTGTCGTCAGCAAGCGCTTAGCAAAGCAGTTCCCAAACCTCGCTGCCTTGGAATCACCTGGGTATCTTTCAGAACTGCTGACACCTGGCTTCCACTCCAACGTTTGGATCAAGGTGCCATCCAGTGCTGAGTCAAGGGTACGACTCGGGCATTGACATTTTTGAAGTTCCTCAGGTGATTCTAATGTGCAGCACGGTTTGGGAACCACCGCTTTCAAGGGTTGTCCACTCCTAAAAAGATTTTAGTTGAGTGCATGGTGACTCAGAGACATGGGCTGTGGCACCTGGGGTGCGACCTCTGCGCTGCCTGAATCTGGGAGGAGGTGGGAGGGTGGGGTGGGGCGTCTGAGGGAGAGGAGAGCTGCTTATGCTGTCATGGGTTCGTGGTCACCTGACGTTGCCCAGAGTGAAGGAAGTGCTTGCTCCCTGCCCTCACCCAACCGAGTCAGAAGGAGACCTGGCTCGCTTCCTCCTCCCCTGCTGCCTCTTCCTTTCAGATGATTGAATGAGTCAGAGGAGACGTTTGCTAGGGAGGAAACATGGGTTTTCTCACCATTTTTCCCCTCTCATTGGGTTTGAATGAGTAAGAAAACCCATTGTTCATGTGTGCTCAGGTTGACAAAAATAGAGCTTGGTGCCTCTGAAGACTCCGCCTGGGTCCAGAGTCAGTGAGACCCGGTCCCGCCCCGTCTGCACAGCGTCCAGCCCAGCCCGAGGGGCCGTCTGCTGGAGGCACCCCGGCCAAAGGGCAGTCACCACACCGGGGTGTTTGCCAAGGGAAAGGGGTCCCCATTTCCAGGGTGCACACCTGGGTCCAGGATCTGTTCCTGGGCTAGCACGGGGCTGCAGAATTGGAATAAACCTACAGATGTGCCATCCAACCCACAGCCTTCCCAGGGGAGGAGTCCGAGGTCCAGAAGGCTGAGGAGAGCCGAGAATCCAGGCCTCCTGCCTCCTCTAAGGGTATGGTGGGAAGAGGCAGAGGAGGGCGTGGTCACGGATACCCTCTTCTTCCCAGGATGACACCAGCCCAGTGCAGGCCCCCAGACTCGTTCCTGCTGGAGAGGAAGGGCTCTGGGGCCCATTTTCGAAGTGGGAGATTGGGAACGACTTTCCGTCAGGGCCAAGAGGCCCCTGCAATTCCAGAGTCCTGCCTACTTGCTTAGTTCATGCAAGTGTCCCTCTCCTTAGCCACTGCTTAGGAAACGTTGAATTTACCACCTTGGATCAAAAGCTGAGATTTAACAGTCGCAGCTGACACTTTCTGAGCGTGGAGTCGAGGGACCTCTAAAGAGAGAGGCGAGAGATGACAAGGGTTTGTGGCAGAGTCCTAGCCAGCTACTGGGAGGGCTTTTCCACACATGGAGCGGTGCAACTGACCCTTGGACAACACAGGTTTGAACGTCAGGGGTCCACTTAACATGGATGTTTTTCAACCAAACACAGAGGATTGAAAATACTGTATGCACGGGATATGAAACTCGTGTATTCAGAGGTTTCCCTATCCGGGCAATGAGTGGTTCTACTACACCAGTGATTTTAAACATTTTTAAAACCATAGAACTCTTTGTTCACATGAAAGTTCATGTGGAAGACTACAGGTAAAGCAGCTGGAAGTGGAGGTATATTTATGGTTCCCCTGGAGAAACCCTTCCCTCTTGCAGGGTCTCCACAGAACGCTGAGTGTTCCAAGAAACTCAGTTTGAGAACTACTGAGTCAGAGGTGGTGGTGGTGGTGGTGGTGGTTTAGCTGTGATGCTATTTGTGTCAGCTGATCTCTGTTCACTCTGCTAACACTGGTTGGCATCAGTTGCTTGGCTAATGTTAACACTCGGTAATGTTCAGAAGGGCTCTTTCCCCACGATAATTATCATGATACCATATATGCCTAGCCAGTCCTTCCCCAGGGCCCAAACATGTACAAAGTGTTGCCTCTCTACACCATCTAATGTTGAGCTAATGCCTGCATGGTGGCAGCAAAAAAATAAATAAATAAGAAAAAGGAAAAATACTGGACATAGGTAGATAGCAGTGTGGTACAGTGAGAACTTAACTATTCTCTTCTCACCTGGATCACCCAAATGATACACACCTGTCAGTTTCTGGCGGCCGTGACTCCTGCTTGTCAACATTTCATCTGCTTCTATCTGGCTTTTGTTGATGTTGTTGTGTTCTCATATCAACAATGGGAGAGTCGGCTTCATGACATTAAAAGAATCAGAGTGACTTGCCGTCTGAAAATTATTTCTGGGTACGTACTCTGGAAAATTCTCTGAGAGAGGATCTTCGTTTTTAATGAGACTGTTCCTTCTCCTGAAAAGGCAAGTCAGATCCCGTAGGAGACTCACAGGGCTGGGCAAGCAAGGTGAAGTCTCACCCCCATCAGTACAGCACAGTGAGGGAAGCAGGAAGGAGAGGGCCCTGCCCTGGCGACCAGGAGCCTGAATTTCAGTCCCTGCTTGGCTGCCATCTTACCATGTGGCTTTGGGCAAGTTCCCAGGCCTCAGGGAGCCCTCTCTAAGCCTCGGTCTTCCCATTCATAAAATGGGGAAGAGGGGAGTACATAAGTTGCTTATCCAGAGTCTTCCTAGCTTAAAATAGTTTGATTTCATGACATGTAAAATAGCTAAGGGACCAGAGTGGCTAACTCAAGACCCCCCTTCCACCAGCCTCAGGTGGGGGGCCATGCTCAGAAGACAGGACTGTGTTGCCTGTTAACTCACTCTTAGCCCCCATTGGAACCATGGACACCAAGTCCTAATCTGAGCTGGAGCTCTCAGTTCCCATATTGCATCCAATCCTGCCCCTCAGACAGTCACCATCCCTGCCCCACGCCCAACTAGCACTGCTTCCCTGGACCCTGCTGAAGGTGTCAGGCATTTTCCTAAAAGTCAGCGTCCTCAATTTTCCCTACAGGCTGCCTCAGGTTCAAATCCTCACCTCTGCTCCTCCCAGCCTCTTGCCATGAGGACAGTTATTGATGGCTGCTATACATTGACTACCTGCTATATGCCAGGCTCTGCTCCATGTATTTTATGGGTCCTGACTATTTTGATCCTCACAATAATCCCAAAATACACACTACTATTATCTCTAATTTACAGAGGAAGAAACTGGAACAATGGGAATTAAACTTGCCTGGGGTCAATTAACTACAAGGTGGTAAAACCAAGTTATGGCCCCTGGCGCCAGCAACCACACACATAACCACTGAGCCAGGCGGGGGCTTGTTCATACCTCCCGCAGCATCTAGGGACTGTTGCCATTGAGCACCTGCAACACAGTAGACATTGTACTACACACTTTCTCATTTCATTTAAACATCACAACTGAAAGAGGAAAGATCCTGTTTCCATTTCAGAGGGGGAAACTGAGGCTCCAAAACAACAAATGACTCCCCTATGGTAAGTACAACTGGGCAGGCTTCAAACCCAGGAGTGTTGGCTTGATCTTAGCCTAAAGGCTGAGAAGCGATCCCCCAGGAGTGTCCAGTGCATCTGTGGCCTTCCTCTGTCATGCTGCATTTTAGCACAAATACCTGAAGATGCTCCCTACCCACTACCTTTGGGAAAAATAAAGAGGGACCCACTGGCGCAACCCCTTCCACAGAGCTCTTGAGAAGGTTGTTCGGGCTGCCCCTCGTGGGGCAGGAAGGGGCTTGACAGGTCTGGCCTTCTCCTCTGACCTTCGCTGGGACACCACCAGGACCCAGAGAAGCAACGATCACCTTAGGTTTCTGCTTGTGGGGCTGGGCACAAACAGTAACGAGAAATAGTTTGGCCTCTGCACATAGATGCCTGAACTGCAGGGCCTAAGTTCAGAGGAGATGTGCGGGCGTGGAGTTTCCACCTCCCCTCCATGGCTCCAGCTCCTTGCTCACACATCCCTCGCCACTAACGCTGCCCCATTTAGGACAGTGCTTCTCAGTTCTGGGGGCCCCAGTGGGCTGCTCTGCCTTAGAGACAGGCCATGGTCAGCAGAGGGGCGGCTGGGAATTAACTGGGAGGAGAGATACTGGGGAGAAGGCAGCTGAGAGCAGAGAAGGGGGCACAGACGCTGTGTATGCATGGAGGATGGGGCTGGACCAAAGCACCCGGCTGCCCTCCCGGTCCCACCACTTTGTTGGCCAGTGAGGACTCGGGGAAGGCAAAGGTAGTAGCTTCAGCCGGACAATTGGGAAGGTAGATTCGCTCCCCTGGAGTTACACGATGCAACATCAAGTCCAAGAGAAACCACGTGTGTGATATTTGCTGATTTACGTTCATCACATCATTTCTGCCTTTTTAGAAGTCCAGAGCATGGAGAAGAGTGATGGGGGGCGGGGCACATTTTTGACATAAGCAGTATTTACTAGGATTCCACAGAAACGGTCCTTCTCTTTTGTTCTTTGGTTCTTGTTGCCCCTTGTTCTTTTTGTTCCTGGGCTGGTTATAAGGATAGCTTTGACTTTTCATGAAAAGACTGGAAAAGTTTTGGGATTCAGGATGAAGATCAAGGTAGGAGCGGAGATGTGGCGGTGTGTGTTAGGAGACTGTGGCAGGACTTAGTTCGCGGACGCAAATGTAAGCCGGTGAGCGCTGGCCGGAATCTCGCAGTGCGGTGACAACAAACAGTGAGAGTGGCGTGGAACGGGCAGGCGGCGACAGCGCCCACCTGGAATCCCGGGCCCGGGCCGCATCAACCCGGGCTGCAGCGACTGTGGCGCGGGCTCGGGGCGGGGGGGCCCCGGCGAGCTCCACCTCCCAGGCGCGCCCGCGTCGCCTGAGCCTGCCCCAGGGCAGCGCGGCCATTGGTCGGCGCCGCCTCGGCCACCTGCCCCTACCTTGGGGGCGGGGTTACCTGGGCCCCGCCCCGCGGCTCGGGTTCCCAGGCCGCCTTCCCTCCTCCTCCTCCTCCTCCTCCAGCCCCGCCCCGGTGCGAGGCCCCGCCCCCCGCGTCCCCGAGCCCTGGCGCCTTGTGATGTCACCGCAGCTTTGATACAAAGAGCCCTTACGGCCCACGCGGGTCTCCCGGCAACGGGCGCGGGCGGGGGTGGGACCGCCGCCTTCAACGGGAGCCGAACCCGGTGCGGCGCGGCTGGGGGACTGTTCCCTGTGCTCTCGGGGCTGCCTGCCGAGTCCCTGCGTGTCCGCTGCCCCGCGCCCAACGGCGTCCGCGCCTCTGCAGTGCACCGACCAGCGGCCGGACCGGGGATGCGCACCCCGCCGGCTCCCGGGAGCCAGGTAAGCGGCCACCGAGGGGCTCGGGCTCGTGGGGCCCCGGCGACGCGCACCTGGCCCAGCCCGGGCTCCGGGACCAGGGAAGTTGGTGGAGCGCGGAACTTAGCCCGCTCCCGCCCGGGAGTGTCCGTCTCCTCGGCCCCGGCCGGGAGGTCGGGTTACCTGCCTGGCACGCGCGGCCACCGAGGAGAGGCCGCTGCCCCGCCGAGCCCTCGCCGGGCCCCCGCCCGCGCCCAGGTGCGAGGGTGGTCGCGCTCTCTCTGGCGAAGTTTCAAGAAGTGTTTTAGGAGGACCTAGGGGGCTTGGAAGGGGGCTTGTTTGTCCCGATACCTCCCCGGCCCCGCGTCCCGCCTCCGTCCCCCGCACCCTACCCGCCTGCCTCTGCGGGACCGGTGTTGCCGCCACGCTCTACCCTCGGCTCGGCGGGTCCCCACGGGGCCTGTAGGAGGCGAAGTTTTTCCGTAGCGCCTGGCGGCTACACAGAACCTCTTTCCCGGCTTCTCTCGTCCCTCCGGGGGCTCCTCGGGGCCAGAAGAGAGGGCCAGCCTAGTTCAAGGTTTGGGGATGGGGCCTGCCCCTTCCCCGCCGAGATCCTGCCGCGGCCGGAGTCTGCCCGGTAGTAGTTGCTGTTGACACAGACGCTCTCTGCGCCGGGACAAGTGTTTCGAGGTCCTGCCTGGCGCAGGCTCTGAAGAGCCTTGTCTGTGCCCTGGGCACAGCCTTATTCCTTGTCATCCGTGCAAACCCTCCAGTATCATCTCTTCCCAGTTTCCCCTCCTTTCTCTCCCCGCTCTCCCACAGAGGGCTGGGAATGACACATCACTCGCCCTGAGAGGTACGCCAGTTTTCCTTGATTGACTTATTTATAGTCTCCTTCTCAAAGGAGTGTGAGGGCTCTGGGTTCCTGTCTCTGCACTCGGCCCGCTCATCTTGGAGTGGCAAACCCGTGGGCTGGCTCCTGGTGATCACCAAACCTCTGCCCTGCCTTGGACAGCAGGAGGCAGGTGGGCTCTGGCTGCTGGGAAGCAGTGGGGCGTCGAGATCCCCAGGTGAAAGATGGTTACAGTGATTGCCATTAGGGAAGAAAATGGAATCTCAAAGGTGGGGGGAGCGGTACCAATTGTGTGCCACCAGACCTCTGCAGGGGGATCTCTTTTTCCCCCATTGCATCCCCCAGCCCCGTCTAACCCAGCCTTGGTGGAGTGCCTGCGTTGCTGCCATTGACTTGGGGTGTCATCCAGGTGCTGGCGCCCTGGCCCAAACCCTACCCTGCTCATCTGGCATTCACGGGCTGTTGACTATTTGCCCAGAGAATATTAACATGGACACTTCCCTGCCCTCAAACTGTTTGCAGGCTATAGGGAGACTTTGAATACTTGGGTCTAATCTGGCCCTGCCCAACTACCCTGAGCACTTGGGAACATTGTTTGGGGTTGTCTTTGAGGTTCCTGTGACCTCACAATGGAGTGTGTGGCCTGGAGGCATGAGGGAAGCCCTTCACTGTGCTAAGCAGTACAGCTTGGGCAAACACCTAGTGGAGAACAGCTTTGGAATTTTTGGGACCCTGGG